>CM068376.1:358907516-359582516 GCA_034769895.1 Magicicada septendecula | reverse complement strand
TTCAGACGGATTATTCCTATATATATATATATATATATATATATATATATATTACAACGTTATTTTTATACACTTACTTTTACACATACGCTCTTACTCATATGCGCGCACTTACCCACGTCTCGGAGGTATACTCTTCTTCAGCAGTATTTACTTTGATGTTCCCCGGCTGGGTCGCAGGCTTTGGTCGTTGGTTGAGTGTGCATAAGCACGTGAATAACGTTATAAGTTTTAACTTACAAGTAAAGAGTACAGAGGATTTAGGTGAAATTAGTACGACTGTTTTAAGAAAAGTATATTCATTTGTTTTATTCAAAAATTAAATTCAAATTCTCATGTTATTTAAATGTTTAATGCGGGTTACTTATTATATGAACCCTTATATTCAGTCTGAATATAATGTACTCATAATGTGTTTAACTCTTATTTCTTAAATTTCTAAGACATAGTATACACATACACAAATTATATATGACCTGAAATAGTACACAGACATATACATATAGCACATATAAATATTATAGGAACGTGATTAATACGTATAACATTTAAATCTTGATCTTGTCTTTACAAGCGTGGTTTTCAATATATACCACTTAAATAAAACTTTCAATTAATTAAAATATTTATCAAAATATTAATAGAGAACATTTATTACGTTAATTGATTCTAATTTTAATGTCTCAATTAATTAACAATCTTCTAATTATGTAATTCTCATATTTAAAATTACTCATTTAATCAATTACAAAATATAATAAAATAATATGGTTCTTGCTTGACCATTTATTTAAGAGATTACTACAGTTATACCCAATTATATTTTGAACAATTATTTATTCATTATTCAAATCTAAAAATATATTAACGTTCTTGTAAACTTGAATATGGAAACTAGAGCTTTTGGCGATAGACCTCACGGTCATTTATAATATTAAATAAATGTTCGACTTCACCTGCATTTTTCTGCACCCATTTAACTTTGTTGTTACCGTTATCTGGACTCTCGAGTTTGTTGATCCTCTTCGATATCAGCTCCTCTGTCTCTGCGTCGTTGAATTCCTCGCTCCGTCTCCTGGATGATAAGTTCTGACGTGGACCTCTAGTCGTGATGATATACGGCTGGATGTAGCTGCATGTGCTGCCCCTGCGTCCTCTCGTCTTCTTGTCTAGTTCCTCGTCCTCTTCTTTCTTGTCACTCGTAGCTGGCTAGAAGTTCTATGTAGTTACAACTCTCGTAGATTCATTTATATAGTCTGTTTCAAATCACTCCGAGTTCTTTAATAACTGCACCGACGTACTGCCGGTTTCATCGCACTTCAGTTTATATACTACCGTTTAAAAACATTACTAAAACTTTGTAAAATTTACGGTGTCGAGATGCGTGGATTCCTCGTACTAAATAAACTTGATCTGAGAAAGAGTGTGTCGCTCGCTGGGGTTTAATACTGCTGCCTCGTTGGAATTCCTGTTGGAAACTGTTCTGACAACATTGAACAGGCCGGCGCGTCGGTTTAATCGTTAGATTCAACCTACGCGTCTTTCTATGAAGCGCACACTTTTTTATAAATATTATTACACCAATCGTTCGGTATAATATTAAACCTTATTTATGCAAATTTTGAATGTTACGCTGTGTAAATTATGGCAGTGATGACAAAATTTCACACGGTGTCCGAACCGTTCCCACGATTAATGACCACAAGTTCAATGGCTGTGCGGGACGAAGGGCTTGCCCGTCGCCCGCTCGTGCACTACGTTCCGAGCTTCAGAAAGAGCTCCTGCCGTAGGGACTACTGATCATCTGGGTTTAGGGTGTGGCCTGCTATGGCAGTGATGGCAAAATTTCACACGGTGTCCGAACCGTTCCCACGATTAATGACCACTTAACGCCAAATTGAAGCGCCAGGCGTCAGCTATGTTTTTACATATGTCGCTGATTCGTGTGACTTATGGTTCACGTACAGTACTTAAAAAACTGTGTGAAATCTTCCACCCTCGTTTGCATAATTTAACCTGTCTGTTATTTACACATGTACACATACACACACACGCAGACTGATACACAGGCGGCCGGATGTCATTCAGCCGTCACCTCTGCGAGTTAGCGCGTGTCAATTGCTCCCCTTCGTTACATTTTCAAACCAACTAAGCCATATGTTTCCATATACATGCTTACTTACAATATTTGATTTATTTAAAAATAAATACTACTTATATTTATTACATTCTTATACCTAACGTATATTTATTATATTCTTTTTATTATGTACATCTTACATATTTTATACTTATATACGAAAACACGTTATCATACCTCAGTCAGGGGTTGATACATATACTTATGCTAAACGTATCGTTGCATAAATTCCCCTGCTGGGTAAAATAAAATTTGAATTTTATTCAAATTTTATTTCTTTACTAAGAAATAATTTATTTTATTATTTATTACAACTCACAATTAGTGGTTGTAAGGGTTCTTAAATTTTTTCACTTTCCCTGGGTGGATTACGTCCCTCCCATGGATTTATAAGTTGACATTTTATTAATTCATTTATCCATAGAATTTACGGAATGCTGATGCATGGTACTTTCCAATAATCTTGTTTCTTGTTGGATCGTAGACGATAAATGTGTGTCGTCCTTTCCTCCTTTGTAATAAGTAGGGTCCCTCGTACAGTCTGAATAGTTTCTTTGCTGTATTGTCGATTCGTTTTCCCACTGGATTACTTCTTAGTAGCACACTCTCTCCTTCATGGAATGTGATGAGTTTGTGCGTTCTGTTGAAACTCTCGATCCTCGTTTCTCCAAGTTTTCCATCCTCTTCTTCGCATTGTCGTACTTGTGACTTAATGGAATATGTAGATTTTGGTTTTGGAGGTTTGTCAATGTTTCTGGACCAGAATCTATTAGGCTTTTTATTTGTTTCCAGTTCCACCGGTATATATCCCGTAGCTTCACTGTATGTAGCATTTATAGCTTGTTCAAAAAATGATATGTACTCTGCCCATCGGTTATGTTGTTCATTGCAGTAGATGCGTAAATGTTTTCCTAACTCTTTATTTACCCTTTCAGCAAGGTTTCCTTGTGGATGTCGTATTGACGTTAACACTGGTTGTATGCCGTGCTGAGTTAGCGTTTCCGTCAATGCTTTATTTTAAAATTGTTTACCTTGGTCACTCAATATCTTTTTGATTTGACCATACTTCGGTATGTATTTGCGTAGTATGACATTCAGTACACTTTTTGTGGTAGGTCTTCGAATAGCGTAGAGTCGAACTGCCTTGGTGAACACATCTATACATACAAGTATGTGCTTTGTACCCCCGTGAATGGCTCTCGGAAATGGGCCCAGGAAGTCTACTGCTACTATTTCTCCCTTTTCCTGTGTCTTTATATTTTGCATATCTACGTATGTGTGAAGATTCGGATGTCGTAGCATCCTTTTAAGATAGATGAAGTTTGTGACATAAATACATTTTTAAACACAGCTTGGTTCAAAACTTATGGCTACTTTACAAAGAAAGAACAAAATCAATTTAAAACATTTCTATGGCCATCAGAAAATGTTATATAGCATTAGTATTTCATTTAAACGAACTTCATATCCTGTGTATTGTTCAAATATATATATATATATATATATTACAACGCTACTTCTATATATAAATTTGGGAGTTTAATCGTGCCCCTAAAGTTGCGGCGCCAAATTCATACAACGCTACTTTTCATCTAACACTCTTATCTAATATTTGAATGATAGATAAAACGTTACTTACCCTATGGGATTACTTTACCTGGGCGCCAGAACAAATCCCAGATACTAATGACACGGTTCCAGCTTAGCTCAGAGCATAGAGACACAAATTTCTCAGGATTCGTTCAGTGATTGTGGATTCAAGGGGAATCGTTACAAATAACACTTTAAAATTTTCTTGAGTATTTTTAATTAACATTTTAATTATTTTTAAACTTCTTGAAAATGTTAATTGTAGGACTTGTTGCTACCCTATCACTTATAATTAACGAGTGTGTGTGAAAAGTAAAGATTAAGACGTTCAAACGACCTATTGCTCTTATCTGGTTTAATTAAGAGATTGATATCTCCCAAACCAGTGCTAAAGAACAGGTCTACAATAATTTGCACGTCCAATACTACACCTCACTTTCCATTCTACACTCCTATACTATGTTATAGCTACTCTTACACATTAAATACAAAGTGTGTGATTCTTAGTATCTTTTACAAATAGTTTATTGCTTTTTATTATTTGTTTAGTGCTTATTTCATTGATCAATGAATCTATTTCTTACTGCTTGATGCGTCGACCGAAGATAGGAATCCGTAGAGGTCCTCCTTTTGATGGTTTACCACCGAAGAAATGATGTTGATCAATCCTGTAGAAAGATGCTCTGGCAATTACAGATGCTGTAGCTCTCTGTTGCTCAGGTCACTTCACGGCTGATTATTAATTAATTAATTAATAATTTAATTAATTAATGTGTTGTTTGACACAGCGACAGTTGTTGAACGATACTAGTTCATCTTCACTGCGGACTACTTCTCGAATTTCTCACTTAAATACAACTTTCCGTGATTGTAAAATTGCTGCACGTAATTTATACACGACTAGCGCATTGAAGATCCGATCGAAGAGTAACGCTACCCCTCTGTTTGAGTTGGCGTCTGTTTTAAATACGGGCTTCTGATTGGTTGTTCAAATAAATCATACGTTTTTCCAGTCTCGACAATCTCGAACAGGTCGAGCAAACACCCCATGACAGGTTTGAAACGGCAGAGAATTTCTAGTTAAAATCGTACTTCCTGTGTTTGCAAATCGATTGATTACAGGTATTTGCGAATGTGTTTTCAAAGATCTCACCACAGAATATTGTTGCTTAGGTCTTTATCTCTGTGTGTGTGTGTGTGTGTGTGTGTGTGTGTGTGTGTGTGTGTGTGTGTGTGTGTGTGTGTGTGTGTGTGTGTGTGTGTGAAAACACCTAATTCCTACGTAGCATAATTCTCTCGTCATTCCTTTTGGCGTTCGTCTTCCGTATAACTTCTTCAATTGTTAATTATATTAACTGAGATTGCGGCTACTTATAAAGCTTTACTTGCTGAACACAATTCTGTTTTCAGAATTGCCGTATATTTATTAATTTTGAGGTTATCTCAGGTTGAACTGATAATTTGAATTGAGTAAAGTTTCATGTTCGTACCTGTAGCGGACGTCGCTGTGACGAGGTTAGAGTGAGATGGCTGCGATTGTACTCTCTCTCTCTCTTGCTTACGATGCTATACTCGTACAGTCTTACACTTTCATATAACGCTCAGATAGGACGCTAATATGAATCGTTATAATATATATATATATATATATATATATATATATTGTACGGTGTATTATTTACAGGTATTGTAATTAAGATCTGTAGCTACTGTTATTATGTTTTTTTATTTACCAGTACATGTCAAGAAACTCTTTCTCTCAGGGTTAATGATTATTAAGTTATTTGATCGTATTTACGATTGTATCTATTATTTTCTTTTCTTTAAACCAACCCAGATTCAGTTAATAGGTAGTATTTTGATAATTAACCATGTAAAAAATAAATAACATACTAATGTAACTTAACCGTCCCTGAATTCTTCCAGCTGCCACGGGTTCACTTCTGGTTGTTGTTTACCTTTTTTCAAAAGCAATATTAGGTTTGGCAATCTGTTTCTTCACCCAAATTTCTTATTGCTCTCACCGCTGAATGCCGCTCTCCAGGACTACTGCAACACAGATGTCTCCTCGGAACACTTAATTATCCTTTATGGCCACTTAAACTCTTCTCCAGTCCAAGATGTTCCTCTTCTGTTGTTGTTCTATCAAGGATACTGTTATATTTCTCGTATTATTATTTATTTATTAAATATTATAATTAAAGTCTGGTATCACGATTCAAAATCCTTTACTTTATTTTCTTTTCCATGATACATTAACTTTGATCATGTACAAATGTTATTTTTATGAAATTAGACTCTTCAGGTATTTACTATGAGATATATAATTTTAGAATTATAACGTTACTTTTAATGCATTTAATTTTAGACTAATAACGTTTCTTTTCTCACATATAATTGAAGACTAATAATGTTACTTGTATTAAATATAATTGAAGACTAATACATTTCCTTCATCACCATACAAAACAAATCTTAACAATTTAACAATTTGCCACTATGATAATTCCCGAATTTATTTACATCTGTTTATCATATACCTATTAAAACATATATCATTTGTCTATTTCTTATTAAACATCTTTATTTTACCTCTAATATTCGTAATTCTATTGGTTATTTATTAAATTATAATTTTATTACTCTTTACTCTTCTTATAACATTCATTTCAATTTCATATATTATTTTCTGAACATATAACTAAATATGGTTTTACATCATATAGGAATCGACCTCTATGTTGATTGAGTAAGTCGATATTCCCAATGTTTTCTGTTTACATTCAATACAAAAATCTGGATCCTTTCTCTTTTAAAATTTATTATATCCCTATTATGTACTGTGTGCATTTTAACAGCAGTACATAATACCTTCCCTTATTTCAGATACCATTTTAGATGAAATTTTGAAATAATTAATTTCTTATCACAAACATGGTCGAACATTAATATTGAAAACATCTGATTAATTCGCTAATTGTATATCACAAAATTCATTTCATAAATTGATTTTTTTCTTTTATTAACATAACAAGTATGGTTCATCACTATCACGAATCACCGTATCTTACACACTCATTTATGGCTTAAAATAACATTAATCAAGCCAACTGGCTTTACATAAAAAATAATAAGTATAAAATAACAATTGCGCCTATTTTCATGGCTAAAAAACTCAAAAACATGAATAAACATTCTCTTTCTTTCGGACCTCACCTTCCCAATCCGGGACATACATTTCCTGTGTTTTTTATTTCAGACTCCTCTTCTTTCTTTTTTTAATTATTTTTATTATAATATGGGTATCAGATTTAATGATGTAATATGCTTTGTAAACCTAATAGCTGTCCATGATAATCAGTATATATTTCCCACATCTCCTATCACTAGTTGATAATGGTCCACTAATGTCAATAAAACTTGCTCTAACGCTCTCAATGCTTGATGATTTATCCACCTTCCCTCATATCTGACATTGGCTACCTTGACTTTTTTTACAAATATCATATATTAACTTAGCACCTAAAACTTGATGTCGATTCTTCATACACTTTGGGTTATTCTATCATTTATTTGGTTACCTTTAATTATATTCCTGTTTTCATGTTGGAACACTTAATTTCTTCTCACTTTTCACACCTCAAGTCATATTGTCATATTTATTTTTTATTTCTTTACCTCGTTGTTTGTATCATCCCTAAAATACCATTGTTCCCTAACATTAAATACTACGCATGGGTTCGGATTCGGAGGGGCACTCTTGGCTTCCATTACTCCGCCGTTTTCCCTAAATATACCATCTGAGATCAGAGGAACTTCATCTCTGTCCAGGAAAAAATAAAAGTTGCACTATCACAACACAATATATATAATTATTACCTATAAGGTAGCTCCTTCGCTACAATCTTATATTCAAGGGATTGTTACACGATTTCTTTGAGGTCTCTTCACATTTTTATTCCATTACTGTTTCACTTCTGGTGTTTTATCACTTCAATTATTATTCTACCATTCACAGGTAACTGGTTAACATTATTCGACATACATGTTGTATTATTTCCATCTTGGTGCTGTCAATCAATGATATTTTAGATTCTATCTTCATCTTCATTTTTATTTATTTATTCCCCTTTAATTATGCAGTTAAGTACTGAATTTCATCATTATCATAAGTTGTATTTGTCTATTCTTTCTTCATCTAACTCATTTATGAACCTTTCTTAAATAATAACCAGTATTAATTGTTCTTATCATGGTTATCATACTTATTAATCTGGTCATTCAAATAATTATTATGGTTATTAACTGTCTTTCTCTTCTTTTATGATTATTGGTTCAAAATAATTTCTCTTAACTATCCGGTAAGATGTTCTTACTTATTTTAGAATTTGGTGGTTTATTTCATCTTAATTCATAATAACTTTCATATTATGTCGTTTGTATTAATAATTAATCTAATCTTTGTTCAATTAATTTGCTTTGGTCAATACCCAGAAAATCAGTCCCTTCTTTCCATATTTCTTATATTTAGTTCATCCGTTGTCAAATACTTCATTTACCCTTGTTGTTCGGATTACTACAGTGTCCATAATGATTTCTGTTTTTATTAAATATCTCTCTGTTACCCTGTACTCCCATTCTTTTAATACTACATGTTCATTTGTATCTATGCCTACATCAATCACTTTCCCATTTATTTTATTGAACAGGTATTTTAATGGTATTTGAATTATTGATGACATTACTGACAGTTTGCTACACATTTCTATTTCTGTGATATTTAATTTACCTATAGACTTTCTGACATTTTTTCTCACTATGTTATTGTGATTCCCTTTGAAATATTCTATTAAGTTCCTTCTATTACTTTCAAAATTACTTATTCTTCTGTAGTCAGTACTTAGGATGCTAAGTACATTAATCAGTCCATTGTTCATCATCTCTAAATCTTCTCGTGTATTTTTAATTTTCTTAGGATGTGTTATTCTTCTTTCTTCTGTTTTCTTAATTATTTGCTTCTTTATTCCGTTATCTTCTATTTTCTGACTTACTTGCTCCTTGTTTTGATCGTTTGGTATTACTTTTACCTTCATTTTGTTATCATTTATTACTTCTTCCGTTATCTTATTCAATGTTTCCACACTTTGCTTGTCATCTTCTATCGTTGTTTCTATATTCAATTTCACTTTTGCGGATTGCCTAACGTTCCTTTCCTCACAATTTTGTAATACTAACTCAACTTCAGACTTTTGCTGGTCTAATTTATCATTCACCCCATTTATTTGTTGTTGAATGGTCTCCTTTAACTCCTGCTTATTTTGTTTTAATAAATTTTCATTATCTAATTTCATTTGTTTAAACTCTTCTTGGTTATTGTCTATTTTCTTCTCCATTTTCTTAAATATCCTCCTTCATTTGTTTCTTTAATTCCTCATTATTTACTCTCATTTGTTTCAATAATGTTTCGCTGGTTTTGTTATTTCCTTCCATTATAATTCTCATCATTTCCTGGAAATTTGCATCCATTGGTTGGTTTGGTTTCTTTGGTTGGTCCCCTTGGGCATCCTCTACTATTATTTCCATTTCAGTTTCTTCCTCTTCAACACTATTACTCCTTAATTCATATCGTTGCTCTAGTTTGTTAGTCATTTTACAATATTTAACTTAATTTAATTATAAAGAAATTTGTATGCTAATTAAATTTAACAAAATTTTGTTATTTGGTGTTGGTTTAAAGAAAATCTTTGCCCCACGTTGGGCGCCATTTATGTACTGTGTATTACTTACAGGTATTGTAATTAAGATCTGTACCTACTGTTATTATGTTTTTTTATTTACCAGTACATGTCAATAAACTCTTTCTCTCAGGGTTAATGATTATTAAGTTATTTGATCGTATTTACGATTGTATCTATTATTTTCTTTTCTTTAAACCAACCCAGATTCAGTTAATAGGTAGTATTTTGATAATTAACCATGTAAAAAATAAATAACATACTAATGTAACTTAACCGTCCCTGAATTCTACCAGCTGCCACGGGTTCACTTCTGGTTGTTGTTTACCTTTTTTCAAAAGCAATATTAGGTTTGGCAATCTGTTTCTTCACCCAAATTTCTTATTGCTCTCACCGCTGAATGCCGCTCTCCAGGACTACTGCAACACAGATGTCTCCTCGGAACACTTAATTATCCTTTATGGCCACTTAAACTCTTCTCCAGTCCAAGATGTTCCTCTTCTGTTGTTGTTCTATCAAGGATACTGTTATATTTCTCGTATTATTATTTATTTATTAAATATTGTAATTAAACTCTGGTATCACGATTTAAAATCCTTTACTTTATTTTCTTTTCCATGTTACATTAACTTTGATCATGTACAAATGTTATTTTTATGAAATTAGACTCTTCAGGTATTTACTATGAGATATATAATTTTAGAATTATAACGTTACTCTTAATGCATTTAATTTTAGACTAATAACGTTTCTTTTCTCAGATATAATTGAAGACTAATGATGTTACTTGTATTAAATATAATTGAAGACTAATAATGTTACTTGTATTAAATATAATTGAAGACTAATAATGTTACTTGTATTAAATATAATTGAAGACTAATACATTTCCTTCATCACCATACAAAACAAATCTTAACAATTTAACAATTTGCCACTATGATAATTCCCTAATTTATTTACATCTGTTTATCATATAACTATTAAAACATATATGATTTTACTATTTCTTATTAAACATCTTTATTTTACCTCTAATATTCGTAATTCTATTGGTTATTTATTAAATTATAATTTTATTACTCTTTACTCTTCTTATAACATTCATTTCAATTTCATAATTATTTTCTGAACATATAACTAAATATGGTTTTACATCATATAGGAATCGAACTCTGTGTTGATTGAGTAAGTCGATATTCCCAATGTTTTCTGTTTACATTCAATACAAAAATCTGCATCCTTTCTCTTTTAAAATTTATTATATCCCTATTATGTACTGTGTGCATTTTAACAGCAGTACATAATATATATATATATATATATATATATATATATATATATATATATTTTCAGTCACTTTCTGCTACAGGTCGTTTCTTAATCTCTCACATAAATATACATTATAACATCCAGCAGCCAACACACAAATACTTAACCAGAAATAAGATGGCGAAGGCTGAAGATGAGAGAACAGGAACTCTCGAAACATGTTCCAAATAAGGAAAAGAACATCTTGAGGTAATAAAATTATAAATTTTAAATACTTAATATATATGTTACAGGAAAAGTAGATTCTCCAGTAAGAGTTGACTCTGCCTGGGTAAAGTCGACTCTTACTGGTCTTTTCAGTAAAAGTTGATTAAAAGCGAAAAGTGATGAATTTTGATCAACATTTACTAGTCAGAGTTGACTATACATAGGGATAGTATACTCTTACGGCCTTGAGTTAGTAAAAGTTGAGTTTTTGCAAGGGAACGGTCTACTACCTAATAAAAAACAAATAAAAAAGCAAAACCTTTATAATACATAGAGAGATAGAAATGTTTATCATTTATTACAGCAAGGTAAAGATTTGTGACACTTTGAGTTGCAGAGCACATCTTCTTCTTACACATGCACTTCTTGGATTTGCATTTAGTGTTGCAAGAGCATTTGAAAAATCCTTGTCCACTTCCAAGTGATTGTGAAGTTGCAACAGTCCTCACTTTATTTTTATATAATTGTTTTATCCATAGGGACTTCATTTTCTTGGATAATGTTCGTGGGACATTTACTGAATTGAGAGCTGAAAAAATATTATCATTGAACTCTGAACAATTTAATACTAGTGGCAGGGAGAGAGAGGAGAGAAAGGGCGAGGGGGAGGGATTTATATATATATATAAAATCACAGTTAAGCACCATAACCTGAACACTCTACTTTTAACAATAGTTCTGCATCTTTTTGAGGCCCCATATATAAAAGTTATGAGTAAGCTTAGACATTTTATCCTTACATATCCGTAATCAGCATAAAGAACCGTAAAAATATATATCCGTTTCAAGATAGTTTGTTGAAAAAATTGAATAATAATTACCCTGTTAAGTTAGTCCTTACAAGCCAATCACACCTTTATAAAAATCCATTACAAATTTGTCACGGAATTCGTTTAACTTCTTGTGATAAAAAATATGCACACTGTTGCCACAAAATGTATATAAGTCACCAAGGTCACAACGTTGCCAAGTCTACTGAACGTAAGCAATTATTGCAATATTACAAAAGCAGCTGGTGTGTCAAGGCTGTACAATTCCTGTATACGATCTTAGCTATTTTTAATTTCAGTACCGTAGTAAAAATAATCTTTGAAAGACGTAATCAACTATTTTTCAACGCCGTTATTAAAAAGTGGGTTAATCATTCAATGACAGAAAACATATAAGGCATAAAAGGTTGTGATCACTTTTTTCACACGTTCTTTTCTTGACGCGTAAATAACTATGTACTGAATAAAGATATAACAAGTATATCTTCATTGTACATTAGTACAATATGTAGTTAAAAATTACCGGTAAAAGTAGGAATAGGCCTACAGATAGACGTTTATTACAAATATTTTTTGCTACGGTTTTCAATAAATAGTAACTATTTTCGGTAAAATAAAAATAAAATAAAATAAAAGATTAAATACAAATATCTAATATTTTCTGAATAAAATATATGTATATTTTTCTTAAATTTATTATTTGTAAATATCTTCTGTGCCATCTTTTTCAGGTACATTTACGAAATGACATTGTAAACGAATCACTATTTTCAGTAACATGTAGCCTTCAAATTATTATTATCTGAACAAATAATAATTATGTAACTCTGAAAAAATTTATGACAAATCTTCATTAACTCTTTAAAACTCTTGTAGGGAATTCGTTTTACACACTTAGGCCTATATGTATTGAACATAATAATTATTAAACCATTTCTTATTAAAAGGCATGTGTACATATTGTAACGTATTTTTTTCACCGGCGTTACTATTTTTCATAATTTACACATGATTTCTTAAAACTAATTTAACAATCTTATACTACTATTTACAAAAGATATGACCAGACCATGCACTTGCATTTACATTACTGATTATTTTAAATCTTTACAAGGCATGTCTGTGTGTTATTTTAACGAATTACAGTTTTTCGTTATTATTTTTACTTATTTTATTTACAATAAGCATTTATTTGTCATTATTCGGTTTGTATATGCTGTACATTGATCATCTTTAACCTTAGATGTACTTGCATTACAATTATAGTTGTTATTTTTGTCTTAATACAATGATTTGTCAGTTTTAGGTTTAAGCCCTTATGGCCTATGTTTGTGATTGTTTTAATTACATATTTAGTCCTACCATTCGCCCACTCGGATTATTTCTTTTGTTAAATAAATCTTATGACATGTCTTTTATATGTTTTGTACACCTCAGATTTTGTGTACACTGTATATATTTCTTATTTTGAATGTTTTTAGCTAAGTTGGTCATTGGCCTAGATATACCCCGGTCCTTCTCAAAATTTGCATATAATTAATTTAGTTTCATGTTTTAATGCCTCATACTTGATAGTGATCGTTATTGGATAAGACTGATTGTTGTTTTATGTTGGAATTTTCATAATATAGAGGTTTTACCTTGATTGAAGTGTTTTTACTTCTTACAGTTAGTGTGATCAGACACTTGCATGAATTTATATTTATCCTGACTTGCTTGTCATCTTATATCATTAGTATTACCCAGTAATAGTAGTAACAGGAGTTATTTGATCTTTGTATACGATAGGTTTTTCCTGGATAATTAAATTAAAGTAGTTTTGTGTGTGTACACTTTTGCTGTCTCTGTCAGTCCCATGTATTTACACTTTATATGCACTAATAACACTGTTAATCTAATTACATTTAGTATTGGGATTACCTCTATAATGTCTTTTCTCATTATGGTAATTTACTTACTAAACTTCAGGCTTTTACTACCACTTATTAGTATTTGCACATGGTTCTGTACCATATGTAAGGTTAGTTGGAACCCCTGCATTTTGACAACAATGCATTCATGCAAATTTACTGTTATTTCTATATTTTGCTTTAGTTATCAAGTTTTACCCACAGGTATTTACACATTAGTCTTATCTGATCATTATTTATTATCTTACTCATTCTTATTTTGTTTATTTATAGACTAATCAGCTATTAATGCTGGTCTACTTAGCATGTCATTTGGGGTATTAAGCATTGAGTTTATTTTGACTCAGTTACCCTACAATTAGTTAGGTTTTATACAATCATTATGTCTTTCTCTTCTTTCATTATTATTGAGCATCTTTTTTGTATTTACGGGTCAGTGTCAAGTCACTAGTCATAGTTTGTTAGGTGTCTCACTATGTTTTAAGGTACTCCTTTGTAAACACTTTTCTTGACTTATATACACTTATTGTTCTAGCACTACTGGTTCTTCTTTCTTCATTTTCTTCTATCCTCTTCTTTTGTCTTCTTAGTCCATGTGGGATAATAATAATTGGTGTTCTTGGGTCCTTGTTGGGATTATAGTATTTGGTGTTTGTATCCTCTCACTTACCATCTATTGGGTCATTGGAGTTAAATCGTATTGTACTGTGATTTTATAAGTTTTGCTCTCTACTACCTAACAACATCAACAAAACATGCAGGAAAAATGTGAACTAAGGGAGTTCAGAGACAAACGCGCAAGCGCGTCTCACCCCACCAAGCAGTTTACAGTCATACTCAAAAGTCTGTCATTTGAATGTATGTTTTCCAGCTATGAATATCGTGAGCGTCGATTTGCGTTACAAGTACTAGGGTGTTATTTGTGCGTGTTCGTTTTACAGAGTTTGTCACTTGTATTTATATTTACTAATTGTGAGTATTGTGAGTGTTGATCTGCGGTATAATTAATATTTGTGCGTGTTCGTCTTCCAGAGTTTGTTATTTGATTTTTTATTTACAAATTGTGAGTAACGTAGCGTTGATCTACGGTATAATTAATATTTGTATGTGTTCGTGTTAGGGCTACAGAGTTTGTCACTTGAATTTATGTTTATTAACTACGAGTACTGTGAGCGTCGATTTGCGTTAGGCCTGTAATTAATATTTGTGCGTGTAAACCCGATAGAAGTATTTAAACTTGAACTTTTTATATAGTGTAATTTTCAGACTTTTAACACCACACTCGACATATAAAATTTAGAACAGCGTAGAACGTGACAATACAAGAGTTAAATAATAGTTTATAATCAACTCCGAAATTAAAATTCATTAACTGTATAATTGAAAGCTGACAAGTAACAAAGAAAGGCCTACAATTCGCAGTCGAGCACGCCAAATAGTTGGGCGAGTTATTAAATTTTTTGATGAAGAAAAGAACAGTGGTTGTTATAAGTACCCAATAAACAACGCGACAAAGCGAGCAGCAGCTGCAACAGGAAAGTCAGAAACCACAATTTGTAAAGTGCGGAAAGAGGTAAAAGTGTCAAAATCGACTGGTAGAAAACTGAGCACTTTACTCAATAAAAATAAAACAAAAAACAAACCAAAAATGGTTTAACTTTTAATCAGTTATTTTTATTTATCTTTAATCAGTTAGTTTTTGTAACTATTAACTATAACTGTAACTTTAACTTTGATCAGTTAACAATTATTATGAGATTTCCCAAGTCCGTTTATAACGTGATATCATGTTTATAACGTGGTATACACAATGTCACGTTAGTAACATGCTAATTGAATAGAAATTAAATTTACTTGTTCCTCATAATTTCACTCGTTTATAGAACTACTATTTGTAATAGCAAAACCTTTCTTTACCAGCTAATGTTTCATGTTGTAATTCGAAAAAATCATGAGCAAAAGTAACATAACTTTATACATTTATGAAGAGTACAAACAAAATTAAACATTGAATAGCCATATTGACATATTAAGCTCCAAACTGAAGTAACAATAAGTATGTTGATCAACAACGGAGACACGACTAGTTATGTTTTACAGAACAATACCTAATTGAAATTGTGGAGCTTATTGCTCACATTGTTTATGTTTATGGTCAAAGTAATTTAATAATTTTTGGAACGGTGTAGAATAACAATTTTGACACCATATGCGTACAGTTTAAGTATTATAATGCTCTAACTTTAATTTTTGGACGTGTAAATTTTCTGGTTGCGTATGAGTTTTACTTTGACTGTACAAACGTCAAGCAGCGTAGGGGAACGTACTGAACCCCCGCGCAACTGGAAGTGCCAGTGCTGCTACGCTTCCCCTCTCCAGATTCTGTGTTAACGGAGCCATGTAGTAGGTCTCTTGTTCGACTTTCAACTGTTGTTTTTATTATTACTTTTCTTTAGTTGACTGGATAATCATATTAAAATACACTTTTCTTTATACAAGTCTAGTTTGTCAAGTAAAGATAATTTAGGTAAACCTAACACTACTTATGAAACAAACATTAAATCAAATATGTTAATGTTACAAAATTCACAAATAGAAAAAAATAAAATTTGAAATTATCTATAGGCTAAATTGCTTTGATTATATTACCTTCTCCACTTGATATGTTTCCACATCAATATCATCTGATGGCGATACTACTGATGGTGCAATAATAGTCATTTTTTCCCAGTCAATTCTGGAAAGTTCAGGAGAAACCTGAAAGATTATTACAAAACTCATACATAAATTTTCACTAACTTAATAATTAAGAATAGTAAGCTAATAATTAAGAGAATAATTTATTTTCTTAACCTAGCACAATACTTGTCGGTTAGCACTATGAATTTACAAAAAGTTAATGGATTTTGTGTAAATTTCTAAAAAAATTAAATTTACAGCATAATCTAGTAGTTATTTTATAGTAATGTATTTTAATTTAAATGAACTCAATTCTAAAAGTTAAAAACAAACTTCATACTGCAGATCCTCTTGTTGTTCAGCTAGCACTATTGGTTGGTTACATCCCTGCATTGAAGATTCCTGAAAAAGATTTCTAATATAATCATACAAACTCGAAAAACAAAAATCTTTTCAAATGATTAAAATTGAATAATATAATCCTCATTATAACTAACAAATACATTACGGATAATTCATTCATACTCTGTATCATTTAAATCTACTATTAAGTATAACACACCCCATAAAATTTTTTACAATATTAAGATATTAATTTTTTAAAATTTCATGTGATATTAGTTGAGTATCATTTAGGAGGTTAAACAATATAAATACAATTCTACACATTAAGTTACAGATTATAAATACAGATAATAAGACATTAAATAAAAATAACACTATAGGCCTACAACAATTATCGGGTTTAAGAACCTGCTGTAAGCAGTGATAATTTTAGTTTAGTGAGCTTTAATGAGACTTGCATGCAATAATAAATTTTACATATGATAGAAGAACGATGCTTTCTTTACTCACCAGCAAAACCTTTTCTGTCTGCAAGTTAATATTATAAAATTTAAGAACAGCACAAATTTATTAAAAAAATTTAATCGAGATTAAAATGCATGTTAAGTCAAAAATTAAAGAAGTCACAGTTCAAATTCTCTTTTTACTTTTTCTTTCACCTGACAAATATTAGCCCTTACTTTTTAAAGCAGAGCTGTGTTAAAACAAAATTTTTATGACAAATATATTACAATTTAATGGACTCAATGGTATGAAAGTAACTATGTGTACAAAAAATTACAACAGTTTGCTTCAGTGAGGATACAATAGCCATAGGCCTATATTATAAATTTCGTTATATTAGGTCTTAAAATTAACCTTAACTTACTAAGTCATATCTTATTTAATTAATTACGTTTCTCTGAAAAATCCTGAATTTGAAAGTATACTTAGAGTAATATAGCGGGACTGAAGAATTAAATAAAATATGAAACTAGTTAAATACGAGCAGAGTACAAATTGTAACGATTTTAAAAAATATTTAAATCGCACAAATAAAAAAATTGCTTTCAATATAAGTAAGAGTATTATCCACCCCTTACCTATGCCTAGATTCATGCAACAACGTGCAAATTGTCCCGTACCAACACCTTAAGAACGGTGTTATTTAGCTAATAATAATAATTACTTTAATTAAATAAAATATGTACCAAATAAATAAAGAAATTCATAATTCGTAACCAAAAGGTAAAATAATGTATTACGACTTAATTAGTAAATAATTAATATAACTTAAAAGAACGAACTATTTTCTCAGTGCGTAAAACCGCGCCAGCTACTGACCCCTTGCCGCTAAACATTGCATTCACTCGCCCGATAGACACCGAGATGTAAGGATGTAGCTGCTGTGTTGTTAACATACACATAAGTGTATACCGTTAAACAATATTTAATCAAGTTTATAATGAGTTCGATTTGACCTATGTAGTATAATAATAATAATAATAAAAACAAAATTATAATGTAGTGCGTGAAGAAACATGTAAAGAATTAAAAAAAAGCCGACACATCTCTTAGCAAACTGTAAATGGTGAGAAATGTTACTTACCAGATTTTAGTGCTGATAAAATATGAACTGTAACTAAAAGTAAAATGTAAACTACCTACTCCGAAAGAAGATAACACGAACAGCAACAGGATGAACTTCTAGTACCAAAATCTAATCGTCTGGGAAGAGACTACCAGAAACAATCAACCTCATGGAACTTCAAGAGCAACCGTGGATCACACCCTAGAAGAGGACTGAAGATGACCATCATGGACCCTACAGCATACACATTGTTATATTCAGGTGATATCAAAACATAATATTTGTAACACTAATTCATTGTAAAACAACAAGACCAGTAACAAAAGAACAGTAAAGAACTTTTGATAATTTAAAGTTTAATATATATATTTTTGTAATCACTGTAATGAAGTAGTAATGACATTACGATGTTTAGATTTAAATTAATTTTAAAATTTACAACCAAACTTATTCTTCTAATAATTTGGTTGAAGTTGTAATAAAAACATAACTAAGTTGAAACCCGGATCCGTGGTACTGAAAACAATATCTAGCTGAATGCTTTTGATATAAAAAGAATAAGAAGTAAATTTACAAAATAATTAATGCAGTAATTTTAGAATCTGAGTTTTAAAATTAAAGTAAAGTATGAGAGATAAATATGTTAATAAAGAGATGTTTTTGCTAACACCCAACGAGTGAATAAATTTATACAATCCTTGCTTAATTCCTGAATAATAAAGTATTATAATTTGTTAGTGATGAAGGTTTACTAACAACGGCAGCTAGTTCAATTAACAGGTAACAAATTGAACTGGTTCCCGACATTTGTGATATCTTAACAAGGGAGACGTCACAAAATTGCGCGACTCTGCTTTGTAAAAATAATAATAATTGTTTGTTGTGTTGTTGTTTTAATAATTGTGTATTGTGTTGTTGTTTTAATAATTATATTGTATATTGTTATAATTCTTTAACAATAACTTTGACAAACATAATTTATTCACTCTGAAATCGGGAACCAATAAATGAGTAAAGTTTTAATTAAGATATAATAATATTAGTATCGTGAGATTGCCGTAATAAACAAGTCATCGCTGGTAAATATTCCATTCTAAACCTGACGGTATGAACAAGCTGGTTCATGTTAAATACGTGTTGAGGAATGTAAACTCTCCCCTTTTGTATCCACGCATCTCATTCAAAACCTCCCCTCGCTGACCTAACAGACAATCCTAGACACTAGTTTTTCCTGTTCTGAATTGTCCTACCTGTGTTACCACCCTATGCAAACAAAGAGGCTCCCCAAAACAGCTGACCCTTTGTGCTATTGTTAAAGCAATGAAACATCGTATATGAAATTTCTCTCTACTATACAATGGTATTAGCGTTTTGTTTTGACTAAATATATATGACAGTACAGAAAATTGAATTGTTGTGAGATAAGTTTATTTTGATTAATTAATATAAGATTTTATGTGTAATAAGAGATATATGTATGTGTTTAAATTATGTCGAGCTTTACAAGTGTTTAAGCTGATATAAGATTTGTCGTACGTAATACCTCGTTTATTTAAACGACTTTATTAACCAAAAATGGCTCAATTTAATCCCGACTTGTTGTTGAAAGACGAATTAAGCTATGAAGCATTATTGCGTGGTCTTCCATACTCAGATGTAACTGTCGCGGAACTTCGCAAAACGTTACGTCAAAATAAACCGGACAAACCCTCATTATTAAATCGTTTAACTGTTTTAGATTTTGAAAGCGAAAAAGAATCATGCTATCACAAGTATACAGAACTAACTTCGATCGCAAAAAACCCTGCGTGATGAAAAATCCCCCGCAGTAATTTTACGCACCACCCAAAGAATCGAACATCTGACCCGCCGTATCACCAATTTGTTGAATTGGCCCGGTGATAAAGTTACCCCACCGGATGTACAAAAATTCGCGGAGGAAGCATTACAACAATTACCCGAGATAATGCGCGAATTACGTCGAAGATCCGAATCGTTTAGATTAGAAGAGATTGAAGAAGCCATGACGAAACTAAATATTTCCCCTACCCAATCTCCTACTCAAGAACAGCAAACCGGTACTGTAAAGTTTCAGTTTCTGCAGGAATCCAATATAGATCCATTTAAAGAACGGTTAACTGATAGTCAAGTAAATATCCAACCAGCAAACGTTACGTCACTCCCTAATGAACTAGAGAATATGTTTCGGAACTACGATTTACCTTCTCACTTGCCGACGAATCAATCTCCTGAAAAACCGAGAATGACGACTCCATTTAATCTAACTACAGAGCTTTATGGAAAGATAACCCAACCTGTAGAACATATTTTGTCGGACATACCAATCACTGATGGGCTGAGCTACAAAGCTCCTAGATTTTCTCAAGCAATTTTACAATTAAAGGATCTGCGACAACTAAGACATGACCAGATTTTACAAGTAATTTTACCTAAGTGTAGATCTCCATTAAAAGATCGTGTGTTAGAATCCCTAAGGCATAATCACCCAGTAGAAGAACTTCATACCACCCTGATAAGACATTTCATTCCCATCGGTATCTACGAAGAATTGAAGCGGAATCTAGTACTTCGTGTACAAGGAGCATACGAGAGATTAGCTCATTATATATCTGAAATAAGAGAATCTGCTTTATTGCTGCAAGTCAAATGGAGTGAACAACAGTTAGTAGACAATATCTTAGTCGGACTATCCCCCGATGAGCGATCTCGCCTAGCACTCATGAAGCGACCAACCACTTTCACCGAACTAGAACTATGTTGTATACATTCGTCCAACGTCTGGTATTCTGACCAGAACAGACGCGTCTCTGTGTCCCAGACTCAACACAGAGATTCATTCCAAACTCTACCAATTGGAACAGATACACGAACCTACCGCGATAAGCGATTCGTAAGTACATATAAAACCCAAAGCTACCCCCCTATTTCATACACTAGATCAAAACCCCGACAACCTACGAGCGAAGTAAATGAGGAAAGAAGATGTTATAACTGTGGAAAGGCCGGACACATTAGCAAGGTATGTAAACAAAAGCGCTACCAACAGAAAACCGACCAATCAAAAAACATGTGAAGCTGGAAGAACAAAAATCCTACGTCTTCCGCAGCAACAGAAGGAAAGGTAAAAACAATAATAATCATAGAGTAAAAATAAACGCATAGACCCTTACCTAACAAGATTTATTGAGAAGTGCAACTCTATTGGTGCATGTAAAACAAGTATCTGCCAACTACCCTACGTACAGATAGACCTTGGAGCAACGAATACCCTTGGTTTAATTGATTCCGGATCTACCCGTAGTATAATTAGTCAACAATTAGACACCGTATTAGATAATCATAATCTGATTAAACGTAGCCAAAACGTGAACATAAAGTGTCCACCGCAAATAAACAAAACCTAAATATATCGCGCAGTATTACGGTGAAATTAAAAATAAAGAATTTTACTTTGTATATTCCCTTGCTAGTAGCTGAAGTGTTAGGACAAAACTTAATACTAGGCGCTGATTTCATAAGTAAACCTGGCTTAATCCTTGATATGTATGCAAAACAATATTCCTTCAGATTTGATCGTACTCAAAAATATCAATTCGACTCCGAGTCAAGTAACGACGTTTATTGTGAAACCTCAACTATTCAATCAGAGCACCAAGAGTCTAGTCTGTGTCATTTAAAAGGGAATGAGCGACTAAGAATTCAAAAGTTAATAAGGGAATTTTCAACAGTACTCACTCCCAAGTTAGGATTAACCCATTTAATCGAATATAAAATAAATCTTAGTGACAACAAGGTAATACGACTTCATCCATACAAATTATCACCACCCAAGATGGAAATAATGAGAAACCACGTTAACAAACTCCTTGATCAGCACGTCATTGAACCGTCAACTTCTCCATACTCATCACCTGCATTCCTAGTACAAAAAGGAACTGACAAACATTGACTAGTCGTGGATTATAGACAGCTAAATAAGAGTATAGAATTTGAATCGATACCACTGCCCGACATTCACAGCGCGTTTCACTATTTTACAAAAGCGAAAATCTTCACCATAATGGATCTCAACCAAGCATTCCATCAAACCTCACTAGCTGAGGAATCAAAACATTTAACTGCTTTTGCTGTCCCATTTAATCTATATCATTTACTAGAGTACCATTCAGTATATCACAAGGAAGTTCAGTATGTAGCAGACTGTTAGAAAAAATTTTTCATGATGTTAAATTTAAATTTGTATACCACTATCTTGATGATATAGTAGTATATAGTGAGTCAATGGATCAACATATTGATCCCTTGCGTGAAGTATTATCCAGGTTAAAGAAAGCTGGACTAACGGTAAACCCGAATAAAGTGAATTTCGCAGTAAATCAATTCTCCTTCTTAGGTCACATAGTATCTGCCGAAGGTAAGGTTAGCATCGATCCCGAACGTACACGCGCAATCCGAGAATTCTTACCACCGAGAGACGCCAAAGGTATAGCTCGATTTTGAGGTATGATTAATTATTTTCATAAGTACATACCCCACTTAGCGGATATAGCAGCCCCATTGAATGCACTAAGAAAGAAAGGAACGAAATTCGAGTGGACTACTCAACACCAAGAAGCGTTTGAAACACTTAAAGAAAACATTATATCCCCACCGGTATTGCAGTTAGCAGATTTCAGTAAACCATTTGTCGTACAGACTGACAGCTCAAGTGTAGCATTAGGAGCCGTAATATACCAGGAAATCAATAATACTAGACTCCCGATCAGCTATGCATCCCGTACATTGACCTAGCAAGAAAGGAAGTTCTCAGCCTACGAACTTGAATGTTTAGCCGTAGTATTCGCCTTTGAGAAATTCAAGCCATTTTTGGAACATAAGGAATTTCTACTAGAAACCGACAATCAAGCTTTGTCATGGTTATTGAACCACCCAAAACAGTTAGGTCGTATCGGAAGATGGGTGTTAAGATTGAATTGCTACAAGTTCAAAGTACAACATATTCGTGGTACTCAAAATGTAGTAGCCGATACTCTATCCCGCATGTTCCACCTACCTAATACAAGATCTGGCGAAGGAAATGTTGAAACCCCTACCGTTAATACGCTAATTACTAACTTTCTCCTTGCATTTAAGGATATCGCATACCACCAACAAAAAGATCCGAAATTGTGCAAAATAATAGAACAAATAGAAAAAGGAAATTATTCTGACGAATATACCTTGAGTAAACGAGTACTTTGTTTTAAAAAGGCAAACGGAAAATTACTGAGAATAATCGCCCCGGAAATAATCAAACCTATGCTAATGGAATACTACCATTCATCGACCATTGGAGCTCATATGGGAATTAGGAAAACCATACATCGTATTCGCAAGGAATACCATTGGGAAAACCTGAACAGTGAAATAAAAAAGTTCGTGAAAGAATGCGAAATCTGTGCCCTGAGTAAGCCAGCAAGAATCAGTCAAGTAGGAAAATTAATCTCAGAAATACCCACAACTCCCTTCTCGAAGATATACATAGGCTATTCTGGACCTTATCCCCGTTCTAAATCCGGAAATACCATGCTATTAATTTGTGTAGACTCCTTCACTAAATCCTTGTGGATGTATCCTATGAGACGTGCATTAGCATCTACGACAATAAAAATTCTACAAGAAAGACTATTTAAAGATTATGGTACACCTTTAATCCTAATATCTGATAATGGACCTCAGTTTAAATCGAAAGAATTTAACGACATGTGTTTTAAATTAGGGATAAATCATATTACAGTGACCGAGTACAGACAGCAAGGAAATCTAGCAGAAAGATACTTGCGTAACTTAAAATCAGCTCTAATATCTTATCACGCTAAAGACCAGACAACCTGGGATCAAAATGTATCGTGGATACAATTTGCGTTCAACTCAGCGTATCATGAAGGCCATAAATCAACACCATTTGATTTACTGTACAAATATAAACCCAACAATCCTTTAACCACGAAATGGAAAATCCATGAGTTATTGCCCCGTGACATGAATGCGAATAACGTAAGAAAAATATGGAACGAAGCTCGTGCAAATTTGAGAGCGAATTTACAAAATCACGGAAATACCATGAGCGGAATAATAGGCAAATAGAATATCAGGTAGGTGATTTAGTAATGTATAAAACGCATCCAATGAGTAAAGCCGTTGATAGGACCACTGCGAAACTATCATACCGATGGTGTGGCCCCTACAAAATTTATAAGTTCATCACCCCCGTTACTGTAGCACTGTATGAACCCAATACAGAAAATTACGTTCGCATAAGCCATCTGTCTCAAATAAAAAAATGTTTTTCGTGTCAAAATACAGAAGCACGACTACGAGAAAGATAGCAAACAGAGAATACTATTTAAGTATTGAGAATAAAAATATGTTGTATCTACTTATACAGGAGTACGATAAGATTTTGCCACAAACTATATCGTAAATGAGTATAAACTCAAAACCCTCGTACGAATAATAGCGAGGCCTGATCAACCTTAGCTAAAGTCCTGCGAGAATGATATAAAGAAAGAGAAGTCAGCTGACGAGAAAGTAAAGAAATAATTCCTAGCGAAGTAAACTAAAAGTAATTCGATTGTGATTACAATACGGTATTATTATTAGTAACATACTCATGAGGATAACTCCGTAAAATGAGTGAAGAAATCAAACAAACAAAAAACCGGTAGTAGATGTAAGAATTAAATATAAGGTAGATTTATGTTTTTGTGTATTTTATATGTAATAGATGTATTAGAATTTAAATATTTTGTATAAGTTGTAAGATAATCAATTGATAGATAGAAATAATCTGAGAGAGAGAAATTTCAGTATGAAATTCTGTGCCCAAATGTAATTGTGTTTATTAGATTTTAATTATTACCCCACCACCCCAACTTCATCGGTAAGTGCAGGAGGATGTGACGATTTTAAAAAATATTTAAATCGCACAAATAAAAAAATTGCTTTCAATATAAGTAAGAGTATTATCCACCCCTTTACCTATGCCTAGATTCATGCAACAACGTGCAAATTGTCCCGTACCAACACGTTAAGAACGATGTTATTTAGCTAATAATAATAATTACTTTAATTAAATAAAATATGTACCAAATAAATAAAGAAATTCATAATTCGTAACCAAAAGGTAAAATAATGTATTACGGCTTAATTAGTAAATAATTAATATAACTTAAAAGAACGAACTATTTTCTCACTGCGTAAAACCGCGCCAGCTACTGACCCCTTGCCGCTAAACATTGCATTCACTCGCCCGATAGACACCGAGATGTAAGGATGTAGCTGCTGTGTTGTTAACATACACATAGGTGTATACCGTTAAACAATATTTAATCAAGTTTATAATGAGTTCGATTTGACCTATGTAGTATAATAGTAATAATAATAATAATAATAATAATAATAAAATTATAATGTAGTGCGTGAAGAAACATGTAAAGAATTAAAAAAAAGCCGACACATCTCTTAGAAAACTGTAAATGGTGAGAAATGTTACTTACCAGATTTTAGTGCTGATAAAATATGAACTGTAACTAAAAGTAAAATGTAAACTACCGACTCCGAAAGAAGATAACACGAACAGCAACAGGATGAACTTCTAGTACCAAAATCTAATCGTCTAGGAAGAGACTACCAGAAACAATCAACCTCATGGAACTTCAAGAGCAACCGTGGATCACACCCTAGAAGAGGACTGAAGATGACCATCATGGACCCTACAGAATACACATTGTTATATTCAGGTGATATCAAAACATAATATTTGTAACACTAATTCATTGTAAAACAACAAGACCAGTAACAAAAGAACAGTAAGGAACTTTCGATAATTTAAAGTTTAATATATATATTTTTGTAATCACTGTAATGAAGTAGTAATGACATTACGATGTTTAGATTTAAATTAATTTTAAAATTTGCAACCAAACTTATTCTTCTAATAATTTGGTTGAAGTTGTAATAAAAACATAACTAAGTTGAAACCCGGATCCGTGGTACTGAAAACAATATCTAGCTGAATGCTTTTGATATAAAAAGAATAAGAAGTAAAATTACAAAATAATTAACGCAGAAATTTTAGAATCTGAGTTTTAAAAGTAAAGTAAAGTATGAGAGATAAATATGTTAATAAAGAGATGTTTTTGCTAACACCCAACGAGTGAATAAATTTATACAATCCTTGCTTAATTCCTGAATAATAAAGTGTTATAATTTGTTAGTGATGAAGGTTTACTAACAACGGCAGCTACTTCAATTAACAGGTAACAAATTGAACTGGTTCCCGACATTTGTGATATCTTAACAAGGGAGACGTCACAAAATTAAATATATTATGGTAAGGCCTACCATTTTGTGTTAGCCTAGGTATATTGTATTAATTAAATTAGAATGCTAATTTGCTCCATTATTAAATTTTGGACAGAACACAGTGATATTAGGCTAGTTGGGTCTATAACAGGTACGTGTTCGACAAAGTAATCTAGACATGCAAACATAACCTCCTAACACCTAATTTGCTACAAACAACGGACAACATACACTAAATAAATGATCTTCTTACCTTTCATTATTATTCCTAAAGCCTCCAACATCTTTTTACTTCGACCTGCCATCGCAAGCACTTCAATACGAACAACAAAATTCTGTCCCACACACCTCAAAAAACGAAAGAAAATTACCGCGGACACACTAAAAGCAGCGCGAACTAAAACTAATGGCGCCTTTTTTTCGTTGCACCAGCTAAACAGATAGAGCAAAAACATGGTAAAAACACATTTCCCTGTAGTGTCTGTCTTTTGTACACATGTTAAAAATTTAATAGAATAATTTATTAGAAATGCCAATATGGCCGACTAACTACCGATATTTCATTATATACATGTGTATATTTCGATCAGGTTGTGATGCTTCAGCGTACAGCAAAAATACGATGTATAAAGTTTTGTATAAGTTTTTCGCACGCTGACACCCCGTAACTTCGACACCGTAACCTCATCTCCTAAAGATGTACATATATAAGTTCATCAAATTTGTTGAACATACCCTGGGTAAAATCACGCGTGAGGCGTGAGTTGAAGAAACTAGGGAGCGCTAAGTGTATGTATGTATATATATATATATATATATAATCACGTTTATCCATCATTAGCTAAACATGCAAGTTCTGACCAGAGAAGTTCATCTTTTTGAGACCCCATATATAAAAGTTACGAGTAAGCTTAGACATTTTATTCTTACATATTCGTAATCAGCATAAAAAACCGTAAAAATATATATCCGTTTCAAGATAGTTTGTTGAAAAAAGTTGAATAATAATTACCCTGTTAACTTTATCGTTACAAACCACTCACACGTTTAAAAAAATGCATTACTATTTTATCACGGATATCGGTTTAGCTTTTACTGATGAAAAATATGCACAGTGTTGCCACAAAATGTATATATAGTCACGAAGGTCACAACGTTGCCAAGTCTACTGAACGTAAGCAATTCCTGCAGCTGCTGTGTCTCGGCTGTGTATTCCAGTCGCCTACGTTTAATTCCTGTATACGATCTTAGTTATTTTTAATTTCAGTACCGTAGTAAAAATAATCTTTGAAAGACGTAATCAACTATTTTTCAACGCTGTTATTAAAAAGTGGGTT
Organism: Magicicada septendecula; assembly: GCA_034769895.1. NCBI lineage: Eukaryota > Metazoa > Arthropoda > Insecta > Hemiptera > Cicadidae > Magicicada > Magicicada septendecula. The sequence goes on along the minus strand of CM068376.1, from coordinate 359,554,534 downwards.
AATCATTCAATGACAGAAAACATATAAGGTATAAAATGTTGTGATCACTTTATTCACACGTTCTTTTCTTGACACGTAAATAACTATATACTAAATAAAGATATAATAAGTATATCTTCATTGTACATTAGTAGTAAACCAATAGAAACGTCTAAAAAACACGTTCTTCTTCTGTGTATCTTCTGTAATTGTTAATTATATTAATTGAGATTTTGGCTACTTATAGAGATTTAATTACTGAACACAATGCAGTTTTCAGAATTGCTGTATATTTATTGGTTTTGAAGTTATCGCAGGCTGAACTTCAAAAATGGATAGACTAAAATTTACTCATCTGCCGCGTGTTTCACTGACGAAAGTAGAGCGAGATAGTTGCTATTATACCCTTTCTGTCTAGCGTACGGCGCAGCGCACAGTGTCCTTTTCAATACAGTATATTTAATGTATCTTTTAAATGTCAATAAATTTCAATGTAGATAATGTAGAATGTAGAAAATGTAGATAAAGAAAATGATTATGATATTGATTATAATTATAATAATTGGAAGCTTGTTTCAAATATATTATACTACATAGAAATGTTTATACACGCACTCATGCGCGCACGCGTGTGCACGTACGCGCACCCACCCACGCAGGCATATTATATATATATATATATAAAATTTGTGATGTTTTCAATTTGTTTCTTCTGCAAGTAGTATAATTTCGTATATTCTTTTTAACACCTGACGCACGTTTCACTGAAAAATATCAGTATCATCTGAGGTTTCTAAGTAAATTAATAACAATCGAAATAATTCTATTAATATAAAATTAACGAATAATAAAAAATTCTGACTTAATTTTACATCTTGTGCCATTTTGTCAATGTTATATGTGGACAGACTTGCTTACTTTTCTATTAAATGTAGAAATAGATTTTACCATTATTTTTTGCCGCAAACCATTTAATCTTGTTGTTTAATCCTTTTTCTATATGAATAGCTCATTACAATTATTGTTAATATTTCGTGTAAACAGCAGAGAGATGCTAAGTAGGACATTGTCTCAGGTAAGATTGCTTGGTAAATCAAGACTCGCGCGTATTTCTTCACCAGTCGGACGTCACGCGGCAAAAACAGCTGATCGCTAGGTTAGCGCGGGAAGCCGGAATGCCCCCCCCTGTGTTGTGGCTATTCAGCGCTAACACCACAAGATTTCTCATTCCCGTCAACATGAGTACCTACTCAAGGTCAAATAACATTCTTAATGTTGTAATGACAGACGTGTACGTTTACAAAACACTGTTTTGGCTGACACATATATACACATCTACGTCTGAACTCGCAACCTCTTATTTATCAGCTGGCCGGTTTTACGTTTCCACCAAACGTGTTCCAGAAAATCATATTAAAATAATATGAATATTTTATAGTAAAAACATAATAAAAATAATAATAATAATATACAATTTAAAAAGTTAATACACTACCTCTTGCTTATCCTAAGTTTTGTGCCGTATCACTTTTCCAAGGATTCATAAAATTGTTATCTCGAATGATACATGGATCTTGTAGAGCTCGTAATCCTAATGTTCCTTGCATGATTGATGGAATATGTACACATAATAACCGAGCAACATTTTACGTTAAACTATTGAAAATAACAATGGTTTTCCAAAGTACCGGAGACGAGATGACGGAATTGTTGAACTAAAAGGAATACCGTATATCATTTGATAATCGTGATTCGTTCAATACAATCGCTTCCTAATTCTACAGTACAATGCTCACATCAATATTGAAAACCGATAAATACATGTATAAATAGGCTTACCATACGTCCCGGTTTGACCGGGATTGTCCCGGTTTGACGACCTGATCCCGGGGTCCCTGCCAGTTTGTCAATTGTCCCGGTTTGAAAATTGGCGAGAGTAGTTTCCGTCCGGGCGAAGACGTTGTGCAAGCTAAGCTCCCGATTTTTGGTTAAATCAATAGAAAAGAGAGTTTGAAAGATTAAAAGTAATTTTTCATGAATGGAAAATTCAAAAGCTGCAGTAGTGACTTTGCACGAGTATACACATTCAAATTACTTAGGGAGCACAAAAATCCTAATGTGTGCTACACTTGCTTTCCTTCGAAAAGATGTAGAATGTGGCTGGTAGTATATCCATGGTCAAGTTCCAGAGGAAGAGAAACTCGATTAATTCTTTAATTGTTTCGTAGAACAATAGCTAGACAATGATTAGTGCCACAGGAGTTACGGAACTGCTACTTCCGACGTCATACAATGAATAATACCGTACAAGCACGCATCAGAAACTAAACAGCCACGTTGGAAGACCACATCCAAGAATAAAAAACATTATCAAATGTTTATAATCTGAGGCAGAGAAATGTATTCAGGACAAGATGTAACGATGGAGTGAAATTTTTAAGCTATGAAAAGGACGAAAAAGTATACTGAATTGGATAAACTAAAAGATATGAAAAAGATTCTGAAGTTGGGATGTTTCTCAAGATCACGTCGTCCGTTCTACAAGTTGACTAATAAAAATAAATAAAAAATAACCTTCCTTTTTAATTTAGAGAGAGAGAGAGAGAGAGAGAGAGAGAGAGAGAGAGAGAGAGAGAGAGAGAGAGAGAGGGAGCGGCTATGCAAGTGTGTGTGTGTGTGTGAGTTTTATAAAAATTGTAACTTGGTAAACGTAGTTGGTAACAAAAAATACATTTAACGAATTATAAAAACATAAACACAATACAGGGTGGATGTACATACATCGTTGTTTGTGTGTTCACAAGTGGGAGGTACTCTCACGTATCAAAAATTAATTACGTGTCTTATCTACTTGAGTGTTCGCAAGTGAAACGAGTTGCAAGTGCCACTGTTCGTAAGTGGGAGCACACCATCGTCGGCCGGATACGAAAAGCAGATTAATTTACCTGGTTTCTTCGAGACAAAAGCATCAACATGAATCAAAAAATTTAACTTGCAGCCATTATTTTAGTAAAACGTAGATGATTGTGGGTATCATAGCTTAGGCTTTTAGAGCATAGGCTTGTACATTTATCTAGGATTTACATTATGTAGCTGATGATAGAAGTTCAAATGCGAGTTCCTGGTCCCTAAAAACATGGGTATCTCAGCTGGGAGAGTGAACTCCAAGACAAAATACTGATCCTTCAAATGTGTGTGTGTCGGGTAGGTATAGGCCTACTAGTAGGCCTACTCTGGGCTCCTTAAAAAAGCTATTGCTAAAATAACAGTGATTTGTTCTAATTTTGTTTGCTACATAATAAGTGACGCCGTATAACATTAATAATTGGGTTTGGCAAAGATTATCAGAATTGGCACATTCAACAATTAAAAGTTTTGTACGAATGAGCAGAAAATAATGGTATTTAAAAGGAACTATAAAGAAATATCTTATGGTCATAAACAAACCGCAGAAGAAATTACTATTGTAATCAGTATAGTCATATTTGGACAGGTGTAGAAAAATATGGAGAAGCCTGTACAGGTGTGTCGGTGCTGATGGGAACACACATAAAAACGTTTGTATGAGATTAAACGTATGTATCCAAGATAAATACCGTTTTATCTACAACAGGTGGCTTCGAAATATGAATTTGGGGATTTCCCTTTTATTTAGGGGGAATTGTTATAAGGTAAATACAGTACAACCTGTCACATACGGACCTGTGATATCCGGAACCTTCCATATCCGGACGTATCTCCAAACTAATTTTTGCAATTCTGTAATTGTTAATTATATTAATTGAGATTTTGGCTACTTATAGAGATTTAATTACTGAACACAATGCAGTTTTCAGAATTGCTGTATATTTATTGGTTTTGAAGTTATCGCAGGTTGAACTGCAAAAATGAATCGACTAAAATTTACTCATCAGCCGCGTGTTTCACTGACGAAAGTAGAGCGAGATAGTTGCTATTATACCCTCTCTGTCTAGCGTACGGCGCAGCGCACAGTCTCCCTTTATGTACATAAATATGTAGGAAAAATAAGGAAAATATGTAGCTAAATATGTAATATTTAAGAAATATGTAGTATTAAAATACTTTCACATCAACAATATAATTTACATTTTACGAGAACATAACAGTGCCCTCTTTGAAAGGTTTTGAAAATAATAGGTGCTTCATTTTAAACTTTTTAAAATCACTTTCAAAACATGCAAATATATTTTGAGCAAAGTCAATGTAGTCCATAAAATACTAATCAAGTTCGGGGCTGACACTAATCACCAGTTAGATTACCACTTCTGTTACAGAAAATAAGTTAACCCTCAGAATACACAGTATCTGAAAGTTCAACTCTTTGTTGAAGAGTTTACAATAAGACAGCATGCATAAGAAATGAATTACTTTTCAATTGTTTATTGTACTTTAGAAAATTTATGAAAACATATTTTAGAAAACAGTATTAAAAAAGAAACCTTGATATTATAAAATTAACAACAACAAAGTATTTTACCTATGGATTTCTGTAGTATAGGACATGAGTATAAAGTAAAAAATTGAGAATTATTAACTATTTAACAAAGTATTTTACTAGGAGAGTTGAAATTACTATAAAATTAAAGGTAGATTTTTGACTTGAAAATCTATATTCTATATATATATATATATATATATATATATATATATAAAACTCTACTATAACTCTGCATAAGAATAAAGTGTCCATGTAAGTTTTTTTTTCCACTGTTTAGTTGCACAATTAATTATTAAATACTTTTCTATATTGTCTGTTGACATGGACTGTCTTCGGTCTGAGAGTATGTTTTTATAGATAGAAAAGGATCTCTCGACATCACATGTCGTCACCGGCGCATGTTTATATAGAGGAATCGTACTTGGAAGAATATTCTCAATCGATTCTACAGTTTCGCCGTTACATATGCGATAAATGGTATGTAAAGTTACATCCCGTGCAAAATGCCTTACTTGTCGCTTGAGCTCGTAAAAAATTTTACTTCTTGAAAGTAGAATCTATGTGTGCAATTGCAACAGATGCAATATTTTGCCTTTTCTTGTAATAAATTTAATTGGACCTGATTCTGATTAATTGCACATTTGCGCATCTGAGTAATGTTGTTATAGGCCTAACTATTTTTTGCCATTTCAATTTTCAAATTGAAGTAAAGTATAGTAAAATATGTAGAAATATGTAAGATGGAGTGAAATATGTAATATGAACAAAATATGTAAAAATATGTAAAATTAAACTCGCGGATAAGACACCTATTGGTATGATTCGCCGATATCTGGCTTTTCCGTGTAAATGTGCACTCAGCATTCAAATATGTAATTACATAAAAATCCGGGCCTTAATCATCACCTACACCTGCATAAATATGAATGTAGGGGCTACTCATTACAGTATTCACTTCCCCTTCCTTTGTATTTTGATTTGACAGCATTACAGGATGTTTACACTACCTTGTAAGCATGTATGTTTCCCCTTCTGTTTTGTCCAATATACAGTAGATTTGATAGAAATTTTAAATGAAGAAGGAAACTGCTACTTGGTAAATTAATATGTATTGTGCTTTTAAAAGGAAAAGAGAGATAGCTACCGTTTTTCTAATTCTATCAGTAGGATAGAAAACAGATATAATATAAAATGTATGAGACCCCATTAATATTAAGTATTTATCTCTAAATCACCAGTCGATTGTCTCAAAATAATGCGAAAAATTGCGAAAGAAACTACCGTGTAGTTATTTTTATCTCGCAAGGGTGTGTACGATGAACTATAGAAAAGAAACTTGTAGATAAATGTTTTTAAACAATGCCGTTTGGTTGCTAATCCCCGACCTTATAACTTTTTTATATGCTTGCTTTTGTATAGAAAAGTCTTATGAAGTGAAAAGAAATTAGTAAAAGAGAATGGAAAATTCCAGGGTGAGGAAGAATATTTAACGTTACGAATTATAAAACGAAGGAGATATTACAGCTGCAATAAAGAGCAGGCAACGAATTATATCAAGGGCTCAAGAGAGAAGTAACGCAACGGAAGGCTGATTGGAATTCCTCAACTTAAATGTGAAGGAGGTATTGTATAATATTAATACTACCTGTAACTACCGCAGACCTTCCTTTGTCATAAACCGTCTCCTCACCATTCCCGATGGACCTCCTCCCAGAAACCCCCGCCAACGGAGAAATAGAAATAATTAAGTCTCTTCGTCATACTTACTACACCTGGCTTCCTTATTGATAACTTAACATCTTAAATTTTCCTATCTACCTATCCGGTCTTTATCCCTCTCCTTTGTGCCTCCCCGCCTTACCTTGACGCCTCTCTGACACCTCCCTCCAGCTTTGGCGTCCTGCGTTACTCGACTTCGTCTTGGCTGTCGTTTGACTTATACTTTTATTATGGCTCTACCATCACCCATTTGGCTCTGCACACTACGTAAACACACAAATACACATCCATACACTACACTCTATCCTGAATGCCTCCACCTACTTCGCCACCGGTCCGCGCTGCGCTGGCGTGCGACTCCTCTAAATCTCCAATCGGCGGAAGGGTGCTTGCCCCAGATCAGCCTGAGTCTTATCCTCTGAGACAAGTCTCAGACAACGCAAAAAAAGGTATAATATTATAGCCTACTGTCTACTATGACTGTGAGACGCGAATATGACAGCAGATACGCAAGAATGTAGGAGGCTACAGAAGAATAAAGGAACGGTCCAACTTCGGATATTATGGCTTAAGTAATCATATTAGAAAGGATTATTACAATTTATTTTATACACCACACAATATATGTGATAATTTTAATTTTTTATTTATCTATAAATTTTGAAACGAATTAAGACCTGTATTAACATCAACCGTTGTGTATATAATTCTTTTCACTCAGACTTTTCACAAAGTTTAGTGATATATTAAAACCATGTGTAAGATAATCAATTTTTGTGAAACCTATAATATACCCATTAAATAGTGTAGACTAAACAAGTATGATAGTAGCTTAATATAGTCTTTTTTCCGGGATGAAAGGGAAATTATAATATTGTGCGCTTAAGAATGAAACTTTTTTTGTTACTAGACCAACGTTTATGAAAATCTATTTGGCTTCATTTCTCAGATTGTAATAAAATTGGAATCAATTATAGCCTATATCAAATTAAAAATTTTTGCCAAAATTATTTGTTACTAACCAAGTTTACTTTATTTTCTTAACCGATGGATTTTTGCATATCAAATTCCGTTTATTAGACATCGATTTTTCAATATAAAATTGGTCTCTAGATTACTGATTTGCGTTAATGCGTCCAAGAAAAATAGTAGTTTGATAAACCTTATTACTAAGTTTTAATGTTTGTTTACATACGGCGTTTTCAAGAAACTGTAACAGTGTTAGAATAAATAGGCCTACTAAAAAATTTGATTACATACCTGCACCTAGTTTCGTATACAGAAGCAGTGTAAAAAGTATTTTGTAAAGCTTTCTTACAAAATTATAACATAACTGAAGCCCAAATGATGTTTAAGATTTTGCACGTTAAGTCATATGAAGTTTACTTAAGAACCTGTTACGTTCAGACTTCCTGAGATACAGTTATTGAGAAGAACAAGAGTAACAGAAAGAAAGAGAGAGAGAGTGAGAGAGAGGTCAAAGTACATGATGTTTACTACAGTTGGCTACTTATAAGGAACTTGAAAATAATTAAACTTATTGTAATGTAGAAAGTTAACGAAACATGAACCAAAAGCGAGGATTATGTGCAGCAGACTCAAGAGTTTTATTAACAGGATCCAAACAGCCTTTGGTGAAACGATTATTACGTTAAATAATTTATTCGCAATTAAGAAGTGGTACATTTTGAAGAAAGGAAAAAACCGAGGATGAGGAACTTAGAAGTTGCTATTAAAATATGTAACTTACCTTTTGGATACCTAATTATTTTACAAGCAAGTTACGGAAACTATAAAAAAAAATTAATTCTTAATATATAAGCCTTCACGTATTATTTCAAAAAAATTAGATTACTGCTCACTGTGATATACGAAAAGCAAAAATATAATTAATGTAACATTACAACTCTTCAACTCTGTAAGATATAAACTCTTCTGCTTGTGCAGGTTGTTATTTATATTATTGGTACTTGTAGAAATTTTTATTAATCAGAATGGTGAATAAATTTCCAACGGATGGGAGTCAACTTGAAACATGTTGCTTCGGTACTACTGTATACCAATAACTGCATAACTATATTCTTACAAATGATATTCGGTATGAATGAGAATAATTAAAAATTCGTAATTCTCTCTCCCCCGTCTCTCTTCTCCCCCTCACTCTTTCTCTGTCAATTTTCCCCATCTACCTCACTAATAGGGGCAAATCTCACTACTACCTTTAATTAAACATGACTACCTCACTATTAATTTCCTTTTATTTTCATTAAGTTAGCACGGCAGGTCCTTCTGCGACTGCACCCAAAGCGCGCCTCTTTAAGTGTTTGTTGAAATGTTACACTGCTACAAACAGATTACTCAAGTTTGAATGTGTAGTCTGTACAAACACAATGAATGATTAAACAAACAGATACAAACAAACAGTGAAGGATTGTGTGTAACACTGAAATTGTTGACAAAAAGAAGAAACTGTACGAGTTGGCGCGCGTGCGTGTGCGCGCGCGAGAGAGAGAGAGTGAGTGAGTGAGTGAGTGAGATGACTGAAAGAGAGAACATGGGCAGAGGTAAAAAAAATCTGTCGCATTAAATTCACGCCAACAACATTCTTAATGTCGTAATGACACAACAGGATGTAATTTCGAAACTGTTAATTTCCTTCAAGTGTGTACTAAAGTAAAGAATGTTACAATTTATAAGTTGGTAATTACACCAGGTAATGCTAACAACCAGTAGCCTACTGATTCGCATGTGTGTGTGAAGAGGGCTTTTGAGTCGATAATAACGCTATTACCTACTTGACACAGAAATTCCCGTGTCACCTGCATTTTGTATTATGCAAACGTTCGGAGGATGTAAATTTTTCAACAACATTGTTGGAGTGCCAACCTTTAGAATGAACCGTTGTGGCGGAATGCAAGATTGATTTAAAGAATTCAAAAATTCTTGGATATAGTACACTATATTTTCAATATTAAATACGGTGTTAATAGATTCTTCGGACTTTTTATTATCCCCAGAAAATTTTTCCAAACTTGTATCATTATTTTCCTTCACAGATTCGATTCTTTGGGAATAACCACTTGTAATTTTTATCAAGTAAACACTTGACGTTTTGCACAGAATTTAGCAATTAATACAGTGTTGTACTATTTACTATGTCCCAGTTTTTCGTCAATTTCTGTGAAGCTATCGTCATTAGGAACACTACCGTCACCGAGGTGCAGTAAGTTTGTAGAAAAATCACCATCTCCTCCTCCTCCTAAATGGGCTCTCATATTGCTTTGCAAATTTAGTCTGAATAGCATTCCACATCGCCGAGGACTTTAAACACACTGAGACAATATCAGCGCGGGTTCCTCTTGCAGTTACCGGTAATCTCTAGCGAGAATCCTCTGAAATAACAAATGTTACGCTACCCACTAATTTGTTACAATTTCTTAAGTCTTGGAGAGTTTGATTGACCGTTTCTATACAGTCCACAAATCGCCTTCGTTTTACCGTTCATGATTAGTTTCCGTTTTGATCGCTCTTTCTTTTGTCATGCCTCCTCTTCAATACGAATTGCTTTTTTAATAGGAGTCAGTGAGAATACTTGACTTTTTCTTCTTGGCGCATTTCTATTTTATTTTTGCAGTCGCTTTCGGATAAGGGCGAATTTATTCTGGTGTCAATTGTGATAAGGTATTAGCAGATGTCTCGTTTATTTCCGACGTGGGAGGTCCGGCTACTGTGGTCTCTTGACAATCTTTTGTTGGTGTTAATCTTCCTTCATAATTACTTTTGTCTCCTATCTCTCTGTCAATTACAGGTGAACACAGAAACTCTTCGATACTGAATATATTTTCATTTAATGGCCAAATTCCAGTTGAACTAAAACCTGCTGTCAGTTAGATGGTGTAGCTGCCTTTGAAAGAGCATCTTTTGCTAGCCCAGGTATGTCATGGTTTTACCTGGGTTTATTGTCATCCAGCTCTCAGCGGCTGCACCGAAACAGGCCATATAAACACTTGTCTAATGGCTGAAGTCAGATTGTAACGGGTATGAGGTATAAACTGTTTCATAAATAGTAAAAAAAGAGAGGCTGTAATTTATCTTGATGGATGTGCTACTCCAATACAACCTGCTGGTCCATAAATAATCAAAGTGATATCTACATAACACTCTGTGGATATAACGATAAGTGGTGGTTTCCAGCTGCCATCTATGAAAATACCACTGGTTTCACCCTTTTCCAAAGGGGTAACCCTGCTGACTTGTTTATTTCCCTTCAAACTGACAACTTTGTTAGGACAGTGCACTGTCGTTATGCTGCCTGGTTTCCTTCACATTCAAAATATTGTGACAGTAAAAATGAAGGCGACTTATCACAGAATTCCAATATTGAAGAAAGTTTTATGTTATGTTTATTAAAACTAAATGCTATTGCAAAACTTGTTGCTTCAGCCTCTCTAAAAGACAACCTTGAATGTCGCTGCATGAAGCCAGTAAAACAATCTTTTACCGGCCCAGTTCACCAGAAAATCGACATTATTTGCAAACAAGTATTCGGAGGCTAACATACGAATATTCTTAGGGTACAAACCATAATAACTAACAGAATAGTGCAGATCATAACACAGAAATCTGATTTTTCTTTTTGTTCTTTCCTAAATACAAGTTGTGGAGAACGCCGAGTCTTTGTAGGGTTTGTGAGCTACATCGCCCCAGAAAGTTTTTCACTTGTACGTTTGAACCAAATATGAAAAACAGAAAACAGAACAAAATGTTTTACTTACATTGTACCAACATACCACTTTCCTTCTGGTGAAATTGAAGGTACACCTTTAATTTTAAAATTAGGAATTGATATTAGAAATAACCACTAATTACCAATAGTAAAGACTGTAAAAGATAAACAAAATGTAATCTAATAATAACCAATAGATATACCAGTACTACATAAAGTCAAATAAATCAAATGTAATACAGAAACACAAAACCGACAATAATCCATTGTTGTATATTATAACTATATGCTTGCCATAGAATGGATGCATGACGAACAAAATTATCTTGTAAACTTATCATAAAAGAGTAGGAACTAAACCAACAACATTGAATGAGGCAGAATACTATTCGAATAAGTAAATTCAAGGATTATAGCCACCCAAATACTAATAATAACCATAATAATAAACAAACCATGTTGACAGCTAGATGCAAGTAATCTTGGTTACTTTAAACCAAAGCAATTTTCAGTATAAATGCAGAATGAACTACTGCACAATAATAACAGTGCTATCAAAACAATGATAAGAGATATTCAAGCAATAACGAGAATAATTTGATAGGATTACAACCCATATAAAAAGGTAACTTCCTAAAGTATAGTAAACTCACTTAACAAACTATAGTTAAGGTAATAAAACCACAAGATGAAGAAAAAGGACACTATCAGAAGTGACAATGACCAATGCAGTATGCATAGGCCATAATAAAATGTTATTAACTATTAATGTTATAATAGTATTAAGTATCATGTACATGTTGTGTTTATGTTAGTGTCTATACAGGAAAGTACAGAGCAACTCACCGCAGCTAATAATAGAAGAGTCAACGCAACTTCTTCAGAATCGAACTCATGAAATGGAACAAAAAACATTCTAAACAATTTAAACAAAATTAATAAACGATGTCAAAGAGTAAGTAAACCGATTTATTCATATCGGATTCAATAATAGATTGAATTGGGTAGAATAAATCAATAAACCAAAAATTAATAATAAAAACCAAAACGTTAAGAATAATAATAAAACAGACAATCTCGTCGTGCTAAAATGTTCATACACACTTTTTAAGAGAAAATTACTTAAAACTTCGAATCTAACAAGAAAAATATTGTGTCGAGTATTCATAATGCAAACCCTTAGATATCAAATATGAAATGAAAATATAAGTACCAAGTAAAATGTATATTCTATAGCCGGCAGAATAAGGGAAGGACAAATAAAATAGAGGCAGGATATCAAGAGAATGGAAAACATGGGACTACCTAAACAAGTAATAAGATACAGACCTCAGGGAAGACGAGATATAGGTAGGGCAAGGAAAAGAGATGCCTTCAGTGAAGGCAAAACAGGCTGTAATCCTATACCTTGACATGGAGAAGATTCCTAATACTTAATAGCACACTTAAGAACAAAATATTGGTATGGAGAATCATACACGACTTCCATGTTCTAAGATTTATATTTAAAATCATTTTCGAAATGAAATATTTCCATTGAAACTACTTCTTTCTACTTACTGCTTCAGCCACTTACTGTGGGCACTAACGTATACCACCTCACGTTATCGCACTTGATTTTCACTGATGATGGAAGTCGATGGCACTGGCGAAACGTCTGGTTTTGCAGAAAACATTGGTCTACGGCCAAACAGGCCGGGAAGGAATTTTAAAAACAAACTGCTTCTTTGTTGTCAATAACGTAGTACATATATACAAAAAATTATCAGGTAAACTATTACGTTACAACAAAAAAATGTTTCAGGTAAACTACCCTTTCCCCGTAACCGATCTTCACCAAAATCAATAGGCCTTGAGTCCTCTATAACTCGGGCACATATGTAAAAAAATATCTGATTCTGTTTGAATTTACGGCAGTTATCGTTCGTCATGAAAAAATTTCTCTTGTTACAACATAAAATATTGCAGGTAAACTACCCCTTTATCTTAACCGATCTTCACAAAAAACAATAGGTCTTGAATACTCTACAATTCAGGGCTGTATGCAAAAAATTATTTGATTCTGTTTGAATTTGCGGCTCTTATCGTTTGCCATAAAAAATCTAGACAGACACACAGACACTTTTCGATAAATTACTTTTTTTCATGTTTTGAGGGTAGTATAATCAGAATCTGCAAAAATCTCTAACACGATTTTTTTTTGCCATCACCATACTTCCATTTCCTTATGGAACATGAAAGTAAAATCAAAGTAAAATTCTGATGGCAACAAAAATCAAATATTCTATCAAAAATTGGGGATATACATTTTTGGTAGGTATTTGGTAGGCCTACTTGCATTGCACAAGGAATGTGTTATTTTCAATAGGTTATTGATAAAAAAAGACTTACAAGTACATTGATTTTTATTACAAAATTTATACAAAACAGTTTCAATTCTAAGGTATCAATAATTAATAATTATTAAGGATAATGAACAAATTATTTCTTCATAGAAGATACATAAAAACATTGCAAAAATAATACATATCAGACAAATATTATTACAACAAAAATACCACACAGACATTTGGGCTTTGTTACTTTATCAGTAACTATAAGATTACATTCATAAAGTACATAGAATATTTATTTACAAGAACATAATTACAAAAAGTGAAAACACCTTTGATGAAATAAACATTTTATTTATTACATCAAACATAACTAAACTCAGATGACAATATAAATGAACTAAATATAGGTTTTTCTGCGAGGGAGTGTAGGATTGATTAGGGGTTCAATTAGTTGAAATTATTAAAAAAAAAAAAGCATAAACTATAAATAGAAAAACTAGACTGGTATGTTTACAACAAAATGAAAACTTCAAGTTACATTTAAGAGATATTCCGTGTCAAATCAACAAGTGCTACAACCTGACCCTCTTAGATTTATTTGAAATTAAGTATGCATGTAGTATTCATAAATAGTAACACAAATCAATTTTTTCACATTTTTCTGACGAAAGGTTACTAAGTAATGGGTGCTCAAAAATGAAAAAAATAAATAAAATTTTTGACTTGCGCAACAATATTGATTTGTTCACAACTTGTGTTCTAATTAAGCTAGAACAATGACATCGAGTTCATTTGAAAGCTCTTTTAAAGGGCTTTCATATGATATAAAACATAATTAGTTGAAAATATATATATTTTTTATAAACACATCATTATTGCATTTACTGAATTTTGAAAAACTGTATTTTTAAAATTCTCAAAAAAATATATGTGAAAGATATTGTTTTCCTCTACATATTCTGAAAGTTTCAACTTGGGATGAGCATGGGATCACTATCGAAAGTAATTTTATGTTTATCACGATTCTGTAAAACGTCATTCAGATCGGTGAATTATTATTATTTTTATTTTCCTACCCGTGACAATTTTTCAGAATCATAGTTGGATTTATTACTTGGCCTACAAAATTGTACTTTTCTTTCATACAAATAACTGTGTTTTAAAGCTTAGCACTAGCTAAATTAATAGCTCAAAATTAATAAATTGACCTACATATCTAAAATATATATCTTAATACAGTGATCCAGGTTTTCCGTGTACAAGCAAAAAAATCTCATTTTAAAGACTATATACAAAATGGTTGGTTGGTGTGACTATCTCCCATCTGTTTAGTATTTTGTCATCGGATAATATTCAGTCAGCTGTTGTCAACTGTTGTTGAAAGTGACCTGTACATTTTCTTTTGGTGTGACATAGCCTATAAAGTGAAAAAAATGTGATTAATTCTGAAATGTTGTGTTTTGAAATTAGCTTAAAGGTACTTTTGTACAATTCTCACAACAGTGTATAAGTTTATATGCCTACAACCAGTTAATATTGTAACGAGACATATGAGCCCAAATATTTCAGTAACCCAAAATATTAACACATGTCAATAATTGAGTGAAAGAGACAAACCAAGTGTTTCTTCTAAAAGGCCAAGCATGAAACTACATGAGCTACTCATCACCAAGGATAAACTCACAACAATAAGAGTTAATAAAACTAATGGTAACTAACAAGTGAAATAACATTATAAGAAAAAGAAGATGCACCGAACAATGGTTGTACCACAGGAACCAACAACCCAATAGTTTTCGGTCAGTAAGGAACCAATGAAGACAAGGAAGAAACATACTACGAGAAAGACACCTAACAACCATGGTATAAAATATAGATTCCAAGAGCCAGTCAACTATAGAACATCTTACCCGTATATGCAATGACTGAACAACTTACAGATTGAAGAGATGGACAAGAACTGACTAACTGAGATGACCAATATTGTAACGCAACAGAAATGCTAGCACTCAAGTTACATAAAAACAAGGTTCACAGAATAATAAACAAGTCAATATTTAACCCCATGATAGAACAAAGATCTAATAATTATATTTATAATCATAGATACAGGTAAATAAGGATGCAAGGTAATATTAACAAGAATAACCGAACCTGTAAGTTAGACAATAGTTGATGATATATGTTTAATGAAAAACAAACAAAAAATGAAACAATAATTTACTAATAGCAAATAAGAATTTTGAGTTAAGAGGTATTATTTTGTGACAACAAATGTTATGATAAATTTATGTTATGTTATACCAAGTATGCGTTGAGTTAAAGATACTGAAACAAGATGTATTATTCAATGACTGTTGTAGAATGAAGTGTGAAGCAGCTAATTAACGTTAATAGATTTGAATTTTCTTATATGTGATCCATAGGTCAAGATAAAATTGTTATTAGATATGGAAAAAATAATTGTTTATGTAAATGTTAATAGTTAAGATTTAATTATATGTATGAATTTATGTAAAAGGGGCTATAGATGTGTACCAGTTATAAACACAGGTAGATCTGTTTACAATAAAAGGCCTAACAGCCAAAACCACTATATAACCACTCATAACATAAAGGTTAGGTACATCAATTAATAATAATTAATGAATACGATTTGAAGAGCTAGAAAAAACATTAAATTAATAATGATATATAATAAAATTTATACAAATTATGATAATACCATAATGCCATGATATCGATTAATAACATTTAATATCGAAAGTGGATTAAATATAAAAAAAGGAAAAAAACCGGCTTATATAAAAAAACCAGCAGAATATGTGTAGAAAATAATAAACCAACTATCGGTAAAGTTACATTCCGATAGGATAGCAAATTGATAAGGAATAGACAAAAAATATATGAAATAAACACTATATTCAAAACATGTGGAAGGAAGAAGTCGTGTGTTGCTAGGGACGACAGAAGAAGAGGAAGTTGTTAATTTGACAATAATTGCTTTGATGATCTGAATGTGATGAGATTAAAAAACCCAAGAATTATCTATTTAATCGGAATATTTTAAATCATCAGACACGATTATAAAACACAAAATCCTAATGACAATGTTTATGACTATCACCAGTACAGTTTAATCCAAATAACACTACAGTATGAAATCACAATAGAGAATAAATAACTGGATTATACAAGGAAGAACTTGAACTGTCCCATATCCGAAGGGAATTGATGATATATTAAACCAAATAGAAAGAATTAACAGTATCACAATTAATAATATTCACTACACCAGAAGTTATAACCTTTCAAAAACACGGAACAACACTAATTGCTTCAACCAAGAGAAGAACGTATTTGGATCCTGGCGTTGCAGAAGAAGCATCAATCGGGCTGTAAACCAATCCACAAAGGTGTAATTCCGAAGTGGACAGGAGAAGAATTCCATTCTATTAAATCGAAGAAAGAAAATCGTACGGCATAATTGTCCAGAACAGTAAATTTATCAATCAACCGCCTACACGATTGGCTTCGTTCTAGTCTGGTAAATTATTATTATATTAATCATACTAACTACACAACACTTTAAATTTGTAAATCTTGCATTCTTATCTATGTATTTTTAATCTTCCCCACAGTTACAAGAACCTTCACACCCTGAATTAAATTAATTACAAATTAAAACACACTATATAACTAAATTTAAATAAAGTATCAGAATAATCAACAATCGATTCATACAATCTATAGCTCAAGCGTATGTTAATTAGAACATATATTATTCAATGTTAAAGAAGTAAACAAATAAAGAACCTTTATATATTGGCAAAATCTTGTTATTTGGAGTATGGTTTAATGAGCTAGGAATAAAAAAGTAACTGAATAAGTATAGAATAATTGGTTAACATAAACATTGAAATAACCTATAAGTTTCGTTGAGCCGATACTACAGCGCTTATAGCGGAATTATCTGACACCAAAGAGAGAGAGTAAAAATACAAAATTAGACAGAATTCTCTTCAAGGTATAATAGGGTTGAACGGAATTATAAAATAACTCATTAATTATTTAAGTTACAGGTACACAAACACTGATAGTTTTTAGAGAGCTAAGTTAATAATTAATTACTTACATCAATACATCCCACAACTCCAAATATCTCCGAGATTTACATAATTAAAATAATTCAAAACACATTGGCATAGGTGTATGTACAAATTGACAAACACAACAGTGGGGTTTTAAGGAGAGGAAACCCATTCCTGTACAATATACAACAGATAATATTATAAATGTATAGGACAAGATATGTTATAAAAGAATGAAAGTAACTACACTGTTAACTGAATAGAAGCTGTGAATAAAAGCATAGTAACATGTTATGCATAGCACCCATGTAACATAAAGAAGTATTAAAATTGTCTCATTATAATAACAAATATTACTCAAATAGTCAAACAATCATGTAAGATAATAAAAGGCAATAACTAAAGAGTTATTAGTTATCATTAATAAAACCAAACTTGAGAAAATAAGGTTAAAAGAATGTAAATTTGTATCAACCTAACATACACATTGTTGGTACAAATTTCACATAAATTCACATCTATCAGTAGGAAAAGCCTACCTAAACCAAAATGTTTTGTGCCTTAAACCAAGAAGAACTGATAAGCTTTCTACAGGTACCAATATAAGATACCCAAAATGGATTTTAAATAAGAATTTAAGTAAATAAAGTGAACCAAAACCGACCAAAAGGGGATTCACTAAGTAAAACGTGAACAAAACCACTTTATAATACCAAATAGAAGTAAAAGGTTAATGTCTATACCACAAGTAAGGTGTAATGCCACTATTGTAATAGTATAAGAATATTATAAGAAAGGACATAATGTATTATAATCGTAATTAAGAACACCTGTCATGTGACACTAGGTGTAAATAATGTTAGTCAATGATATACACTAAGGGACAGACCAGTGTACAAAAAACACTAAACCAATTATAAAGAGACTACTATGATTAAACTATTGTAACTAAATAATAGTAGAAAGAGATAAAAGAATACCAAATAAGAATGGAAATAAGTGTACACCCCATAGTGCAAAATAGAGGTCAGAGAGAGATAACTATATAAGAATACAGCAGTTCTATAAGGAGAAATTTACCTCCAAACTTATAAATTTTGCACAATCATCTGGCGATATAAGAGCTTCTACAACAATGGACTCTGTAACAAAGAAAGAATTTTAGCTAACGGAGAAAAATAATTATCATTGCCAGTATCAACAAAAGTGCAAATTACTAAATGAAATAATTGCAATTTTATGGGAAATAATGTTATTAAACTAATTATGTACTTTATTAAGAACTTTTGTTTTCCAGCAGCTTCCAAAACTCTTTATATAAAAAATAATATAAACAAACTTATTTAGAGCTTCTAACAATACTTATCTTAAAATTATCATATGATTATACTTTCCAAAGGAAGCCCCTGATTTGAAAGCGTTGACACATAATACTACTAATTAAAAATGA
The DNA here is from genome assembly GCA_034769895.1 of Magicicada septendecula. Classification (NCBI taxonomy): domain Eukaryota; kingdom Metazoa; phylum Arthropoda; class Insecta; order Hemiptera; family Cicadidae; genus Magicicada; species Magicicada septendecula. The sequence continues at coordinate 359,535,774 of CM068376.1, read as the reverse complement.
TTCCAACTACTATGTTACTAAATTTTCTCATTTAAAATGTAAATGGGACTGTTAATAACTTTATATTGTTGTTATTAACAAGACAAAAGAATCATTAATGGCTATTTTATCACAAACTTCAAAATCTCCTATAAAGCTTGCTCAATGAAATAGGACATTCCTGATGCAGAAAATTAACTTTGCCATAACACAAATTAAATAGGCTAACACCCAAACAAAAAAATGCTTTGAAAACAAAACATTAATGAAATATGGTATGAATTAATTGTGCTACATTCAAAGCTGATTTTCTTAATTGATTTAAAGTATCTATACAAGTCTAGTTTGTCAAGTAAAGATAATTTAGGTAAACCTAACACTACATATGAAACAAACATTAAATCAAATATGTTAATGTTACAAAATTCACAAACAGAAAAAAAAAATTTTTAATTATCTATAGGCTAAATTGCTTTGATTATATTACCTTCTCCACTTCATATGTTTTCCACATCAATATCATCTGATGTCGATACTACTGATGGTGCAATAATAGTCATTTTTTCCCAGTCAATTCTGGAAAGTTCAGGAGGAACCTGAAAGATCATTACAAAACTCATACATAATTTTTCACTAAGTTAATAATTATAATAATATTAAGCTAATAATTAAGAGAATAATTTATTTTCTTAACCTAGCACAATATTTGTAGGTTAGCACTATGAATTTACAAAAAGTTAATGGATTTTGTGTAAATTTCTAAAAAAAATTAAATTTACAGCATAATCTAGTAGTTATTTTATAGTAATCTATTTTAATTTAAATGAACTCAAGTCACTATTGCTTGGTTACATCCCTGCACTGAAGATTCCTGAAAAAGATTTCTAATATAATCACACAAACTCGAAAAACAAAAACTGTTCAAATGATTAACATTGAATAATATAATCCTGATTATAAAGTTAACTAGAGTTTAAGGGGTGATTTTATACACCGAATATAAGGTAACATGAATAAATTAACACTGAACTTACTACGTTCCCAGTCAAATATGAAAGTAAAGTATGAAAATATATGTAGACATGCACTATTGGTGTAAGTTCTGGAGCTAAAGATAATTCAACTGTGATACAGAACTTAGTCTATTATACTTAACACCCAGGCCTATAAACTTTTGATCTTTTTCTAAAAGTAATTAATTTTATTTCAGAGTTAGGTTAGGCTTACAGGCTAATCCGCAGTAAGTTTAGCTAAATCAGTTATATTATCATAGGCCAGACTTAATCTAAATAAAATTATTCTGTGTAAAGGTATCAGTAACTTGATATTTATACAGAATAAGCATTTAATACAGAATACATATTTCATTTAACTGGAGTCAGTTCCCTCACAGGGTCTTTTTCAAAAATGGGTTAATTAATTTTATATTTTTAGTTGATTAGAGTTAAGGGGTGCTTTTATACACTGAATATAAATAACAATTAAAACTATATGTACCTTTTTTGCTGTACGTCTCCTAGGCCTACTTTCACAGTCATCTGAAAAGTAAAATATGACAATTGATGTAGACATGCAAGTATCTGGAGCTAGAGACAATTTACTGTGATAAAGAACTTAGCCTATTATACTTAACACCCAAGCCTACATAACACAAACAAATTTTGATTTTTTCCTAAAAGTAATTCATTTTATTTCAGAGTTAGGTTAGGCTTACAGGCTATTCCGCTGTAAGTTAATCGGCTAATGCCCTGCTAGTTTGCTAGTTTTGTTAACATAATTAATCACTAACTAAGTAAGTGTGTTTGATATTTATGTAGCATAAGGTGACGCGTATATGACAGGTTTTATTAATGCAGTAAAGGAACAAATCTAATTTAAATAGTCTTTGTATTATTTTGGAATTCAATTTTTTAAAGCAAATGATAATACCTTATGCACCTTTGTAAAGGTTTTTACTTATTGGGGATAAGTGAACTGAATTAAAACATCAAACAAATGATTTTTGTTTCACAATCAAAACAATACGCCTACTGTATTAAATTTATTATGGCAATTCTATTTACCCTAAAACACTACAATACAAAACTCCTGAATTTTTGTTTTTGTATAAATTGGCCCGCTAATAATGAAAAAATAAAATTGTATTAATTAAATTAGAATGCTAACTTGCTCAATTATTAAATTTTGGGCAGAACACAGTGCTATTAGGCATAGTTGGTTCTGTAACAGATACGTGTTCGACAAAGTAATCTAGACATGAAACATAACCTAACGTATTTCTTTTATGAATTTTATGAAAAATGCTGAATTTGAAAGTATATTTAGAGTAATATAGCTGGACTGAAGAATTAAATAAAATTTGTAACTAGTTAAATACGAGCAGAGTTCAAATTAAATATATTAGAGTAAGGCGTACCATCTTGTGTTAGGTAGGACCACATTTTACGAATAAAATGATTTACAAATTGGATACATTACACATTACATTACATTAGGTAGGATACATTACATTAGGTAGGCTAGAGTAGACAAAATAATTGTCAGACTTACAGGTCTTTATATATCTATAATAAAGAAACTTTATTTAATTAAATTGCTTCAGTGCCTTACAGGGACTTTTTTTAAAAATTAGTTAATTACCCCTTGGGTAATTATGAAGATTCTCATCAATGCTGATATTGCGCTGATATATTTTTATTATATTCTTCTATGTTATATAAACACGAGAAAAATAATTTTAAACGGCGGTCGAACCTATTTACGGAGACAAAAAATTAAATTTTTACTCCCATAAGAACGCATGGCGTTAGCCTAGGTATATTGTATTAATTAAATTAGAATGCTAATTTGCTCCATTATTAAATTTTGGACAGAACACAGTGATATTATGTATAGTTGGGTCTATAACAACCGGTAGGCCTAGTGTACAACCCAAAGTAAGCGAGACATTCATACATAACCTAACAGCTAATTTCCTACAAACAACGGAGAACATACACTAAATAAATGATCATCTTACCTTTCATTATTATTCCTAGCGCCTCCAACATATTTTTACTTCGACTTGCAATCACAAACACTTCATACGAATTACAAAATTCTGTCCCACACACGTTAGAAAACTCAACGAATTACCGCACTAGACGACTAAACAGAATAAATTATGGCAGGTCCAATATTTCGTTATACCAACTAAACAGAATAAAAACACACTTTCCTCTGTAGTGTCTGTCTTTTTTACACATGTTACAAATTTTATAGAATAATTATTACGAATGCCAATATGGCCGACTAACTACCCATATTTCATTATATACATTTGTATATATCGAACAGGTTGTCTGGCTTCAGCGTACAGCAAAAATACGATGTATAAAAATTTGTATAAGTTTTTCGTACGCTGACACACCATAACTTGGGCAAAATAACTTCTTCACCTAAAGATGTACTTATACAAGTTCCTCAAATTTGTTTTAGACACCCTGGGTAAAAATTGGCGTGTGATGAAGAAATTATGCGGCGCTATGTCTATATATATATATATATATATATATATATATATATATATATATATATATATATATATATATTGCGACAGTACAAATAAGTGATGTACTGAGCATTGAATATAAACATTTAAATATACCTAATAAACTGTAAATAATTAATAATGTATTAGAAATAAGCATGTCAGGGATTGCAAGCTTGGATCAGACAAAAATATGAACAGGTGTTTCGACCTGAATCGACGTGCACACACACACACACACACATACACACACACACACACACACAAATGTAACTGAAAGTGTGTACACCAGTATTTTGCTAGTGTGTGTGAACGCAGGTCTATGCAGGCGAGTTTACCATCCCAAGATGAATAATTGCATAATTACTGTTTTTTCGTAATTATTCATAAACTATAATTAAGAAGTAAAATCCAAAAACACAATAAAATGTAAGAAAATTTACTAAATACTGTGTACGAAAACCACGTGAAAGTGCCACACCGTACGAGTGTAATAGTGTACGGTGTACTGTGTAGTAGTAGTGTAGTGTAGTGTAGTGTACTGTGTACAAATCGAAGGGTTAAGTTGCAATGTCCAAAATTACAGTGAACATGTGTTGAAAAATAGTTATAAGATAAGTATAAGAGTATACTTACAGGACTCTGCAATTCGCAGAAATATAAGAAATAGCGAAATTGACAAAGAGTGGGGGAACTGAACTCACAGGCAGTTTCTGACATGTCGATTTCGTACCACTGCAGATGTTGACCAAGACATGGGTATAAATAGGACACACAAGCTACAGCGGTTCTCTTTCTTAAATCATCCATGGTGCAGCGGGAGCTTCTGCCCGTCCGCACAGAATATTTAAAATTTTGTAAATAGTTTCATCCTTTCAATTACATACAGTTATGTAACTGGGTTGTAAAACAAACAATTTTTAAGTAGTAACAAAAATTACATAAGAAGATCCACATAAGAAGATCAACTGACGTCCGAAACAGCACGAGGAGAAGTTCCAGAGAGCGATACGACGCTGGACAAGAGGAGAAGAGAAAGGAGACGCTGGACAGAGAGAGAGAGAGACGACGCTGGACAAGAGAGGAAGTCGACGCTGGACAAGAGGAGAAGAGAGAGGCGACGCTGGACAAGAGGAGAAGAGCGAGTGATGCTGAAGTTCGAGACGAGGACGATTACAGAGGGATCCAATGATTGAGTATGATTGACGACGATAAGGTGATAAACAACTTATTTATCTCTTAATCGAACAATTAACGTAAAGACAATTAAGGACATTCTTGTTCTATTTAAAAGTAAGAGTCAATGTTTATTGTAAAATTAGAATTAAAATCATAGCTGTTATTGAAATAAGATTAACGTAAACAAGAGCTCAAATTAGTATTGAAATGAAAAGAATACAAAGCATTTAATTAAAAATTAGCGTTTTATATAAATCAGTACTGAGAAACAAAAGATAAATTCAGTAACTATTGATATTTTTGAGTTACATTGCAATATATAAGAAAATATTTAAATATTGATATTTTGAAACACACTAATTGACTGAGTAGTCTGGAAGTGAGATTTTTCGTTAATACAATAATTAGTAGAATAGAATTTTTAGTCAGTAAGAATGTATATAGCATAAGCCTTAAGTCGAAGTAAGTGCCATGTGCACAGATTTTAATAATATCAAATAAATTTGAAATACCGTTACAAGTTACATATAGTTCTTATTACAGATACACCTGAAACCCAAATTAAATGTTATATTGTTACATAATTTGTCGCTCTTGAACGTGAGGCCAGACACGCCTATTTTTATGTATATCGTATCGTTGCATAAGAAATTTCGCTTCCACCGTGGGGCATCACAAATGCAAATTATATTACAAATGCAACGTGATATCGTTGTATAATATGCCGCTCTGGACGTGGGGCACGACAAGAGGTCGATTGAGCTATTCTAGGAAGTAATAATATCAAAAATAAAGTGTCACCAATTTCGTTTATTTTTATTTTGTATTAAAGTTCGATACTTTTGTTGTAACTGATGTAAACAAATCCAGCGCAACAATGTATGATGACGTCATACCTAGGTGTGAAATGTTTTGCATTTTGATTAGTTATTTTAGTTGAGTTTAGTACGTCTCGTATTAAAGGTTATAGTAATTGTTTGTGTCTATCGGTTCATAATATTTTCTGTTATATATTTGTGTTGAATATTTATGCTTACATTGTAAGTAATAAATACCTTTATTTCTTAACCAAACGTAAGGAAATGGGAACTGAATATCGCACATGTAAATGAGTTTTTTTTTGCTTTTCTTGTGAAGTAAACCTGTATTCGCGTTTATTCGTAGTGATTTTTTTTTGTTTATTAGAAAAAATTCTTAGCTTTCTATTTAACCTAAAACTGGCTGCCAATAAATACCAAGGTCGGAAATATTAATTGTTTTAGTTGCTATGTCGATATCAAGAAGTACCTTATTCAATACTTGGCGTGAAGAAAGTGTACTAAAACAAAAAAACTTGTCTGTTTTAGCATATGTTTTGAACAAACTTGATTTAGAAGAGACTGAAAATGAACAATATTACAAGGTTAAGAAAGTTATTGATGATTACAATAGTAAAGTTGCCAAAATGTGGAAAGATTGTCAACGTACTTTAAAAGTATTTGAGGCAAGACATAACCGATGGCTTGATGAGGACATAGTATTTTTCGAAACAACCAGATCTGCGAACAGACCAGAAAACATTTCAAATGGCAGGAAGGGTCGACCTCTAAAAGATTTTAGTGAGCTCAGCAATCAAAGAAAAAGACAAAGAGTTGCACCTTTGTTCGAAAATTATTCCCAGGAAGAACTGACTTTTGCGACTCGGAAAAGTCTTCAAATGTCTGGTCGACGAGATGCTGCTACAATCGTGCAAGAAATTTCCGACTATTTTCTCACAAGAGCAACTACAATAAAAAAATGTTTTCAGACGCCAAGGTTAATTGCTATAAAATATACTGCAGACGAGGCCCTCGCATTGTATGTTGATGGTTGATATACGAAGAGATCATATGTATTAATGCAGTCTGGAGCAAAATCTAGAAATGCTGATATATACCCTAGCTATAATTCTTTACTAGAGGCAAAAAAGAAATGCTATCCAGATGAACAACATATTCTTGTGTCGGATATATCTGCAGAAGTGAACTTGCAAGCGATCCCTAATCATACGGCAAGTAGAATCGTAGAAATGCAAAAAGAAGTTTTAAATCAAAATATGACAGAGTTATCGCAAGGTGTGACTCTTGTTTGTAAATGGGGATGTGACGGTAGTGCTGGTCAGTCCACCTACAACAAGGGTATAGTGAAGCGGGTAATCCATCCAAGAGTGACGCAAATTTGTTTGCTGTATGTATTTTTCCGCTGCAGTTACACACGAAAAATGGGTATATATTGTGGCAGAATCCACGTCCATCATCAACGAGATACTGTGGACCCATTAAGCTGATCTTTGAAAAAGAAACAATGGAAGTAACAAAAAGAGAAATCCAAAACATTGACAACCAAATAAATGAGATCCAGCCTACAAACTGTCTTTTCCTAAATACTGTAATAATTGTGAAACATGAGTTAAAGATGACTATGATTGACGGAAAGACATTTGGAGTCATCAGCGACACATGCACACAAACATGTGGTATTTGTGGGGCAACTCCGAAGACGATGAATCAACTCGAAAAAATTTGGAGCCTTGAAGTCAAACCTCATTTATTTGAGTATGGAATTTCAAATCTTCATGCATGCATACGTTGTCTAGAATGTTGCTTACATATCTCTTATCGTCTCGAATTAAAAAAGTGGCAGATTCGTGATAGAAATGATAAGCAGAAGATCAAGGAACGAAAGACGAGAATAATTAATATGCTAAAAACCGAGAAGAATGTACTGATTGATATTCCTAAGCCGGGGTTCGGTACAACTAATGATGGAAACACTGCCCGCAGATTCTCTCGCGAGTTTTCTCTTGCATCTTCTATAACAGGCCTTAATAAAGATTTCTTAAAACGTCTTCATGTTATTTTTCTTACAATATCATGTGGCTTTGCCATCAACTCTGAAGCATTCAGTGATTATGCAAAGGATACAGCTAAAATGTTTGTACAACTTTATCCGTGGTATTACATGGCATCGAGCATCCACCGCATACTTATGCATGGATCTGATATAATTAAGACAGCTGTTCTTCCTATTGGAATGTTTTCAGAGGAAGCACTGGAATCTCGAAACAAACATTTTAGACTGTATCGTCAGTTTTATACAAGAAAGTTTTCTCGAGAAAAGACCATGCGAGATTTATTAAACGTCCTTTTAGTTTCATCGGATCCTCTTATATCATCATTATCACAGTGCATAGGGAATCGCTCATACAAAGAACCTTTGATTAAAGAGGTTTTAATATTGCTACAAGAGCCGCAAATAGTAAATGTTTCGCTATCGACAAGTAGCGATTCCGATGATTCTGACAGCGATTATTAATTTATTTTCTACACTGTAGCATATAAAATGTATATTTTTTAGTACATTTTTTGTCATTATTTAACTAAAAGCTTTTCGAAACACTATCTCGTCGCCAACAACAAGACGAGCAGCGCTACTAACGACAGCCTCTGATGAAACCTTCTATAGGTGAAAGCCGGTTTAGGCTGTAAGGTAAAACTTTACGTTTTTACTTATAAAAAACTTAGTGTTCCGAGTCGTCAATATTATAGTGATATTTAAAAACTTTTGTCGTGTATAATGTTAATTTATATTACTATTGTTATTATATTATATAAACATTAAATTATATACTAATGTTATTTAACATACAATATAAAAAGTTCGAATCTTGAAATAAAAACGTTAACAAGGTATTTATTGGTTTTTCAGTTTTAAACTATGGCAAGGGGTCGCCACCTTAAATTATTTAACAGTTAAAGTTGAATGAAACCGATTTAAAAATAATAATTTGCAACGGCTATTTATTATCTACTAGAATAATGAAAATGACCACTGTGCGACATGCCTAAATTTATGTACAAAAATTTGTTTTCATAAATTGTAGCCCATGAACGTATGGCCCGATCCCCATCATTTAACTATTAAAATTTTTTATGTAGCTAAATGGTTGCTCTAAAATATAAAGAGTTTGTTAAATGAAAAATGTATAATATGTAATAATTATTTATATTAAACAGTAACTGAATGTAATGTTAATTGTTGTGTAATCACACAGCTCGCGCCCACGAATAATATTGTTTGTCTATGTAACAGGTGTAACTGTAATGGGTATTAATAATAACTATTAATAAAAGTAAAGAAATAAATATATAAGTAGGGAACGGTTATCAATAATAATTGTTAAAGAATTACTACTAAATAAATATTTTAATAATACTTCAACATGACGACTCCAGGAAATTTAGACGTAGAAGCATTCCAGACGATGATGCGTGCCTGGGTCGATGAATTAAGCACAAAACAGACAGAAAATTTAAGTAAACAGACAGAAGATTTAAATGCTAGAATAGACGAATTAAAAGAATCTAATAAGAGACAATTAGAAGAACAAACTGAAAATTTTAGATAAGACACCATAAAAATTTCAGGAAGTCTAGAAGAGTTAAAAATTGATAATCTTGAAATAAAACAAAGTATAATTGACAGTAATGCACAATTAACCGAAAAAATTGGTGACACCAACATACTTATTGATACTCTAGAGAATAATTTTAAACAAGCCTTATATGAGCAAGCTGTACGGATTGAAAATAAACAAAAAGAATTACGTCTCGAGTGGAGAAAAGATTTAAAAGAAACACATAAACAAATAAATGATACTTTAACTACTATAACACGAGAACATGATGATAAAATTCAAACTATTAATAATGTATTACAAACAAATACCAGTAAACTTAGAGAAATAGAAACACGTACTGTAGTTATTGAGAATAAAATTGAAGAAACTACGAAGGACCGTTCGGGAGACGTATCACATATGAAAGAATAAATTCAAGAGGAAATGAACCAGCTACGAAGTGAGTTAAGAAGACGACGGAACCAAATGACCATATTTCCTACACCAACGGAAGAAAGGAACAGACTTAAGTTCTCAGGTGGTAAAGGGGAGAAGAGTATGGAATTCCTAGCTAGAGTAGAGAAGGAAATAGAAAAAATTGGGAGTGCAATAAATGACGACGAGAAGATAGACTTCGTCACGCGATATCTTAGAGTTTCAGCCAGCCAATGGTACTCTATTATTAGAGATAACGTCAATACATATCAGCAGTTTCGTGAGGCATTCGAGAACCGATACTGGAATCTACATACCCAACGACAAGTACGGTATCAACTCGAATATGGAAAGTTCAATGCACAAGGACAGCAGAGTATTGAACAATACACAATTACGCAAATAGAACGTGTAAAGCATCTTAAACCTAAATTCTCAGAATACGAAATTGTTTCAAAATTATCTTACCATTTTCAGCGAGATATCCAGTTAGCAGTTTATACGCAAGGAATTAAAACCATAATCCTTGTAACACGGTCAGAGAATATCAATAAAGGTAAGAACACACAATACTGGGAACAAAAACACGCAAATCACCACCATAATTATCACAGAGATGACAAGAAAGCAATACAGAACACTACACCGCACCGTGATAATTATAAAATAAATTATTCGCCACCAATGTACAACACTACAACACGCACAGCTAAAGAGACTGAACAAAATAATACAGCTAAACGACAAGGAGACGTTGTATGGTCGTCCAGTCGTAAACAGTTTTCAAAACCAGCTGACAAACGCGTTGCCGCAGTACGAGGGTACGATGAGAAAAAATTGAAGAGAAATGGACGAGAAATGAATGAGATGGAGACAGTAACATTCCACAGCCGACCGTCTACATCAAAGGCGTCACAATGACTGAATAAACGGAAGCAAAAGTATAAAATAAACAACATATACCCCTGCGATATTAGGGAGGAATTATTAAACAATGAACAGGATATAAAGCGAGACGCGCAGCAAACACAATGCCCTATTGTGACAGTGAGTATAAACAGCTGTAAAATACGGATGCTAATTGACACTGGCAGCCAACTATCAGTTCTTAACGCTGCATGGGTCCAACGCAATAAGAAATATTTTAAAAATACTGCAATTTTTCCCATAAATAATTTAAAAATTACAACAGCTACCAATAAAAAAGAAAGAGTTAAACAACAAGCATATGTAACTCTAACATATAAAAATCTAGAATTAGAACACCCCATTATAATTATGCATAAGTTGACTTATGATGGAATTTTAGGTATCGATATACTAAATGCAATAAATGCTAAGATTAATGTTAATGATAATACAATGGTGTGTAATTATAAAAATGTCCAATATGAATTAAATATGAACAGCGAGGAAGAAGTTTGCAAGGTAAGTGAAACACCTATTACTTTGTATAAGCCACAGATACAGTATGGTCCAACTTGACATGTGAATGCGGTAGTTGAAGGGATGACGACACAGGAATAAGATAAACTGCACGAGTTAATAGAAGAATACAGTGAGGTATTTAGTGAAGTACCGACGCAGACGACAGTATACGAGCACTCTATAGTTGTGTCAGACCCTACGACAGTCATTAGGAAGACATACCCTATCCCAATGCGATATGAGGAAGAGGTTGAACTGGAAATTCGGCGTATGATCGAAAGATATAGCGATCGGAGTCATAGAGCGATCGAACAGCAACTTCCTGAATCCTCTAGTGGTAGTGAAGAAGAAAAATGGTGAAATACGTCTATGCCTTGACATGAGGGAGCTGAACAGCATTGTATTAAAGGAGTATGACTGTGCACCAACTGCGGATGAATTATTTACTAAATGTGAAGGAACAAGGTACCTGACGAAGCTAGATTTACGCTCAAGTTTCTGGCAGATTCCAATTCGTGAAGAGAATAGAAAGTACACTGCTTTCCTGTATAAAAATAAATGCTACCAACACAGGGTAGTACCCTCCGGATTAAGCACGAGTTTAGCAGCCATCGTAAAGTGTCTAGAAAGAGCCCTAGGACCTGAAGTGGAACCCTACACCATGAAATTTGTAGATGATATCTTAGTTGTATCTAAAACGTTAGACGAACATATAAAACATCTAAGCATGATATTAAACAAGTTTAGGCAAGCGAACATATCCCTTAACCTAGACAAATGTGAATTTATCAAATCCTCTATCCAATTCCTAGGTCATATTATTTCATCCTCTGGTATTCAACCCGATCCTATCAAAATTTCCAGCATAACTAATTTCCCTATACCCAGAAATCTCAAAGAGTTAAGAGCATTCTTAGGACTAACAGGATACTACAGAAGATTCTCACCGTTATATGCAAGGTATACGCAACCGCTTCTAGAGCTGACGAAGAAAGAAAAAAATGGAAGTGGGAGAAGAAACATCAAGATGCCTTTAACCAAGTGAAAGAGTTGTTCATCGAAAATATTATGTTACATCATCCTCAACGAGAAGGAAAATTCGTAATATACTCCGATGCTTGTGACTATGCAGTAGGAAGTGTACTGTATCAACAAGATACTATGGGAGAGCACCGAGTTATTGCCTACGCCAGTAGAGTCTTCAAAGGAGCTGAAAAACACTACTCCACATCAGAAAAAGAAATACTTGCTATAGTACACGCTCTTAAGCAATTCAGATATTATGTTTATGGTACTCATTTTGAGATACATACTGACCACCAAGCATTATCATTTCTATTGAAATGCAAAATAACAAATGCCCGATTATTAAGATGGATTTCAGCCATTAACGAATACACATTCACCATTAAATACTGTAAAGGTAAAGACAATATTATAGCTGATACACTAAGCCGATACATCAAAGAAGAATGCGAAAAAGGGTATGGGAGCGAAACGAAAGAAGTACGATTGTTATCAATTAAATTCAAAGAGAATGATGAAGTAAAACAAATGCTGAAAAATGTAGCACAACAACAAGATTTGGACGTGACAATAAGGGAGATGAAGGACCAAGAACAGCTACCAAATCATTATAAGGTACTTAATGGAATTATTTTCAGGTTAGTAAGACAGGACTGGAAGATAGTACTAACGAATGACATGTTACAAAAATTAATTCAACCAGCAAATGAGAGTTTAGCACATGCTGCCGCTCTGAAATGTTATCTGAGTCTACGAGAAGATTTTACGATTAATAATATGTATCGAATGATAAAGAAGGAGGTAAAGAAGTGTTATGAGTGTCAAAGGGCGAAAGGGCCGAATTTACACAAATACATAGAAATACAGAGCATCCAAAAGGGGAACAAGGGAGAGCTAATTGCAGTGGATTTTCTGGGACTACTACCACGATCAAGTCGAGGTGTGAAGCACATATTGGTATGTATCGATGTGTTTTCCAAGGCAGTCCGACTGTACCCAATTATGCGACCCACAACCAAAGTTGTTCTAAAGATACTACTGCAGAAATATATTCCGTCATATGGAAAAATGAAGAAGGTACTCAGTGATTAAGGTGTACAATTCCAGTGTGAAAAATGGGAGAGGACGTTAAGGGAAAATGGAATACAACCAGTACTCACATCCATAAGACATCCTCAAGGAAACCTTGCTGAGAGAGTTAACAAAGAATTAGGTAAATATTTACGAATATTCTGCCATGATCAACACAATAAATGGGCAGAATATTTACCATTTCTTGAAAAAGCCATCACCGAAAATTATAGTGAAGCAACAGGATATACTCCAATGAAATTAGAAGAAGATAAGAAGCCAAACAGATTTTGGACTAAGTATATAAACAAACCTAATAACCAGAATGTACCTGTACCAATAAGTGTGAAAATTGAATACGCAAAGCAACGGATAAGAGAAAGGGGTAACAAGAGAGTAGAAAGATTTAATCTAACTCACAAGCTTCAACAATTCAACGTGGGAGAAAGTGTACTACTCAAAGCTAATCCAGTGGGAAAACGGAGTGATAATACGGCGAAGAAATTCTTCAGACTTTATAATGGACCGTATACGTTAAGACAGCGAGTAGGACAACACACTTTCATCGTATATGATGAGATACAGACGAAAGACATTGGCAAATTCCACGCAACGTCATTTAGGAAGTTTTACACATGAAAACAACGAGGTCAATGAAACCAGTCAGATCAGCTGTTTGTTGAAGCCACCCTACTACAAGGTCACGAGCAGTGAGCGTATAAAGAGGGGAGGTAAGACATTTGTATACACTCCAATTAAGGGTGAAATGACGAATATTATTCTTTATTATTTGTTACATTTCTTTTTACAAGTGTAATAATAATAATAAAAAAATTGTAATAAATAAATTTATTAAAATTTTGTTTGTTACCAAGCAGAGGGATAATGCGACAGTACAAATAAGTGATGTACTGAGCATTGAATATAAAAATTTAAATATACCTAATAAACTGTAAATAATTAATAATGTATTAGAAATAAGCATGTCAGGGATTGCAAGCTTGGCTCAGACAAAAATATGAACAGGTGTTTCGACCTGAATCGACGTGCACACACACACAAATGTAACTGAAAGTGTGTACACCAGTATTTTGCTAGTGTGTGTGAACGCAGGTCTATGCAGGCGAGTTTACCATCCCAAGATGAATAATTGCATAATTACTGTTTTTTCGTAATTATTCATAAACTATAATTAAGAAGTAAAATCCAAAAACACAATAAAATGTAAGAAAATTTACTAAATACTGTGTACGAAAACCACGTGAAAGTGCCACACCGTACGAGTGTAATAGTGTACGGTGTACTGTGTAGTAGTAGTGTAGTGTAGTGTAGTGTACTGTGTACAAATCGAAGGGTTAAGTTGCAATGTCCAAAATTACAGTGAACATGTGTTGAAAAATAGTTATAAGATAAGTATAAGAGTATACTTACAGGACTCTGCAATTCGCAGAAATATAAGAAATAGCGAAATTGACAAAGAGTGGGGGAACTGAACTCACAGGCAGTTTCTGACATGTCGATTTCGTACCACTGCAGATGTTGACCAAGACATGGGTATAAATAGGACACACAAGCTACAGCGGTTCTCTTTCTTAAATCATCCATGGTGCAGCGGGAGCTTCTGCCCGTCCGCACAGAATATTTAAAATTTTGTAAATAGTTTCATCCTTTCAATTACATACAGTTATGTAACTGGGTTGTAAAACAAACAATTTTTAAGTAGTAACAAAAATTACATAAGAAGATCCACATAAGAAGATCAACTGACGTCCGAAACAGCACGAGGAGAAGTTCCAGAGAGCGATACGACGCTGGACAAGAGGAGAAGAGAAAGGAGACGCTGGACAGAGAGAGAGAGAGACGACGCTGGACAAGAGAGGAAGTCGACGCTGGACAAGAGGAGAAGAGAGAGGCGACGCTGGACAAGAGGAGAAGAGCGAGTGATGCTGAAGTTCGAGACGAGGACGATTACAGAGGGATCCAATGATTGAGTATGATTGACGACGATAAGGTGATAAACAACTTATTTATCTCTTAATCGAACAATTAACGTAAAGACAATTAAGGACATTCTTGTTCTATTAAAAGTAAGAGTCAATGTTTATTGTAAAATTAGAATTAAAATCATAGCTGTTATTGAAATAAGATTAACGTAAACAAGAGCTCAAATTAGTATTGAAATGAAAAGAATACAAAGCATTTAATTAAAAATTAGCGTGTAATATAAATCAGTACTGAGAAACAAAAGATAAATTCCGTAAATATTGATATTTTTGAGTTACATTGCAATATATATGAAAATATTTAAATATTGATATTTTGAAACACACTAATTGACTGATTAGTCTGGAAGTGAGATTTTTCGTTAATACAATAATTAGTAGAATAGAATTTTTAGTCAGTAAGAATGTATATAGCATAAGCCTTACGGCATAATAACGAAATTGTAACGAATGTTTTAAGTCGAAGTAAGTGCCATGTGCACAAATTTTAATAATATCAAATAAATTTGAAATATCGTTACAAGTTACATAGAGTTCTTATTACAGATACACCTGAAACCCAAATTAAATGTTATATTGTTACATAATTTGTCGCTCTTGAACGTGAGGCCAGACACGCCTATATTTATGTATATCGTATCGTTGCATAAGAAATATCGCTTCCAACGTGGGGCATCACAAATGCAAATTATATTACAAATGCAACGTGATATCGTTGTAAAATATATATATATATATATAAACAAAAGTAGGTTTTACTGTAAAGCCTCGCATAGAAGCATGTGTTTATAATGTTTTCGTTTGTCCAGAATAATTTTTCTGTACAGCACTAGTTTTAAACTGTAGTTAATGAGCAAGAAACAGTTATCAAAGACACAGACCTGCAAAAAGATTGAAATAAAGTAAATTAAATAACAAACAACATTGTCTCATTTTCTATCTGATTTCACGCACGAATTTAGATAACTAAAAATCATATCTCACATTATAACTAAGTAAAATTATTTTCAGACACCTAGGAAGTCAAATTCATCCAAATCTATCTGGCAATTCACTCTGTTCGAAAACATTACCGTTATTTCGGGAATACCGCGCCATTTCTACGTTAACACTATGTATCATGTTGCTTTGTCACAAATTACTTCTTTTTACTTCCATGTTCCTTAAGGAAATGGAAGTATTGTGATGTTTAATATAAATTCAATAATTATTTTTTTTTTATTTTAATTCGATTTGAAATTTATGATTTTGTTTAATTTTTAACTGGACATAAATACTTTTAATACTTTTAAGAACATAATAATAAAAAATATTTCCCCTTTCCTGTTTTGTGGTCGTTACGGGTAATTAATAATGTTACTTATAACGAATGGTAAATGGTTTAACAAAGCTCAGTTCAATGATTAACCATAATTTTATTAACGCTATTTTTTATCTGTACATTTTACCAGCTGTTTATGATAAAAAGTAACTACTACACGTACCAAGAACTGATACTGCGTCTGTATTACATAAAGAATGTTTAATGTTATTGCACATATTGCTACTGTTAGTCTTATATTAACTAGTAAGCAGAATTCTTTTACTATTTTGAACGAGGTGCGTGTATTATTGGATAAAGTTTGATATGAGACAATTTTTCAATTATCAGGAAAATTACGAAAATTCCGTTACCTTACCAGTAGGTTAACCTACTTTTTTAATTAGAGAAGTAACAGTTATAGAACAACCATAAAATAAACAATAAAAACTTCAAACAATCTGATGAATATTCAAAATTCCTTTTGTCTGACACCCGGCTGGATTTTTACAATTTTTAAAATTTTTGATCCCACCTTTGTGGCTTTACGTCAACAAATTTTGAAGTTTCCAATACTGTACACTAAGTTCAGATTTTAGTTTAATTTGACGCCCAGTATTTAAACTTTTCAAAATTTGAGCTCTAACACATTCTTTCCTTCCGACACCACTACGTTTTTGGAGATTAACATAGACAACGGGAGGATTCTTTAGAGTAAAAGTATAGACAGACGTATTAAGTGTTATATATAATCGTAAATACATACCCCAAACAGGTAGACAGACAGACAGATACCAAACACAGTGGACTCTCTCCGTTCATTCAATAAGATGCAATTATTATATCCAATAAATATTAACTACAAATTAATATGAATGGTAAAATAATTTACCTTTTTCTTTTCCGTCTGGTGGCCTTTTCCTTTTATGTATATCTACGCGTTTCGGGACATATGTCCCATCATCAGGAATTTCCCTTGGTGAAGTTCGTCAATTATTAAAATATTAAAAACAATTTTACATACAACTTTACACACATCACAATGAATATAAATACAAAAATATATAGAACTCCAAACGTGAGAACACACGGGATGTCGTTGGTGCGCACCACGAAGTACTATAGTCGACTGCTGTGCTCATGTTGTTATAGGTCGTGCACTATGGACCTTGTTTTGTATTCTTATAGCTGTGTCGTCAAGTGAATTTGATTGGAAATTCAGTTGTTCTTTTTTGTTTTTATTTTTATAAGCCTTATATATTTCGAACTATTCGACAGCATCCATGTAACTTCCTTTTTTGCATATATGGAGGGGATGAAAGTTCGTTGTGAAATCGGTATAATAATGATTTTTGTCTATCAGATGAAGCTCGTAATTTGACATTGTTTACTAAATTCTTTTTTATGTAAATGTTCTTCAAAGCGTTTTATAAAGGGTCTACCAGTCTGGCCAACGTAGAAGCTACCACAGTCATTGCATATTATCTTATATACCCCCGCCTTGTCCTCAACTGACTTTGAATGTTCAGGTAGGAGTATCTTATTAACATTGTTATTAGTTCGGAAACCATTTTACTTCCATGTTCCTTAAGGAAATGGAAGTATTGGGATGGCAAAAAAAATCGTGTTCGAGATTATTGCAGATTCTGATTGTACTACACTCAAAACATGAAAATAAGTCATTTTTCGAAGAGTGTGTGTGTGTGTGTGTGTGTGTGTCTGTGTCTGTCTGTCTATGTGTCTGTGTCTGTCTGTGTGTCTGTGTGTCTGTCTGTGTCTGTAAATTTTTTTGCAAATTTTTGCAAACGATAACTGCCGCAAATTCAAACAGAATCAAATAATTTTTTGCGTACAGCCCTGATTTGTAGAGTACTCAAGACCTATTGCTTTTGGTGAAGATCGGTTAAGGGAAAGGGGTAGTTTACCGGCAACGGTTTTTTTTAATCAAGGGTAATTTTTTTATGGCAAGCGATAACAGCCGCAAATTCAAACAGAATCAACTACTCTTTTGTATACAGCCCTGAATTATAGAGTTATCAAGACGTGTTGGTTTTTGTGAAGATCGGTTAAGGGAAAGGGGTAGTTTACCAGCTACATTTTATATTTTAACAAGGGTATTTTATATGGCAAACGATAAAAGCCGCAAATTCAAACAGAATCAACTACTCTTTTGCATACAGCCCTGAATTATAGAGTTCTCAAGACTTGTTGGTTTTTGTGAAGATCGGTTAAGGGAAAGGGGTAGTTTACCAGCAACATTTTATATTTTAACAAAGGTATTTCCTATGGCAAACGATAAAAGACGCAAATGTAAACAGAATCAAATAATTTTCTGCATACAGCCCTGATTTGTAGAGTTCTCAGGACCTCTAGTTTTGGTGAAGATCTGTTAAGGGTAAGGGGTAGCTTACCAGCAACGTTTTATGTTTTAAAAGAGTATTTTCTATAGCAAACGATAACAGCCGCAAATTCAAACAGAATCAAATAATTATTTGCATATAGCCCTGATTTGTAGACTATTCAATATCTATTGTTTTTGGTGAAGATCTGTTAATGGGAAGGGGTAGTTTACAAGCAACTTTTTTTTATTAAGGGTATTTTTTTGGCAAACGATAACTGCCGTAAATTCAAAGAGAATCAAATAATGTTTTGCATACAGCTCTGAATTGTAGAGTTCTCAATACCTACTATTTTTGGTGAACATCGGTTAAGGGGAAGGGGTAGTTTACCACCAACGTTTTATGTTTTAACAAGGGTATTCTCTATGGCAAACGATAAGAGCCGCAAATTCAAACAGAATCAAATAATTTTTTGCATGCAGCCCTGAATTGTAGCGTACTCAAAACCTTTTGTGTTTGGTAAAGATCGGTTAAGGGCAAGGGGTAGTTTACCAGCAACGTTTTTTTTATCAAGGTTAATTTTTTCTTATGTGAAACGATAACAGTCGCGAATTCAAACAGAATCATATAATGTTTTGCATACAGCCCTGAATTGTAGAGTTCTTAAGACTTGTTGGTGTTGGTGAAGATCGGTTAAGAGAAAGGGGTAGATTACCTGCAACATTTTATGTTTTAACAAGGGTAATTTTATTTATGACGAACGATAACTGCCGTAAATTCTAACAGAATCAACTACTTTTTTGCATACCTTTCTGAATTATAGATTGTTCAAGGTCTGTTTATTTTGTTGAAGATCGGTTAGGGGAAAGGGGTATTTTACTAGCAAAGTTTTATGTTTTAACAAGGGTAATTTGTTTTCTGACGAACGATAACTGCCGTAAATTCAAAGAGAATCATATCCTTTTTTGCATGCTCCCCTGATTGTAAAGATGTGAAGGCCTTTTGATTTTGGTGAAGATCGGGTAAGGGAAAGAGTAGTTTACCTGCCACTTTTCATGTTTTAACAAGAGTAATTGTTTCTATTACGAACGATAACTCCCGCACCTTACAACAGAATCAAATAATGTTTTGCATGCATGCCTGAATTGTAGAGAACTCAAGGTCTGTCGATTTTGGTGAAGATAGGTTAAGGGAAAGGGGTAGTGTACCTTCAACATTTTATGCTGTAACAAGAGAAATGTTTTCATGACGAACGATAACTGACGCACATTCAAACAGAATCAAATTAGGGGAGAGGGTTATTTTACTAGCAAAGTTTTATGTTTTAACAAGGGTAATTTGTTCTCTGACGAACGATAACTGCCGTAAATTCAAAGAGAATCATATCCTTTTTTGCATGCTGCCCTGAATTGTAAAGATGTGAAGGCCTTTTGATTTTGGTGAAAATCGGGTAAGGGAAAGAGTAGTTTACCTGCCACTTTTCATGTTTTAACAAGAGTAATTGTTTCTATTACGAACGATAACTCCCGCACCTTACAACAGAATCAAATAATATTTTGCATGCTTCCCTGAATTGTAGAGGACTGAAGGCCTATTGATTTTGGTGAAGATCGGTTAAGAAAAAGGGGTAGTTTACCTGCAAAGTTTTATGTTTTAACAAGTGTAGAATACTTAATTTTGATAAACAAAGTATCGTAATAAGAAGCTCATAATAATATACTGTAGAAACGTAGATGAAATATCTATAAATGAAAGGCTAGTTGAACGGGGTGGGGGTAATTTTCTATTAATGAAAATTATAGTTGAAGGGGGAGGTGAGAATTTTTTATACGTGTACTACGTTATCGGCAACAAAGAAGTAGTTTTTTGTTAAACCTCCTTCCCGGGCTGTTTAGCTGTAGTCCAGTAGTCCAATGTTTTCAGCAAAACCAGACGTTTCGGCAGTGCCATCGACTGCCATCATCAGTGAAAATCGAGTGCGAAAACGTGAGGTGGTATACGTTACTGACCACAGTACTGTGGTTAAGGCTGAAGCAATAGAAAGAAGTAGTTTCTATGGAAATATTTCATTTCGAATATGATTTTATATATAAATCTTAGAACATGGAAATCGTGTATGGTTCTCCATACCGATATTTTATATTTATCTCACTGAATACATTGTTTAAAATGTTTGGTAGGGTGTTACCATATTCTGATGCTATATACCTAACCTTACTTCTATTATTTTCTTGTAACACTATGTTGTTTTTCTTTTTGGGTGTTTGTTGACAAAAAACGTTCTACAATTGAGCCTTTATAACCATTGGCCTTAGATATTTTATTTTACAACTTGAAACTTAACGTCCTTGACCTGACAATTACAAGCCTGGATGAAAAATTTCAATATCAGATATACCGGAAACCACCACCACAGATCTCACGATAAATGCTGAGTCACATCACCCCTTTTCTCAAAAAATGGCAGCATATAATAGTTTAGTACATAGACTACTTTCCATACCATTGGAAAACAAAGGTTTTCATAGAAAACTCAACACGATCAAGTACATAGCTAAGGCCAATGGTTATAAAGGCTCAATTGTGGAAAGTTTAGTTAAGAAACGCCGAAAAAGAAAAACCAACATAGAATTACAAGAAAATAATAGAAATAAGGTTAGGTATTGCAACGTGACAAGCTGCGCCGGTGTTTGCCTAACCCGGCGGTCGAAGGTTTTATAAAATTTGATTTAATATAAATGCGAGTCAGGGTCGGTTAGCGCGACGATATTTGGACGGCACTGTTGAATCCGACTGCGCCGTCTGGCGGTGGAATTTTGCAGTGGCCTGTGATGTAAGTGCAGAGTCAGTTCGACTCCAGCAGCCACCGGGGAATCAGCAGACTCTCAGACCGAACAGACAGTATTGCGTAGTTTGTTCCTTCTACACTAATGGCAAGCTAAATTTACGAGACTTCCCGGGTTCTCGTCCTAGTCGGAGATTCTGGTCTAGGCTGATGTAACTACACCTTCATCAGCCATGAGCCATCACACACACACCTGTTCGGAAGAGGGAGTCTGTTGAACAACCACAAGATGCATCACATGCTCACGATTAAGGTGATATGAACTCTTTTTATTTTCGTTGGCCGGGCCTGCCGTTCACCTGAATTACAATTATTTTTCTTTTGAAACTATGTGCCCACGCTGCTAGACAGTCTGCTCTGGGGTGTGTCAGCTGAACACTCATTATGATCATCATGTGACTTTAATAATTTAACTCCATAAATCTAAGTACTATGTCTGTAATTGTGTGCTGCACTGGGGGAGCGTGCCAGAGTTTTTTTTCTCTTAAATATTTTTCTGGATATATATACAAGAGTCATTACACTATTCACTATAAAATTTAAGTCACATGTTAGGGGTTCTGTTCCGGCTGGTTCAGAACGGGTTCATATTTTAATTTCATTTCGGTCTAACATGAAAGGGCTGGGGGTTTCGTTTTTCAGGCTGTTTTCTGGGGGTAAAAGGGACATAGTTTTTTGTCAGGCACATGTTCATTCAGTTTGAGGCAGGTTTGATTCCTGTCACATATGGTCGGGTACATGCTGGCGCGCTACCACATCTGCTAGGATACAACAGTCGGTTATTATAAAATCAATTATACACAGCCATCTGGCTTTAACAGAAAAGAAATTTTATATTTTGTGTGGGCATATACTGATATTTTTTTTTGACCTTGTAAAGGCCTATTGATGCCACTGATTCTTGTCAGTTGAATTAAATCATTTTCATTAAGGAGCAATTACTGATACATGTATCCATCGGGATTTGTAAAACAAAATTAACATTTTAGAAACTCATAACAATTGCTTAAAATCAGGTGATGAGGGTTTTTCCCATTTTTATGCTGTCTAAGAAACTTAAAGATTTTCATATGCTCTTAATGGGCCAATTATCAGATGCTATCTATACATATGGGCAGTCCGGTCTCTCTTTATGCTTTGTTAGTGATTGTCATCATTTTGGGGGTTTTTAATTATTTAAATTAATGGAAATTAATGAATTATGGTGACTGGAAGTTGAACATTTATGATTGCCGGTCTTGGGGCTTTGCAGAAACACTGCCTGTCGGGCAGGTCGAACATGGGTATTCTAAGGGTATTGGGTGTCTATAATATGTGTATATAATTGTGAGTGTATGTGTCTTTATGTTTCTGTACGTGATGTCAATGTTAAGTGTTAGTAACAAAGGGAGGGATTATATAATTACGGAATGTTGCTTGATATATATAGGTATATATAGATATTGTCTATTGACACAATTAAGGACATGTCAATATTATTTATTTATTATGTATTTTGTGGGTTATTGCTGATTGCCATGGATAATTATGTGATTTGTAGGATATTTACATGTAACGAATTATGGGGGCAACAATAAAAAGAATGTTATTGTTAATTAACAGATGAGTTTAATTGCAAGTCCCGTCATACTGGACCCAGCGCATTTTTGGCTTCTCTAGGCTCTGGCCTAGTTTTAAATAACTAGTGGCTTCTCTTTCAAAAAAAATAAATACAAAAAAAAAATTTTTTTTTTATACAGCATAAAAAGGAAAGAGGGTTTACAAATGGTAGCAGGGAGCGTGGTTCATTCTAGGGTTGAACCCTTGGGTCCTTGGGTGTGACGGGGCTTGCAAACTCGGAAATACGATGCTATTGTTATGCCATTGTTTGTTTTTAGGTATATGCCCCTGTAGGCTAGTTTAGGTTGTATAACTTGTGAGTCTGGTCGCACCACGGGGCGGGTATTTGTGTTCGGAAAATTTGAGATGTTGAACTGCCGGGGGGTCTCAAGCGTTGCCTGGGTGATAGGATGTTGCTGATTCGAGGTCGGAGTATAGCGTGTGACATTAGCGGGATGCGGTATGGCCCGATCGGAAGTCGGTACCTTCACCGACTAAATTCCCGAATTCATTGGCTGAGCTGGTCACCGACACTCTGCGTCGTGGTGGCAGTATCGACTCTCTCCATGGGGAGGTGTTGGACTCTTTCATACCCCGTCGGCAACGTGAGCATTTGAAACATAATCGGTTCTATCGTGCTCAGGCCAACGGAGAGGCGTTGGGGGACTTTGTGCAAGATATCCGTAAAATTGCCCGGATTTTGAGGTTGGGGTTGCCCGAGAAGGAGATCGTTCGAATTATTTTAGAAGGGGTGACGCCCCAAGAGAGATCCCGTTTGGTGTTCGCGGACCGTCCACGTTGTTTTTTACGGACCTCGAACGGCTGTGTGTGGTGTCTAGAACGGTCCAGGAGATTGACGAGTCCCGTGAGCAAGTAGCACATGGTAAGGTAAGACACGAGACGCATGGAGGGCGAATTGTTCCATCAACATACGGTGCTGAGACTGAAATTGTAAACGCGTGTAACGAGAGGCGCCGTCGTTCACCTAATGTGACTTGTTTTAGGTGTGGTAGATTGGGCCACATCAGACGTTTTTTTACCGGGGTTGGGTCGAGTCCAACGCCCCTCCCCAAGGCGCCCAAGGTCATTCAGGAAAGGGTCAATGAGGGGAAGATATGTCGGAGGTCTTCCCCTACCTGTCGCGGGTCTTCTAAGGTACGCGCCTCCAGGCAAGTTGTAGGTCCCAGTTCTTCGGGCATCAAGGTCCTCCAAACCATCTCTAGGCCCACTTCCGTATGCCCCTTCTTGCTGTTGGAGTTGAAAAGGAGTCAACTCAGAGCATTAGTTGACTCCGGAACAGCAAGAACTATCATTTCATCCAAAGTGTGCGAGGACCTTGAACGGCAGGGTTTAATTAAAAGGTCAGAACTGTCTTCCGTGGTGTGCTGGACGGCATCCCAGGAAATTCTGCCCATTTCCCGGGTAGTTTCATTTAAGTTTAAAATCGAGGGATTTTCTTGGGTGTGGAGCTTTCTGGTTTCTCCTGCTCTGGGAGTTGAATGCATTATTGGTGCCGATTTCATCTGCAAAAGTGGTCTCGTTATTGACATCCAAGAGCACCAATGTTATTTTTAATTTAATCGGGGAGTTGTGGTCCCTTTCCTTGGATATCAGGGGACCAGGCAAGATATCCAAGAGGTTAAGTGCCCCGACACATCTAGAGACCACCTCTCCCAGTCCCAGCGGTCCGCATTAGATCAGTTGTGTGAGCGTTTCCCCACTGTATTAACTCCGGCTCTTGGGCTCACACATCTCTTGGAGTATAAGATCCGCCTAACGGACTCCAAGGTGGTGCGCTCCCAACCTTATAAATTTGCCCCTCCGAAAATGACTGTTCTGAGGGAGAAGGTTCAAGAGCTGTTAGAGCAAGGGGTCATAGAACCTTCTCAGTCCAGTTATGCCAGTCCAGCGTTCCTAGTGCCCAAGCCTGGAGGTAAGCATAGGATGGTCATCGACTACCGCAAGCTCAACGCTAACATTGAGGTAGATTCGGTCCCACTTCCTGACCTTCATTCCGCGTTTGATTGGTTCAGTGAGGCGAGGTATTTTACCATCATTGACCACAACTCTGCATATCACCAGATTCCGTTGACGAAAGAAAGTAGGCCCTACACGGCATTCTGTGTTCCGTGGAACCTCTATCAGTACACTAGGGTTCCCATGGGCCTAGCGGTAGTGGCCCAAACTCTCACCCGTTTACTTGACACCGTCTTTCACGATGTCAATTTCAAGTACGTCTTCAATTATCTTGACGACTTGCTGGTGTACAGCAAGGGGTACGAGGAGCATTTGGGTCATCTCGAAGAGGTGATGTGCAGGTTGAGGGGTGCTGGCCTCACTGTCAATCCCGAAAAGGTGAAGTTTGCCCAGACACAAATTTCCTTCCTGGGCCACCTGATTTCCCATAGAGGTGTCACTGTGGATCCTGAGCGAACACAGGGTATCAGGACTTTCCCCCACCAAAGGATGCCAAAGGCCTCGCGAGATTTGTGGGGATGGTCAATTTCTATCGGCGTTTTATTCCAAACGCGGCGGAGATTGCGGCACCTCTGAATGAACTCCGGAAAAAGGGCGTCAAATTTGTATGGGGGGGGAAACAACAGAAGGCTTTCGAGACCCTGAAGGAAGCCATCATTTCCCCTCCAGTACTGAGAATGCCAGACTTCTCCAAGCCGTTCATACTCCAGATTGATGCGAGTTCGATTGCGCTCGGGGCGGTTCTGTCCCAAGTCGTTGATGGTGCTAGGCAGCCTGTGGCTTTCATTTCCCGAACGTTGACCAAGCAAGAACAAAAGTCTTCAGTGCATGAGCTAGAGTGTTTAGCTGTTGTGTACGCTCTAGATAAGTTCAGGCGTTTTCTAGAACACGCTGAGTTCCTGCTCGAGACCGACAATCAGGCTCTCTCTTGGCTTCTTGCTCACCCCCGGCAACTGGGTAAAATTGGTAGATGGGTGGTCAAGATCTCATCCTTCAAGTTCAAATTGCAACACATTAGGGGAACTCAAAATGTGGTTGCAGATGCTTTATCACGCATGTTTTCCCAGCCCAGTGAAGTCCAATCTGACCAACCCTGTTCTGTTCTACTAGACTTTCCGTTAGCCTTCACTGATGTGTTAACCCATCAGTTGAACGATGAAGAGCTGGGTCCTATCATCCAGAATATAAAGGAGGGTAAGGTACGGGCCCCTTACTTCTTGTCCAAGGGCGTCCTGTGTTGTCGAGAAAGAAAGGGACGTGCCCCTTTCAAAGATCGTGCTGCCTAGCAAGTTAGTGCCCATGGTCTTCAGCTATTATCACAATTCCCCAGTAGGAGGCCACAAGGGAATTTCGAAGACCATTTCCAGTATTAGGAAACACTTCATCTGGAAGGGCATGGATAGGGACATCGCAACCAGGGTTAAGAGTTGTCATCTGTGTGGCTTGAGCAAGCCTGCCCAGAACACAAAGTTAGGGTTGTTGTCATCGGACGTGGCGAGCAGACCGATGGAGAAGCTATTCATAGACTACGTGGGACCTCTCCCGCGTAGCAAGTCAGGTAATTCTTACCTGCTTGTTTGCGTGGATGCTTTTTCTAAGTTTGCCTGGCTACTGCCCTTACGGCAGGCAACAGCTCGTTTGACCATAAGCGCGCTTCAGAACCACATTTTTCAGCATTTCGGTCTTCCGACCATCATTGTCTCCGACAATGTTCCCCAGTTGGTTTCGAGCGAGTTCCGACGGATGTGTTTCGCCAGCGGAATCAGACATGTAACCACTTCTCCGTATTACCCACAGCCGTCCCATGCGGAGAGATTCAATAGGAATCTCAGATTCATTATATTTGGTCTCCAGTCGCAGTGAAATTGAAATAAATAAATACCTTTTTCTTTATCCGTGCTGCGACTACGTCTTTGATGTCTTACGACATGTTTCGGGAACACGTTCCCATCATCAGGTAAAATTGTTTTTTCTTCTAGTTCATAACGAACGTGTCAAGAATATAATAATTAAAACACATCAACACATAAACACATAACACAATGAGTATGATAGAACTCAGTCCACGCAACAGTCAGTCCATGACTCAGTCTATGATAGAACTCAGTCCATGACTGTTGCGTGGACTGAGTTCTATCATACTCATTGTGTTATGTGTTTATGTGCTGATGTGTTTTAATTATTATATTCTTGACACGTTCGTTATGAACTAGAAGAAAAAACAATTTTACCTGATGATGGGAACGTGTTCCCGAAACATGTCGTAAGACATCAAAGACGTAGTCGCAGCACGGATAAAGAAAAAGGTATTTATTTATTTCAGGAATCTCAGGTCCGCACTCATTGCTTATCATACGGAGCAACAGACAAACTGGGACCAGAATCTGAAGTGGTTACATGGCCTGCAAGCCTTTAACACGGCCCTGCATGACAGTCATAAGGCCGTCCCCTTTGAGATCATGTTTGGATTCTCGCCCGCACTCCCGTTGACTAACTTGTGGAACATTGATGATCTTCTGCCACGGGAGCCAAATAACGGAACTGCGGAGAGATGGAAGGAGGCTCGGAGGAATTTGCTGAGAGCACACGAGCGCGTCCGTAGTCGGTACAATCAGGGGCGAATTCCAAATCCCTTTAAAGTAGGAGATTTGGTCTACTGCCAGAGCCACCCGATCAGCTCAGCTGCCGATGAAAGAGCCGCTAAATTGTGTTATCGCTGGTCGGGGCCATATCGTATCCTGGGATTCGCGTCACCGGTGACGGCTCGGTTGGAAGAGCCGGGTGGTAGTCCGAAGGAGATTACTACGCATATATCAAAATTGAAAATATGTAGAAAAGTGTAAACGGGCTAACAAGGGGGGGGGAATGAGTGGTGGTCTCAGGGTGAGTAGGGATTTTGTCATTTTAAAAGGGTGTGCTCCGGGGGTGTTTTCGAGAACGATAGGGTAGCGTGTAGATGTTCCCCACAGTCCCAGTTGTGTTCGTCTACTTCAGGGATGCGCCCCTGCCTGCGCGTGCCTTGGCTTTCTCCATCCGTCTTTATGTCCGGAGGGAGCCATGTCCTTACCTTTAGTCCCAGCTCATGACCTTTCAATGATCCTTGACCTTCCTCCTTCCGATTTTCCTAACCTTCCCCTTTGAAAAAAAAAAATCAATAAAAACAAAAAAAAGGAGTTAGTGAGAGAAGTGGTGCAGTAGGGCGGTAGGGGTCGGTTGTGCTCCTCTGCCCCCCCTGCTGCTCCAGACATGCCCTTGGAGCACACATGTAAAACTTATTTGTATATTGGATGTGTCATATTAACAAGTAGCATGGCTTTGCGCCCGGTCCAGAGTGGGGACCATTGCATCATGGAGGCCATCATTTCCCCTTTTCCCTTGCCCCGTGCCGTGACGGTATTGTTTAGAATGGGTGTTGTAGTAGAGAACCCCCCCCCGTAGGAATATAGGGCAAGTGGCCCTGTTAAGTTAGCGGTCGTGTTCTGGCTTGGGTGGACAAGCCTCAGGAGGTCGGAACTCAGGGAGCTCCCGAACTTTTCTTTCGTCTTTCTTCTCTGTCCCTCTTTGCTGTGGGTTGGGCCTGATCAGGTCAGCGATCAGCACCCGCACACTTACACATTAAACGTCTTCTTTCATCTCTTGCGTTTTCCTTCTGAGCCTCTGTTCTCCTTAGAGCAAGTGCCGCTGGGCCGCCATGAGCACCGAGTCCACTAGGTTCATTCTGGAAAGGGGGTACACTGCAGGGTACTCTCCGGGTTGCCCTTTCGGGGTGGGGGTGTGCTGGTGTTTGCCTAACCCGGAGGTCGAAGATTTTATAAAATTTGGTTTTAATATAAATGCGAGTCAGGGTCGGTTAGCGCGACGATATTTGGACGGCACTATTGAATCCGACTGCGCCGTCTGGCGGTGGAATTTTGCGGTGGCCTGTGCTGTAAGTGCAGAGTCAGTTCGACTCCAGCAGCCACCGGGGAATCAGCAGACTCTCAGACCGAACAGACAGTATTGCGTAGTTTGTTCCTTCTACACTAATGGCAAGCTAAATTTACGAGACTTCCCGGGTTCTCGTCCTAGTCGGAGATTCTGGTCTAGGCTGATGTAACTACACCTTCATCAGCCATGAGCCATCACACACACACCTGTTCGGAAGAGGGAGTCTGTTGAACAACCACAAGATGCATCACATGCTCACGATTAAGGTGATATGAACTCTTTTTATTTTCGTTGGCCGGTCCTGCCGTTCACCTGAATTACAATTATTTTTCTTTTGAAACTATGTGCCCACGCTGCTAGATAGTCTGCTCTGGGGTGTGTCAGCTGAACACTCATTATGATCATCATGTGACTTTTATAATTTAACTCCATAAATCTAAGTACTATGTCTGTAATTGTGTGCTGCACTGGGGGAGCGTGCCAGAGTTTTTTTTCTCTTAAATATTTTTCTGGATATATATACAATAGTCATTACACTATTCACTATAAAATTTCAGTCACATGTTAGGGTTTCTGTTCCGGCTGGTTCAGAACGGGTTCATATTTTAATTTCATTTAGGTCTAACATGTAAGGGCTGGGTGTTTCGTTTTTCAGGCTGTTTTCTGGGGGTAAAAGGGACATAGTTTTTTGTCAGGCACATGTTCATTCAGTTTGAGGCAGGTTTGATTCCTGTCACATATGGTCGGGTACATATGTAACGCTGGCGCGCTCCCATATCTGCTAGGATACAACAGTCGGTTATTATAAAATCAATTATACATAGCCATCTGGCTTTACCAGAAAAGAAATTTTATATTTTGTGTTCGCATATACTGATATTTTTTTTTGACCTTGTAAAGGCCTATTGATGCCACTGATTCTTGTCAGTTGAATTAAATCATTTTCATTAAGGAGCAATTACTGATACATGTATCCATCGGGATTTGTAAAACAAAATTAACATTTTAGAAACTCATACCAATTGCTTAAAATCAGGTGATGAGGGTTTTTCCCATTTATATGCTGTCTAAGAAACTTAAAGATTTTCATATGCTCTTAATGGGCCAATTATCAGATGCTATCTATACATATGGGCAGTCCGGTCTCTCTTTATGCTTTGTTAGTGATTGTCATCCTTTTGGGGGTCTTTAATTATTTAAATTAATGGAAATTAATGAATTATGGTGACTGGAAGTTGAACATTTATGATTGCCGGTCTTGGGGCTTTGCAGAAACACTGCCTGTCGGGCAGGTCGAACATGGGTATTCTAAGGGTATTGGGTGTCTATAATATGTGTATATAATTGTGAGTGTATGTGTCTTTATGTTTCTGTACGTGATGTCAATGTTAAGTGTTAGTAACAAAGGGGGGGATTATATAATTACGGAATGTTGCTTGATATATATATGTATATATAGATATTGTCTATTGACACAATTAAGGACATGTGAATATTATTTATTTATTATGTATTTTGTGGGTTATTGCTGATTGCCATGTGATAATTATGTGATTTGTAGGATATTTACATGTAACGAATTATGGGGGCAACAATAAAAAGAATGTTATTGTTAATTAACAGCTGAGTTTAATTGCAAGTCCCGTCATACTGGACCCAGCGCATTTTTGGCTTCTCTAGGCTCTGGCCTAGTTTTAAATAACTAGTGGCTTCTCTTTCAAAAACAAATAAATACAAAATAAAAATTTTTTTATATACAGCATAAAAAGGAAAGAGGGGTTACAAAGCTGCCTCAGTAGGCCTATAGGTGAATATGGAGAATAATGATTATCAGCTATTATAAAAGTCCCAAACTAAAAAAAATGTGTGGAAATAAATAGTATTAATAAAAACGAATAAAATTAATAGGATAAATTAGAAAATAAGACAATGTAGAACCATGAAGATATCATTTTGTGAGTGAAGTGTTGTGTAATGTGAGTAGCAAATAGAATGTTAGGGAAGTATATTCATGTGTTACAAAGATGTGTTCTAGAAGATTCAAGAAAAAGCAAGTCGGCGAACACGTAGGCACTCTTGAATATAATTGAGTAAATAGAAACGACGCCTGCACGCATATCGGCGGTGACGTCATGCGGCAGCGCGACGGCTTACATTCAGCTGCGTTATAAAAGGTGTAGCCAGTCTTCTCTAATCTCTCTCCCAGAAAGTTCTCTCTCTGAAATTACGTCAAACTCAGCGAAGGCGGTCGCAGTGGGCAGCGATTCCAGGCAACGTCAATTCAGACAATCCTTGGGTCCGTAGAGTTTAGTTAGCAGCGAGTGTCGGCAGGAAACCATCGGAGTACGAGATTGTCGGCTACCGTTCCTGAGCATCGTTTGTGATCGTGGCGGCTGGAATACGTTGACCTTGAGCAAGGCAGTTCCTGGAGGCGGTTGCTGGAACGTGGAACCGAGACGACGGTTCGCTGGAGGCCGGATCGAGATCGTCGACCGGGAGGACAGAGAGGACGACCAAACAGGGAAACAAAATTTAAAATTGGTATCAAATTGTAAACTTTTAAAGACCACGTAAAAGAACATTAATCTAAAATATAATTTTGTTTAAAAAGAAAAAAGAGACTTTGAATAATTAAAATTTACAGAATTGTTTAAATCAAGAAAACATTTATTTAAAAATATTTCAAAACAGATTTTTTGAACAACAAGAAGTTAATTGTATGTCGAATAACAAAAGAATATTTTAATACATGAGTGTGTAGAAAAAAGAACAATAAATGTATTAAAATTCACTAATTGTGCATTCTTTTCTGCAAATCTGGTCTGGGCTATAACCTGTTACATTGCATAAAATGGCGCTCGCATTTTTGGGGCATTAAAATTGCAAGCCAAATAAAAAAAAATAGCCAGAAAATGTTGCTTGCAACTTTAAGGCATTGTACTGATAGCCCAATAAAGTAAAATAAATTTTATTGCAGATTAGTGAAAGATACAATTATTGGAGATTATATATTAGAATAGGAACTGTATATTTTATGTGTATTAAATAAGGACAAGTAAGAACATTTTAGTTAAATTTTACGTGTGTGTAGTTAGGACGATTATTATCATTTAGTTAATTGTTATGTGTTAGTGTAGTTCTGTGAATATTAGTATTAATTAATTATTCGAACTGCTAGTGCTAAATAACAATAGTTATCTTGCACGGACTGAATAAGAACTGTAGGCTATAACCAGTTTTATAATTAAAGAAAAAAAATGGCGGAACTAGCTGAAGTTGTACGTATGTTTCAAGAGCTTAAATGCAAAAAAATAATAACGAAATTTTCGCCGAACTATTCAAAAACAATAACGCCTTTATTAGAGTTACTTAAAAAGGGGCATAAATGGATGTGGGAAGATAAACATCAAGTCGCGTTTGAGAAGATTAAGAATCCGTTTAAAAATAATTTACACTTGTTTCATCGGAATGACTAAGGTACTTATGTGTTGCAAACTGATGCGAGTGATAGTGTTATCGGCGCTGTTTTGTCAGCGGGACACTACGGGAGAACATCGTGTCATCTCGTATGTAAACCGTACACTAAAGGAGCCGAGAAAAACTATTTTACCTCAGCAAAAGAAATATTGGTGGTTATCTATGCTTTGACTAAATTTCGTTACTATTTATGCGGCACACACTTTGAAATTCATACGGATAACCAAGCATTATCCTTTCTTCTCAGATGTAGATTAACCAACGCCAGGATGCTCGCTGGATAATGGCGATTCAGGAATACGACTTCACTATTAAATATATTAAAGCAAGTAATAATGGAATAGCGGATACGTTGAGTAGGTACGCGCCTGAATTCACTGAAGATCATGAGTCGGATCCTAGTAACGTAAAAATATTAGCTATGCAATATGAGATAAAGCCAGAGTTACGGCAGCCCTTAGCTAGTATCCATTTAGAACAAGATACGGACCCTAACATTAACAAAATAAAAATGAGCATACTTCGTAAAGAAAAGCCGCGGTACTGCTGTGTTGATAATATTTTGTATAAATTAATGAATGATAAATGGAAAATTGTGCTTCCAAGTAGCATGTTAGAATCAATAACGTGGGCATGCCATGAAAGCTTAGCACATGCTGGCCCATATCGATGTTACTTAGCACTTAAGGAGGATTTCGTATGTAACAATATGGTGCGGAGGATTCGCAGTATTTTGAGGACATGTCATGAATGTCAAACTGCAAAATCTCCGAATCTGCACACGTATATTGAACAACAAGGGATTGTCACGCAAGGGAAAGGTGAGTTGCTATGTGTTGATTTCTTAGGTCCACTTTCGCGAGGTCTTCGCAGATTAAGACACCTGATCGTATGCATAGATGCCTTCACCAAGAACGTCAGACTCTACCCTGTAATCCGACCAACAGCCAAAGCGGTGTTAACAGCGGTTCTCAAGAAATATATCACAGAGGATGGACCTGTTAAGAGGATCCTTAGTGACCAAGGAAAGCAGTTCCAGAATGTGCTATGGTCTACTACCCTCGAGACGAATGGTATCCAACCGATCCTTACGGCTATTTGGCGACCACAGGGGAACCTGGCCGAAAGGGTAAATAAGGAGCTGGGAAGACTGTTTCGGACCTACTGTCATGGCATACAAAACATGTGGCCGGATTACATACGGTTCTTTGAGCAGTCGCTAAATGAGAATTATAACACCACGGCGGGATTTACACGTACAGAACTGCACTCAGGTAAGCAACCTACCAGGTTTTGGGAGAGGGACATAAAAAAACTAGAGACCCAGAACCTACCGCTACCGATGCACATAAAACAAAACATAGCCAAAACCCGGATAGAGCAGACGGCTGATCAACGGGCACGGGTGTTCAATGATACACATAGAACTTTGAAGTTTCAGGAAGGAGAAATGGTCCTTCTGAAGGCGAATCCAGTGGGCCGTTCTGAAGATAACACGTCGGCTAAGTTCTTCAGATTGTTTAATGCTCCTTATAAACTAAGTGAACGGGTTGGAAGGAATACTTTCTTCGTAGTTGATGAAGATCATAACAAAATAATTGGAAAATATCATGGCGCATCATTGAGAAAATATTACCCTCGTGAACGATCGAATCCATAAATAGATGACCCTGAGTAAAAAAAAAATTGTAATAATAATAATAATATAGATAATACGATGGAATGCACCTATTGATATGCAACTAGCTCATAGAAAACCACTATGTATAAATGAATGGACAGTATATTAGCTCAAAAAATTAAGATGAAAACCAATAGACATTGTTGCCACAATGCATAGTATTAAGACAGACATTAAATGAAGCATTAATTACGTTTTAGTTTGTGAAAATTTCTTGTTATGTTTTGGGTTATAGCATTTGTTTAGAAGGTTATATTAGAAGAATGTTTAAGTTTAAAAAAAAAGAAAAAAATTAATTTAACCTGGAGGCTTATGCAACGCGACAAGCTGTCTCAGTATAGGTGAATATGGAGAATAATGATTATCAGCTATTATAAAAGTCCCAAACGATAAAAGAATGTGTGGAAATAAATAGTATTAATAAAAACAAATAAAATTAATAGGATAAATTAGAAAATATGACAATGTAGAACCATGAAGATATCATTTTATATGTGAGTGAAGTGTTGTGTAATGTGAGTAGCAAACAGAATGTTAGGGAAGTATACTCATGTGTTACAAAGATGTGTTCTAGAAGATTCAACAAAAAACAAGTCGGCGAACACGTGGGCACTCTTGAATAGAATTGAGTAAATAGAAACGACGCCTACACGCATATCGGTGGTGACGTCATGCGGCAGCGCGACGGCTTACATTCAGCTGCGTTACAAAAGGAGTAGCCAGTCTTCTCTAATCTCTCTCCCTGAAAGTTCTCTCTCTGAAAGTACGTTATCCTCAGCGAAGGCGGTCGCAGTGGGCAGCGATTCCAGGCAACGTCAATTCAGACAGTCCTTGGGTCCGTAGAGTTTAGTTAGCAGCGAGTGTCGGCAGGAAACCATCGGAGTACGAGATTGTCGGCTACCGTTCCTGAGCATCGTTTGTGATCGTGGCGGCTGGAATACGTTGACCTTGAGCAAGGCAGTTCCTGGAGGCGGTTGCTGGAACGTGGAACCAAGACGACGGTCGCTGGAGGCCGGATCGAGATCGTCGACTGGGAGGACAGAGAGGACGACCAAACAGGGAAACAAAATTTAAAATAGGTATCAAATTGTAAACTTTTAAAGATCACGTAAAAGAACATTAATCTAAAATATAATTTTGTTTAAAAAGAAAAAACAGACTTTGAATAATTAAAATTTACAGAACTGTTTAAATCAAGAAAACATTTATTTAAAAATATTTCAAAACAGATTTTTTTTTTTGAACAACAAGAAGTTAATTGTATGTCAAATAACAAAAGAACATTTTAATACAAGAGTGTGTAGAAAAAAGAACAATAAATGTATTAAAATTCACTAATTGTGCATTCTTTTCTGCAAATCTGGTCTGGGCTATAACCTGCTGTTACCTTGCAGTATATGGCATCAGATGGTAACACCGTACCAAAAAGTTTAAACAATATATTCAGTGAGATAAATAAAAAAACGGCTTTCCGAACTAATAACAACGTTAATAAGATCCTCCTACCTAAACATTCAAAATCAGTTGAGGACAAGACGGGCGTATATAAGATAATATGCAATAACTGTGATAGCTTCTACATTGGCCAGACTGGTAGACCCTTTATAAAACGCTTTAAAGAACATTTACATAAAATAGAATTTAGTAAAACAGTGTCAAATTACGCGCTTCATCTGATGTACAAAATTATAATTATACCGATTTCACGACGAACTTTCAACCCCTCCATATATGCAAAAAAGGAAGTTACATGGATGCTGTCGAAGAGTTCGAAATATATAAGGCTTATAAAAATAAAAACACAAAAGAAGTCCTTCTTAGCGAACAACTGAATTTCCAGTCAAATTCACTTGATGACACAGCGATAAGAATACAAAACAAGGTCCATAGTGCACGACCTATAACAACATGAGCACAGCAGTCGACTATAGTATTTCGTGGTGCGCACCAACGACATCGCGTGTGTTCTCACGTTTGGAATTTTATATATTTTTATATTTATATTCATTGTGATGTGTGTAAAGTTGTATGTAAAATAGTTTTTAATATTTTGCAATAATTGACGAACTTCACCAAGGGAAATTCCTGATGATGGGACATATGTCCCGAAACGCGTAGATATACATAAATAAAAAAGGCCACCAGATGGAAAAGGAAAAGGTAAACTATTTTACTATTCATATACATATAGTGGCCTGGATACCAAAAAACATGGATCTACAAATAAATATAGACTTGATATATTACTTATAAATGTATAGCGTGGCCCCAGTCTACATCACCAATAAGCCCTTTCACATTAAGGCAGCTGGGGAAATTTTGAAAATAGTCTAAAGCTGCCTCAGGTGTTAAATAGGACTAAAATTTGGGGCCACTGTTCTTTATCTTGTTT
The DNA here is from genome assembly GCA_034769895.1 of Magicicada septendecula. Taxonomy (NCBI): domain Eukaryota; kingdom Metazoa; phylum Arthropoda; class Insecta; order Hemiptera; family Cicadidae; genus Magicicada; species Magicicada septendecula. Next base: position 359,499,170 of record CM068376.1, on the reverse strand, counting down.
ATTAACGATGCTGGGAAAGGCAGTCATTCAAAGATTTTAATGTCAGCTGGTGACTTGAAGCTGTGCGCGAAAATGAACAATTACGAGTTCTTTGTTGTGGGCGAGTTATCATTTCCAGTCAGCTATACCATCCTGCAGTTATACCACATCATTGTTCGACCGTTTCTGCAGTATTGTTCCGTAGATATATGCGCGACGACACCGATCGTTGTTGTGTTGCCGAATGTTGAGGGAGACCAAAAACGAGTTTCTTCTTACCTACAATATTGCGGCATCGGTCAGGTTATAAGGCCAAATGTAAACATTGGGTCGTTATGGCCCTTGAAAACAGAACACTACAAGATGTGTTATTTACGTATAAGACTATTCATGGCCTTATTGAGGTAGATGAGTCGGTGTTCGGTTAGGGAGTCCTTTCGTAAGACACAAGGCATGTCTTGTTTAGATACTTGCAGCAGAGTGTGTTGGCTCTACTGGCGAATAGTGTTTGTGACAGTGGCGGTCAGAATATTAACGCCTTTATGAAAAATGTTTAAAGATACTGGAGTGAGACTTTGACAAGGACATTTATAAATTTTAGAATTGTATTTTGTGGAAATTCGTGTTACTTGTTATTAGTTTTACATATGTGTAGTCCAACCCCATTTCTTCTATTGTATATTGACGTTCCCACCGAAATACGTCCCACTGAAGTAGAGTGCATACACCATGGCATTCATACTGTTCTACGGACACATGTACTTGTCATTAGAACATAATCATTCTGCTCGCTTGTTAGATAGAAATATTTAAGGAAATTGGTATGGCTGTAAGGGTAAATATGAGGCCATCACTAAAAATAAATATATACAGCTCTTCCACATACAGAAAATTCACACCCACATAAACAGGTATTTACATAGACAGTCCCAACACCATCCAGCGCAGTTACAATTGGTAGTGAAGACACTCAGGTGCACACAGAACCCTACACCTACCGGGTGAGGAACACAGGAAGCAAGAGCTGAATACTTTGAAGGAGATGCTGTTTTCTAATAGATAGGAACTACATGTTTTAAACAACGCCATCAAACTAAAGAAGACAAACAGGACGCAACAGGAGAAATAAACGCAGGAGTACATCAACACTTTAACAGTGCACAACATACGTAATAGGGGGAATACTAATGAAATATCACATAAGAACAAAATTCAACAATCAAAACAAATCAAGGCCTTTCTACAAAATCCAAAGGACAGCACACAATAAGAAGGACAAGGTGTATACCGAATACCATTCAAAATCTGCGACCGATTTTATATCGCTTACTCTGAAGAAATATCCGAAAACACCAATTATTGTCAGTAGCAAATTAAGAATACAACACATCCCTGGCGAAACACACCTAAGAAATAGCACACATTTTTTATTTGAAAAATACAAAAAACTTGGCACGAACTAACAGTAAGAAAGTCAGACCGTACAGGAAAGGCATCGGGATTTACCGGAAAGCGGAGGCAGCGTTCAACGGCAGAAATTAATACACTAAATTAGTTACAACTTGGAAATTTCTAACTGACAGTTTTCAAATTAACAGACAACATAAGGCCACAACACACTAACCCAGTAGCGCTACACCAGTAGCGAAAATGATTCGGGATTACGGAACGAAACGTCAGCAATATAAAAATCACATACACAAATGTACCTGAGACACTCTTTCTCAGGATTCGTTCAGTGATTGTGGTTTTCAAGGGGAATCGTTACAAATAACACTTTAATATTTGCTTGATTATTTTAATTAACGTTTTAATCAATTATTTTTAAACTTGAAAATGCTAATGGTAGGACTTATTTCTACCCTAACACTTATAATTACTGAGTGAGTGTGAAAAGTAACGATTAAGACGTTCAAACGACCTACGGCTCTTATCTGGTTTGATTAAGAGATTGCTATCTCCCAAACCAGTGCTAAAGAACAGGTCTGCAATAATTTGAACGTCCAATACTACACCCCACTTTCACTCCTATACTGTGTTAGAACTAATCTTATAATTAAATACAAAGTGTGAAATGCTTAGTGTCTTTTAAAAATTGTTTATTGCTTTTATTATTTGTTTAGTGCGTATTTCATTGATCAATGAATCTATTTCTTACTGTTTGATGCGTTGACCGAAGATAGGAATCCGTAGAGGTCCTCCTTTGATGGTTTTGCACGGAAGAATTGATGTTGATCAATGCTGTAGAAGATGCCCTGGCAATTACAGATGCTGTAGCCTTCTGTCGCACAAGTCTTTCACGGCTGATGATGAACTAATTAATAAATAAATTAATTAAAGTTGTTTTACGCAGCGAGAGTTGTTGAACGGTATTAGTTCATCTATACTGCGGACTACGTCTCGAATTTGATGCTTAAATTACACTTTTGCGTGGTTGAAAAATTTCTGTACGTAATTTATACACGTCTAGCGCATTGAAGATCCGATCGAAGAGTGATGCTACCCCTCGCTTTGAGTTGACGTCAGTTTTAAATACGGGCTGCTGATTGGTTGTTCAAATAAATCATGCGTTTTTCCAGTTTTGACAATCTCGAACAGGTCGAGCAAACACCACTTGACAGGTTTCAAACTGCAGAGAATTTCTAGTTAAAATCGTACTTCCTGTGTTTGCAAATCGATTGATTACAGGTATTTGCAAATGTGTTTTCAAAGATCTGACCACAAAATATTGTTGCTTACGTTTTTATCTGTGTGTGTGTGTGAAAACACCTAATTCCTACGTAGTATAATTCTCTCGTTATTCCTGTTGGCGTGCGTCATCCGTATAACTTCTTCAATCGTTAATTTTATTAACTGAGATTGCGGCTACTTATAAAGCTTCACTTGCTGAATACAATGCTGTTTTCAGAATTGCCGTATATTTATAACTTTTGAAGTTATCGCAGGTTGAACTGATAATTTGCTTTGAGTAAAATTACATGTTTGTACTGGTTCTGATGTCGCGGTGACGTGGTTAGAGTGAGATGGCTGCGATTATACGCTCTCTCTCTTGCTTACGGCGCTACCCTCGTACCGTCTATCACTTTTATATAACGCTCAGATAGGACGCTATTATGAATCGTTATTATATATATATATATATATATATATATTATAACACCTTCTCTTTATATAATATATTTTTCAATTTACATATGCCTCTTATTTGCGGCGACAAATTATATAAAGTCCTTTTTCACTATCAATCTACTTTCTATAAATATAATGATAGAAAAAATGTTACTTACCCGTGACTTTTTTTCTTTACCTCGGCGCCAGAACAAATCCCAGATACAAATGACACGGATTCAGCTTAGCTCAGAGCATAGAGACACACTACCTCAGGATTCGTTCAGTGAGTGTGGAACTCAAGGGGAATCGTTACAAATAACACTTTAAAATTTGTTGAAGTTTGTTTAATTAACGATTAAATGTTATTTTATTAATGTTCTTTCAAAGCTAAGTTAAGGACTTATTGCTAACCTAACACTTATTATTAATGAGTTTGCGTGAAAAGTGAAAATTAAAACGTCCAAACGACCAATTGTTCTTATCTGGTTTAATTATGAAATTTTATATCTCCCAAACCAGTGCTAAAGAACGGGTCTGCAATAATTTGCACGTTCAATACTACACCTCACTCTCCATTCAACACTCCTATATTACGTTATTACTAATCTTAATTTTTAAATACAAATTATGAATTTACTTTGTGTCTTTTAAAATAGTTTATTGACTTATTATTTATTTTGTTACTTATTTCATTGATCAATGAATATATTTCTTACTGATTGATGCGTCGACCGTAGATAGGAATCCGTAGAGATACTCCTTTTGATGATTCGGCTCAGAAGAAATTGTTGTTGACCAATATCATTGACCGATGACCGTTGGGCGCTTACAGATGCTGTAGCTACTCTGGTACACAGGTCACTTCACAATTAATTAAAGTTGTAATTAATTCATGAGTTGTTACACAGCGAGAGTATTTATTAATGAACTTTACTAGTTCCTCTGCTACTGCGGACCACTTCTCGAACTGTTATTTAAATAAAACTTTGCGTGGTTTGCGAAATTTAGCTCGTATCTAACACACGTCTTGCCTATTTAATGTTCGAACGAAGAGTGCTCGATTCCCCAAATCTGAGTTGGCCTCTCTTCTGAATACAGCTTTGTGATTGGTTGTTCCAAATAAATCATGCGTTTTCCATTTGAAACAATATCGAACAAGTCGACCAAACGCCCCTTAACAGGTTTGAGATGGTAGAGAATTACTGGCTAATTTCATACTTCCTCTGTTTGCAAATCGTTTGATTATGGATATTTGCAAACGATATTTCGCAGATCTGACCACAGAATATTATTGCTTAGGTCTTTCTCTGTAAGTGTGTGAAAACACCTAATTCGTTCCTATCCTAATTCTCTAGTTATTTCTCTTGGCGTTTTTCTTCTGTATAACGTCTGTAAATGTTAATTATATTGGTTGACATTTTGGCTACTTATAGCGCTTTAATTGCTGAATACTATGCAGGTTTCAGAATTGCTGTATATTTATTAGTTTTGAAGATATTGCAGTTTTAACTAATAAAAATAATTGAATAAAAATTCATGTCTGTGCCGGCAACATTCGTAGCAGTGGCGATGTTAGACAGAGATAGCTGTGATTATACCCTCTCTCTCTTGCTTACGCCGCTATACTCGCACAGTATGACACTTTCATATAACGATCCGATGGGTCGGCTTTATGAACCGTTATATATACCGCCACTTGGTATAAAAAAAATTTATTATTTAAGAAACACATTAATTTTTTTTCTTGTAAAGTTACGCACTTTCTTTAAAATTTAAAACTTGGACTGTTGGTTTTGCTCGCACAAAATTTGCAATATTACAATTTTGCTTACTTCTACCTTAACTAATTATTACAATATGTTACTAATCTTAACATGGCATACACATATTAGAGATTTATATGAACATTAATGCTTTAATCGCAAGTTTGATTTAATTGATGGCAATGATCAAAACGACAATACTAACATTTATTTAACTACTACTTATAAACATTGACATTGCTTCAAAGACATTTATAAATATTTGTTTGACTACGTTTGATTCACATACCTCATTGGCTCAAACCATTGTTTCTTTATTGCTCTATATTTTGCCTATATTTCCTCAAACTATCCCCATGGTACTTTCCTATAATTTTGTTTTTTTCAACATCTTTTAATATGTATGTGTACCTTGCAACCTGCTTTTCTATTCTATAAGGTGTTGTTTCATTACATGTATTACCCCTGTTGTACCCTGTACACCCCTGTATTACCCTGTACCCTGTACCCGGTACCCTGTTGTTTCATTACATGTATTATTAATACTATCCGAAATAAAACTCAAGTAATCTACCCATGCAGAATGGTTCTGATGGCACAATATCCTAAAGTATCTACCTAATTCTCTATTTATTCGCTCAGCTAAATTCGCTTGAGGGTGACGTATTGATGTAAGAATTGGTTTTATATTGAGTTCCTCCAAGGTTTCTCTCCATAGGTTATGGGTGAACTGTTTTCCTTGGTCGGACAATATTTTCCTAGGTTTACCATACTGTGGGATGTAGAACTTAGTTAACGCTCTAAGTGTTGCTTTTGTCGTGGCTCTTAGGATTGGGTATAGTTTGACAAATTTAGAAAAGAAACCTACTGTTACTAGAATGTCGTTTACCCCTCCTTTTGCTTTTGGTAGAGGCCCGTAATAATCCATAGCTAATAACTCTCCTTTCTCTTTTGCTTGGATTGCTTGCATTTCTACTCAGGTCGATAAGTTTGGGTGTTTACACTTCTGGCACAGGTCACAAGTAGACAATAATCTTTTCATGCGTTTTGCTAACCCCTTTCCAATGAAGCTTTCTGTTAAGGGTCGATGGCAATTCTTAAATCCAGCGTGACCCAATGACAAGTGGCATTCCCAAATAAGTTCCTCCATCATACAGCTTGGTAATAATAATTTCCACTTATGGGAACATAGCTTATGTAGCTTCCCTTCATATATGGAAAATCCTGGTTTGGTCCTGGTAAACGCACTTCTCCAAGCTACACTAATCCTATGGTCTTGTTGTTGATGGGTCCCTATTTCCTTAAGTCGTCTAACTACTTCAGGATTTGTTACATGCTTTACCGTGTAAATACCTATATCAGTGCTACTACTTTTACTGTTAACTGTGTCCATGTTGTTTTCTGATGGTAGATTTCTACTGAGTACATCTGCTACCAAGATGTCTTTCGCTATACAATACTGTATTTCAAACTGGTACTCTAGTACAGCCAAGATCCAACGAGTCAGACGAGCACCTAGCAATTTACACCTTAATAAAAATACTAACGCCTTATTGTCGGTGATTATAGTAAGTTTAGCACCCAGAATATAACTTCTAAACTTTGACAGGCTATGCACTATCGCTAATAGCTATTTTTCTGTCGTAAAATATGTTAATTCCGCCCCTTTAAGTGTGCGACTTACAAATCCTAATACTGCTTTTTGGCCCTTCTCATCTATCTGATACAAGTGTGCTCCTATAGCAATATTGCTGGCGTCTGTTTGCAAATAAAATCTTTCTCCTACCCTCGGATGATGTAATACCACAGTATTTATAAAAAGACTTTTCACTTGTAGTAGCGCCTCATCGTGGTCCCTTGTCCACCTCCATTTAATCCCTTTGTTTAACAACTTCAACAATGGAACAGTACTTTCCGCGTATTTACTTGTAAGCCTCTGATATTAGTTAGCTAAACCTAGAAATGACTTTAGCTGCTTGCAGTTCTTTGGAGTTGGAAATTCTTGTATGGCTTTTACCTTCTCTGGGTCCGTGGTTACTCCTTCCACTGAGATTCGGTGACCTAAAAACTTAATTTCGTCCTTACGAAACTCTGATTTCCGTAGATTCAGCGTCATGTTTGCTGATGTTAATTTTGCAAAAATATTTCTTAAATGTTATAAGTGCTCCTCGAATGTTTGTGACACAATAGAATATCATCTACGAACACTAGTGTATACTTCTCTACCTCATTACCTAAGGCACTGTCTAAACACCTTACCATTGCAGCTAAGCTGGTGCTCAGGCCAAAAGGTACCACTTTAAATTGGTAGCACTTGTTTTTATACAAAAATGCCGTATACTGTCGATCACATTTGCGGATGGGAATTTGCCAAAATCCTGATGTTAAGTCCAGTTTGGTCATGTACTTAACTCCATTACATTTTTGGAACAATTCTTCCACACTCCTTGCGCAATCGTAATCAGGTACTAATAAAGAATTTAATTTCCTGGCATCAAGGCATAAGCGGATACTCCCGTTCGGCTTGGTGACAACTACTAAAGGGTTAATATAGGGACTTCTTGCCCTCTCTATAACACCATTCGCTAACATCTGTTGGACCTCTTTTTCCACTTCTTCTCTATAGTGTAAAGGGATTGGATAAGTCCTTTGCACAAATGATGCGTTTTCAGTAAATGTTAACTGATGTTCATAGAACTTAGCTCTTCCAGGCTCTGTTCTAAAAACATCCCTATACTCACAGACGAGTTGCTGAATTTGGTTCTGTTGCTCGTTGTTCAACTCAGTCCCGATGTTGATTTCTGGAGTATCATCAATACAGTGCTGGTCACTCCTAACGTCAACTACCGGTTTCTCTCTATACCCTTTTATTACACTTACCGACTTCCAATGCTTAAATTCTTTAATGTTTATATTGATTTTCTTTGTATCAATTTCCATCGTGATGGTATTTCTATTGAAATTTATTTCTGCCTTCCATTCAAGTAACGTATCTACCCCAATAATACAATCATTAACGAGTTTCGGGACTATAAGAGCTACAATTTGGGTTTGGGTACCATTTATATTGACAGGTAAATAAATTTGTTCAGTGATCTTTTGCATTTTGGCTCCAGTGGCTCCCTGTACATTACAATTTTTTACGGGTAGTCTGGGACAATTACGCAACTGACTATTATTTTCTACAAACTATGAGCTGACACTGGATACTTCACTGCCAGTGTCTATTAACGCTCGTACTAGTAGATTACTGATTTTACAAATTATTTCCGGACATTCAGGATAATGGCTTCTACCCACTTCTTGCTCTTCTTTTAACAAGAACTCCCTATCGCTCACTTGTTTTATATTATTTGTTACTTTCTTTTACCTGTTTTCGTGGGTTGTTTCATTGCAGGTAATGGTAGATTTAGTTTTGTTTCTTTTCTACCTGCAGTGGCTTCCCGTTTCCCATATTCGTTTTACTAGTAGACGGTTGTGGCTCGGTAGATATTATGGCTGTTTTACATACCTTAAACCCTTTACTTGGTCAGTTTTCAACACTCCTACTTCTACCCTTTTCTTTCAATTCCTGCCGATTTTGGGGTTTGTTACAGGGATATGGGGTAAACCTTTTTACTTTTGGCCGTTCATTGTCTCTTCTTTTCGTTGGGTAGAAAGTTGGTTCCTGATGATCGCCTCCAGAGTGGTTACTCAGCTGATTATTTACATGCTTCAGGTCCCTCTCTAGGTGTTGACATTCATCCACGACCATTATAAACTTTTCTAGAGTATCCACTCCTCTAGTAGTGGTTGCTACTCTAGTGCGTTCCGAGAAATGACGCGCTATCTTATACACTAGGTCTCTCTCCTCTATTGGTGGTGTTAAATGCTTTACTTGTGCCATTACGTTTAGCACACAGTTGGTGGTTGTCATAATCATGGACGGGTGATAATTACCAAATTCCAGATGATCACGCACCCTTTTTTGAATCTGTACGTTCCAGTATTGAGCAAGGAATTTCTCTCTAAAGTCGGCGTAGGTTTGGACTCTGTCCGAGATGACTTTTCACCACGTACATGCCCAATTATTGAGAAATCGGCCTAACATGTCCTTCTTGTCCTCGTCGTCCATCATTGGGTTTACGCGAGTTACATAAGCCTCAAACAGCCTTAGAAATTCCACAGGATTCTCATGTGGGTTTCCTGAGAATTCAAGGTTTTCCGGTTCTTCCTTATAGCTGCCACACCTCACGACTTTGGTTTGCTGTGACTTCATTGCCTTAGTCAGATCTTCCCGCGTTACCTTTAATTGCTGTTCTACATTTTGATGTACTTCGTCTCGGTCAGCCTTACTCTCTACTTGTTTCTTAAATTCCTTAATATTTTCACCCAGTTGGTTGCACTCTACCCTAGTACTTTGGATTTCTTCTTTATTTAGAAGCGTTTGTGTTTCTAACTCAGCAGTTACTTCGCTGAATTGTTGGTTAATAAGGGTTACTTTCTGTTCTAACCGTTCATGAAATTCCTTTTTTAAATTTATTTAGTTTTTCGTCTTGGCGGCGAAAATTAGTATTTACTTGTTTCTTAAATTCCTCTATGGTAGTTTTAACCTCTTCGGTATGCTTATCAAAGTTAAGATTACTTTCATCTATTTTACTAGCTAAATGAGTTATTTCTTCATCTATTTTAAATGTAGTATCTTTACTATTTTGTTCTATTTGACTAGTTAAATTCTCATTTGTGTGTTTCATTTCGCTAGACAAGTATTTATTAGTTTACTCGATTTTATTATTAACATCATTTATTAATTTTTTATTACTTTCTTCTAAATTTTGATTATTTTCATTTATTTTACTATTTAATTGACTATTTGTTTTTTCAATTTCACTAGATAACTGAGTCTTTGTACTTTCAATTTTACTATTAGTTTCATCCATTTTAGTGGTCAACTGCTTAAACATCTGTTCAATTGCTGCCATATCTACTGCTTGTGATTTAGCCATTTTTTAATTTTATTATTATTTAACAAATTTTATTTTAATATTTAACTCTTCAACAGTTATTTGTAACCTTAAATTCCACTTCGTTTCAATTTAAATATTATTACAATTCAAACTAGTCACATGGGTTAGTCTCGTTTCAATCGATTTTACTCAGGCCTAATAGTTGCACAATAAATTTATAAATAACTTATTTAATTATACATAAATTTTGGAGTTTAATCGTGCCCATTAAGTTGCGGCGCCAAATTTATATAACACCTCCTTTTTATATAATATATTTTTCAATTTACATATGCCTCTTATTTGCGGCGACAAATTATATAATGCCTTTTTTCACTATCAATCTACTTTCTATAAATATAATGATAGAAAAATGTTACTTACCCGTAATTTTTTTTCTTTACCTGGCACTAGAACAAATCCCAGATACAAATGACACGGTTTCAGCTTAGCTCAGAGCATAGAGAAACACTACCTCAGGATTCGTTCAGTGAGTGTGGAACTCAAGGGGAATCGTTACAAATAACACTTTAAAATTTGTTGAAGTTTGTTTAATTAACGATTAAATGTTATTTTATTAATGTTCTTTCAAAGCTAAGTTAAGGACTTATTGCTAACCTAACACTTATTATTAATGAGTTTGCGTGAAAAATGAAAATTAAAACGTCCAAACGACCAATTGTTCTTATCTGGTTTAATTATGAAATTTTATATCTCCCAAACCAGTGCTAAAGAACGGGTCTGCAATAATTTGCACGTTCAATACTACACCTCACTCTCCATTCAACACTCCTATATTACGTTATTACTAATCTTAGTGTTTAAATACAAATTATGAATTTACTTTGTGTCTTTTAAAATAGTTTATTGATTTATTATTTATTTTGTTACTTATTTCATTGATCAATGAATATATTTCTTACTGATTGATGCGTCGACCGTAGATAGGAATCCGTAGAGATCCTCCTTTTGATCGTTCGGTTCAGAAGAAATTGTTGTTGACCAATATCATTGACCGATGACCGTTGGGCGCTTACAGATGCTGTAGCTACTCTGGTACACAGGTCACTTCACAATTAATTAATTTTGTAATTAATTAATGAGTTGTTACACAGCGAGAGTATTTATTAATGAACTTTACTAGTTCCTCTGCTACTGCGGACCACTTCTCGAACTGTTATTTAAATAAAACTGCGTGGTTTGCGAAATTTAGCTCGTATCTAACACACGTCTTGCCTATTTAATGTTCGAACGAAGAGTGCTCGATTCCCCAAGTCTGAGTTGGCGTCTCTTCTGAATACAGTTTTGTGATTGGTTGTTCCAAATAAATCATGCGTTTTCCATTTGAAACAATATCGAACAAGTCGACCAAACGCCCCTTAACAGGTTTGAGATGGTAGAGAATTACTGGCTAATTTCATACTTCCTCTGTTTGCAAATCGTTTGATTATGGGTATTTGCAAACGTGATTTCACAGATCTGACCACAGAACATTATTGCTTAGGTATTTCTCTGTGAGTGTTTGAAAACACCTAATTCGTACCTCGCCTGATTCTCTAGTTATTTCTCTTGGCGTTCTTCTTCTGTATAACTTCTGTAAATGTTAATTATATTTGTTGATATGTTGGCTACTTATAGAGCTTCAATTGCTGAACACTATGCAGGTTTCAGAATTGCTGTATATTTATTAGTTTTGAAGATATTGCAGTTTTAACTATTACAAATAATTGAATAAAAATTCATGTCTGTGCCGGCAACATTCGTAGCAGTGGCGATGTTAGAAGAGATAGCTGTGATTATATCCTCTCTCTCTTGCTTACGCCGCTATACTCGCACAGTATGACACTTTCATATAACGATCCGATGGGTCGGCTTTATGAATCGTTATAATATATATATTGTAATGTGACATAATGTGAGCCCCAAATAAATAACAAAATAATCCAAATGATAAAAAGTCAGAATATCTGGAATCAAATATTTAACTATGTAAAATAAAAGTACAACACAAAAGTGTAGTAAATAAAAACTATGTACCATAGAATATAAGACATAAACTCATGAAAAGTGCATAAGTGAAAGAAAGTGGAAAAAAGAGATGATCATTGATCATACAGAAAAACACTGTGAGGATCAATGACCCCTCCAATTACTTTAAGTGCAAGGGAACAAATATGTCAGTGTAAAATAAGCAATTGTATTAAGACAATATTAGGTATTAGAGTTTCAACGGTTTTAACTCATGTGGTTTATTTTTAAAGAGGAAACCACAAATTATATTAACAGTAGACTAAGTAATAGGTCCCATTATATAATGAGATATTAATGAAGGCCTTAACATTATTTAATTATGTTCATATGTTATACCAAAGCCAATGTTGTTTATTGTCAATAAATCAGTAGTAACAAGAGAAAATTGTACTAAGCCTATTGGCAAAATAGAAAATGTGTGTCACCATAATATAATACCTAAAAAGGGGCCATATAAACAATACATTGATAGTCAACTAGTAAAGTTTAATAGTATGGGAATGGAATTGGTATTATGGTACACTAAATAGTTTATGTTATTGTTTGTTCATAAATGAATGTAATCTTGGCCATGAAGGCAACACTTTAAGTTAGTATGTTAAGAGATTTTCTGTTAATTTATAAATATTGTTAGGATATGTTAAATAGGATATTGTTAGGGTCAAAGATCATGTACTAAGCTGTAAACAAATGTAATCAGGCAAAAGGGTTCAAAACAAAAAAACAATTAATAATTAATGTGAATTAGAACATGATACTGAAATCAAATTTAAGGCCTAGGCCAGACATGTAATATAAAATAAGATAAGGTCAGAAATGATTAAGTTACCAAATCAATATAAGAAAATAATAACAAAGAAGGACAAAAATTTAAGTACGAGACCAATCTTAGAATAATTGTGAATCAAATTAAAATAGTCAGACAAAAAATTAAATATTGTATGATGAAAGTCAGGGCAGTACTATAGTCCAGATTTAGAATTCTTGTAAAGGTGAAAAAACGCCTATTATAAAGTCAACCCATATAAAATTATGTATAAAAATGTAGATCTTTGTAATAGGAACAAAACTATGTAAATTAATTTTAACTTAAACAAAAGGTAACAAAGGAGTATTTTTTGACATGGAAGGCAAGGATATGATTTCCAGTACTATATGCCGCTTGACCTCAAGTTCGTGCAAACTGACCAATCAAAATCAGAGTTTACTGGTCAAAAAACTGTTACTAAGACGAGAAGAAATATTATTGTATTGTTGAACGCCAGATAGAAAGGGTAAAAACCCGTATAGCTGACGCTTAGAATGAAGATAAAAAAATCAAACTTACACTAAATTAATGACCTAAACAAAACCACAGAAGAGGGGAACATACCAAAAAACTTGTAGAGAAAATAAAAGAACTACCACTGACCGATGGAAGCTTAAATCTACACCAACATCAGAAAATCCTAGAGAGTTGGCTGGCTGCATTATACAAGTGCCGTAAATATAATTCCGAAGTAATTTGGTAACAACACTACATATAGATCAACTTCACTACACTATATAAACTATCTACAGTGATAATTGGTATAACCACTGAACATTAATACGGTGGTTAACAATAATGACATTTTATTTAAACAAAAAAAAACAGAGGAAGCACATGTCGTTTGGTTAACTGACCAGGGCGGCCGTCTTGTTGAGCGGCTATTTGCCAGTGCAGACAAAGTGTCGTTGACGCAGTTCGTTAAAAACATAACATTCATACTTGTTAACACTAATAATTAATATTTCTTATTTTAAGGTATTTGTAATGTGTTGTACGTCATTTCAAAACATTACTGACTTCTTAACATACCAAAGAACCCAAGCCCTGAGATTATTAAATTTCCATTATAATTATTTGTAACTCGTTGAAGGTCGGATTCGAATAACGAATCGATAAGAACCTGTCAAGATCGATCCAAGATCGAACCATTTACTTTTGTTTAACCAAATAAGCTGAAAAATAAAAAATCAATAATTACCAATAACAGAGTTATCATTTCATACTTGTAAATAGGATAAGAGTGTTCACAGATATTAGTGGGAGCGAGCGGCTACATAGGCGAATATAGCCTTGCCGACGGCGAGAAATAAAATAACCTACAACTGCCAGAATACGGTTAGAGCTGATCGCCGAGTTAAAAAGTAGTGCGGGAAAATTCAAACAAAAAAAGCACTAACCGACGAATACAATTTCTCTCATCCTATCAATACACGAAGGGTTACAGAGTGACACTACCAACGTGTGACACGTGTAATATACTAAAGAGTGGCGCATACAACGTGTAATAAAATAACCCGTAGAAGAATTTAAATTAAAATACATATATATATTGTCACAGGGCACACTATGGCGCCGATCGTACACACTATCGTTTTATGGCCCTTAAAAGGACCGTTTGTCGGGTACGCTAAATCATTTGCGTACGCTGCTTGAGCCGCGGTGTGATGTTCGGCGGCTGCGTCCGCTGTTCCGGGCGTGATGCGGTTCTCTTCTTTCGGCAGCCGTATGTAGAGCCCACTGCTTCTCCTGTGTTCTCCATTCTTCCTTCTTCCTTTTCTTCCAGCTGGCTTCACGACGTATAATGGAGTGCGCCAAAATTTCTAGCGGCGCTCTTTTTATGCCCTGACAGGACGTGTGACATGAACCTATCAGAGTGCCGCTGGTCCCTGGTCGGCTCGCCTCGAGCACGTTAGATGGTCACGTCGAGGCCAATCAAGCTGCTGCTGATCCTTGATTGGCTCGCCTCGCCTTCTCGGGTCACGTCTCGGCTGGCGCCGAGAGCAGATCTTCGCCTCGCTACGTCACAACTCCCCCGGCGTTCGTTCGCAGACGTTCTGTTCTGGACAAGGAAGGATCTCTCCTTTGGACTGCTCTCTCCAGCTGGACGCTGAAGTTCTTTCGCTGTTCTCAGCCGCTGCCCTACTGCCTTCTGCCGCCGTTGGACAGAAACATTTTGGCCCTCTTGCTGCTCGCCAACAAGAAGATAGAAGACTTCAACTCAGCTGGCTGGTGAACTGAGTAGCCAGCACACACAGCTGAGTTCGTCGGACCTTCTAAGGGCCACCAGCCAAGTGACCCTTTTCAGGACCACCGCTGAAGAGGAAGCATATAGCCTGCCAGAGCTGTTGGTTGCGCAGCGCATCTAGCCCGCTGACGCTCAGGCTCTTAGGTAGCGCTGCCTAGGACGATCCTTGCGAGCCCCCACCAGTGGTAAGCGAGCTTGGATATCGCCTAGGTAAAGAGGCCGGTGGACACCTCTCTTGGTAAGGAGAGGTATCTAACGAAGCCGGTCATTTGCCCAGCTCGTAGTAAGCCTGAGCGTTCCAGAAGTCCCGCAAGCGATCCGGCTCGGGCCGGACCCTAGGTCCCTGGTTACCGCCGGAGGCAGCCTGGCTGCCTCTGGACGGCGAACCTCCCGCTCGATGGCGGAAATGCCCGCTCCGGGCGCGTCATCGAGCTCGCAGTCGCTCGCCACTGCCCCGCCCCACACGAGCGACTCGCCGTGCTCTCCGCTTATGGATGCGGACCAAGTCGATCCCCGGTCGGTTCCGCTGCCCGGTGACGAGACCGACGCTTTCGTGGCGGTTGGGCCACGGGGGCGGCCGGTTAAGAAACCGAGGCGGAACCGATCGTCCTCAACCTCTTCCTCGGCGTCCGCCATGGAAGTTGTCCCCGCCGATGGCGAATCCGGCCCGGGGCCGACTGCGTCCGGCGGTGCCCAAGCACCGTCGGCCGCGGTTCGCATCCCGCCCGTTTACGTTCATGGCGTGAACAACGTCACCGGTTTTTACCGGCGATTGATAGTGGCTCCCGGACTTTCCCCGGCCAACGTTGACCTGAAGCTCCTTGGGGGCGATACAGTCAAGATCGTTGTCCGCGGAATGGACGTGTACCGCAGTGTCGTGGCGTACGTGGAATCCCAGCAATTCCAGTACCACACCTTCTCGACCAAACACGTGAAGCCTCTGTCGCTTGTCCTCAGAGGCTTGGACGTGGAATCCCCTCTGGAGGAAATACTCGATGAGCTGCGCGAGCTGGGCTATCCTGTTCGCGCGGTCCATCGGGTGTTTACTCCTGCCGGACCAAGGCGTCCAATTCCTCTGGTCCGCATCCTGGTGGAGAATAGCGAGGCAGGCACTAGCCTACTCTCACTTACGCGGCTTTTTGGTTTCCGCGTAAAAGTGGAAAGAAGCCGCGCTCCCGGGGTTCTGCCTCAGTGTCACAGGTGCCAACGCTTCGGGCACCACTCCGACTCTTGTTCAAACGCTCCGGCGTGCGTGAGGTGTTCTCTCCCTCACGCCTCCAAACTTTGCGATGCACCTGCATTCAAAAAATGCATCAACTGCGGCGGGAGTCACCCCGCCAACTACCGGGCATGTCCGGTGTTTCAGCGGGAGCTCGAGAGGCGAAAGCCGAAAGGGCGCCTGCCACCACCGAGGCATCCGGTAGCTGGTTCCAGACCTGCAACCGAGCAGCCAGGCCCTGCGCCTCCTGCTACGGCTGCCGTGTCTTCCGCCCCAGCTTCAAACAGGCAACAGAAGCGATCTAAAGGCCCGAAGCAAACACCTGTAGCACAGGCAACTCCACCTCAGGCTCCTTCACAGGCCCCTGTCCCGCCTCAGGCGAAAAAGCGCCGTAACCTCGTGGCATCTAAAAGTGAGACCACCCAGCCAACAGAAAACATCTCGGTTGTGGAGCCTGAGACTACTCAACCCTCCCCAGCACCGGAGACTCCCGCCCCTGCTTTAGAAGCAGCCTCGCCAGACCTCCCGCCCCCGCGGTTTCCCAACGCAGGCAAAAAGAAGCGGCAAAGAAAGCCCCGTGGCGCTAGATCCCGGGCTCCTGCCAACCCGGCCGCACAGTCCAGACAGCCTGCACAACGCGCGAAGTCCGACGCAAACGCATCTGTCCCTCTTCCTAGCACCTCCGCTAGAGGCGCTACACCTGGCCCTAAGAAACCCCTGGCTTCCACCAATCCCCCGATTGACAAGCCTCGGCGCTCTTATGCGCACGCAGTCTCCAGGCAATCTGCCCCCAAAACCGTACCTGACGACTACCAGGTCGTCAAAGACTTCCTTGCTGAGTTCGACCTCAGCAAAGTCGCCCAGACCTTCAGGTCCATCCGCTCCCGCTTGGAGACTGCCGACATAACTGAGAGATTCATGCTCTTGGTGGAAGCCGCCACTTGTGTAGGTCTTCTATGAGTCGGGTCCTCAAACGAGATCTCTCGATTCTTTCCTGGAACGCCAACGGGTTGTCCAACAAGCTCCAGGAACTCCAAGAATTACTGGCCCGACTCAAACCCGATGTAGTACTTCTCAATGAGACCCACTTGACTCCTGCGAGTCGGTTACGACTGGCCAACTATGTGTGCTATCGAAACGACAGACCGGGCACTGCTGGTGGCGGTACTGCCGTCGCGGTGAGGCTCACTCTCGAGCATCACCGAGTCGTCTTGCCTGCAATGACTCACCTCGAAGGCACCGCTGTGGAGTTGTTAAACACTCTAGGCGGTGTACAGATGGTAGCGGCGTATAAACCGCCGCAAAAAGAGCTCCTTCACCCCGATCTAGCTGTCGCGTTCGATGCACACAGGAGGGTCATCATGGCCGGCGATCTGAACTGTAAACATCGCGATTGGAACAGTCGCTTGACTGCCCCAAACGGGAAACGTTTACGCAGGTTTGCCGATTCTCGCAGGATACAAGTGATTGGGCCTACCCAACCTACGTTCTACCCCTCACAACGCAACGCGGCTCCCGATGTCTTGGACATAGCGGTGATTCAAGGAATTGACTGTCCGGTCCATGTGTCCGCGCTAACGGAACTATCGTCCGATCATCTCCCCATCCTGATACACGTCGCTACCCAGCACGTCGTACGCAGAGATGTCAGGAAGGTGGTAGAATGGGATCGCTATGGCCCGGCGTTAAGTCGCCGATTGCCAGACGCGGGACCACTCGAAACCTTCCGCCAAGTCGACGAGGCAGTTGCCGCGTTTGATGAGGCAGTCGTATCTGCGATCGACGCGTCTTCCAGAATGAAGCCTGGCGTCACGCCCCACTGGCAGCGGATCCCAGAGGAGACGAGTGCTCTCGCTTGCGAGAGAAATCGCCTCCGGAGACGCTGGCAGCGGACCCGTGATCCGGCCGACAAGGCAGCGTACAACCGGGCGACCGGCATTTTACGTCGTGAAATGCAGGCCTACCGGAGACGCTGTTGGGAACTCGCCGTGGCCCAGGCAGGGGACGGATCGGACGAATGTAGCCCTTACCGGATACCTTCGGCGTTGGTAGGGAAGAGGCGCCGGCCTCGCATCCCGGCCATTGCTGGACCCTTCGGTCAAATCCTGGCTCGCCCGGAGGCGAAGGCCGAGTACTTGGGCGCGTGTTTTGAGCGACAGTTCGCACCTAACCCGCCCATGGACTGGGACTTCGACGAAGAAGTCGAGAACGAAGTGGAAGACTTTCTGTCTCTTCCGATCACTACGGAGCCCGAACCCATTACTAGGGAAGAGGTCACAGATCGGCTCGTTGAACTCGTGCCAAGAAAAGCTCCTGGCCCGGACGGCGTCTCGAACGCCGCTCTTACTCGACTCCCGGAGCGAGGAGTACTTTTCTTGGTCGCGCTGTTCAACGCGTGTCTTAGACTGGCCTATTTTCCCCAGAAATGGCGTAAGGCGACGGTTATAGTGATCCCGAAGCAGGGAAAGGACGCTTCCCGTCCCGGCAACCTCCGGCCAATTAGTCTACTGCCAGCCACGTCAAAGGTCCTCGAACGTCTCGTACAACGGAGAGTACTAGATCATCTACGAAATTTCGATTTACTGGTCCCCGAACAGTTCGGCTTCCGTGTGGGGCATTCCACCACTCATCAACTGATGAGACTGGTGGAATACATCACGGACGCCGGGTGTCGGAAAGAGCAGACTGTCGCCTGTTTCCTAGATGTGGAAAAGGCCTTTGATAGTGTCTGGCACGACGGGCTCTTGTTCAAGCTCCGGGAAATCCAGCTCCCAGATTGCTACCTTCGCTTGATTGCTAGCTTTCTGACGGAGAGGACTTTCTGCGTGCGAATAGACGACCACGTCTCTTCCGAGAGACGTATCACAGCCGGGGTACCTCAAGGTAGCGTGCTAGGGCCTCTCCTGTTCTCCGTGTATGTCAACGACGCACCCAGAGAGCCTGGAGTCCAGATGGCTTTGTTTGCCGACGACACGGCGGTCTATACCGCCGATCGGAACGCAGACTTTGCTATCCCACGACTTCAGCGCGCACTCGATGCGTATTCGACGTGGACGGAAAGCTGGAAAGTTGCCGTCAACGAAACCAAGAGCTCCGCGGTGCTATTCACGAAGCGCCGGAAAGAACCACGAGGCCGAGTGAGACTCGGTAGAACGTACCTGCCCTGGTCGAGGGAAGTTAAGTACCTCGGTGTCCACCTTGATCGTCGGCTCACCTGGCGTACCCACGCTGAGACGATGCGAAAGAAAGCGTCCGCTCGTCTCGGTCAACTGTTTCCGATACTTGCCAACAAGGCTATGACCCGCAAGCTGGGTAAGTTGATTGTCAACGCGTATCTGTTGCCGATCATTACCTACGCTCTTCCCGTCTGGGGTTACCTCGCAACCGTTCATAAAAGAAGGTTGCAAAGCGTTCTCGATAGAGGGCTTCGGCTAGCGGCCAAAGTCCCCTATCGGTTTTCTTCTCGTCTCCTGAGAAGAGGACTCGGTGTCCGCTCCTTGGATGACACCGCAAGGCGACTTGCACGTAAATTTTACGTTCGAGCTGCGAGGACCCAGACAAACCCACTCATAGCTGGCCTTGGCAGGTACCGAATACGTCCAGGTGAATCTTGGAAACGGCCTCGACAAATACTGTACTAGTCGACCTAGTACGAGCATGTCGTTGTAACGACCAATAAAATTTAATTAATCAATATTCCGTCTGGACAGGACCACTAGGCAGGAGCCCCTCATAGGAGGCTCGGTACTAGGATACCATTGGGTCGTCTCACGACGCACAACCCAACAGCTCTGACCACACTCCCCCGGGTCTTGAATGCTCTCCAGTGGCCAGCCCATTGTTCTTCTCCGGCGGGTTTGGGCCGTTGGCGGTGAACCTTGTATGGACGTCCGTCCTTCTCCACTGTGTAAATCTGCCCACCGAGGGTTGCGGCAACGCTAAAGGGACCTTCCCAGGCTGGCTCCCATCCAGGGTACCTCCGTCCTTTGGCTGGTCCGACGTGGCTCTTGACGTACACCATCTGCCCTACGGCCAGTATAGGGTCCTGTGCCCTCCGTTCCGGATACCGCCGTTGCTGATACTTGGCCTGGTGTGACCTGGCCGCCTCTTCTCGTTCCTCAATTGGCCGGACGTCCTGTTCTGCGTGTGGCCGACTCCAGTCGCCGGGTCGGCGTAGGTCTCTGCCCAGCAGAAGCTCGCTCGGTGTCACTCCAGTGGCACGATTCCGCAGCGAGGACAGAACCGTCGGCAAACACTTGTCCCAGTCGCCATGCTCCTTGCAGTCATGGAGCTGGATCCGCAGCGCCTTCTTGATCTCGCCGTTGCGCCGCTCGGTCGGGTTCGCCCTACGATGGTAGTTGGCTGTAGTCCACGGTCGTATGTGCAGCTTGTCGCACATCTGCTTTTACTTGTGGCCCGTGAGCGGCTTTCCGTTGTCGGTGAGCAACGCCTCTGGGTATCCCCAACGAGGAAACACTTCTTCCTCCAGGTAGCGGATAATGGTGTCGACGTCCGCCTTGCGCACGGCCTTTGCTTCCACCCATCTCGACATCATATCCGTGACCACTACGATGTACCGGTTGCCAGCTCGAGTCAACGGATATGGTCGCATGACGTCCAGGGCGACAGTGTTCCAACATCTCCTGGGTCGGTGAGGTCGCTGTTGGTCCTGTTCGGGATTTGCGCCGCGCTTGTGTAGGGGGCATATTCTGCAACTCCGGACGTATCTGCGGACATCAATGGTTAGGCCGGTCCAGACGAAGTCCTTGCCGATGGCCCGAAACGTTTCTTCGGCCCCCGGATGACCGGTTTCAGGGGAGTCGTGGAAATGCCTGATGACCTCCATGCGGACACTCGGCGGCATGTACAATCCTGGTTCCTGGTTGCGTCTGTCCTTCCAAACCAGGCCGTTGTCCACCCGGTATCCTCTCGCTGTGGCCGCAGCAGGGTCGTTTCTCCACGCTTGGCACTCCTGGTCGCCTTCTTGCGCCTCCTGCACTGCCTGATGGATCCCGACAGCTGTGATTTCTTGTAGTCGCGGTGCAGCTGCCGCAACACTGCGAAGTAGCCTCTCTTCAGTCTGCATCCGTGGTTCTTCTTGGACGCCAGCAGTATCTTCAAGCCCAGGTTCCCTCGAGAGGAATTCCGGCAACTCGTTCTCCTTGCCCGGGCAGTGGACGACGGTGAATTTGAAGCTCTGTATCAGTAGAGCCCAGCGAGCATACTTCGTCTTCTGCCCCGTCGCCTGCTTCAGCCAGGTTAGCGCCTTGTTGTCGGTCCTTAGGATGAAATGGCGATCCTCCAAGTATGGCCGGTATTTCTTGATGGCCCAGACGACTGCCAAGTACTCCAGTTCGTTGGAGTGGTAGTTTTTCTCCGCCTCGTGGAGCTTGGCACTGGCGTACGAGATGATACGCCTCTCTCCGGCTTCGGTGCATTGATAAAGCACCGCTCCAAGTCCCTTTTGGCTGGCGTCGGTCTGCAGAAACATCGGCAAGTCTCGATCCGGTCGTGAGAGTTTTAACGGCTGCCGGAAAGCGGCCTTAACCTCTTCGAAGGCTCGCTGAGTTGTGTCGTGCCAATGCCACTTTCTTGTCCGCAGCAGGTCCGTTAACGGTTCCGAAATCACGGCGAAGCAGGGGATGTACTCTCGCAGCTAGTTGCAGGTTCTCAGGAAGCGTTGCAGCTCTTTCTTGTTGCTAGGGACCGACTGGTCTTCGATCGCTCTGAGATGTTGCTGCTGCGGGAGGTTGCCATCCGGAGTAATCTCGTGTCCCAGAAAGGCGACTTCTTCCCGGCCGAAGTGACACTTGTTGAGCGAGCAGGTCAGCTGGTGCATCTGCAGCCTTTCCAAGACATGATCCAGGTATCGCAGGTGCGTTTCCCAGTCGGGGGAGTAGACAATGATGTCGTCCAGATAGACGAGGCAGCACTCCGTAATAGTCCCGTGAGAACATCCTGCATCAGCCGTTGGAAGGTGCTGGGCGCGTTCTTCAGCCCAGGGCGCATCACCCGGAACTGGTAGCGACCTCCGTCGGGCACCGGGAATGCTGTATACTTCTTTGCTACTTCCTCCAGCGGGATTTTCCAGTAGCCGCTCTTCAGATGTAGGGTCGAGAAGACTTTGGCCCCGCTGAGGTCCTTGTTTCGTATATCAGCGGCAGTGGTGAGTCCACATCCTCGGTCTGATCGTTCAGCCTCCGGAAGTCCACGCAGAACCGGGGTGTGCTGTCCTTCTTCTTCACAATCACCACCGGAGAGCTGTATGACGAGGTGGCCGGTTCAATGATACGCTGCCTCAGCATCTCTTCTACCTGTTCCCGGATGGTGCGTTTCTTCTCGTCGGAGTACCGGTACATTGGGAGCCGGAATGGCTGGCTACCTTCTTTCAGCCGGATTTCGTGCTTGGCCGCAGATGTGGTGCGGAGCGTGCCACGGGAAAACAAACTGCGATGACGGTGTAACATTTCCAGAAGCCGTTTATGGTTTTGGCCACCTGCTGACGTTTGAAGGCTAGCTTCCTCAATGTCCTCTTCCTCGGGCTCCGCGCGGTCATTTCAGAAGACCGTCTGTCGGTTCTCGCTGCCAATGTGAAGGCAGCGCCGTCGGTAGTCCACAACTGCTTGGTTGGCCGTGAGCCAGTGGTGGCCCAGTAAAACTTCTTCTTGCAGACCGGGCACTTCTAGCAGACTGGTGGTGGTCGCGAGACTTCCAATTATAATGTCTGCGACGATGGCGGCCGTTGAGTGACATTTCTGACCGTGTAGCGCTAGCTGGACAACTCGGGGCTCCGTCTTCCTTCCTCCGGGCAGCAGACCGGCTCGAACGAGGTCGTAGTTTGCGGCGGAGTCCAAGGCTGCGGTCAGTTTTCGGCCGGCGATCTCTATTGGAATGCGCGGTATGTCCGCACCTATTTGGTTCACGCGCCCCGGTGGGCTATTTACCGGGGCGCTTGGTCGTTTCCCTGCCGGTTCTTCACAGGGCAGTCCCGATGGAAGTGTCTTCCCGGGCAGTAGTGGCAATTGGGCGTTAGGCTGTTCATTCTTTGTTCCTCTTTCGTGCTTGAGGCCGATCGACACTGCTTCGACCCCCCTACTAGATCCAGGGAGTTTTCAGCAGAGTCATCCCGACCTCGCGCACGACTATCTTGATCCAAGTCCGCCTCGATGCTCATTGCCCGTTGTAAAAGTTCCTCTAAAGTCGTAGGCGGCGGAAACCTCAGCGCGGGTCGAAGGCGTGCCTGCAGCTGTTGTGTAAGCATGGCTATGCTCGTTCTCTCGTCACCTCCGGGGTACAGACGGCGAAACAGCTTGATTTTTCTCAGGATGAAGATTTCCGCCGATTCCTGCCGCTGCGTTTGTCCGTACAGCTCGGCCAGCAGCTCTGCGTCGCGTTGCGTCCCGCAGAAGTGATGGCGGAAGCGGTCGCAGAACTCGGGCCAATTTAACTGCAATCCCGTGTATCTCTCTGCCCACGTGGCAGCTTCTCCTCGGAGCTGCCGCACTACGTAATCTTCCCACTGTTCAGGTGGGACTCTGTAGTCCCGCAGCTGTCGCTCTAGCTGTCGAAGGTATCTTTCTGGATCCTCGTACTTGAGGCCATGGTATGTAGCGGTGATCACCGGTGGCAACGTGCACCTCAGAGCTGCGGTGAATTGCGCAAAGCCTTGCTCTACCTCGAACCCGGTGTCCCGCTGGGTGTAGCTGTTGGGCGCCATGTCCTTTTGTGTGCCGGCTGGTGGCTCTCTGGCGTGGCTGGATCTTCCATCCGTAAGATGATCGTCGCCCCACGTTGGGCGCCACTTGTCACAGGACAAATGGCGCCGATCGTTTTTTAGGCCCTTAAAAGACCGTTTGTCGGGTACGCTAAATCATTTCCGTACGCTGCCCGAGCCGCGCTGTGATGTTCGGCGGCTGCGTCCGCTGTTCCGGGCGTGCTGCGGTTCTCTTCTTTCGGCAGCCGTATGTAGAGCCCACTGCTTCTCTTGTGTTCTCCATTCTTCCTTCTTCCTTTTCTTCCAGCTGGCTTCACGACGTATAATGGAGTGCGCCAAAATTTCTAGCGGCGCTCTTTTTATGCCCTGACAGGTCGTGTGCCATGAACCTATCAGAGTGCCGCTGGTCCCTGGTTGGCTCGCCTCGGCTTCTCGGGTCACGTCTCGGCTGGCGCCGAGAGATCTTCGCCTCGCTACGTCACAATATATATATATATATTGCGACAACACAAATTACTAAACTATTGGCGCATAGGATATGATAGTATGTGTAATTCAAATTACAAGTCTATATTGGAGGGTTTAAGATTATTTATTGTACAAACACAAGTTATAGTTTATATGGTATATTTGAAATGTACAGAATGTAATGTTTGATATAGAGTCTTTCTTTTAAAGTGTTAAATAATGTTCATACGCAAGACGTGATACGTTACATAAGAAGACTCCCACGATGATGTTGTTGAAGAGAAGGGCCGGTCTTTGCGGTATAGATGGATCGTCAGGTGTGGCTTACAAATGACAGACGTTTCACCAGAAACGTTTACAGCTGGGCTGGCGTCCTGTAACAGCTTGGCTGATGTCCTGTAATAGCTGGGCTGGTCCTATAACAGCTGGGCTGATGTCCTATAACAGCTGGGCTGATGTCCTGCAATACCCACGATGAATCCGACACTTCGCACACAACGGTACTACGGATTTTATTACTCGCCAAACTTATATAGAGTTTAAGACCAAGTAATATCTCAGGTGACAGTGAGTTTAATCAATAACGGTATATTGAGCTTATGCCTCTCCAGCTTCTTCAAGTGTTCTCGCGAATACGAAGGCCTACCGCGATCAGCAGACCACCCTATGAGGAAATCTTGCACTAGCACGGAAACGTCTTGATGGAACTATTGCGTAACAATTTATACTACTGTCACTGCGGAAAATCTCGCACAGTGATACAGTTACACTCACTTCTTACACACGTAATACTACAATAATAATATCGTGTGTAAAGATATAAAATCAATTGTTATGCGACACACGCGTTACTATCCCCGAAAAGTCTTAACAGATCCTTGCAAGCGGTAGAATCTTGTACAAGGAATTGTATGTACCGTTCGTGGTAGCAGCAGTGAAGAACTGCTTGTAATTTTTCGCACAATGCGTTAAAACACTGATGTGTGCAAATGTACCACACACACAGTTCTGAGTCTTCCCGTTTCACTAACGACGAATAGTCTTTACAACACCTTGCAAGCGGTAGAATCTTGTACAAGGAGTGCACGACCCGTTCGCGGTAGATGGCGTAGAAGAACTCCGTAATTATACGCGTAATGCGTTTAAACACACCTGTGTGCAGATGTACTACATACACAGTTCTGAGCCTTCTCGTTTCACTATCGACGAATAGTCTTTACAACACCTTGCAAGCGGTAGAATTCTTGTACAAGGAGTGCACGACCCGTTCGCGGTAGATGGCGTAGAAGAACTGCCTGTGTAACGACAGGCATAAGAAAATTTCCAACCACCAGTCAGCATTCTATTGGTGGATGGAAGTCACATGGTTAGTAAAAGTGACAATGCACTTTTCATGCATCAGAGTGCATTTACCTTGTAACAGCATGCATAGCGGTAATCAGACTACTCGTATCTCATGCATGCTGCCTACATATTAATAATATACATGAACGTAAACAATAGTCCGACAGGTATAGGGATTGTAGTGATACACACGTCTCAGTTCAGTTAATGGCCACACAACGATAATACTTCACGCGCCACCCGGGAAACGTTTACCACTCGCGCACGCGCGCACATTTCCACTAACACAGTACATGGATCACCAAATAATAATGCACAGTTTTTTTAAACTAAACCCTTAACCTTACTAAATACAATTGATAACAACCAAACTTAACCATCTACCAAAATATAATATGAATGTCCGTTGTCTGTGTAATATATGACTTGCCCCGCCTATCATGATCCTGTGATTCGTTGCAATATATATATGTATTATTTGTATTTTCTGGTTACATGAATATACAGTAATTACAATGACGTATATTGTTGAATAAGCGTAGAGAATAATTAGAGTGTTGCATTTCGTGTAATTGTAAATGTTAGAGTTTTCCATTCAGTCAGTTGAAAAATTTCGTCTCTCTTTCTCTCTCTTTCACACGCGCGCGCGCGCGCACACACAGGTTAATACATTTGTATTTGCCGCCCACACTTTGCAATTTAGATTAACTAGTGTTCTTCATGCTGCATTCACTGCATCGCTTTTGAATCAAATCTCTTAAATCAGTTATAGTCTGATGATTTGTGAACGTAACACGTTATTTGGTCACAGGGACATTGAATGAGGTTCACTTCAAACGACAATCTAACTCGTTAACTTTATAGTTAGATTCTGTAAAATATAGAATTACAAATTTGCTAAACCGGAATGATGTCTGTAGGACAGGCAATATAGATTATTGGAAACACTAAACCATCTGATCACGAGATGCTCCACTGAATATTTGGAAAGTCATACTTCAACACAGAGATAATCTATCAAGCACTAGCCTTCCTGTTGTGGACAACTTGTGACCCCTCTTTCCATTTTTACGCTTTATAAAAAAATAAACTTTTTTTTTTTTTTTTTTTTTTGAAAGAGAGGTTACTAGTTATTTAAAACTAGGCGGAAGGCCTAGAGAAGCCAAAATTGCGCTGGGTCCAGTGAGACGGGACTTGCAATAAATTTTCTGGACATAACTGTGCGAAAAATAAATAATTTGTTTAGGTTCAACATCTATAGGAAGCCAACTGCCACAGATATTACTATTCACGCTTCTTCATTTCATCCATTTGCACAAAAAATGGCATCATTCAACTCGTTGGTTAACAGATTACTAAAAATTCCGTTAGAGGCGAAAGACTACATCGATGAGCTTAATACGATAAAGTATATCGCGGTGGCCAACGGTTACAATAGTACAGTTATAGACAAAATAGTAGCGAGGCAGAGGAGGAACATATATAAAAATAGGAGCATAAACAAAACACACAACAGTGACATTAAATATATACCAACGGAATTTACAAATCTTTTGCCCAATACTATTAAGAACGTTTTTAAAAAACACGGTTTCGCAGTTTCTTTCAAAACGAGTAATTGTATTTTGAACGCTTTGAGACCAGTGACCAACAGACTAGTAGAAAACTGTTCTGGTATTTATAAAATAGAATGCGAGGACTGCAATAATTTTTATGTTGGACAAACGGGCAGGAAATTTCTGGATAGGTACAGAGAACATCTCCATAGAGGTGATATCCAGAAGATAAAATCAAACTTTGCCTTGCATATAGTCAACCAGAACCATAATTACTCGAGTTTTCAAAGTAGCTTCAAGCCGTTGCATTTCTGTAAAAAGGGCAGGCTTATGGACGCGCTGGAAGAATTTGAAAATTATAAGGCCTCAAAAACCCAAGGTAATCAGCTCTTGAACGACAAGCTTTCTTTTAAGTCCAACGGACTGTATGACACGGCCATACGCGTGTTGGAACAACACATAGATAAAGGTACAGATAGTGCGACGCGTAACGGTTAGTCGCTTGCAAGTTCCGATACGATGCGCATCGTGTAGTTGTGTAATTGTATACACGCGGTATGTCCGAGTGAAACTTTTTATTTTTATTTATATCTTATTAAATTGACGTACTCCATGTGAGTGATTCTTGTTTTTTACCAACCTGATGATGGGACCATGAGTCCCGAAACGCGTAGTTTTTAAAGAAACATTGAAGTTGCAAGGAGGAGCACCAGTGTACCTGGATACACAAGGTAATATTAAATATAGTTAATAAAACTCGGTCGGTAAACAGTAATAACCATCTTTTATTCTTACCCCATAATTCGTTACATACATATATCAATTACAATTCCCCTGAGGTGCAAATATAACAATAAGCTTGATAAATAAATAGTCTCAACATATTAACAAATCAATTTCAATAAGGCCATTTCAATCTATCCCATAATTCGTTACATACATATATCAATTACAAGTCCCTTGGGATACAAATATAACAACAAGCTTGATAAATAAATAATCTCAGTATACTAACAAATCAGTTTCAATAAGGCCATTTCAATTCATCCCATATATATATATATATATATATATATATACTGTTAATGATTTTGAGGTTCGGTCAAATATGAATTATGAAAACTCAGTTTTGCGACGTTTCGAGATTTATTCTTCTCATAATCATGCATTAACTGTGAGATGAGCTACAGCAACCACATTACACTAAACACTTATCACAGTTCCATACTTATACACATATAACACATTACAATTGTATAGTGTTAGCGTTATGTAGTTACTGATAGAGTCTATCAGGTAACTACATAACGCTAACACTATACAATTGTAATGTGTTATATGTGTATAAGTATGGAACTGTGATAAGTGTTTAGTGTAATGTGGTTGCTGTAGCTCATCTCACAGTTAATGCATGATTATGAGAAGAATAAATCTCGAAACGTCGCAAAACTGAGTTTTCATAATTCATATTTTACCGAACCTCAAAATCATTAACAGTATAATAATACGGTCGATAATTAACATTCCTATAATATATATATATATATATATATATATATTATAACTACACTACTACTATGCGTTATTGTAATGTAATGTTGTGTGTGAGTACCCACCTGCTGTCTGATCTTGCAGATTCTTCCGACTAGGGCGTGTGGATTTTGGATTTGAAGTTCGCAAGCTAGTAATCTCAAATTATTACAACAACACACATAATGGGTTACTTTAAAGGGGGAAAGTTTTGTGAGACTGGTAGGCTTTATCGTACAACAATAAAACACTGTTATATGGGGTAATAAAACGTTGTTTATTACACCAACAACACACAAGAATAGAATGGTTATAATGTTATGAATTTTCTTATAGTCTATACAATGAATCGATGTTTTTCGATTGTCTAATAGTTGAAAGAAACTGAACTTGTTCTTTGCGAGTTAATTGCAATTTAAATTTGACTTTATTAATTGATTTGAATTTAATTAAATTTATTTAATTAATTTGAATCTAAGTGTTCATGAAACAAAATATAAAACTCAAAAATTAATTTGAATAATTAGTTAAAATAAATTAGACGTGACCGTCTAGTTCACGTTATTTCATTTCTAGTGATTCTACTTCTGATCTACTGCAGTATGATCTAAGATTAGATTGTCAGTTAAGATTTGTATAGCGCTTTTATACTACTTCTATTTCTTAACTATAACTTACTAAAGCCTTAAACTGCTATACAGATTATCACAACGAATTTACTTTTTAATTACTAGAGTCTTTGCTTTTTGTTTGTTTGGCACCTGAATTATTTGAATTACAATGTTTTACTTGAAAAATAGAAAATTTGATCTGAAAAATAAATAAGTGAATTTTGCTTTCCTGTTACTGAAGAGGATGTCGTCCCGATTTGTCCCTCGTCGATTCGAGTCCTTGGTTAGAGAAAGTAATCTGCTTAGAACTGCTGGATTCGGTCGTGGAGTTCAAAATTCGGCAACACTCTGCTTCCTTGCTGTTTGTGAATATTTTAACGTCTGCTGTTGTCTGCTGGAACTGCTTCCTGTTCTCCGTCGATTTGCACGTTGCACGTCAGCGTGTGTGTGTGTGTGTGTGTGTGCTTCGTTCGGGCGGTCGCTCTGCTCGTCAGCTGTTGACCAATGATTTAGACGGCCTCTCTGCTGTATTCTTGAAGTCTGATCTTGAAGTCGGGTGGATCTCTTGCGTGCTTATGACTATCTGGTAGTACACAATAAGCTTGGTTGATGTCTTGAAGAGTATCTCGCCTTTACACAACAATTACGAGCTATACAGATGATCTGTAGTTAGTATGTTCGTAATTGCGTGTGTGTTGACCACGTAGAGTCTTCTTGTTGATCTTCACCACTTTGGCTACTAGACGATCGAAGGACTACGTCTTAACTTCGTGAGTACTGACAGAGGAGTGAATTTTTCCACCAGAAAACATCGCACTGGCCGGGGCTGCATGAAATGATTTCATTGGTCGAAACACTCTCCCTACCACATAAAATTTAGAATTCCCTTAGTCCGTGAGAATGAAGTCTGGTTCCCACAGACGGAGAATAGAATTATTATCTAATAATTAATTATCCGGCGGAACCAGTTTGTCACTAAGGATATCCTGTACTTATTTAATTTTGCAATAACTTGGTTGCAAATCAAGTTGTGTGAAATCTAAAATATACAATCTGTCAAAAATTATTATCTTTACAATATACTAAAATCTCTTTACTGTAACTCTATTTTAACAGAAGTTATTTAATTATTTTAATTAACTCTTACATTTGTTAATTATATTGCATCAAATTTGCACACGTCATTATTAATATCTCGGCAAACATTTTGGCTATGTTGGATTTCGCCTTTATTTATTAGTTTCCGAGATATTAATAATTAACAGTTTGGGTGTGGTCGCTTCCTTGTACAGCGAACTGCTTACATAACGACCACGTGTGCGTTGCTTTACACAGCATTATTTTCAATGCTCTACATTCAAATGGAGTTTTAACTGTTAATTTTTATTTAAATATGGTTTCAGCATGCGGTAAACATATAACCCCAAATAGTTAATATTTGGTTCCGTTATATATTCCCACACCCGCTTTAAAAAAATAATGAATGTAATAATTACAGTTATTTTTTTTTTCTTAATCATTACACACATATTCTGTAATCATTATTCTTACTAGCTATACATTGTATTACTTATTCTGAAGACACGTACACAAGTGTTAATGTTATTGCATTATATACAATTTAACTCTAAATACATGTATTAAAATGTTATATTTGCAACTTATTGCGTATAATGTTTTTCAAACGAGTAGTAGCCTTTATTTGTATACAATGCCACGCGTACAAAGAATTTTGCTGACAGTATTTAAAACGTTATCGCCGGGCGCGCGGCTAATTGCTTGACCTAGTTTCATATGTGGGTCAGGTAGTCGTTATCGCGTGACGTAACTGTTTCCTGCCGCTGTTCTCGCTCACTCTATACGCTTATTATTGATCGCGCTAGGAAAACATTATTATTAGTACACAAGTTATCTATAATTATTATTAATAATATTATAAAACACAAATTACTTATTTTTATTTTTATTATTATAATACAATTATTATTAACTCTATATACTATTTATCTTTTTAAAGTCTTTTTATTTCGTCGCGACGCGCTTTGGATCGCCATGCTACTCAAAGTATTTTCTCAAAGAGCTCGCATGGAATTTACCGATCGTTTTCGTTCGGTCCAGAGTCGTAACGATGAACGTGTGAGGTGCGAGTTGTTGAGCCAACAGATAGGGTCCATTATATAAACGAAAGAACTTTGCAGCCACATTTATGTCTCGTCGGCCTACAGGATTCGCCTTGAGCAGTACTTTTTCACCTACTATAAAGTTCGTTAGTTTATGCGTCGTATTAAATTTGTCTGCCCTTTTTCGCCCTTTTTCAACTATTCTTTCCCTCACAAGTTGATTTTTACATTGCACCGGCAGAGGTAGATTATAAGTCTTTGGCTTACTTAAATAATTATCCCAAAACCTCTCTGGCGTGGTTCCAGAGTCTAATTCTGCTGGTGTGTATTCCGTGGTATCATGATAACTCTCATTTATTGCCTTTTCGAAGAACGGTAAGAACTCGGGCCATTTACTTTGTTCCTTATAGCAATAGATACGGAACATTTTACCGATTTCCCGATTCACCCTTTCGGCAAGGTTTCCCTGTGGTCGTCGTATCGAGGTTAGGACTGCTTTGATACCGTTACGTTCCAGGGTGGCTGCCCAGTGTTTGTTTTGGAACTGCTTTCCCTGGTCACTAAGTACGTTCCTTATTGGTCCATGTTGTGGGATATACTTATTAAGTATAATATTTAAAACGGACTTTGTGGTGGGCCTAGGGATCGCATAAAGGCTAACTTTTTTGGTAAACACATCGACGCAAACTACCATGTGTTTTAGATTTCTGGTAGCCTTGGGTAATGGTCCCAGAAAGTCGATGGCGATCATCTGTCCCTTACCTTCCGTTATCACATTGGCCATGGGCACGTACGTGTGTACGTTTGGTACTTTCGCTGTCTGGCATGGATAACATGTTTTTAGCAATTTCTTTACCCTACGGTACATGTTGGTAATTGTAAAATCCTCCTGCAATATTTTGACACATTTTACAGGAGATGCGTGCGCCATTTTTATATGTAAAGATTGTGTTATACACGCAAGCATCGCTGGAGACAATACCACTTTCCATTCGCCCTGTAACAATTTATACAATATATTGTCTTGTATAAGATAGTGAGGATTTGGGTGAGCTGCTAACATTAGCTTTTTAGCAAGGAGTGCGAGGTTATCGTCCTGCTCGCGTCCTAAGTTCTGTAGCATATTAGTAGCTTCAGGCGCGACAGTGTATTGCATGTTTAACACTCTCAACTCGTCGTCAGCTGCTTCATATACTTCCTCCTTTTCTACGGGCGGATATCTACTTAGAGTGTCTGCGGTGGTATTCTCTGATCCTTTGCAATATTTAATCGTGAATGAGTACTCCTGAATAGCTAACACCCATCGTGTTAGTCGGGAATTTGCTAATCGACATTTTAATATAAACGATAACGCCTGATTATCAGTGTGGATCTCGAAATGGGTACCGTATAGGTAGTGTCTGAATTTTCTGAGTGCGTTTATTATGGCGAGTATTTCTTTCTCGGAAGTACAATAGTGCAACTCAGCGCCTTTGAGCGTCCTATTGGCGTATGCTACAACATGAAGACTACCTTGTTCGTCTTCTTGGTGCAACACGGCGCCGATAGCGTACTCGCTAGCGTCAGTGTACATTACGTACTTCCTACCCTGCTGTGGATGGAACAATTGTAAATTAGATTGGAACAGGCCTTTAACCCTCTCAAACGCATCGTTCTGTTCAGAACCCCATTTCCACTTTATATTTTTGCGTACCAGCTGTAGCAACGGGACTGTATATTCTGCGTATTTGCTGGTAAATTTCCTGTAATATCCCGTGAGTCCAAGGAATGCTCGCAGTGCTTTGAGGTTCTTGGGCACCGGGAATTCCATAATACTCCTGAGCTTCTCTGGGTCCGTACTGATACCTGTAGCTGAGATTATATGTCCCAGGAACTTCATTTGGGACTTTACAAACTCGCACTTGTGTAGTTTGAGCTTGATGTTTGCTAACCTCAGCTTCTGGAAGACGCTCCGCAGATGCTCGAAGTGTTCCTCCAACGTGCGGGATATCACGAGGATGTCATCCACGAATATTACCGTGTAAGGGTCTACCTCAGGTCCTAGAGCTCTCTCACAGCATCTTACAATCGCAGCGAGACTCGTGCTAAGGCCAAAAGGTACCACCTTGTGTTGATAGCATTTGTTATTAAATATAAATGCTGTATACTTACGATCTTGCTCACACAGCGGGACCTGCCAGAAGCTTGCTGTTAGATCTAGCTTCGTGAGGTACCTGGCTCCTTCACGTTTAATGAAGAGGTCCTCCGCTCTCTACGAGACTGTTTATGTTCCTCATATCCAGGCAGAGTCGGATTTCTCCAGTCTTCTTGCGGACGACCAGCAGTGGGTTGAGGAAGCTGCTATTAGATCTTTCAATAATATCTTCTTCCAACATCCGCTGTATCTCCTGCTGGACCTCGGCCTGGTATTTTATAGGGACCTGGTAGATTCTCCTTATGAACTTCTCCGGCTCTGAGAGGTGGATTCTGTGTTCATACACTGACGAGATTGAATGTTCTTCACTGAAGATATCGCTGAATTCTTCTTGCAGCGACGACAATCTCCGTTCAGTTCGGGAATCTAAGGTGGTCTCCCCCTCTTCACATTCTTTATAGTGAATTACTTGTTTTGGTGGCCGTGTGATTTTAATTGGGTCACCATGGTTTTGTGTGTGTGTATGTGTGTTCAATTTAAAATTGTAACTAACATTGTCTATGGTACATTTTAATAAGTGTTCACTGGTGTTAATTTCCGCACGTATTTGTTCCAATACATCTACCCCCAATAACATATCACATATTAAATTGTTTATAGCCACTACACACACTTCAAATTGCACTTCGTCTAGCATGATAGTTAGATAGTATTGAGTGTCAATTTTTTCTTTTGTATCGGTAGCGGTTCGTATATAAAATTGATTGATTGGGAGTGATGGGGCCGTACGAAAATATTTTTTATTGGTACGCAGGAACCTTTCACTGACGCCGGATACAACACTACCGGTATCCAGCAGAATTCTCGTGGGAACGCTATTGACAAAGGCGTGTAACACCGGACACGCCGCGCTCACGGGCCTTTGTCGCGTGGGACCGGGTTCTAGCAACGGATCCCTGACATCCGGTGGGAACACATTATTAACGGGCACACAAGTTACATAATTAAAAGTACACATTTCACACAATATATAATCCTTATAATTAACATGCTTATATTTACACAATTTTGCCGAATTTATAGCGCGTCCTTGCTGGATGCGCATTTTGGCAGGTTTTTTTGTAGCTTGGTAACTTTTCGATTTATTGTTCGAATTTTTATTGCCGTGGGAGTCGCTGTCTTTTTCAGTTGTATCAGCTTTGGCTAATTCGACCGTTTGAATCGCTCTAATTTGTGCTCCATCGTTACCCTTACCCTGCCCCTTTGGTCTACCAAAATTTTGTTTTCCCTTGTACTCAAAGGTTTTATTTGGCTGTTTTGACGGTGTTTGGGGTGGAGTAGAACTGGTACTCGGTTTTTGATCCGTTTGCTGATGGTACTGTAGTCGCGTATTCTGCCCTTCATTATTTCGGCGAAAATCGGGATTATAACGCCACCCACCAAAATCAAAAACCGTCTCACTTTGGGACACTAGAATGAGGAGTTCGTCTACCGTGCGAATACCCTGGGTAAATACAGCTACTCTAATGTTATGATTAAAATGGTAGGCAAGCTTGGTGACTATGTCAATCTCCGCAAATGCTGGGGTTAAATGCTTCGCGCGCTCGACCTGCTGGATTATATAATTTTCGGCGGTAATATTCATTTTCTTGTCAAAACGGCCATATTCCAGTTCATTGCGCAGAAGTCGTTGGGTATGCGAGTTCCAGTATCGGCTTTCAAATTTTTGTTTGAACTCCGCGTATGTGGACACTCTATCGCGTACAATGTTATACCACTTACGCGCCGAATCACGCATCGCGTTAACCACCCACTGTATTTTGTCTTGATCTTCTAGTCGGGAACCTACTCTAGCCATTTCACTCTCACATGCTAATAAAAATTCAATGGGGTTTTCGTTATTTTCCCCCGTAAAATACACACGATTTTTCTCGTCGACAGGGCCTTGTACCAAAATATTTGGAGCAGACCTCCTTCGTACCTCCTGTCGTACTTTCAAAATATCGTCGCTTAACGTTTGTAAAACACTCTCTTTATTAGAGTCAATGTTAGATCGCGTCTCTACAATTGAAGCGTCTAATTTATCTACTCGTCGTTGTGTTTCGGTCACGTCCGCGTGAATTTTTACCTCTAGGGATTCCACCTTCCTGGAAACCTCTAGTGTCTGTTTCTCACAGCGGGTTATGTGGTCTTTGAACCGGCCCTCCATACGTGTTACTTGTTCAATAAACGATTTTTGCATTGTGGTCTCAAAAACCTTAAACCGTTCATTGATTTTAGTATCGACCGTATTTACTCTTTCGCCGATCTCTGCGACTTTCACAGTTAGCTCTTTATTACTCTCACCGATTTCAACGACTTTAGCGGTTAACTCATTTACGCTTTCGTCTATTTTCGCAGTAAATTCTTTACTACTTTCTTTATTACTTTGCTTAATCTCGGCGTTTATGTCAGCGTTACTGCGTTCTAATGCTTCGGTTAGACTAACTCTTTGTGTTTCGATATTAGATTTTAATTCCGCGATATTTATGTCAGCATTGGCTGTTATTTGTTCAAATTTCGCGTCTATTTTAGCGGTCAAATCCGCGTTAGCTTGTTTCATTTCCGCGTTCATTTGCTGTATTTGTTTAAGTATTTTATCCATATCCATTTTAAATAGACAACAATGTCAAATATACACAATTTAAAATACACAGAACAGTTTCAAATACACACAATAACTTTACTGTTGTACAAACACCAGTCACAAAACTCTTTGGGGATTGTTTAGTTGGACGCCAGCTGTTTTACGAGTTAAAACAGCAAAGTTTGTTTAACACGTGAAAATTAAATTTAAATTGAATTTAATTAATTTAATTTAATTTGATCGCGCCCCACGTTGGGCGCCATTTATAACTACACTACTACTATGCGTTATTGTAATGTAATGTTGTGTGTGAGTACCCACCTGCTGTCTGATCTTGCAGATTCTTCCGACTAGGGCGTGTGGATTTTGGATTTGAAGTTCGCAAGCTAGTAATCTCAAATTATTACAACAACACACATAATGGGTTACTTTAAAGGGGGAGAGTTTTGTGAGACTGGTAGGCTTTATCGTACAACAATAAAACACTGTTATATGGGGTAATAAAACGTTGTTTATTACACCAACAACACACAAGAATAGAATGGTTATAATGTTATGAATTTTCTTATAGTCTATACAATGAATCGATGTTTTTCGATTGTCTAATAGTTGAAAGAAACTGAACTCGTTCTTTGCGAGTTAATTGCAATTTAAATTTGACTTTATTAATTGATTTGAATTTAATTAAATTTATTTAATTAATTTGAATCTAAGTGTTCATGAAACAAAATATAAAACTCAAAAATTAATTTGAATAATTAGTTAAAATAAATTAGACGTGACCGTCTAGTTCACGTTATTTCATTTCTAGTGATTCTACTTCTGATCTACTGCAGTATGATCTAAGATTAGATTGTCAGTTAAGATTTGTATAGCGCTTTTATACTACTTCTATTTCTTAACTATAACTTACTAAAGCCTTAAACTGCTATACAGATTATCACAACGAATTTACTTTTTAATTACTAGAGTCTTTGCTTTTTGTTTGTTTGGCACCTGAATTATTTGAATTACAATGTTTTACTTGAAAAATAGAAAATTTGATCTGAAAAATAAATAAGTGAATTTTGCTTTCCTGTTACTGAAGAGGATGTCGTCCCGATTTGTCCCTCGTCGATTCGAGTCCTTGGTTAGAGAAAGTAATCTGCTTAGAACTGCTGGATTCGGTCGTGGAGTTCAAAATTCGGCAACACTCTGCTTCCTTGCTGTTTGTGAATATTTTAACGTCTGCTGTTGTCTGCTGGAACTGCTTCCTGTTCTCCGTCGATTTGCACGTTGCACGTCAGCGTGTGTGTGTGTGTGTGTGTGCTTCGTTCGGGCGGTCGCTCTGCTCGTCAGCTGTTGACCAATGATTTAGACGGCCTCTCTGCTGTATTCTTGAAGTCTGATCTTGAAGTCGGGTGGATCTCTTGCGTGCTTATGACTATCTGGTAGTACACAATAAGCTTGGTTGATGTCTTGAAGAGTATCTCGCCTTTACACAACAATTACGAGCTATACAGATGATCTGTAGTTAGTATGTTCGTAATTGCGTGTGTGTTGACCACGTAGAGTCTTCTTGTTGATCTTCACCACTTTGGCTACTAGACGATCGAAGGACTACGTCTTAACTTCGTGAGTACTGACAGAGGAGTGAATTTTTCCACCAGAAAACATCGCACTGGCCGGGGCTGCATGAAATGATTTCATTGGTCGAAACACTCTCCCTACCACATAAAATTTAGAATTCCCTTAGTCCGTGAGAATGAAGTCTGGTTCCCACAGACGGAGAATAGAATTATTATCTAATAATTAATTATCCGGCGGAACCAGTTTGTCACTAAGGATATCCTGTACTTATTTAATTTTGCAATAACTTGGTTGCAAATCAAGTTGTGTGAAATCTAAAATATACAATCTGTCACAAATTATTATCTTCACAATATACTAAAATCTCTTTACTGTAACTCTATTTTAACAGAAGTTATTTAATTATTTTAATTAACTCTTACATTTGTTAATTATATTGCATCAAATTTGCACACGTCATTATTAATATCTCGGCAAACATTTTGGCTATGTTGGATTTCGCCTTTATTTATTAGTTTCCGAGATATTAATAATTAACAGTTTGGGTGTGGTCGCTTCCTTGTACAGCGAACTGCTTACATAACGACCACGTGTGCGTTGCTTTACACAGCATTATTTTCAATGCTCTACATTAAAATGGAGTTTTAACTGTTAATTTTTATTTAAATATGGTTTCAGCATGCGGTAAACATATAACCCCAAATAGTTAATATTTGGTTCCGTTATAATATATATATATATATCAATCTGGTTCCTTAAGCAACATCCTATAAATTATTTAAATACCCCCCTGATAACACTTAACACTAACATCACATACTGGAACATAAAGACACATATACATATAATATACATCACAACTAAAACTCATGTTCAATCTGGCAGACAGCCTGTATATTCTAGCTAACCCGCATATAACTGGGAGGAAAATCTGTATATTCCATAAAGCCCCCAATTTTCAATCATAAATTTAAGCTTCCAGCCACAGCTGAAAGTAATTCATAAAAAAAAACCACAACCCCTTCACTCCATTAAAAATGAAACGAAAATTTTTTAAAGAAACCGAAAGGATAATGATGACTAACTGCGAAGTCAGAGTGGCATGGCAGCCCATATGATTTTATAACATCTAAGAAATTGTATATTATAAGTATATCAAAATCTTTAAATTTTTTTGAACTGTATACAACAGTGGTAAAAACCCTTATCCCTTAAGTTTAAACAACTGCCATAATTTTTACAAAATGTTAAATCTTGTGTTACATATATATATATATATATATATATATATATATATCAGGAATTCGTTCTTTAATCATAATGATTTAATTAAACAGACAAGTCCAGCAAGCAAGTCAGAACCTAAGTTACAATAATCAGTACCACCAGTATGATTTTATCTCTCAAAAATTAATAGTATATGCCCACAAAAAATAAAATAAAATTGTAATATCAGACATCTGTGCATAAAGAATTAAAGTAACAGCATGTTGTATTCTAGCAGCTGGGGAAGTGTGCCACAATGTGCCAGACCAGGTAAGACAGGTATCAGAGCTGCACGAAACGGTACCAACATGTGCTTAACTTGTGTCCAAAAAAAAAACTATGTAAATTTTAACACCCGGAAACAGCCTGAAAACGCAACCCCCAGCCCTTAAACGCAGAAAAATAAGGAAATATGAACCCCGGCCTGAACCAGCCGGTTCAGAATCAAGAAACACATGACTTAAACTTAGATTGAAAGAATAATAACTCTAACGGCCTTTGCATAAAAGTCTATGAAGAAAGCAAAAAATAAGCTCTGGCACGCTCCCACAGTGCAGCACACAATTACAATAATAGTATGTTATAATTATAGAATAATTTTATAATAGTTATAATAATGTTCATAGTGAATGTCCTGGTGACACACCCTTGATCGGACTGTCTAGCAGAGTAAGCACATGGTTCAAAAACAATTTGTAACACGGATGTACTGCGGGCCAGGCCAACGAAAAATAATAATAGAGTTCATATCACCTTAATTGCAGCAGTAGAGTAACATCTTTACAGTTGGTTAGCAAGCTCCCTCTTCGGAACAGACGAGTGTCGGGTGGTTCATGACTGGTGAAGGCGGCAGTACACCAGCTGGGGCCACGTCTCCGTCTAGGTGCGAGAACCCTAAGGATTCAAAAAGGATTAGAACTACTGTCCACTAAAATTTGCACCCTAGTCAAAGATATTAAACATCAGAACTGGAGCTCCCGACTAACTCAAGATAAATGCATAAAAGTTTTTTTTTGTTTTTTGAAAATTGCCTGAGGAGTAATTATGTCTTCAAGGTAATTATGAACTCATGAAAAAATAAATAAAATTTGCATAGTAAAGAGACACTCGCACCAGATTTAACAAGTGCCGACATAATCATACAGGTTGGACCCACCTCACCACGTGGCGAAACAAATATCGTAATTTGTCAGAAAATGACCACACTAAAGACCCTTACAGTTACACACAATTAAAAGAGTTACAGTATTTCATCTAAGGGCGGTCTCACAATTTACTTTCAACTGATATAATTAAAGAAAAATACACTCTTCCATATTGAAGTGCGTGTTCATGCATAACCAACACGATTCAACTCTGTCTATAACGTACTTACTTTAGTTATAATTTTATACAATAATTAAACAAATGATTGTTACTTGAACAATAATTAAAAGAATTACTGGCGGTATGCACTAGAACATCAATTAATTTTCTTACCATACACACACACGTCTGACCGCAACACGTGCATTCTAACTTTCGCATCTGGCCGAATACATTTGAGTTTAATTATTCCCTTACTATTAAATCATTTTATAGCATACTGTAAGTCACTCACCGGGAAGTCTCGAAACATTAGCCTGCCATCAAGACGAGTAGAAAATTGCCCAGGTAGACTGTCCAAGAGAGAGAGCTTGTTGTTTCAGTGAAAGGCTGCGTTGAACTGACCAGTACAGCCGCAACGCAACGAACACCAAACCTCGACGCGAGATCGCGCTCGCTGTCTGACAGGGCCTTGACATTAATACACGAGTTTATTATTGGAAAAAAAAAAATTTCTATACCTTCGATCGCCGGGTTATGCAAACACCGGCACAAACTAAAGCTATTGTACTTAAAATCACTTTTAGTTGAGAGCTACATTACGATATACCAAAACGTACGGATCACAGATACCAGAAAACAAACCATATATAGTTTTGCATGGTCTCAGAAAACAGGCAAAACTACCTAATTCACATTGGTCAGTCTGCGGATCATGATATCACTGAAGCTAAAAATGAGAACATAGCAAAAATATAGTTTACTTCCCAATTAATATAATCGCTCAAATTAGCAGTGACCGTCAAAGAATTAATGACAAAAGGCTTAGCGAGGATCGATCAATAAGTATAGACACAATTTTTTCATCGTTGTATCGACGGTTCGACGACATTTGATGTTACAACACCAAACACATTACTGTGATTTTGTAATCTGGTGTTGTAACAACTCAACAGTTTTCCTGATGATGGCAATAAATATTGTCCAAAACGTCTACACTAATGATATAAAAATTGTGTCTACACTTATAGACCGATTCTCGTTAAACATTTCATCATTCATTTGATGAATACGGGAATCTTCACAAATTGTTGCCTGTTCGTAAAATTATCAACAGGTTTTCTAAATAAAACCTGGTAACTAATTTATCTAAGCCACAATTACAACAATAAAAATTACAGTTGAAAAAATAATCATCTTGGAAAGTATTGAATATTATGGATAGGCTACAATTAAGTGTGCCAACAGAAATTAAAATTTGAGATTGTACACGTTAAAATAGATTATCGTTAAATCAAGAGGCATTAAAACGTGTAAATTTTACTTCCTTAAGGAAATGGAAGTATGGTGATGGCAAAAAAAATCGTGTTCGAGATTATTGCAGAATATGATTGTACTACACTTAAAACATGAAAAAAAGTCATTTTTCGAAAAGTGTCTGTGTGTGTGTGTGTGTGTGTCTGTCTGTGTGTCTGTCTGTCTATCTGTGTGTGTGTCTGTCTGTCTGTAGATTTTTTTTCTATGGCAAACGATAACAGCCGCAAATTCGAACAGAATCAAACAATTTTTTGCATACAGCCCTGATTTATAGAGTACTCGCGACCTATTGTTTTTGGTGAAGATCGGTTGAGGGGAAGGGGTAGTTTACCTGCAACGGTTTTTTTTTATCAAGGGTAATTTTGTTTGTTTGGCAAACGATAACAGCCGCAAATTCAAACAGAATCAAATAATGTTTCGCATACAGCCCTGAATTGTAGAGTTCTCACGATCTGTTGATTTTGTTAAAGATCGGTTAAGGGAAAGGGGTAGTTTACCGGCAACGTTTTATGTTCTAACAAGGGTATTTTATATGGCAAACGATAGCAGCCGCAAATTCAAACACAAGCAAATTATTATTTGCATACAGCCCTACATTGTAGAGTTCTCAAGACCTATTGATTTTGGTGAAGACCGGATAAGGGAAAGGGGTAGTTTACCTGCAACCTTTTTTTAACAAGGGTATTTTCTATGGCAAACGATAACAGCCGCAAATTCAAACAGAATCAAATAATGTTTTACATACAGCCCTGATTTGTAGAGTACTCAAGACCTATTGTTTTTGGTAAAGATCGGTTAAGGGAAAGGGGTAGTTTACCTGTAACGTTTTATGTTTTAACAAGGGTATTTCCTATGGCAAACGATAACAGCCGCAAATTCAAACAGAATCGAAAGATTATTTGCATACAGCCCTAAATTGTAGAGTTCTCAAGACTTATTGTTTTTGGTGAAGATCGGTTGAGGGAAAGGGGTAGTTTACCTGCAACGTTTTTTTAACAAGGGTATTTTATATGGCAAACGATAACAGCCGCAAATTCAAACAGAATCAAATAATGTTCTGCATACAGCCCTGATTTGTAGAGTACTCAAGACCTATTGTTTTTGGTGAAGATCGGTTAAGGGGAAGGGGTAGTTTACCTGCAACGTTGTTTTATCAAGCGTATTTTCTATGGCAAACGATAACAGCCGCAAATTCAAACAGAATCAAATAATTTTTTGCATACGTCCCTGAATTGTAGAGGTCTCAATGACTTTCGATTTTGGTGAAGATCGGTTGAGGGGAAGGGGTAGTTTACTTGCAACCTTTTACGTTTTAACAAGAGTAAAGTACTTGAAAATTTATTTAAACTTTTTGAAACAATGGTAATTGTTAAAAATAAAATAATTTTGTTGCCAGCCAATAAAATTATAATTTTTTCATTTTAATGTAATATAATATTTTTCATTAAATACAGCAATAAAAAGGCAGGTAAGACACAGCCTGGCCGTTTGGCTGAAAATGATTTTAAATATAAATCTTAGAATATGGAAGTCATGTATGGTTCTCCATACCGATATTTTATCCTTGTCTTAGTAATATGCGTGTTGGTCTAGGTGCTGGTTCCCACAGTCCAATTAGGAACTACAGATAAATGCAAGCTCCATCGAAATCGGTACAGAAACA
This sequence comes from Magicicada septendecula, assembly GCA_034769895.1. Lineage (NCBI taxonomy): Eukaryota > Metazoa > Arthropoda > Insecta > Hemiptera > Cicadidae > Magicicada > Magicicada septendecula. Next base: position 359,455,803 of record CM068376.1, on the reverse strand, counting down.
TTTCCGTAAATAAATTATTTTATGACCGGCAAGTAGTATAATCTTTAACAATTACGTATCGACAGACTTCTGATTGCAGTTTGTGTAATGAAAGTATATTTATTTTTTATACATGGCCGGTTATTCAATGAGTTTTACGACATTGTATTTTACTGTTAAGTAAACTGTTTTCGTATCATTATATGAATACCATAATAGTAACCGATTCTGTTTTTGGAACAGTCAGTTACATCTATGCTGCTTTCTTATCCGTGACTATGTATGCTTCCTTGTAGCACAATAAATGGAACACTTAACAGTTGGCCTAATACTTGTGTGTGTGTGTGTGTGTGTGTGTGTGTGTGTGTGTGTGTGTGTGTGTGTGTGTGTGTGTGTGTGTGTGTGTGTGTGTGTGTGTGTGTGTGTGTGTGTGTGTGTGATTACGATATCAGCTCCTCCCCCACATATATAAAATCTCTCTGCCAAAGCCTTTTCTTTCATATTTCGAATTTTCAATCTTTGCAGCAGGGTTGCCAGGTCCTCCGAAATTCCGGGTAGATCTTCCGACAATTCTTAATATTACAGAAAATACGAAATTTTATTTGAATCTTACGAGTTTTTCCCGTCGGTTACATGCCATGTTTTGTTTTTGCGTGTGACATCAAATCTAATGTTTTTTGGGACCATGATTACCACTGCTTTAATAAAAGTTTACAATGTCTTCCACCTGTAACAAACAATTAGGATTTTGGACACACAATGACGTAACAGGCATTTTTCAATGTTCAGTTATTGCATTTTTTTTGCTATCAACCCTGATGCTTTGGTTTGGCCTATTCATCGTAGAATGAGAGGGCGTTTTTTACTATAAACAGTACGGAGAGTATTTAGTTTCCGACAAACTAAAATAGGAAATAGGTTGAGGACCCACACGATCTCTAGACTTCTGCTTTCTTAAGGAAATATAAAATCTGCATTCTGCTACAATTCAAAGTTAGCGCGGAGTTCAAAAGCTTGAAGAGCAACAACTTCTTACATTACTGGCGGTGAAGAAGAAGAAGAAGAAGAAGAACAAGAAGAAGAAGAAGAAGAAGAAGAAGAAAATGGTTAGAATATAAGACAACGTTGGTGAGTGAAAATTCTTTTTCCTATAACATTTGTACTTTAAAGCATATTACTCATTCATTGAAATGTTTATTACAGTTTCTTGTGATTTGTCAAAACAAATTCCGAAATTTTCAGTAACTTTCCAAAATTGTTAGTCCAATCTTCCGAAATAAATTTAGACCTGACAACACCGCTTTGCAGACCGGTTGTGGAATTATGTATCTCGTTTACAACGAATATATTTTTATGCTGAAGCTTCTCTGACATTTTTAAATGTCGATCGACGTACAGATGTTCTTTTGATGCTTTTACAGTAATTCCGTTAGCAGCATTGGTCCGAGTTTTGTGTCAGTTATGCAGAAAACACAGTAATCGCAGTGTTACGGCAACACAGTATTTGGTCCCTCGATATTGTGACATAGACTGCATACTCTGTGAGATCTAGGTGTTTGCCTCTATGTAGAACTTACATACTCTCACGCACCGGTTTCCTTGATGTATTGACATTGTACCTCAACTTTTTCGTGTGAGCCTTTTGAGGTAGACAAAAGTTTTATAAACCTTATTTTAAGCGTCCATAAGGCATTGTCATCAAGACATTCGATCGAAAAATTCAAACATTTCTAAACAAGCTCTCGCTCTTTCTGCGCGCGCGTCCACGTGTGTGCGGTACGTTTATGAAGCGATACAAATTTCCGATTACTACCTGATGATTTCTTACTGGAAAAAATTTACATTCTATTCTTTGTAACAGTATATTCACTCATACCTATCGTAAACTACTTTTTCCAAAGTAATAGTAGTTTTTTAATTAAAGGTCTCTTACGGATGTTTTAATTACATAATTATAAGTTTTAGGTTTTATAATTGAAAAAATGTCTAATAGCTAAAAATTGTTGAAAGCAAAAATTATATTTTACAGGTTTTTAGTTTTTCTTTTCTGAACGTACGAAACTGGAAGGTCGTTAAAGAAGTCACATTTCTCGTAATGCGTAAAAATGTTCGTGACTGGATCTTGTCGGTACATCATCATCATAGGTTTATCTGCTGTATAGCAGGTTTTCTTTATGAACTCCTCCACTGTTCTCTGTCCCCTGCCAGCCTTTTCGTGGTAATGTAGTTTTCTACCTTGATGTTGTCCATCAACTGTCGTCTCTTTCTTCCTCTTCTTCTTTTTCCGCTATCCATGCCTTCTTCCATTTTAACAGATAACTGTAGTGCAGTTCTTAACACTACTCGGAAATCTAAGGGATCCTTAATGCAGTGGTTTCCCGTTGCCTTCTGCATCTTAATGCCGTTGTTCATGTATCCTGAATCATCCGCCTTTTGAGGCGATTTCTCACCTCAAGGAAAAAGGATAGGTTGCCCTAATCCTCTACCTGCTCTTCCGCCCTCCTAAGAGGCCGTTGGCACTTGATAGAGGGGGTCTCCTTATTCCGGGAGGCACTCGCTCGTCAGAGCCTCATCAGCGTGGCAGGGTGCACCGCGTGCAGGCGAGGTTGACATTAAGGTGGAAGAGGCTATATGTGTCGGTACAAATTACACAATAAACCGCAGCCTCGTGTTCCCAAAGTACATACTTCCTATTTTTGTGCAATGTATACATTTTTATTTTATTTATAAATGTTATTTAACTTTTTCTATCCTGAAGTAATTGAATTTTAGTGAAAAATTTTATAAGTCTACCTGCAAAAAACTAAGGTAAGCCATTATCAAAATGTAGTAGGTATGACTAACTTCGAGCCTGGACGCAACTTTACTCACACGTCAGCATTTCCGTTCTATAGATATTTTGCATAAACATTATTCAATACATAGGCCTACTTCAAACCTGGCGCTTCCGGCGATTCATTCGCTACCTTTTTAAGTACACTATTTTTCTGTAGCTCATTTTCTTGCCTCCATTTTATTATTGGTCCCAATTTTCTTCGTTCGTTGCATGGGATATAGTTTATGACTTTTTGGCCATCGTTCAGCTTCTATTCACACGATATACCCATACGATATTTACAGTGACGTAACTCTTATTTCTTCCCGCCCCAAGGAATCCTTTGTGGGCCCTCCTACTACCCTTACTTTTTTATGCCATTGTTCCCTCTTGAATCCTAATTAGTTATAGCTGTGGAAACTACCAAAATTATATAACGGGAACAGAATAACTATTCTTGCTTGTATGATGTACACTCAATTATTAAAATATAACTCTTCTTTCAGTTAATAGTTTCATTTGTTATTTAGTATCTTTTATGTCTTTGATCAATATGAAAAAATACTACTGATTTTCAGACATGATAATAGTAACGATTATAATTTTGTTATTTATTTGAACTTGTATACATCCCGAAAAATTGTAGACATTTTATTAAATTTATATTCATATAGACAGTTAATGTTTATATTTAATTGTATAACGTACATTATTTGAACTAATCTCAAATTTTAAACAAACCAAAAACCTATTTCACCTTTAAAACTATCTATAATCTGCAGGTAGCTTTATAATTTGCAATAATTTAGTCTAGGATTAATACTGGCACTGGAATTAAAGAAAAATATTTTTATACAAAGATATTTTATTTTAGAAAACATTAATTTTGTGTTTCGAGATATTACTTGAAACGCAATTTCTAACCGGCCTTGATACATTCTTAACTAGACTCACCGCTCTATTTTACAATCAGTCAAATAATTTATACTCTCAAAATACATGATTAGATACGGGTGAAACAACGATAAGTAAAATACGTATTGGTTTTTATGTTAAATACATACGGGGAAATTTAGTTTTCCTTAAGATCAATGGCTTATATCCATTTATAAAAAATCAAAGAAAATATTTGCGCAGGCCCCACTTATTTGCACTCCCCCCACGCATTATGGGTTTGGCAGTTACGCTACTGAATGCTTCTCTTCTTTACTGATGTGCTTCTCTTCTTCCGATTACGGTAACCGCATGTCTTCCAGCCTTGAGACTCTACATGGTTTTGTAGACAGGTGAAAACAGAGTTTTACGTTTGTACCCAGTGACCAGTTTCCAACACTCTGTATTGCACGCCAATATGAATTCTACATTTGTTTTTCACAACACAGTTAGGACTATAGTATCTGTATGGACTTTCCCCCATGCGTTACTCTAAACGTCTCTTCTGATATCTTACATTTTACTTGAACATCATTAATTAGTGATTTACAAGATTAGAGTGATTTAATTGGAATAAAGTGATTTAATCTAAACCAAGTCTTAGTGATTGACACGTTTAGAGTCCAAAAACAATATAGTGAACGGGTTTGTCACTTTGCTCATAAGTCATCAGTCAAATCACACACCTTCCGTCTGCCAATGAAACGCCGTCCAAATCAGCCTGATTTGTCATATAGGCCTGTAGTTTCCGCAACATCAGTACATAGTTATAGTAATCTGACAACGCCGCACACTAATCGTGGCGTCGGAACGTCATGTTTTCCCTTACTCAAGGTGGAATGTTAAAGACCAATTTAGCTCATCAGCGCAATTGAAATTTAACTTGTTTCTGATCTACTGTGGTAAAGGTTTGGTGTAATTTCTTTTCCAGAGCGAAAATAATTGCAACTGTCTCGTTTTAATGTAATTATGATAGTAAACTTCTTACATTTCGGTGCGTACGTTGGGCACTGTATTATCAAAGATGACCTCTGAGCTTTAACAATGATAATGTAGTTAAAAAAACGCCGATAAAAATAAGCACTGTTACTTCCGATGAATGTCCGTAAGATATTGCAATTTGTACAGAGAAGATATAAATAATTCTGATGTAAATATTTTTGTATTTGTGAATCACATGTTACGCATTAATGAACAGTTTTTCATCATATACCTTTGATTGTCATTATGCGTAATGTGTAACTTGTGTTTTGGGGGACAATATTTTAACGTAATGTAAAAACAACGTTGTACTTTTAAGTTATCCACCTTTGTAATAACTAGGGCTAGCTACAATGTATTTACTAAATACATATTTTCGTGTAAAAATTCATATTTTGAGCGTTGCTAGGCAAACTATGTTTTAAAGGAATGTATAAAACGTAAATGTTTTGAAGTTTCGTTGTTATAGGTCCGTATATATTTTTATACACCTAAATTTTAATGCAAATTCATATAAATTATATTTTTAGACTGCTGTCCAGGAAACGTTATTCAGTAATGATTCCCGTCCGTGTAGCAAATCTTATGTATTGTTACCGGCCGACTACAACATCTGGCTCACAATACTATAACCAAAGATAAGTATATCACTACCGACTCGGAACACAAAGTTTTTTATTGGTAAAAACGTAAAAGTTTTATCTTATAGCCTGAACCAGTTTTTGCTTATTATAAGCTTCGTCAGAGGTTGCCACTGGTAGCGCTGTTCGTCTTCTTCTTGGCAACGGCGCCGACTTTTGAAGGATCGATGTTGTGTGTGTGGGTGTGATATGTTCAAATAATATGTGTAATTTGAATTGTGTCTGTTCGTTTAGGATGTCGTTTTCATGTGTTTTTGTGTGTTTGTATATTTCCAATTGTTCAAGAGTGTCTAGTTTTCGGCCTTTTGTGTTTATGTGTAGAATATCCATGTTGTCGATGTTTGTGTATGTGTGGTTTGCTTCAATGAGGTAGTTTACAAAGGTGGATTCGGTAGTGGAGTGTGGTGCCTTTGTGTGTTCAATTATCTTTGTTTGAAACAACGTCCTTTCTGGCTTATGTAGAATTTGTTGCAATGTGAGCAATTCAGTGCAACAAATGGATATCCTACACGTACACACAAAAGGCCGAAAACTAGACACCCTTAAAAATTGGAAATATACAAACACACAAACACACATAAAAACGACACCCTAAAGGAACAGACACAATTCAAATCACACATATTATTCGAACATATCACATACCACACACACACAGCATCGATTCTTCAAAAGTCGGCGCAGTCGCCAAGGAAAAGACGGACAGCTATCCCAGTGGCAGCCTTTGACGAAGCTTATAATAAGCGAAAACTGGGGTTCACGCTATAAGGTAAAGCTTTTACGTTTTTACCAATAAAAACTTTGTGTTCCGAGTCTGTAGTGATATACTTATATTCAGTTAATCAACGGACACATCGTGGACAACAAAATCCTAGATATAACCTTACCAACCTTTTCCCTTAGTTCCATTTATATACATGTATACTGCGTAAATTCGTAAATAATGTTGATACTTTGAATATTTAAAAATCTTATCCCTAGTAACAACATACAAAAGCGATACGTAATTACTAGTCTGCATTATTAGCTGCAGAACTCGCTCACTATTACACGAATTACATTTATTATTAGACTACATAAATTTCGATATTAAATAAATTTCAAATTATGGTAAAAATGACAAAAACCTCGATTATTCTACTATTTCTTTAGTAATATAGCAATTGTAGAGCTATTGTACACAATAGTACAATAGACATTAAAAATTTGAAACATTCCTCTTAGTCTAACACCCTGTTAGTCTAACTTTTTCGATTTTTTGGTCTCTTTTTTAGGTTTTAGGGTCCCAAAATTTTGAAAATTTTAAAACGTAATACTACATTCCATTAAGAACTTAGTTAAAATTTTCCCTAACTTCACGCTCCACATGAATTTTTGCGAGTTTCTCAATATTTTCATTTATTTTTCAGGTCCCGACTTCAAATTATTTGAAATTTAAAAAAATAAACACTATATCCAGATTATGGTTAAAGTCATTTTAATTTGAGCATATGCGATTTATTCATAATTTGAACCCCTTCACAATGTTACCTTCCGCTACCCACATTTTTGGGTGTATTAACCTCAAAACAAAATTTTCAAATTTGTTAAAATTGTGTAGAGACAAATTTTTAGATTTTTGTACGAGTAAAAATTACTTGAATTAATTAATGTTGCGCGGTCGTGGCGTAGTCGCGGTGCTATGCTCTCGCCGCGGGTTCGATTCCCAACGGGATCGTAAGATTTAGATACGACCGTTTCCAATGCGATTGTAAACCAGCCAGATATATCCTGGAAGTTTACCCCCCCCCCAAACTAAGCCGTTCGGAACTGTAGGTCTCATATGTCTGTAACACGTGTAGGACAACTAGTGCTATACGCGGGAAGGGTACAGACTTTGATCTTGATAACTTAAGAAGAAAAGTTAAAAGTTTTAATAACTGCGACAGAAACTTTCATAAGTTAAGTTGGATATGCATCAGGAGGTGACGTTGACGAGTTACAAACGAAAAGGGAGGTACACCCGTAGGTCAAATCGAAGATCTTCGTACGATTCATGACTCGCCGTATACCAAAGGTGAAATTGGATTTATAGAGTTAAATCGGTTTTGAGTTTAACGTAATTTTACTAATACATATCGTAAAAATATCCATAAAATCTTATACATTTAAATACCATTCAAGTTAAGAAATCAGTCAGTGTTGCTTTTGTTATATTTTCTTGTCGCATTCGTTTACAGTCAGTTTGTTAATGACAGATTTTTATTAAGACATTCTTTATTATATTAATTACTCTATTATATGTTGCGGTTTTTTATGAAACTAAGAACGTAATCGAAGCGCAGAGTCGTTCTGTAATCGACTTTGTTTGCAAAGTCATTTAAATTCCACAAAATGACTTATCTGAATAGGGCTATGTTGTTTCCTAACACACTTTAAATATTTATATAAGGTAGTTATTATTTTGAATGACAATGCAGTATGGGTAGGATGCTGAATCGCCGTTCCTCACAATCCTTGGTTTCTTTAAAGTAGATCAGTTAGCAACTGAAAGGCGATGGCAAACCAGTGAGATTTATCCGTGCCTGGTATTAAACGTTTGAGAGAATCCCACCACAGGTTTCTAGTGCCCAGTGTTTTGCTGTTACGGTGGTTACCTGTATTGGATGTGGGCCTATCTTGGGTATAGGCCTCCTATCAGAGGAGGAAAATGAACTTTGGGTAGCTAACTTTGTCAATGAGTGAGTTAAAAAATTAAAATTTTGAAAAGTATTTACAGAAGCAGTAGGGAGTGGGTAGGACATATGATAAAACATAATAAATACACTGATATGTTAATAGAGGGGAGAATGTACGGGGAACACCAAGAAGTGTATGGTGTAATGTACTGGGAGTTGAACACACTAGAGTAGTTGTCTACCAATGAGATCCAGCAGCGAATAGGCAAGATTGAACGCTTAAGGCACATTAGAAGCAGATTAATACCAAGATCAACAAAATACACCCCTACAGTCAACAAATGGACCATCATCAAGGTAAATGAAAGACTTCTTTTAAGTTTTGAAGGAGAGGTATTATGGTGGCTTTATAGTCCAGTATGCAAAAGGAGCGTGTGGCGAATATTTAAAATCAAGAATTATACGCATTCTTCAGAGATGTAGACGTTATAAAGTATAATAAATAAGCAAGGTCGAGGCGGGGCGGCCAGTTGATAACAATGAAAGAAGATGAAATACCGAGGAAAGTCTCGACGATGCGGCTGAATGAAAGAACAAAGAGGAGGGAAGGGCAAAGTTGTGATGGACTGACGATATGAGAACTGTTTACACAGCCATGGAGGAGGTCAACACTCAGCAAAGTAGCCGTCCACCATCTATTATATTATACTCTATGTGTAGGCTAATACAAATACGATGTAATATATTTAATTATATACTATATTAAAATATGTAATGATGTTAATAATAATATCTTGGTTCTCATTATTAAAATTTACAATTTCGATTACATTTACTGCACTAGAAATTATCTGCGCACCACATACTGTGAGCAGTGACAATTTAAGGGTTATTAAGGTCCTTGTTATATATTTAGTTCAACAAAAAAACAGTCATTCGTAGTTCCGATTAGCTCTTATCACCAACAATTTTTGTAATTATAATGTATGTCTTTATAATGATAATTATATTATTATAATAATTCATATTATTCTTGTTATTTAATATAACAATAAATAATATTTTATATTTTGAAAAACAAGAATACAATTTTCATTGTTTTTACAACTTTTCGACAGTTTTAAATTACTGCAACCTTCAGAAAAATTAAAACATAGGCCTAAATTTCTGTAGGTGAGATTAATTTATAAATGTCGGAACATTCCAGAAGCAATAAAAAATATAGGGGCTTATTCTTGTTTTACAAAATTATAAAATAATATTTACTGTGAATACTATTATATAAAATTAAGAATACATAATTAATATATTAATAAATTAACTAATACATTAAGAAATAAAAATTAAGAATTTACTATTGCTCCTTTCACATGTCGGTTACCAGTCGACATTTCCTTTTGCCTTATCAGAGTTCTTATGGCTTTTCAAATTCCCTTACTGCGTGGCTTTTCTGCTCTATTTCCTTTTCTGTGTCTACTCTAGAACTTATCTTGTAATTTGTTGTTCCAACATTCATTGTAAGTACTTTACAGGATTAACTGTACTTTTGTTAGTATTTTATTACGGTAGTATTGACTCCTACTTATTGCAAATTATCTAGTCCTTCTTTCTCTGGCACGATGCGGCAGAAATCCATTTCTATCTTGATTAAGTCTATATTTAAGTGGTTTATTTAGATGCTAAGTTTTACAACTGTATGAAACAATACCAAATTATGTAGACGTTAAGTTATATTCTTTCTTTAGATACTGATTTTACAACAGTACGAGCCGTTAGATCGTTATTATTTTTTCCCTTTATACCTTTTGCCTTCTATTTTCTTTTACATTTTCCACTACTGTTGACGCTTGGTTCTTTATTTTCATCATATGAGCAAATTATGCCACGTTTATAATTTAAAATTCGTTGTCTTCCCCAATTTGTAAATATTTTTATTCATCACATTTGCAAACAGTACTGATACCGTAACAAAAATATAAGTTTGATTCCTGTGAAATTGCACATAAAATTGAAGAGTACATCCGCCACCCTCATAGGATTGAAACACATTGACAAAACTAGCTTTTCCACATATAAATTTCCTTTAATATTATCCGTTTGATACTTCCACTACGGACAGTAGAAATACGTTTGAATCCATATCCTGTCGAAATAAATACATCAGCTATTAATGTACAAAATGGTGAACACTTTTCTTTGTTTCGTAATGAAACAGTTCTACAAACGAGTTCTGTGCTTTTTTCGTGAACGAATACTTCCAGCATGCTTGTAAATACGTGTCAGTTGAGCACCTTCAGTATGTGGTTCCACACAAAAGTGTTCGTTTTTGCTAAACCTACAGTAATATTAAATACTAGTAACATTTTCTGACAATAAGATGAAACTCCCATGATGCCGATAAATGTAAAAATAAAATAAATATACATAACAGATGAAAACTCTCAAAATATAAAATAATTACCGACATCAATATACTGTATAGGCAGTCATTTTGATTGAGTTGTTTAGATCAGATAATCGCACAAGTCACTGAAAATGGCAGAGGATTAAATATAAATAACGGATGTCTATATATATGTGAGTGTTCATTCGTATACCTACTAATCTAACTACACACATAGCCTACTAGTTTTGCAGGCGCGTGTACACGATATTTAATAAAACGTTTATCTCAATTTTCACAGAGCAATTGTCAAGAACGGGTCTATGTATAGTTTCATGTGTGCTGTTATTCTGGGCAGTACGCTTTTGCAGTTACACTATAAACTGTGAAAGCTAAATTATACCAAAAACTCAAAGTTTGTTGTAGAATGTAATTTAAGAAGAGGTATTGCTTAATTAAAATTGAAAACAATCAAGATTATCAAAATTCCAGGCGTTAACTAGGAGGTATGTAGAAAGCCAGGGGACATACAGACGCGCACTGGTGCAACAATTGATACCGTGTTTATTATTACTCCGACTGTTAAAGCTGATTAGGCTGTAAACGAATTACACCCAACGTTAATGTAACATGCATTCTGATGCCATAAGACAAAGCGCATATTAGGTCACAGTCTTTCAGTAAAGGCACTTAAAATGATTTCAGTCTGTACCAGGTATCAACAGAACGCGAAGGATAAGAGTACGTGCGCATAGTACAGAAATTAAACATTTAGGTGGAACATAATCATATGTGACACCAAAAATTTAAAGTAAAAATTATTACGTCTTAAAATTTAGTGACATTGTGCTACTCTAATTTTATGTGTGCCCCACGTTGTGGGCCAAATGCAACTCTCGCATTTTATGTGCCCTACGTTTTGGGTGTCATTTTTATACTTTTATTGGTAGTTGTTAAATTAATAGTATGAAACTCATGTATTAATTGTTTACTCAGAAGTGATGAATACTAATTCTTTAATTTATTTGTTGGTGTTTATGAAAACTATTTCAAATAATAGTGTTGTATAATCCATAAGGTTAATCTTTAATAAATGAAACAGGACACATTTATCAGTCTAACAAGCACATTTATTAACTGTCATTAATATCAGTTCTCCATGCCTTTTAACATATCAATTATCAATAATTATTTTAAACATGATTTCTACCAATAGACAATTTATATGCTAAGATCGCTATATCTCAGGGTTCATTTGATTTTGTATCTAAGCATGAATAACACTTACATCTAGTTACTTAACATATTACAATATATATATATATATATATATATATTCCAAATGGATTCATTTTAAAATATGAATAAATATTCTTAATTGAAGTGATATATTTATTTTACAAATTTGCGTAGTTCGCTTTTATATTCTAATCATATGACTTTAAGTTTTATTGTGTAATTCAAACGTAAGTTCTTTTAGAAGGACAGACAGGTGTATTGTAAAATAGTAATTAGTACATATAAGTTTTAATGTTGGTACGAATATTCCTGTCTACGGCGTGCTGACGTACTGTGATTCCATCTCCGGCACCTTAGATCCCGCTTAGTAGATGTAGATTCTCTCCCAGCTTCTTTGCATACAGTATCATTTGGATGAATCATAGTGTGGTTCGCTCTCGTAGTGATTGATTGATTAACACTTTTAATCACTTCACTTTAACTAAGTATATCCGGCTTCTTCCGATATTTACATTAGTATAAGTACTGTTCACTAGTTTACAACGGTTGCTCTCGTTACGTAAGTTTACAATTCGCAAACGACTTATTCCGTTTCAATAGTTTATATCGTTAGCAACACATGATAAGATCCGATTTTGTTTACGAGTTATACACTAATCACGAATCTAGTTCTCACTCTTTTTCGATATGTAACTACGTTACACAAATTGTTCGTTGATTTTGACTCTACGAAATTTTTTTTTTTTTTTTTATTGAAACTGGTCTAAAAGACCAACCATCAATTTACATCTAATGTTATAATTTAAGTTACTTATACAGTCGCCCACTGGTGTACTATATATTACTTTCTAGACTTCTGCACAAACTGCACTACACTAATTCAAAAGTTTTAGTTCTCTTCAGCCTTCTTACTGTATTGGTGTTGTCAAGCAATTGAATAGCTTCTACATTGATATGCTGGTGTAGTCTAAATTCGTGCTTTGCAGCAAACCTTTTAATTTCACTGGCGACATCAGGGATCCTAAGGTCTCGATGTAGATCACTATTTCTGATGTACCATGGAGCACTTACCATGTTCCGTAGCACTCTATTCTGGAAGGTTTGAATACATCTAATGTTCGTTTCTTTCGCACAACCCCACAGTTGAATTCCATAAAGCCAAATTGGTTTCAGAATTTGGTTATATATCAGAATTTTGTTGTGTATTGACAACTGAGAATTTCGTCCCAAGAGCCAATACAGTTGTCTATATTTGAGACCAAGCTCCGTCCTTTTTTTTCTGATGTGCTCCTTCCATCGTAGCTTTGTATCTAGGGTCATCCCCAAATATTTGGCAGTGTTTGCATATGGTACTACAACACCATTTAAGGTAACTGGAAGACTGTTCTCTATTCTTTCTACGAAAATATAGAATAGATTTATAAATTTTCACAAACTATTTACTCATGCTGCCTCTACGGAAAATTTAAGTAAACTCTCTGAACTTTCATCGTAGGCTCCCGAAAAACTTTACAACAGACTCCACGAAAATTTTCCACAGACTCTTTCCGATTTTAAGTAGAGACTCTTCGATTTTAAGTAAAGAACCCTCGATCGTGCCTCAGCTGATTGTATATATTCAATACACATAATTCTCCACTAGTTTCCTACATTTCACTTTGTTACGTTTTAATTGGTCCTTCTTTCTTTTCTTCTAGGAAAATTCACTCCTGGAAACCCGCCTACTTTTAAAGCTGTTTTCTGATAGGTCAAGTTCGTTCCCTCTTTATTTCTCACTCTTGGTTCAACCACCTCTGCCACGGTATGTCCGATTTCAGACTCGTAAATCTTCCTGGCGTTTTTATATGCCATTTAGACAGAACAACCCCTTAGTGTCTTCTAACGTCTAGCTGCCCTGTTAATTAGTTCACTCACCTCTGCTGTAGCTTTCTCGGTATTGAAATCGTAGCTCTCTATCTGGCGTTTTTCTATAACCTTTAGCCAGAACAAACCCTTAGTTTATCCAAGCGTCCAGCTGCTCTGTTGATTAGTGCAATCACCTCTGCTGTGGCTTTCTTGGTATTGAAATCGCAGCTCTCTCTCTCTGGCGTTTTTCTATAACCTTTATCCAGAACTGTTGAGAATTTACTAGAAAAATCTACATTCAATTTTAAGTAAGTATACCTGTTATTGTAGAGTGAAAGTTTGTATTGTGCGGTGGGAGGTCTAGCTACCTGGGCGGAGCCTCAGCCCACACACATGCTTGTTTACTGTGAGAAGTCTATAAAAGTAATGTTCTGGTAGTTTTAAATAAAAGGAAAAATCTGGAAGCTTTTTCTGTATAAACAGAGATGCACTCGACCAGTTAAGTTCAGTTTTAAATCTGCTTTTGTAATGTGTATTTCGTGTGTCCGTTTTATGTATACTTGCTACTAAACTGTTCTTCAATAAAGTGTGTGTTTGCTCCTGTACTTAAATTATTCATTATTTTTAACCATACCTCAACAGGTTATGGGCCCAGTGGCATTTTAAAATCGGAGTGCAGTGTGTAATTGGAGTGCAAGTATAAAATATTAGTGCAAAAATGGAACCGAATATAAAAATTGAAAAACTTCGAGACAAAGATAATTGGCATCAATGGCGCTTCGTAGTACGCACATTGATGGAAGAGGATGATGATGTGCTGGATGTTTGCGAAGGAAGATTAGCCGAGCCAGCTGCAGGTGCAGAAGATCGTGACGCGTTGTTGGAAAAGTTCAAGAAGGCGGACAAAATTGCCAGAAAGTTAATTGTTACAACAGTGGAGAGAAAGCCTCTCGAACTTATAATGGGTTGTTCTACTGCCAAGGAGATGTGGGACAAATTGAATACAGCATATGATCTAAAATCTGATGAAAATCTGTCGATGATTCAAAAACAATTTTTTGAGTTTAAGTGGACAGAGAGTGAAAGTGTTACGTATAATATTTCAAAAATAGAACAGTTGGCTAGAAAAATGAAAAATCTCGGGGGAAAATTTGAAAAGACTATGGTGATGACTCGTGTTTTAACATCTTTGCCACAAAAGTTTAATCATTTTCACAGTGCTTGGGAATCGGTATCTGACGATAAGAAGAATCTCGAAAATTTGACTGAGCGCTTGATGGCAGAAGAATTTAGATTACAAGAGCAAAAGGAAGTACACGAAGAGACGACAGCGTTGCTAGCTAATCTGAAAATCGGTCATAAAGAACAGAAGAATGACTCTTATAAATATGAGAAGAATAATTTGAAACAAGAGCAGTGTTATAATTGTGGAAGACAAGGTCATTTAAAAAGGGACTGCTTCAGGTGTTATACGTGCAAAAGAAAAGGTCATAAAAGTAACACTTGCTTCATGAATAAGAATAATGGACAGCGAAGATGGTCGAATAATCAAGAAAGAAGTAACTCGTCTTCTGGACAGATGAAATCAACATCGAGGAAAGCACAAATAGGTGACAAAGGCAGCTGTGGCAATCGGGATGATCTCTGGATTGTGGATTCGGGTGCGACGGATCATATGTCGAAGCATCGAGAATGGTTTTCAACGTTCGAAGAATATACAACACCAGTCAGTGTAAGAATGGGCAACGGTATGACAATGTCTGCATATGGTGAAGGTAATATTGACTTTGAAACTTATAAAAATAGTGAACGAGTAGAAGGTACTATCTATAATGTATTATATGTTCCTGATTCAATGTATTATCTGTTTTCTGTTAAATATGCGGGTAAAAGGGGTATAGATTATGAAATAACACATAATGCTACGAGATGTACTTTAAAGCATGGTAATGAAATTCATGTAACTGGTTCCGAATATGAGCCTGGTAGTTTGCTAAAATTAGACATTCAAACTTTAATTCCAAAAGAATGTAACGTGGTAGAACAAAAGAGTAGATCGAGCATTTCCAACGGTAATGTTTTACAATTATGACACGAAAGACTTTGCCATCAAAATGTAAAACATGTGAAGAATTTTTTGAAAAATCTAAATATAAAATTTACGGATGAAAATTTCTTTTGTGAAGGTTGCGCTTATGGCAAAAATCATAGATTGCCTTTTCACAAAAAGATCGATCGTGCCAATAAAACTCGCGAAATAATTTATACTGACGTTTGTGGTACTATGGAAGTAGAGTCTCTCGGTAGAAAGTTATATTTTGTTTCTTTTAAAGACGAGTTTTCAAGTTATAGAGAAATTCATTTTATTCGAGAAAAATCTGAAGTAATAGAAAAAAAAATCATTTTGTATCGGGGTTGAGAATCAATTTGCAACAAATATTGAAGAAATTCATTTTGATGGTGGTAAAGAATACGATAATAAAGCTGTGATCTCTTTTTTAAATACTAAAGGTATAAAATATTCGATTAATGTTCCATATACGCCCGAACAAAATTCAATTGCAGAGCGCGATAACCGAATCATTGTAGAGGCTGCTCGATCAATGTTATATTCAAATTCAAACTTACCTCTATTCTTATGGGCAGAAGCAATGAATACTGCTGTACATGTAATTAATAGAACAGGCCCAACAAAACAAAATAATAAAACTCCTTATGAGTTATGGAATGGAAAAACAGCTACTGTTGATAGATTTAAAATATTTGGAACCATGTGTTATGTACATATATCAAAAGAAAAGCGTAAGAAACTTGATAAAAAGCGATGAGAGGTTATCTGGTCGGATATCATGAGGATTGTAAAGGTTATCGTGTATATGTTCCGGAAGTGCGAGATGTCATTATAAGTAGAGATGTACTTTTTAAACCTGAAAGAGTATTAGCTGATTCAATTATTTTGAATTCTTTGAACAATAATAATAAAGAAACTGAAGAAAATGAAATTATAACTCCTAAAATTAATGAACTTTTACTTAAAAATGAATCAAATGAGTTTGAAGAAAGAGAACCTTTACAATCTTCAAATAGCGATAACAATCAAACTGAACGACAATTGCGCGATAGAACAAAATTAAAACCTACAGAATATTATGGATGTCCGATCACGTTTATTGCTGAAAAGTTACCATCCAATTATAACGAAGCAATTACAAGTAAAGAAAAAGATAGTTGGCAAGCTGCAATGCAGGACGAAATAAACTCTTTGTATGAAAATAAGACATGGGTATTAGTGGAAAAGCCAAAAGATAAAAAGGTGATTAACAATCGTTGGGTTTTTGTGAAGAAGCTCAATCCAGATGGTACAGAACGTTATAAAGCGCGGTTGGTTATTAAAGGTTATTCGCAACAGAAAGATATAGATTATAAAGAAACTTTTAGTCCGGTTGTTCGCTTTGATACAATAAGATTGATACTTAGTATTTCTGCTCGTGAAAATTTACATATTGGTAAATTTGATATAAAAACGGCTTTTTTATACGGTGACTTAAAGGAAGATATATATATGAAACAACCTGAAGGTTTTGATGATGGAAGCTCACGCGTATGTAAATTAATGAAAAGTTTATACGGCTTAAAACAAGCACCAAGATGCATGGACTGAGCACTTCACTAATTTTCTTGTAAATTTAGATTTTTGTCAAAGTACGGGTGACCCATGTTTATACATATATAACAATAATAATAATAAGATCTTGTTAGCAATTTATGTTGATGACGGACTTATTGCAGCTTCAAATGAAAGTTTGATTGATAAATTGTTGAATGATTTGAGTAAAAAATTTAAAATTACTAGTACTAAAGAAGTTACTAATTATCTTGGAATGGAAATTTGTAGATTGAATGATGGGTCTGTTTACATTCATCAAAGTACTTATATTAACAAAATCTTAGAAAAGTTTAATATGTCAGAAGCTAATATTGTATCCACGCCAATTGATTGTAATCATGATGAATATTTATCAAAAACTATTGTAAGTAATGTACCTTATCGTGAAGCTGTCGGCAATTTGATGTTTTTGCAAATTGTAAGTCGTCCGGACATAAGTTTTGCTGTAAATGTTGTATCTAGAGTTTTAGACAAACCAAGTGTAGCTCATTGGTCAATTGTTAAACGAATTTTACGTTATCTAAAAGGTACGATTGATTTTGGATTACTATATTGTAAGGATGGCAACTTTAAAGCTTATAGTGATGCTGATTATGCTACCGATACAGTCACACGTAAATCAACTTCTGGCGTAGCTTGTATGTATGCAAATGCTGCAATTATTTGGCGAAGTAAGAAGCAACAATCTGTATCATTATCAACAACCGAGTCAGAATTTGTAAGTGCAGCATTAGCAACAACTGAAATAATGTGGTTAAAGAAGTTATTTAATGAATGCGATTGTAAGACTGATAAATATGATTTATATATAGATAATATGAGTGCATTAAAACTTATAAGTAATCCTGAATTCCATCAAAGGACAAAACATATTGATGTGAAATATAATTATGTACGTGATTGTTTTCAAAATGGAGAAATTGATGTGCATTATGTTAAAAGTGATGAACAAGTTGCTGATATACTTACGAAAGCTTTGTCAAAACCAAAATTTGTTTATTTAAGATCTAAACTTGGACTTAAGAGTAAAAATGAATTTTTAAATTAATGTGATTGTGAGAATGTAGAGTATTAGGGAGGGTGTTGAGAATTTACTATAAAACTCTACATTCAATTTTAAGTAAGTATACCTGTTATTGTAGAGTGAAAGTTTGCATTGTGCGGTGTCTAGCTACCTGGGCGGGGCCTCAGCCCACACACATGCTTGTTTACTGTGAGAAGTCTACAAAAGTAATGTTCTGGTAGTTTAAATAAAAGGAAAAATCTGGAAGTTTTTTCTATATAAACAGAGATGCACTCGACCAGTTAAGTTCAGTTTTAAATCTGCTTTTGTAATGTGTATTTCGTGTGTCCGTTTTATGTATACTTGCTACTAAACTGTTCTTCAATAAAGTGTGTGTTTGCTCCTGTACTTAAATTATTCATTATTTTTAACCATACCTCAACAGGTTATGGGCCCAGTGGCATTTTAAAATCGGAGTGCAGTGTGTAATTGGAGTGCAAGTATAAAATATTAGTGCAAAAATGGAACCGAATATAAAAATTGAAAAACTTCGAGACAAAGATAATTGGCATCAATGGCGCTTCGTAGTACGCACATTGATGGAAGAGGATGATGATGTGCTGGATGTTTGCGAAGGAAGATTAGCCGAGCCAGCTGCAGGTGCAGAAGATCGTGACGCGTTGTTGGAAAAGTTCAAGAAGGCGGACAAAATTGCCAGAAAGTTAATTGTTACAACAGTGGAGAGAAAGCCTCTCGAACTTATAATGGGTTGTTCTACTGCCAAGGAGATGTGGGACAAATTGAATACAGCATATGATCTAAAATCTGATGAAAATCTGTCGATGATTCAAAAACAATTTTTTGAGTTTAAGTGGACAGAGAGTGAAAGTGTTACGTATAATATTTCAAAAATAGAACAGTTGGCTAGAAAAATGAAAAATCTCGGGGGAAAATTTGAAAAGACTATGGTGATGACTCGTGTTTTAACATCTTTGCCACAAAAGTTTAATCATTTTCACAGTGCTTGGGAATCGGTATCTGACGATAAGAAGAATCTCGAAAATTTGACTGAGCGCTTGATGGCAGAAGAATTTAGATTACAAGAGCAAAAGGAAGTACACGAAGAGACGACAGCGTTGCTAGCTAATCTGAAAATCGGTCATAAAGAACAGAAGAATGACTCTTATAAATATGAGAAGAATAATTTGAAACAAGAGCAGTGTTATAATTGTGGAAGACAAGGTCATTTAAAAAGGGACTGCTTCAGGTGTTATACGTGCAAAAGAAAAGGTCATAAAAGTAACAATTGCTTCATGAATAAGAATAATGGACAGCGAAGATGGTCGAATAATCAAGAAAGAAGTAACTCGTCTTCTGGACAGATGAAATCAACATCGAGGAAAGCACAAATAGGTGACAAAGGCAGCTGTGGCAATCGGGATGATCTCTGGATTGTGGATTCGGGTGCGACGGATCATATGTCGAAGCATCGAGAATGGTTTTCAACGTTCGAAGAATATACAACACCAGTCAGTGTAAGAATGGGCAACGGTATGACAATGTCTGCATATGGTGAAGGTAATATTGACTTTGAAACTTATAAAAATAGTGAACGAGTAGAAGGTACTATCTATAATGTATTATATGTTCCTGATTCAATGTATTATCTGTTTTCTGTTAAATATGCGGGTAAAAGGGGTATAGATTATGAAATAACACATAATGCTACGAGATGTACTTTAAAGCATGGTAATGAAATTCATGTAACTGGTTCCGAATATGAGCCTGGTAGTTTGCTAAAATTAGACATTCAAACTTTAATTCCAAAAGAATGTAACGTGGTAGAACAAAAGAGTAGATCGAGCATTTCCAACGGTAATGTTTTACAATTATGACACGAAAGACTTTGCCATCAAAATGTAAAACATGTGAAGAATTTTTTGAAAAATCTAAATATAAAATTTACGGATGAAAATTTCTTTTGTGAAGGTTGCGCTTATGGCAAAAATCATAGATTGCCTTTTCACAAAAAGATCGATCGTGCCAATAAAACTCGCGAAATAATTTATACTGACGTTTGTGGTCCTATGGAAGTAGAGTCTCTCGGTAGAAAGTTATATTTTGTTTCTTTTAAAGACGAGTTTTCAAGTTATAGAGAAATTCATTTTATTCGAGAAAAATCTGAAGTAATAGAAAAAAAAATCATTTTGTATCGGGGTTGAGAATCAATTTGCAACAAATATTAAAGAAATTCATTTTGATGGTGGTAAAGAATACGATAATAAAGCTGTGATCTCTTTTTTAAATACTAAAGGTATAAAATATTCGATTAATGTTCCATATACGCCCGAACAAAATTCAATTGCAGAGCGCGATAACCGAATCATTGTAGAGGCTGCTCGATCAATGTTATATTCAAATTCAAACTTACCTCTATTCTTATGGGCAGAAGCAATGAATACTGCTGTACATGTAATTAATAGAACAGGCCCAACAAAACAAAATAATAAAACTCCTTATGAGTTATGGAATGGAAAAACAGCTACTGTTGATAGATTTAAAATATTTGGAACCATGTGTTATGTACATATATCAAAAGAAAAGCGTAAGAAACTTGATAAAAAGCGATGAGAGGTTATCTGGTCGGATATCATGAGGATTGTAAAGGTTATCGTGTATATGTTCCGGAAGTGCGAGATGTCATTATAAGTAGAGATGTACTTTTTAAACCTGAAAGAGTATTAGCTGATTCAATTATTTTGAATTCTTTGAACAATAATAATAAAGAAACTGAAGAAAATGAAATTATAACTCCTAAAATTAATGAACTTTTACTTAAAAATGAATCAAATGAGTTTGAAGAAAGAGAACCTTTACAATCTTCAAATAGCGATAACAATCAAACTGAACGATAATTGCGCGATAGAACAAAATTAAAACCTACAGAATATTATGGATGTCCGATCACGTTTATTGCTGAAAAGTTACCATCCAATTATAACGAAGCAATTACAAGTAAAGAAAAAGATAGTTGGCAAGCTGCAATGCAGGACGAAATAAACTCTTTGTATGAAAATAAGACATGGGTATTAGTGGAAAAGCCAAAAGATAAAAAGGTGATTAACAATCGTTGGGTTTTTGTGAAGAAGCTCAATCCAGATGGTACAGAACGTTATAAAGCGCGGTTGGTTATTAAAGGTTATTCGCAACAGAAAGATATAGATTATAAAGAAACTTTTAGTCCGGTTGTTCGCTTTGATACAATAAGATTGATACTTAGTATTTCTGCTCGTGAAAATTTACATATTGGTAAATTTGATATAAAAACGGCTTTTTTATACGGTGACTTAAAGGAAGATATATATATGAAACAACCTGAAGGTTTTGATGATGGAAGCTCACGCGTATGTAAATTAATGAAAAGTTTATACGGCTTAAAACAAGCACCAAGATGCATGGACTGAGCACTTCACTAATTTTCTTGTAAATTTAGATTTTTGTCAAAGTACGGGTGACCCATGTTTATACATATATAACAATAATAATAATAAGATCTTGTTAGCAATTTATGTTGATGACGGACTTATTGCAGCTTCAAATGAAAGTTTGATTGATAAATTGTTGAATGATTTGAGTAAAAAATTTAAAATTACTAGTACTAAAGAAGTTACTAATTATCTTGGAATGGAAATTTGTAGATTGAATGATGGGTCTGTTTACATTCATCAAAGTACTTATATTAACAAAATCTTAGAAAAGTTTAATATGTCAGAAGCTAATATTGTATCCACGCCAATTGATTGTAATCATGATGAATATTTATCAAAAACTATTGTAAGTAATGTACCTTATCGTGAAGCTGTCGGCAATTTGATGTTTTTGCAAATTGTAAGTCGTCCGGACATAAGTTTTGCTGTAAATGTTGTATCTAGAGTTTTAGACAAACCAAGTGTAGCTCATTGGTCAATTGTTAAACGAATTTTACGTTATCTAAAAGGTACGATTGATTTTGGATTACTATATTGTAAGGATGGCAACTTTAAAGCTTATAGAGATGCTGATTATGCTACCGATACAGTCACACGTAAATCAACATCTGGCGTAGCTTGTATGTATGCAAATGCTGCAATTATTTGGCGAAGTAAGAAGCAACAATCTGTATCATTATCAACAACCGAGTCAGAATTTGTAAGTGCAGCATTAGCAACAACTGAAATAATGTGGTTAAAGAAGTTATTTAATGAATGCGATTGTAAGACTGATAAATATGATTTATATATAGATAATATGAGTGCATTAAAACTTATAAGTAATCCTGAATTCCATCAAAGGGCAAAACATATTGATGTGAAATATAATTATGTACGTGATTGTTTTCAAAATGGAGAAATTGATGTGCATTATGTTAAAAGTGATGAACAAGTTGCTGATATACTTACGAAAGCTTTGTCAAAACCAAAATTTGTTTATTTAAGATCTAATCTTGGACTTAAGAGTAAAAATGAATTTTTAAATTAATGTGATTGTGAGAATGTAGAGTTTTAGGGAGGGTGTTGAGAATTTACTATAAAACTCTACATTCAATTTTAAGTAAGTATACCTGTTATTGTAGAGTGAAAGTTTGCATTGTGCGGTGTCTAGCTACCTGGGCGGGGCCTCAGCCCACACACATGCTTGTTTACTGTGAGAAGTCTACAAAAGTAATGTTCTGGTAGTTTTAAATAAAAGGAAAAATCTGGAAGCTTTTTCTATATAAACAGAGATGCACTCGACCAGTTAAGTTCAGTTTTAAATCTGCTTTTGTAACGTGTATTTCGTGTGTCCGTTTTATGTATACTTGCTACTAAACTGTTCTTCAATAAAGTGTGTGTTTACTCCTGTACTTAAATTATTAATTATTTTTAACCATACCTCAACAAGAACAAACCCTTATTTTCTCCAAGCGTCCACCTGCTCTGTTGATTAGTGCAATCACCTCTGCTGTGGCGTTCTTGGTATTTCATAATTGTACTTCTCTCTGGTGTTTTTCTACGCCTTTCAGCCAGAAAAAACCCTTAGTTTCTCTAAGCTTTCGGCTCCCCTGTTAATTAGTTCAATCATCTCTGTTGTATCCTTCTCGGTATATCCCATTCATACTTATCTCTGGCGTTTTTCTATGCTTTTTGAAACGCCCCCTTAGTCCCAGAATATTTTTTACACCCTTTTTCTAATCACGAACAAATTTTTTTTTTTCTGGGAAGGCGTAACTTAATATTTAAGACTAGGCATGTGGCCTAGATGGAAATAAAATGTGCTGAGCCCATAGTGACAGGTCTTGCAAGAAAACACCTGATCAACAATAACAAGATTTTATTTATGTTTTCTGAACAATTGGTTTTACAATGTTTTTTTTGTTCGATTTTTCTTAATTCTTGACATCCATTCAGAGCTCTCTTTAAAGTCACATGGTGGCTTAATTACACAAAATATGTCAAGATATTTAAAGTTACCTGGTGGTTTAATTACAACAAGAATATGTGAAAGTATTTCCAACAATTGAATAATGGCATGCCAACCTACTGAATTTATTATTTTTATTATAAACTTTTACTTCTTGTATTTTACTTTCAAAAGACTTGTTTGTATAGCATTACTAATGAAGGAACCATTCACGAACACATGATAATTATAAGTATCTGGAGCAGACAATCCATGATCATTAGAAAATACATTACATACATTATTAATAATTAAATTAATAATTAAATTCAAAGACTAATTACTTAAGTGTGCAGCAGTACTTTCATCTACCTGTTCCCCATCACTAGGATTAATCACATTAAATTGAAACCAGTGATCACAGTAAACCGAGGTTTAAGTTTGTTACTTAAATATAAAAAAGCAGTAAATTAGTTGTTAATTAAAAAAAATTACTTTTCTTTTATAAAATTGCTAAACTGCTACAATTGTTATTGTTTAGACAATGCTTTTCGTCATCACTGACATCTTCAGGTCTTAAACAACATGTTAAATTCTAGGTTGTTTAAGACCTGAAGATGTCAGTGATGACGAAAAGCTTTGTCTAAACAATAACAATTGTAGCAGTTTAGCAATTTTATAAAAGAAAAGTAAGGATGGCTGCTAATTTAAACAATACGAAGAATACAAAAATTAAAAGTGTCGCTTCCGTTTTGTTAAGTTAGTTAAGTATAGGAATCTTATAGTATTATTATAAATTGAATAGTTAAGCTGAACCAACAAAAATAACCAAATAAACCGGAGTTTTAATTTATAAAAAACTAGAGAACAAAATTGGAACGTTCAGGATCACAGGCCATATGACAGGCAGATGCAAGTACTCTCCGAGTATTACATTTTCTTGCAGTACATTTTCGAGTGATATTGTCGAAAAAGAATTTTAAACTCAGTTTTCTCTTTCGCAGTAATAGAATTAAATATTTAGATAATAGAAAGGTAACCCTTGACTCTATGCAATTCAAAACACAAATACATACTTATAAGTTACTTATAACACAGTCAGTAATGTCCACACTTTAGCATGTCTTCACAAAACATGTTCAGTAATGTTAACTCTGAAACATGAGTCTAATTTCTAACAATAGGTTTTAGCGTGTGTGTTACCCGATAACCTGCGGAGCACTTCGTGTGTGAAGTTTATTAAATAAAGGAAAGCTCCCACCTGATCTTTCGGATGGCACTAAATACGTTCCTGCATTTTCGGTGGTGTGTGAAGGACGATGTCGGATGGCGTGACGGCGTTGTGGCTTCTTACGCAGGCTCTGCGGATGGGCGAAGATGTAGAGTGCCCATCACGTGGACCCCTTTCCTCTCGACTAAAGCGGAGAAACCTGTGAACATTTTTACTTGTACATTCGATTCAGATGAATACACATACCACCCCAACATTCCTTCATCAAAGCACTCAGATCACACACGTCACTATAAATTCAATACCGCAAATGCCGGTCATTAACTCCGGTCAAAATAACCCATCGGGCTTTTAATTTGAATTTTAAATTTCACCTTGTCACAAGAAATCATTACACATTACGCTTAAACAATTTTATGGGTTACCTTGCATGTTTAAGTTCACATAATGATTGACTGACGAGCACGTGGTCTCTGCTACTACATTTATAACTATTTCAGTTTATAACCAGACTTCATGGAACCACAATTATAAATTCATACTTGCTTTAATTCTTTACGTTTTTAAATTTTGAACTGTCTATAACATTATTTCTTTATCTTGACTGTAAAATAATTTTACCATGTGCTTGTATATTTACCGGCACAAACATGGACCGCCTGAGCCACACGCACACACGATCGTTACATTTCACACACACAAACCCCAATTAAATTAATATTACATATAAACCCGCAATACTGGCTCACCTGAAGCTCTTTAATAAAATTTATCTCGGCATAGTGGTGTCACACTTTACGCCGTCACAATCCAAGCCGCACCGAAGATGAAAGAGAAAAAGGGCGATGAAGGCACAGCGCTAACTTATAAAAACTCAAACATGCTGACTAAATTTCATTGACAAGTGGACGCCACAGCCTGCCAAATGACGTCACCACTCAAGGTCGCAGCGAACGATATGAATCTCGATATCAAAGCGGGCATCGTAACTGCAGCGATAGTGCACCGAACGCACGGAAAATAAAATTAAACTGGCCGTGGTGTTTACGTTTCAATATAACCACGGCACACTTTCAGTCAGAACAGTCTCTTAATTTCTCCAAGAGTCCAGCTGCACTGTTAGATTTATGATACGTCCATACACATGCACGTCGACGTTGAAGGATTTCACACTCTTTTGTACTAACTTCCTCTAGTAGTCTCTCTCTGTCATTTCAAGCGCGGACAGATGGTTTCCTTTTTTTTTAGCGTTATAATTGTTTTAGAATACATCAGAATAATAGAAGTAAGAAACTGGAAGTGGAAGTCGGATTGGGGATGTAAAGAAAAAAACTGCCAAGGAACGGAAACGACTGTGCTACCAATGACAGACAGACAATGGTTAGCAGACTCGCATATAACAAATGAAAAGACTAAAACATAAAAATGGGCTTGGTCGAAACTGCCATATTTGCGAGATGGGTGATACGGTAGAGACAAGACGTACAAAATAGGAATGAAGAATATATATTGCATAAATTCAGAAGAGGTCAGAAAAGGCGTCGATGAATATTCTGTGGATACCTACATCCATTATATATTATTTTGGATATAGCAAATTGACTCAGGTGTCCGATGTAAGACCTGTAATAGGCCTACCTATACGTTTCGACAGGAAACTAAATATATTGTTGCTGTTAGTGATGAATCCTCTTGTATGCGAGTCTACTTCACGTTTCATGAGTTAGCCTTATGTTTCATCGTCGTTGCAATTTCAAGTAATTCATCTTTGTAGGATATTCTTTATTTATTATGCTGATATATTAATTAATTTTGATATAGTTTAGATTTTAGTTTTTAGGTTTTCTGATTGATATAATTTAACTTTAATTTTAGGAATTAACGATTAAGAAAACTCGACAAATATAATAAGTTCTCATAGTATTAAAATTTAATATAGCTCAATTAATGTGATTTAAATAATCACCAATAAACAATATAAACTTAAAATTAACACACACGCGCGCGCACACATACACACACACCCACACACACTTAGATTACATTATTTACACCACTTTCAGATAGGCCTACTAATTACTTATACCGCATCACTAGACACAGAACATGTAGAGAATCGGTTCTTATTTAAAATGTATTCTTTGGAGTAGTGAATTCACAAAATAAAGGAAATGCAAGTTGGGTAAAATCATTAATTTCATGGACTTTACAGAACATTAAGTCTCCGCGGGTACAGATTTGAACTCTAAAAAACAGATAGTTATTCAGTAAGATAAATTCCCGTAGTTCGCTTGATTTGAAGTGTTTTTCTCAGTTTTGAAGGGCTACAGCTGGTGTGTGTGGTCTGGAAATACGGTCGTAATTCTATAGATACGTCACAACGGAAACAGCCCTTTTCGACGGCGCACACTTTACGACGCGGGAAAACTCATAAAAATACTCTAAACTA
Source organism: Magicicada septendecula (assembly GCA_034769895.1). Taxonomy (NCBI): domain Eukaryota; kingdom Metazoa; phylum Arthropoda; class Insecta; order Hemiptera; family Cicadidae; genus Magicicada; species Magicicada septendecula. The sequence goes on along the minus strand of CM068376.1, from coordinate 359,428,562 downwards.
CCCTTAAAGCCAACCCTAACGCGAGTGTTAATGTAACTGTGTGTAGCATGCAACCTTTGTAGTGTTTTATTACTTTGTTTAATACAATCTATAAATCTACTGACGATGAGACTAGATATATAATAATCTGCTCATGTTTTCATTCAGAACATGTGTTTACAAATTTCCAGACTTATATAATTATATTAAGTATACCGAAAGTTTATTAACAGCTTCTTTCGGGGTCACTGAATTAATTTTCCTGTATTTCATATGGAAAACGTAGAGGTAAAACCTGTGTAATAAATCTGTATGTGTATTTAAAAAATAGTTACTAATATATTAGCGTACCCAGCTGAAAAAAATAATAAAACAACCTAAACACAAAGATAAAAATAAAAATCCTCATAAACTCTTTTCGACCCTCTGAGGGGCTCCGGTCCCGTTCGTCCCCCATCTTAAATACGCTCCTACCGCACGTTAGGTATAATTTATATAAATATCAAATGTGTTACATAAAACACAGTTTTATGATGAGTAAAACACATCGAATTGAAGTCATGAGGAGACGAGTCCTTCATATGTGTGACGAAGAACGCGAGCATGACAGTCTGCGAAATTCAATTAGAATGGAATTATTATTTTTCAGCTCATTACATTTTCTCAACACGCGAGCGCGCATTAACGTTAAGTTATCATCCTTCTATTCGCGACTTCGAAAATGGTTTCTTAAATGTCTACAAATATATTTACACCACTAGTAGTGGAAAAGTGTAGAGAAATTGTCTGAAACTACAATTGAACCCGCGCGCGCACACACACCCACACACCCACACACAAATCGTGACTAATGTGAAATTATTAACAAACGCTTAGTTGTCATCGTTTTTATGAGTCGTATTATGGATTTCTTAAGCTTAATTCTTTAAAATCCCAAAACCGTAACCAATTTTATCACTAAAAAATTACAGCTTTCTTATAATCACGCCGGAGGCAGCACAGATGCGTAACTTTATTTTATATTATTAAAATATATTCTTTAAAATTTTAAATCATTTGTGTATTAATAACTGTAGAAGATAAACGTTTTGTATATGAATTTGCACCTTTTGTATGTATGTGCACGTACAAACATAATTGTATATTGGTTTTCGTTTTGAGACGTTTCAGCAGAAGAAGAGGAGATCGGAATATAAGAATCAGTGCCCATTTCATCAAATCAAATAATTCTATTTTATTCCCTGCCCTGTGCATCGCCGTGATCATTTAATCTTTTACCACATTTCCTCTTGAATTAGTCCATGCACGTGTGCGTGTGCTTATGTGTTGACCATAAAATCCGTTTTAAGTCTTTTTATCACAAAGGACGTCTTCCAAACGAATGTTTCATGTGAAGTTCCTCGACTTTTACCTCGACAGACGTCTTACGTGGCAGAAATAGTCTACCCAAACCGTGGCCGCCGCTTAGGCAGCAATGTACGCAGTGCTGCCAACTCGGTCTTTCCAAAAGTCGCAAAATGGCACTCAGAAGAATCCTATTTCAAGTAAAAATTACGTAGATTTAAAAAATATATTATTTAATATTTTGAATTATTTTTATTTTACTTTGAGTCTATTATATTTTTCAAGATCTCTGTAATACATGTCATATATTAGTAAAATATTAACTTTTCAACAACTAGGCGTACACCGACATTAATGATATGATAGATTATGGAACTCAGTGTATAAAACTACGTCTAGTATGTTATTGTTACGACGGTCTTCTTGATCGTAGTATGGTACACTGGAAAACAGAATACAAAACACCAATGAAGTCACTAAAAAAAAAAACAGCTTTAATTCTCACAGTTAACAGTTTGTAAGCAGCAAATTATTCAACAAGATTATACTCGTGCAATCATTCAAGTTAATCTGTCCACAAAAATAATAATGTCAACAAAAAATAATTCCGCACTATAATCACTTTTCACTAATTCACCACTTGAGACGCGCTGCGTAAATCGGCCGACAACAACTGAAAACCTATTGTCTGCCGGTGTGGCCTATTTATAGTCTGCAGAGTTCCATAATATGCGTCTTTAACAAACATTTAAAAATTCTAGAGGATAGTTCAGCGCGGCCTTTGCAGAAACAAATACCGGCAGGGCTAGTCGAGAAGCTTGTGGAACGACACCATCGAACGCACGAGACGTTCCGCATTACGTAACACTGCCTCGCACGTTAAGAGTCACGTACGCACACAAACATTACAGCTCAGGGATAGCAGACGAACTTGTAGAACAATATGTAATTGCCTAACTTTATTTTGATCCTTGCGTATTACAAACCATAGACATAGGGTTATGAAACTTACTTTGAATCATGTTCCTATTAATAACTTTTACATATTACAAATATGGAAACAAATTTTTCTCCTTGAGAGCGTAATACAATTACTATTTATTTTGCACATGTACAAGGATTCGGTAGGTATCACTGCGCGCGCGTATTTGTAGCAATAACCAGTGTGGTCTCTCTCATCTCAATGCATACAGTACTAACTAAACGGGGATAATTTTTTCATTAGTTCTGCAAAAACACAGAGTACAAAAACGATTGCCAGCTTTCTAAATTAGTTTACAATGATTTTTAATAGAACAGTATTGGTCAAATTATGATTATAGACTAAGTTAACGTTAAATGCAAGCATTAATGTTACTAGTTAATTTCATTTAAGTCTGGTATATCAAAAGACACCATCAGATATCCTCTAAAATGGCTGAATTGACCCTAGTAAATTTCGTAATTCAAAATATAAAGTTTTGTCGCTAACGGTATCTTCTAATCCCATAGATTTAGCAAATTATTATCTCTGTACGTACGTAGTTTATACCAGCACCCACTCTGTGGCGACGTGGCTAAAATCTACAGTCACTCTTGGCCAACCTTCAACTTGACCGTTCGTATCGTCCGTTACCATAAAGTCCCTGCCCCGGAAACTTTACCGTCAATGCGTGAGCTTCCAAAGCACTCCCTCAACGCCAAACGGATACTGGACTCGACCTCGATTGTTGTTTTGATCGACACGTCGAGTTTGGTTTACACAACGATTTAGCACAAAGTTACACAATGTCTGTCAGTATCCGGGTTGAAACACAAACAAACATGAATTCTGTATATAACATGAACGACTGACATATTTCCTCGCTCACTCTGAGATCGTTTTGTTAGAATTTATTTAGTACATACCATGGAGGATACAAGGTTATCAAATCAGCAGTTCAACTAGTTGACCATTCCGTATATACTATTATCAATGTTTTGAGACGGTTCTGTATAGAAAGTGGAATCATTATTTATATCTGGATGTCAAATGGTTGTTTGGAGGTAGATGCGTTTGGTAAAACTGTCGGGCACGAATTTCATATTTAAGGTACAAATCGCTCAAGTTTTCTTCCCAATTCCACAATCGCTCTCGGAAATTACCGACCATTATTTTAGTCCCAGTGATCAATTGACACAATGACCGTCAGACACAAACATCATTGGACGACTTTTTCTTTTTAATAATGATTATGAGGAAAACGACGTTTAATATTATTTAAGTTGTTTTTATTCTCCTTTTTCAGATGATCTGTAACGTGTTAGTAAATATATTTTGTTTTTTAGGATTCATTTGTTTTATTCGAATTCGATTTATGCTGCTACCACTAATGTTAACTATGCCGTATGGTTGTAAATTCTTCTAGTATTTGCATTATTAAACTACTAGAATTTAACGGTGGTAACAGAGAAAGGCTTTCCTGTCTCATATCTCAAAAGAATATCCTCTTTCGGCTTAAATATAAATTTATTTCCGCTGTAAAAATCTAACGAAACTGAATGAGACCAGAGTCTCTTAACGAATAATATAATGTACTATATTAAAGACAGTCGAAGACACCACACTTATGCCGCGATCCCATTGTGCTCGTTGCGCCGCAAAATGTCTGCCAAAATGTTTCACAGAAAATATGTAGAAATATCTTTCTATGTGCTCTTCCATAGGTTTGTGTTAACGACATCCCTAGATGAATTGGTCGTTGTAGGGATTCAAAATAAACACACTTGGATTACCTTTATTTTTATTATTACTAAATTATCTTATTTGTAATTATAAATTAATGTAATTAAATTATTATAAATTATATAAATAATTAAATAAATAAGTTTGATTACTTAATTATTTAAATTTAATTTGACAAATTTTATTAAACACGTTACTATTGTTTATATCCTTAAAAAAAAATAGGAAAAGAGTATTAGATAGGCCTAATTAAAAAAAAAGTTAAATAAGTAGGTAAATTAAATGCAACTTTCGAAAATGTGTTTAAATTATGTTTTAATACTTATATGTTTATGACACAGAAAATTAGTCTTTCTTACACATTGCTGTAGCTGTTTATGCCGCCAGGACACAGAAAACTTGTTCACCGCTCAAACGTCTGACATGGACTCTTCCCACATTCCTCTCTATCTCACGTTTGTTTTCACTCTTTCACCCAGTTTTGGCTTTTCGCTCTTTTTCCCTGTAGCTGGTGGATGGGTGATAAGAATGTAGAAACGAATAATTATATGCAAGAAGGGAAAATGTAATGGGTCCTCACATTAATAATTCATCAATTACGGGACCTTTCTCTCTTTTCCCGAAAAGGTAGACGAGCCTCTGGGTGTTTTGGGGACAAGCCTCCTTCAGCCAGTGGGGAAGAAAGTTTGGGGAGAAAATGATCGCCGGTTGCTGAGAAGGTGGAGGCACCAATAAGAAGACTAAAGAGTTCGGACATGTTTATGTATGTGTATGTTGTGTAGTTGAACTGCCTATGAGGGCATTGTAGTGTAGTGGCGGCAGCTTGGAATGGAAACTGGAGATTGGAAGAGAGTCGACAATAAGTGTGTGATTAAAAATTGTAGGTTGTTGTGTTCGCAAGTGGCAAGTAGCGGGTTATTTATGAGAAAGGCGGTCTTAGGTCGTTTGTTGTTGGTCTATTGATGGATTCTGTTGTGGTATGAATGGTAGGGCGGAGTGTTGCATTTCGGAAGTACCGGGGGCTCAGTATGTAAAGGAAAGTGTCTAGGTCAGCATGTATGTGGCTAGGGAATAGATGTCTGTATTGCTATATTGCTGGTTTTTGTTTAGAGAGGACGAAGAGCTTGCCGTTCTGTGATTCTGTCATAGGCAGGTGTACATACCTCTCCGCATGGCCCAAACCACCTCGCAATTGCAACTTCCCCGAATATGTAACAATAGGCGACCCTTTTCATAAAAAAGACTGTGTTTACTTGTACGTCTGTGGACAGATAAATAAACTCATCAAGTGAGCATAACCGATTTTTTTCTTATTATAGTGCACTAAAGTGTGTGCCTTCGAATAATTAATATTCTGTAATGTATAGTTATGTGCTCACCAAACAAACTGATTGAGCCGTTATACTGGCTGTAGAATGTACGAAATAATTAACCAGTCTGCCACATAGTTCAATTACGTGTAGCGTACATAAACGGTGGCATGACCATAACTTTGTTTGCTTTGGAAAGTATCTATCAATGTTGATTGATATTGTTGCTGGACAATGCGGCTCTTTATCTACGTAACGTACGCTTAGGCTGATTGATAACACGCTGACAATTCGTAATTGATAAGCTTTCATCTGTTCAAGAAAAGCACTTAACGGGTTTACAAATGAAAATTTATATTTGAACCATCGGTATATATAGCTAAATAAACATCTAATTGGGAACAATAAGATTTGCAGTATGTTTAGATGTTACCAGCCTTTATTTATGTACACTAGGCCTATAAATAATCATAACCTCTCACAATTATTCTGGTTATTAATGAATATTAGGATTAATAATTAATAATATTTATCATACAAGAACATTTTTTATTTATTTGTATTTTATACATCAATGTTCCGACAGCTTTTGAATACTGTACTCTTTAAATAACATGGGACATTTTGTAATTGTATAACACAGTATGGTATAAATGTAAATTTTATAATACATTTTAGGTTAGTTGTCTCCAAGTCGCTTATATTAATATAATAGATATTTACCATATATCCGTCGTGCGACTTCGTTTTTCTCGTCTTATGACGCGTTTCGGCAACGAATTGCCATCTTCAGAAATCTTAATCACTCATTAGAGATCGTTAAAAAATTAAAAACACTAAAATCATTACAGTAAAAGTGCACTTTTACGACATTGGAAACTCACAGACGCGAACATGAAAGTTTATGTTTCTCGCGTGGACAATATCGATCGACTGCTTTCGCGTGGACAATATCGATCGACTGATTCACTGTTTATATAGCCACTGATAAACCTGTTTTGCTTATTATAGCCCGTATGTACTGTGACTTTCCATTTACCGGCGCCCGTGTGCAAGTATTGCCGTGTCGTACAATATGTTATGTGAAAATGTAAGTTTATCATTCAAGACATAATCACTGTTGATTTTGACGGCTTTATATATTTCATATTCCTCAAGCGCGTCCATGTATTTTCCTTTCCTGCAGCAATGCAAGGGCTGGAAATTTGTCTCAAAATCACTGTAGTTATGATTACATAGTATCAGGTGTCTGGCAAAATTAGATGTTGTTTTATGTAATTCCCTTCTTTGTTTTACATATAATATTTAAATCTAATCTTTCGATTCGAAAGTCCTGATGACATTTTAAAAAAAAAAAATTAAGCATACAAACAAATGTATATAGCCTAATGGCTTCTGAACATTAACTCTCACTTAAAGCAAATCAACAGCTTAAATTGGGCAACGACGAATGATTCGCATACCGAAACATCTGTTAGGGCAGTCGAAGTTTATATGTTTAGAATAATGACTGGGAAACACATTTACTGCGCGCGGTCGGCGCCAGTATCTTACTAAACGATGAAAAATCGAGAAGATACGGTTTCTACTATTTATATGTACTCATTAATATTACTGGAGTTCAATGATGTAATCACGTATTGTTAAATCTGTAAACGATTTACTGAAATATTCGTTAAAGTTTACCCCGCTTAAAACGACAAGTTCAACCCAACGTGCATTATCAAGTAAACACGGGCGCGGGCGTGGGTCGGTGGGTGGGCGGATGCATGACAGCGCGCGCGTCGTCAAGGAAATAGCTTCTCACCTGCACGAGCAGCGAAGGGGTTAACACGCGACTCTGAGGCGGAAATATTCATAACGCGCAGTCCAAGCAGAGCGTGGAATACACTGTGACGCCGTTAAGGAAATCGTTATACAGACACATAAACTCGTATCCACTACTCGATACGAACTTCCATCTTGGCCCGCATTAATTTAGAAGAACGAGTACAGTAAAGTACGGAAACAATTGGACTCTGTGTTGTACATACTATTTTTCGTTAAATTGCGTCAATATTATTTTAGTATTCAACGACTCCTGATAGCCATCTTTAGTAAAACGTTATTGATTAACGCTTATCGATAACTACTGCGTCCTTCAAATTCTTTATCAATGTATCAATAACTATTATCTATAAATAATTGGTAATTGTAAGTTGTCGTCAGCAGTATCTCAAACAATAATTACGAAACCCTGCAATCATGTACTCATTTTGCAGTTGATTCATTTTCTTCCTTTTTCTTTTTTAATGTCCGGTTAGAGTTGGTCATTCCGTTCCTCCAAACAGAATGCTTTTTGTGCAGGGGCCTATTTACGGGCGGGGGAACAAACGGGACCAGGGGGGCCGAAAGTTGACAAGAAATGTTGCTATTCTCGTAATATTTAAGCCGTTTTATAAATTTCTCAGCTCTTTACGCTAATACAGTAGTAACCGTCTTTTCAATATAGGTTTACAAATAAGTTTATTGCACTGCATTTGCGTTAGTCTTAACTTGTTTTATCTATGTACAAAGCCGACTTGACAGGACCTTATTCTAGATACGATATTGTTTGGCTGTGAAACACTTTTACTGATACTCACGTTATGAAATCTGTGATTATCGCTTTGCACTGAGCGGGAAACCACGTCGATCAGCAGCAAACTACAAACATAAATACGTTCACAGAAGTGTTTTCTTAGTAAAGAATAGTCGGTTCTCCGACAGGGTAGTTGCGGCATAGTGTTAGCCACATTGTTAACAACGGGTGCGCGTTTGAACGTTGAAAACATTTCGTCTCATGTTACAAACAGTAGAGTATTAATTTGTCCGTTGGCTGACATGTTTCGCTTTCAGTAATAAAATGCTGCAGTTCGTTAGCTAATTGTGTTTCACTGTCTTCACGATGTTTTCCCCTGGGGTATGCGTATCAGCTTCTTTTACACTCATCAGTTTAGTAAGCTTTATGTATATTCCCACTAACAATAGTAAATAGCTTACTATTGATTCGATTGTGTTATTATTTTTTTAATTGATTTATTGACGATGGGTTGCTGACAACTATACGATCTTTAAACCTAGCTTTCGATGGTAGGCCTACTTGAAAATTATCATACGTGTTAGGTCGGAGTATTACCGTCCTTATAATTAACCACATGACGTTTCGACCACTAAACAATTTGTCGCCGTCTTCAGGTGTAAGTTAAACTAATTACATTCAACACAGACTTAAGCCTACCCGGGATTCGTTCCCTAACAAGAGTGAACCGTCAGAAACATAAACCACCACCACCATCTACAAAGTTAAACACACCTATAGACAAACTATTTATAAAAAAACGCAACTAACCCTCTACGTCCGCTGAAAAACCCTCAACCACACTGACAAAGAACAACGACGCAGACCAGCAATGACTTATTTAAAGCCAAAACTAAGCACCCTGGTCCGTCCACAGCTATCCCCGCCTACCATGACATACATATTCTTTAAAATTCCTAATCCAGGTTGGGAAGAGTATTTGATTTTTTACAAAAATTAACACAACGTCTGTAGAAACAAAAGTAAATGTTTGAAAATACGTAACCAAATCGTTATTTAAATTAATGTTTATTTACAACAGCGGTTTCAGTTAACATTTTTACCCCTGGAAGCCATCTGACAACACACACACACACACACACACACACACACACACACACACGTGTAGTAGTTTACGTAGTATATTTTTACTTCCATGTTCCTTAAAGAAATGGAAGTATGGTGATGGCAAAAAAAATCGTGTTCGAGATTATTGCAGATTCTGATTGTACTACACTCAAAACATGAAAAAAAGTCGTTTTTCGAAAAGTGTCTGTGTGTGTGTCTGTGTGTCTGTAGTCTGTCTGTCTATGTCTGTAGATTTTTTTTTATGGCAAAAGATAACAGCCGCAAATTGAAACAGAATCAAATAAGTTTTTGCATACAGCCCTGATTAGTAGAGTACTCGCGACCTATTGTTTTTGGTGAAGATCGGTTAAGGGAATGGGTAGTTTACCGGCAACGGTTTTTTTTTTATCAAGGGTAATTTTGTTTGTTTGGCAAACGATAACAGCTGCAAATTCAAACAGAATCAAATAATGTTTCGCATACAGTCCTAAATTGTAGAGTTCTCAAGATCTGTTGATTTTGGTAAAGATCGGTTAAGGGAAAGGGGTAGGTTACCAGCAACGTTTTATGTTTTAACAAGGGTATTTTTTATGGCAAACGATAACAGCCGCAAATTCAAACATAATCAAATAATGTTTTGCATACTGCCCTGAATTGCAGAGTTCTCAAGACCTTTTGTTTTTGGTGAAGATCGGTTAAGCGAAAGGGGTAGTTTACCGGCAACATTTTATGTTGTAACAAGAGAAATGTTTCCATGACGAACGATAACTGCCGCACATTCAAACAGAATCAAATATTTTTTTGCATGCATCTCTGAATTGTAGAGGACGGAAGGTCTACTGATTTTGCAGAAGATCGGTTAAGAGAAAGGGGTAGTTTACCTGAAACATTTTATGATTTAACAAGAGTAAATTACTTAATTTTTATAAATAAAGTATCCTGTAAGAAGCTCATAGTAATCCACTGTAGAAACGTAGATGAAATATCTATAAATGAAGAGGTTAGGTGAACGGGGTGGGGGTAATTTCCTATTATTAAAAATTATAGTTGATGGTGGAGAGGAGAATTTTTTATATGTGTACTACGTTATCGGCAACAAAGAAGTAGTTTTTATTTAAATTACTTCCCGGCCTCTTTAGCCATAGTTCAATGTTTTCTGCAAAACCAGAGTTTTCGGCAGTGCCATCGACTGCCATCATCGGAGAAAATCGTGTGCGAAAACGTGAGGTGGTATACGTTAGTGACCACAGTACTGTGGTTAATGCTGAAGCAATAAGTAGAATGACGTAGTTTCTATGGAAATATTTCATTTCGAAATTGCTTTTAAATATAAATCTTAGAACATGGAAGTCATGTATGTTTCTCCATACCGATATTTTTCTATGGTAAACGATAACAGCCGCAAATTCAAACAGAATCAAATGATGTGTTGCATACAGCCCTGTATTGTAGAGTTCTCAATACCTATTGGTGTTGGTGAAGATCGATTAAGGGAAAGGGGTAGTTTACCAGCAACGTTTTATTTTTTAAAAGGGTATTTTTTATGGCAAACGATAAGAACCGCAAATTCAAACAGAATCAAATATGTTTTTGGATACAGCCCTGATTTGCTGAGTACTAAAGACCTATTGTTTTTGGTGAAGATCGGTTAAGGGAAAGGGGTAGTTTAATAACCACATTTTTCGTTTTTTTAAGGGTTTTTTAATGGCAAACGATAAAAGCCGCAAATTCAAACAGAATCACATAATATTTTGCATACTACCCTGAAATGTAGAGGTCTCATTATCTGTTCATTTTTGTGAAGATCGGTTAAGGGAATAGGGTAGTTTACAAGAAACGTTTTATGTTTTATCAAGGGTGTTTCCTTTGGCAAACGATAAGAGCCGCAAATTAAAACAGAATCAAATAATTGTTTGCATACATGCCTGAATTGTAGAGAACTCATGACCTGTCGTTTTTGGTGAACATCGGTTAAGGAATAGGGGTAGTTTACCAGCAACGGTTTTTTATCAAGGGTAATTTTTTTCTATGGTAAACGATAACAGCCGCAAATTTAAACAGAATCTAATGATCTATTGCATACAACCCTGTATTGTAGTGTTCTCAATACCTATTGGTGTTTGTGAAGATCGGTTAAGGGAAAGGGGTAGTTTACCAGCCACGTTTTTGGTTTTAAAAGGGTATTTTCTATGGCAAACGATAAGAGCCGCAAATTCGAACAGAATCAAATAAGTTTTTGCATACAGTCCTGATCTTCGGTGTACTAAGGACCTATTGTTTTTGGTGAAGATCGTTTAGGGGAAAGGGGTAGTTTACCAACCACGTTTTTTGTTTTATCAAGGGTATTTTGTATGGCAAACGATAACAGCCGCAAATCCAAACAGAATCATATAATATTTTGCATACCGTCCTGATTTGTAGAGTTCTCAAGACATGTCGTTTTTGGTAAAGATCGGTTAAGGGGAATGGGTAGTTTACCAACAATGGTTTTTATCAAGGGTAATTTTACTTCCATAGTCCTTAAGGAATGGAAGTATGGTGATGGCAAAAAAAATCGTGTTCGAGATTATTGCAGATTCTGATTCTACTACACTCAAAACATGAAAAAAGTCGTTTTCCGAAAAGTGTCTGTGTGTGTGTGTCTGTCTGTCTGTCTGTCTGTCTGTCTGTGTGTCTGTAGATTTTTTTTTATGGCAAACGATAACTGCCGCAAATTCAAACAGAATCAAATAATGTTTCGCATACAGCCCTGAATTGTAGAGTACTCAAGACCTTTTGTTTTTGGTGAAGATCGGTTAAGGGGAAGGGGTAGTTTACCAGCAACGTTTTTTATCAAGCGTATTTTCTATGGCAAACGATAACAGCCGCAAATTCAAACAGAATCAAATAATGTTTTGCATACAGCACTGATTTGTACAGTACTCGCGACCTATTGTTTTTGGTGAAGATCGGTTGAGAGGAAGGGGTAGTTTACCTGCAACGGTTTTTTTTTATCAAGGGAAATTATTTTGGCAAACGATAACAGCCGCAAATTCAAACAGAATCAAATAATGTTTCGCATGCAGCCCTGAATTGTAGAGTTCTCAAGACCTATTGTTTTTGGTGACGATCGGTTAAGGGAAAGGGGTAGTTTACCTACAACGTTTTTTTAACAAGGGTATTTTCTATGGCAAACGATAACAGCCGCAAATTCAAACAGAATCAAATAATGTTCTGCATCCAGCCCTGATTTGTAGAGTACTCAAGACCTGTTGTTTTTGGTGAAGATCGGTTGAGGGGAAGGGGTAGTTTACCTGCAACGTTTTTTATCAAGCGTATTTTCTATGGCAAACGATAACTGCCCAAATTCAAACAGAACCAAATAATTTTTTGCATACATCAGTGAATTGTAGAGGACTCAAGGCCTTTAGAATTGGGTGAAGATCGGTTAAGGGGAAGGGGTAGTTTACATGCAACCTTTTACGTTTTAACAAGAGTAAAGTACTTGAAAATTCATTTAAACTTTTTCAAACAATGGTAATTGTTGAAAATAATATAATTTTGTTCCAGGCAATCTGAAAATTTCAGATTTTGTACCTCAAAATCTGAAAAGATTATACGATAGTTTATGAAATGGTTAATAATACGTCAGTGGATGGTGTAATGAGAAATTAGCACAGAAATGGAAACCTGGGGAATGTTAACTGTTCTGTAGATACAATTTTTTCAGAATGTTTGGAAATGATCATCAACATTGAAGAAAAAGTAAGCATATTAAGAAACATATGTAAGTACTTATTATAAAAAAATAATGTTTGTTTTTTGATAAAGTCATTTTGATTATAAAATATAAATATTTACAACAAGAAAAGAATTTTCAGTTTTCAAATTTTAAATATATTTTTATAAAACAATGGGTTCTTCATTGAGGTGGGGACCATGTCACTCACTCCATCTCAAGCCTCCTCTCCCATTTTGCAAAAAAAGAGGACCCTGTCAAGGCTGATACTTTGACGACAGTGACAGGGCTTTCCACCAAATTCAGCAGAGTGACAGGTAGGCGCAACTCTGATTGGCTCCTCAGATTTCCCCAGCGTTAGTAGGTTCTATGAAAATATTTTATTTCAAAAATGATTTTAAATATAAATCTTAGATATGTTTTATAAATCTTATGTTTTATGTTTTAAGATGGGTAATTTTTTATATGACGAACCATAACTGCCGGAAAATTCAAACAGAATCAAATAATTTTTTAGATATGTGCCTGAGCTATAGAGAACTCAATGTCTGTTGATTTTGGTGAAGATCGGTTACGGGGAAAGGGCAGTTTACCTGAAACATTTTTTGTTGTAACATGAGTAAAGTACTTAATTTTGATAAAGTATCCTGATAAGATCTTAATAATCCACTGTAGAAACGTAGATGAAATATCTATAAATGAAGAGGCTAGTTGAACGGGCTGGGGGTAATTTTCTATAAATCAAAATTATAGTTGAAGGGGGAGGGGATAATATTCTCGAACACGATTTTTTACTTCCATGTTCCTAAAGGAAATGGAAGTATGGTGATGGCAAAAAAAATCGTGTTCGAGATTATTGCAGATTCTGATTCTACTACACTCAAAACATGAAAAAAAGTCGTTTTCCGAAAAGTGTCTGTGTGTGTGTCTGTGTGTCTGTGTGTCTGTGTGTCTGTAGATTTTTTTTCTATGGCAAACGATAACTGCCGCAAATTCAAACAGAATCAAATAATTTTTTGCATACAGCCCTGATTTGTAGAGGACTCGCGACCTATTGTTTTTGGTGAAGATCGGTTGAGGGAAAGGGGTAGTTTACCGGCAACGGTTTTTTTTTATCAAGGGAAATTTTTTTTTTTTTTGGCAAACGATAACAGCCGCAAATTCAAACAGAATCAAATAATGTTTCGTATACAGCCCTGAATTGTAGAGTTCTCAAGACCTTTTGTTTTTGGTGAAGATCGGTTAAGGGAAAGGGGTAGTTTACTTGTAACGTTTTATGTTTTAACAAGGGTATTTCCTATGGCAAACGATAACAGCCGCAAATTCAAACAGAATCAAAAGATTATTTGCATACAGCCCTAAATTGTAGAGTTCTCAAGACCTATTGTTTTTGGTGAAGATCGGTTAAGGGAAAGGGGTAGTTTACCTACAACGTTTTTTTAATAATGGTATTTTCTATGGCAAACGATAACAGCCGCAAATTCAAACAGAATCAAACAATTTTCTGCATACAGCCCTGATTTGTAGAGTACTCAACACCTATTCTTTTTGGTGAAGATCAGTTGAGGGGAAGGGGTAGTTTACCTGCAACGTTTTTTATCAAGCGTATTTTTTATGGCACACGATAACTGCCGCAAATTCAAACAGAATCAAACAATTTTTTGCGAACAGCCCTGATTTGTAGAGTACTCGCGACCTATTGTTTTTGGTGAAGATCGGTTGAGGGGAAGGGGTAGTTTACCTGCACGGTTTTTTTTATCAAGGGAATTTTTTTTTTTTGGCAAACGATAACAGCCGCAAATTCAAACAGACTTAAATAATGTTTCGTATACAGCCCTGAATTGTAGAGTTCTCAAGACCTTTTGTTTTTGGTGAAGATCGGTTAAGGGAAAGGGGTAGTTTACTTGTAACGTTTTATGTTTTAACAAGGGTATTTCTTATGGCAAACGATAACAGCCGCAAATTCAAACAGAATCAAAAGATTATTTGCATACAGCCCTAAATTGTAGAGTTCTCAAGACCTATTGTTTTTGGTGAAGATCGGTTGAGGGGAAGGGGTAGTTTACCTACAACGTTTTTTTAACAAGGGTATTTTCTATGGCAAACGATAACAGCCGCAAATTCAAACTGAATCAAATAATTTTCTGCATACAGCCCTGATTTGTAGAGTACTCAAGACCTGTTGTTTGTGGTGAAGATCAGTTGAGGGGAAGGGGTAGTTTACCTGCAACGTTTTTTATCAAGCGTATTTTCTATGGCAAACGATAACTGCCGCAAATTCAAACTGAATCAAATAATTTTCTGCATACAGCCCTGATTTGTAGAGTACTCAAGACCTGTTGTTTGTGGTGAAGATCAGTTGAGGGGAAGGGGTAGTTTACCTGCAACGTTTTTTATCAAGCGTATTTTCTATGGCAAACGATAACTGCCGCAAATTCAAACAGAATCAAATAATTTTTTGCATACAGCCCTGGTTTGTAGAGTACTCACGACCTATTGTTTTTGGTGAAGATCGGTTGAGGGGAAGGGGTAGTTTACCTGCACAGTTTTTTTTATCTAGGGAAATTTTTTTTTTTTGGCAAACGATAACAGCCGCAAATTCAAACAGACTTAAATAATGTTTCGTATACAGCCCTAAATTGTAGAGTTCTCAAGACCTATTGTTTTTGGTGAAGATCGGTTGAGGGAAAGGGGTAGTTTACTTACAACGTTTTTTTAACAAGGGTATTTTCTATGGCAAACGATAACAGCCGCAAATTCAAACAGAATCAAATAATGTTTTGCATACAGCCCTGATTTGTAGAGTTCTCAAGACCTGTTGTTTTTGGTGAAGATCGGTTAAGGGGAAGGGGTATTTTACCTGCACCGTTTTTTTATCAAGCGTATTTTCTATGGCAGACGATAACAGCCGCAAATTCGAACAGAATCAAATAATTTTTTGCATACATCCCTGAATTGTAGAGGTCTCAAGGACGTTCGATTTTGGTGAAGATCGGTTAAGGGGAAGGGGTAGTTTACCAGCAACCTTTTACGTTTTAACAAGAGTAAAGTACTTGCAAATTTATTTAAACTTTTTGAAACAATGGTAATTGTTAAAAATAAAATAATTTTGTTGCCAGGCAATAAAATTAAAATTTTTTAATTTTAATGTAATATAATATTTTTCATTTAATACGGCAATAAAAAGGCAGGTAAAACACAAACACACAATTCACGTTATTTCTGGCCTCACTCATGTTTATTTTCTTACGTTTGCACGCTTTTTAAATGGAAAGTGCCGAAACCCACACCAACATAACGCGTGCAAGCCGAAAAAATGGACATCAATTTGCTTACTGGCGAAGCTAGTAGTTAATGAATGGGTAGGCAAAAATCTTATCTTAAATTTTTTTTAAGGAATCACTAAAAGGACGGTGGGTCAAATCGGACGCTGAGGTAGAGTTTGCTGTAACCGAATGGTTCCACAAACAGCCGTAAGAATTTTACTAGCAGGGAATCTACAGGTTAGCGCAACAGTGGAACTCATGTCTTAATGTTATTGGAGACTTCTTTTAAAATCGTTGAATAAAAATTGCTTTACAGCTCTATACGTGTGTCTATTGAACAATCC
Organism: Magicicada septendecula; assembly: GCA_034769895.1. NCBI lineage: Eukaryota > Metazoa > Arthropoda > Insecta > Hemiptera > Cicadidae > Magicicada > Magicicada septendecula. The sequence goes on along the minus strand of CM068376.1, from coordinate 359,412,230 downwards.
TTGTATTAGTCATACACGATAATACAACTGATTAAACTTCAAATTTTTAAACTTGGTTAGTTTCTATATATATGTTTAATGTTACAAATAATTCAAATAACAATCTTGATCATCTGTTAGTTCAGCGGAATAACAGTGACACTTTTAATAACCGCATAAAATAAACACTTAGAAACAACACAGGCGCTTTAACTTAACTGTTTGGACCACAGAAGTGAGGCATGCCTCAACGCTCTATGTGTACAGCGCGGGACAATCCCCCCTCCCTACACTTCCCTATCACACCACTACATTGCTTACATACGATGTATACAAAAAACGCTGAGGCAAGTTCAGGTTGCCTCATTCGCTTTAAACGAACTATGCCGAATCTCACCTGTCACCAATTAGCGGTCGCTCAATAAAGCACGTTTCGGTTTAATAAATTTGACAGTCACAGTAACAATGTATAATCTTTACGTTATGTAGTTCATACGTATTTATAATTTTTATTCTACAGAATTTGTTAGGGTAGGCATTGCCTCAATTGCCTCCATGTAACTTCGCCACTGATATATATGTGTACAACGTTATCGGCAACAAAGAAGTAGTTTTTGTTAAAATTGCTTCCCGGGATATTTGGCCGTAGTCCAATGTTTTCTACAAAACCAGACATTTCGGCAATGCCATCGACTTCCATCATCAGTGAAAATCGAGTGCGATAACGTGAGGTGGTATACGTTAGTGACCACAGTACTGTGGTTAAGGCTGAAGCAGTAAGTAGAAAGAAGTAGTTTCTATGGTAATATTTCATTTCGAAAATGATTTTAAATATAAATCTTAGAATATGGAAGTCATGTATGGTTCTCCATACCGATATTTTTGTTTGTTTGGCAAACGATAACAGCCGCAAATTGAAACATAATCAAATTATGTTTCGCATACAGCCCTAATATTTAGAGTTCGCAAGATCTGTCGATTTTGGTAAAGATCGGTTAAGGGAAAGGGGTAGTTTACCTGCAACGATTTATGTTTTAACAAGAGTATTTTCTATGGCAAACGATAACAGCCGCAAATTCAAACATAATCAAATAATATTTTGCATACTGCCCTGAATTGTAGAGTTCTCAGGACGTTTTGTTTTTGGTGAAGATCGGTTAAGGTAAAGGGGTAGTTTACCTGCAACGTTTTATGTTTTAAAAGGGTATTTCTTATGGCAAACGATAAGAGCTGCAAATTCAAACAGAATCAAATACGTTTTTGTATACTGCCCTGATTTCTTGAGTACTAAAGGCTTATATTTTTTGGTGAAGATCGTTTAAGGGAAAGGGGTAGTTTACCGGCTACATTTTTTGTTTTATCAAGGGTATTTTGTATGGCAAACGATAACAGCCGCAAATTCAAACAAAACCACACAATATTTTGCATATAGCCCTGAATTATAGGGTTCTCAAGATCTATTGTTTTTGGTGAAGATTGGTTAAGGGAAAGGGGTAGTTTACCTGCAACGGTTTTTTATCAAGGGTAATTTTTTTCTATGGTAAACGATAACAGCCGCAAATTCAAACAGAATCAAATGCTGTTTTGCATACAGCCCTGTATTGTAGAGTTCTCAATACCTATTGGTGTTGGTGAAGATCGGTTAAGGGAAAGGGGTAGTTTACCAGCAACGTTTTATGTTTTAAAAGGGTATTTTTTTTGGCAAACGATAAGAGCCGCAAATTCAAACAGAATCAAATACATTTTTGCATACAGCCCTGTTTTGTTGAGTACTAAAGACCTATTGTTTTTGGTGAAGATCAGTTAAGGGAGAGGGGTAGTTTACCGGGCAAGTTTTTTGTTTTATCGAGGGTATTTTATATGGCAAACGATAACAGCCGCAAATTCAAACAGAATCATATAATATTTTGCATACAACTCTAAAATGTAGAGTTCTCAAGACCTGTTGGTTTTGGTGAAGATCGGTTAAGGGAATAGGGTTGTTTACCAGCAACATTTTATGTTTTAACAAGGGTAATTTTTTTTTGACGAACGATAACTGCCGTACAATAAAACAGAATCAACTACTCTTCTGCATACCTTTTTGAATTATACGGAACTCAAGGTCTGTTGATTTTGTTGAAGATCGGTTAGGGGAAGGGGTATTTTACCTGTAACGTTTTATGTTTTAACTAGGGTATTTTTTCTATGACGAACGATAACTGCCCTAAATTCAAAGAAAATCAACTAATGTTTTGCATACAGCCCTGAATTGTAGAGTTCTCAAGACCTATTGTTATTGGTGAATATCGGTTAATGGAATAGGGTAGTTTACGAGCAACGTTTTATGTTTTATCAAGCGTGTTTTCTATGGCAAACTATAACAGCCGCAATTTCAAACAGAATCAAATAATTGTTTGCATACAGGCCTAAATTGTAGAGTACCCAAGACCTGACGTTTTTGGTGAAGATCGGTTAAGGCGAAGGGGTAGTTTACTAGCAACGATTTTTTATCCAGGGTAATTTTTTTATGTAGTAAACGATAACAGCCGCAAATTCAAACAGAAACAAATGGTGTTTTGCATACAGCCCTGTATTATAGAGTTCTCAATACCTATTGGTGCTGGTGAAGATCGGTTATGGGAAAGGGGTAGTTTACCATCAACATTTTATGTTTTAACAAGGGTAATTTTTTATATGACGAACGATAACTGCCGTAAATTCAAACAGAATCAACTAGGTTTTTGCATACCTTTTTGAACTAAAGAGAACTCAAGGTCTTTTGATTGTGTTGAAGATCAGTTAAGGGAAGGGGTAGTTTATCAGCAACGATTTATGTTTTAAAAAGGGTAATTTTTATTATGACGAACGATAACTGCCGAAAATTCAATGAGAATCAAATAATTTTTTGCACCCTTTCCTCAGTTGCAGAGAGCTCAAGGTCTATTGATTTTGGTGAAGATCGGTTAAGGGAAAGGGGTAGTTTACCAGGAACATTTTATGTTGTAACAAGAGAAATGTTTCCATGACGAACGATAACTGCCGCACATTCAAACAGAATCAAATATATTTTTGCATGCTTCCCTGAATTGTAGAGGACGGAAGGTCTGTTGATTTTGGAGAAGATCGGTTAAGAGAAAGGGGTAGTTTACCAGAAACATTTTATGATTTAACAAGAGTAAAGTACTTAATTTTTATAAATAAATTATCCTGATAAGAAGCTCATAGTAATCCACTGTAGAAACGTAGATGAAATATCTATAAATGAAGAATTTAGGTGAACGGGGTGGGGGTAATTTTCTATTATAAAAATTATGATTGAAGGTGTAGTGGAGAATTTTTTATATGTGTACTACGTTATCGGCAACAAAGAAGTATTTTTTTGTTAAAATTGCTTCCCGGACTCTTTAGCCGTAGTCCAATGTTTTCTCCAAAACCAGAGTTTTCGGCAGTGCCATCGACTGCCATCATCGGTGAAAATCGAGTGCGAAAACGTGAGGTGGTATACTTTAGTGACCACAGTACTGTGGTTAATGCTGAAGCAATAAGTAGAAAGACGTAGTTTCTATGGAAATATTTCATTTCGAATATGATTTTAAATATAAATCTTAGAACATGGAAGTCATGTATGGTTCTCCATACCGATATATTCTATGGTAAACGATAACAGTCGCAAATTCAAACAGAATCAAATGACGTTTTGCATACAGCCCTGTATTGTAGAGTTCTCAATACCTATTGGTGTTTGTGAAGATCGGTTATGGGAAAGGGGTAGTTTGCCAGCAACGTTTTATGTTTTAAAAGGGTATTTCCTATGGCAAACGATAAGAGCCGCAAATTCAAACAGAATCAAATAAGTTTTTGAATACAGCCCTGATTTGTTGATTACTAAAGACCTATTGTTTTTGTTGAATATCGATTAAGGGTAAGGGGTAGTTCACCAGCCACATTTTTTGTTTTATCAAGGGTATTTTCTATGGCAAACGATAAAACCGCAAATTCAAACAGTATTATATAATATTTTGCATACAGCCTTGAAATGTAGAGTTCTCAAGACCTGTCGGTTTTGGTGAAGATCGGTTAAGGGAATAGGGAATTTACTGGCAACATTTTATGTTTTATAAAGAGTAATTTTTATTATGACGAATGATAACTGCCGTACATTAAAACGGAATCAACTACTTTTCTGCATACCTTTTTTAATTATACAGAACTCATGGTCTGTTGATTTTGTTGAAGATCGGTTAAGGGAAAGGATTAGTTTACCAGCAACGTTTTATGTTTAACAACGGTATTTTTTTTATGACGAACGATAACTACCGTAAATTCAAAGACAATCAAATAATTGTTTGCATACAGGCCTGAATTGTATAGTACTCATGACCTGTCGCTTTTGGTGAAGATCGGTTAAGGGAAAGAGGTAGTTTACCGGCAATGGTTTTTTATCAAGGATAATTTTTTTCTATGGTAAACGATAACAGCCACAAATTCAAACAGAATCAAATGATGTTTTGCATACAGCCCTGTATTTTAGACTTCTCAATACCTATTGGTGTTGATGAAGATCGTTTAAGGGAAAGGGGTAGTTTACCAGCAGCATTTTATGTTTTAACAAGGGTAATTTTTTATATGACGAACGATAACAGCCGTAAATTCAAAAAAGAATCAAATAGGTTTTTGCACACCTTTTTTGAACTAAAGAGAACTCAAGGTCTGTTGATTTTGTTGAAGATGGGTTAAGGGAAGGGGTAGTTTATCAGCAACGTTTTAAGTTGTAATAAGGGTAATTTTTTTATGACGAACCATAACTGCCGAAAATTCAAAGAGAATCAACTATTTTTTTGCATGCATCCCTGAATTGTAGAGGACGGAAGGTCTATTGATTTTGGAGAAGATCGGTTAAGATAAAGGGGTAGTTTACCTGAAACATTTTATGATTTATCAAGAGTAAAGTACTTAATTTTTATAAATAAAGTGTCCTGATAAGAAGCTTAAAGTAATCCACTGTAGAAACGTAGATGAAATATCTATAAATGAAGAGGTTGGGTGAACGGGGTATGGGTAATTTTCAAACAGAATCAAATGATGTCTTGCATACAACCCTGTATTGTAGAGTTCTCTATACCTGTTGGTGTATGTGAGATCGGTTAATGGAAAGGGGTAGATTACCAGCAACGTTTTATATTTAAAAAGGGTATTTTCTATGGCAAAAGATTAGAGCCGCAAATTCAAACCGAATCAAATAAGTTTTTGCATACAGCCCTGATTTCTTGAGTACTAAAGACCTATTGTTTTGGTGAATATCGTATAAGGGAAAGGGGTAGTTTACCAGCCACGTTTTTTGTTTTATCAATGGTATTTGGTATGGCAAACGGTAACAGCCGCAAATTCAAACAGAAACATATAATATTTTGCATAAAACCCTATATTGTAGTGTTCTCAAGACCTTTCGTTTTTGGTGAAGATCGGTTCAGGGGAAGGGGTAGTTTACCAGCAACGGTTTTTTTTTCAAGGGTAATTTTTTTGGTATGATAAACGATAACAGCCGCAAATTCAAACAGAATCAAATGATGTTTTGCATACAGCTCTGAATTGTAGAGTTCTCAATACCTATTGGTTTTCGTGAAGATCAGTTAAGGGAAAGGGGTTGTTTACCGGCAACATTTTATGTTTTAAAAGGGTATTTCCTATGGCAAACGATAAGAGCCGCAAATTCAAACAGAATCAAATAAGTTTTTGCATACAGCCCTGATTTGTTGAGTACTAAAGACCTACTGTTTTTGGTGAAGATCGGTTAAAGGGGTAGTTTACCGGCCACGTTTTTTGTTTTATCAAGGGTATTTTGTATGAGAAACGATAACAGCCGCAAATTCAAACAGAATCATATAATATTTTGCATACAGCCCTGAATTGTAGAGTTCTCAAGAACTATCGTTTTTGGTGAAGATCGGTTAAGGGAAAGGGGTAATTTACCAGCAACGGTTTCTTACCAAGGGTAATTTTACTTCCATGTTCCTTAAGGAAATGGAATATGGTGATGGCGAAAAAAATCGTGTTCGAGATTATTGCAGATTTTGATTGTACTACACTCAAAACTTGAAAAAAAGTCATTTTTCGAAAAGTGTCTGTGTGTGTTTCTGACTCTGTCTGTGTGTCTGCCTTTGTGTCTGTAGATTTTTTTCTATGGCAATCGGTAACAGCCGTAAATTCAAACAGAATCAAATGCTTTTTTGCATACAGCCCTCATTTGTAGAGTACTCACGACCTATTATTTTGGTGAAGATCGGTTGATGGGAAGGGGTAGTTTACCTGCAACGGTTTTTTTTATGAAGGGTAATTTTTTTTGTTTGGCAAACGATAACAGCCGCAAATACAAACAGAATCAAATAATGTTTCGTATACAGCCCTGAATTGTAGAATTCGCAGATCTGTTGATTTTGGTAAAGATCGGTTAAGGGAAATGGGTAGTTTACCTGCAACGTTTTATGTTTTAACAAGGGTATTTTCTATGGCAAACGATAGCAGCCGCAAATTCAAACAGAATCAAATAATGTTTTGCATGCTGCCCTGAATTGTAGAGTTCTCAACACCTTTTGTTTTTGGTGGATATCGGTTAAGGGAAAGGGGTTGTTTACCAATATCGTTTTATGTTTTAAAAGGGTATTTTCTATGGCAAACTATAAGAGCCTCAAATTCAAACAGAATCAAATAAGTTTTTGCATACGGCCCTGATTTGTTGGCTACTAAAGACCTATTGTTTTTGGTGAAGATCGGTTAAGGGAAAGGGGTAGTTTACCGGCCACGTTTTTTGTTTTATCAAGGGTATTCTGTATGGCAAACGATAACAGCCGCAAATCCAAACAGAATCATATAATATTTTGCATACAGCCCTGAATTGTAGAGTTCTCAATACCTGTCGTTTTTGGTGAAGATCAGTTAAGGGAAAGGGGTAGTTTACCAGCAACGGTTGTTTATCAAGGGTAATTTTTTTCTATGGTAAACGATAACAGCCGCAAATTCACACAGAATCAAATGATGTTTTCCATAAAGCCCTGTATTGTAGACTTCTCAATACCTCTTGGTGTTGGTGAAGATCGGTTATGGGAAAGGGGTAGTTTACCAGCAACGTTTTATGTTTTAAAAAGGGTATTTTCTATGGCAAACGATAAGAGCAGCAAATTCAAACAGAATCAAATAGGATCTTGCATACAGCCCTGGTTTGTTGAGTACTAAAGACATACTGCTTTGGTGAAGATCGGTTAAGGGAGGGGGTAGTTTACCAATCACCTTTTTTGTTTTATCAAGGGTATTTTATATGGCAAACGATAACAGCCGCAAATTCAAACAGAATCATATAATATTTTGCATACTGCCCTGAAATGTAGAGTTCTCAAGACCTGTTGTTTTTGGTGAAGATCGGTTAAGGGAGTAGGGTAGTTTACCAGCAACATTTTATGTTTTATCAAGGGTAATTTTTTATATGACGAATGATAACTGCCGTACATTAAAACAGAATCAACTACTCTTCTGCATACCTTTCTGAATTATAGAGAACTCAAGGTCTGTTGATTTTGTTGAAGATCAAATAATGTTTCGTTTACAGCCCTGAATTATAGAGTTCTCAAGATCTGTTGATGTTGGTAAAGATCGGATAAGGGAAAGGGGTAGTTTGCCAACAACGTTTTATGTTTTAGCAAGGGTATTTTTTATGGCAAATGCTGCAAATTCAAACATAATCAAATAATCTTTTGCATACTTCCCTGAATTTTAGACTTCTCAAGACCTTTTGTTTTTGGTGAAGATCGGTTAAGGCAAAGGGGTAGTTTAACAGCAACGTTTTATGTTTTAAAAGGCTATTTTATATGGCAAACGATAAGAGCCACAAAAACATATAATATTTTGCATACAGCACTGAATTGTAGAGTTCTCAAGACGTATCGTTTTTGGTGAAGTTCGGTTAAGGGGAAGGGGTAGTTTACCTGCAACGGTTTTTTATCAAGGATAATTTTACTTCCATGTTCCTTAAGGGAAGGTGATGGCAAAAAAAATCGTGTTCGAGATTATTGCAGAATATGATTTTCCTACTGTTGTACTATTGTACTGTAACCCCACTTTAACTTAAGCAGTTGAAAAAAAGATTTTTTTTTTGAGAAAAATGTTTGGAATTTTTTTTTTTTTTTTGTAAAGAGGGGCCACAAGTTAATTATAACTAGGCAAAAGCCTAGAGAAGCCAAAAATGCGCTGGATCCAATGAGACGGGACTTGCAATGAATACTCATGAATTAAACAATTAACAAATCCCTTTTATTATTCTATCTCCGTAAACAATTAATAATAAAATAAATAAACCCAACAGTAATCTATAATTCCCCTTAAATAGTTAATTAAATAAAGTATACTTTCTCAACAAGGCCACCTGAAAATATTTATTGAAACCAAGAAAATAATTGGCTATGTCACTCAACCAATGAAATGAAATTTAAAACCATAACTAACCTTGAAATAAGACTTCCATGAAAATATTAATAAAATATAAAATTTATTTTATATGTTCCTTTTAGAATGCTTCATATAACTTAATGAAGATAATGGTATAGATTCCTTGCTAATATTTATTATAATAATAATTACTCAAACAAATTAAATAAATTTTAAAAGGTGACAATTCATATACTTGTTATAAGGTTAAATAAAATAAATTATTTCCTTAAAGAAATGATCAGCAATGATTAATTGAGATAGAATACCTGTTATAAAAAAAATGAAAAGGATATACCTACATGACTCCATGTATTAACTTTCTTTTATAAAAAGACATCGAACAAATAAAACCCTATATCTAAAGTCCCCACCAAAAATACACTAAATGCATAACACTTATGACCCCCAAAATGTACACACAAATATACATACACAACACGTTCCACGACACAAATACATTATACAATAGTATACAATAAAATATACATAAAGGTGTCTTGCCACGCTCCTTTTATATTACCCCCATGGTGTATATGAATTCTTACTTTTCTTTCTTTTATAATTATCCCTGTTAGGATTACAAATTTATTTTTATATTACCCTCATGGTGTTGGTCGATTACACATCAGGTGTATAAGACAATGCTTAAGCATACAGTAGTCCCCAGGACATAATAAATTCCAAAACTAAGTGCCTAAGTGGCTAAGTGGCTAAGTGCCTAATGCAGTTATACCATACTGCCCTTCTGGGCTTTATAACAGTGAGAAATTACAAATATTTAAAATAATGAACGCCCCCCAGTTATCATAAATAATATAAAGAATTTATATATACTGAAACATGGCCAATTAATAAAAATAGAAATATTGCATAATATTATAACCATATGAAAAAAAATACACTTGGCTCAGAGACGGACATGTTAATAGCTTGATGATTCATCTTTCAACTTATCTCAACAAACAAGTTGAAAGGTGTTTCGACATGCATTCCTTCTGGTTGAAACTTGTTGAAAATGCACCTACCTCCCCAGTAATTTTTTTTTATACAAATGAATTAAACTGATTTTTAAATTAGGAAAATATATATATATATATACTACTGAATTGAACACGATAATTACTAATAGCAAGAATGACTTAAAATCTGTAAAGAAACCCCTATAATGAAATAAGTGGAAATCTATGTTGAATGTTGCATTTGTAATCATGCCAGTCTCTGAGCTGACAATTTTACCAGAAATACACTGAAATTTACAATTAATTTAGCACCCAGTCCACACACTAAACTGTCCCATCAATTGGGGATCCAAATGAAAGTTTAAAACTTGAAATGTTGTAGTTGATAGATATATATAACTGGTCACTGGGTATGATTGAGTGCTGACTCTATGTGTAATTAATAATTGGTTTTGTATCACCTGATTTCATCCATGAAGGGTTTTTATTGAAGTGACAATCTCGTGGCCGACATTTTAGGTGTTGGGGTGGTCGTCCAAATGCCTCCGGTATCGAAGATGAGAGCTTATGATGTTCATAGTTCAGCCATGTAGTAGGTCTTTTTTCTCGTCTATATCGGTGAACCCTAATTACACCATTATATTTTTTTAGTCAGAGTACATAACACAATTCCCCACTAAAGTTTGCACACCCTCCAAAATACATATATAAAGTCAACACCGCTATTGAGCTACTTAATTAAACTTGATTAAAAATTTATTTGGCCAACATGCCTTATTTGAAAATCTTTATAACAGTAATTCTTCCTAATATTAACTTCACCTAATGTGAGTTACCTTGTTTGCAATTTGACAATTAATTATGGCTTTGTACCATCTCATAAACTTTATACTTAGTGTGAATATGTAGATACCACGTGGCTAAGAGTTTGTTTCAAATACATAGTTTTTTATTACAGAAAATAATATGAATTGGACATTATTTACTTTCAAAACGTGCCTGAGTAAGTTACCAGATATTAATAAAGTTTTACTGTTAATTGTAGTAAAACTTGTATGCTACCTAAAGCAACTACGCATTGTTAAAATAACCTACATTGATGTAACACGAATCTCATTACATCGATGTTAGATAAATTTTAAACTTAAATATTTTGTATTCAATATACTTTACTTTTTAGTGCCTAAATTCTGACACTTGAATGGAATGTTTTATAAAGTTTTAAAAACTTTACCAACAAATTGCGTATTGCACAAGTACACGAGGTCGTAACAGGTGAATAGAACTCAACTTACTCAGGCTTATTAAAAACAGTTTTCTCCAGTGAAATATTGTAGTTAATTAATATGAAAGTAATCGAGACTTACCGCAGTCATGTTGAGAACTTAGCTAATCATAGCTGGAAGAAGATGTATAGAAATCATACTCTTCGATACCGGAGTAAATATGCCACGAGGCCACACTTAATAAGCAGCCGATCTAAGCCACCATTTCAGCGAGACAAAGAAATAGAAACGCAGTGCCTTCTAACATTCACCCGTTATCAGTATCTAGCGACAGGGTGCAGCACCGATCAACGCAGTCTAAACTAGAAATCGGTAGGGCATATGTTCTCGGGTAGGGTGCAGCACTAATTACCGCATTGTAATTCTGTATTGCGTATAACGTTTTCTTGACTTTTAATTACTGAAGATTGCCGCACTATATTGGAACGGCACACCCTCACCCCAAAAGGGCAACATAGTTGCCCCAAGGCTAACTCACAGCCTCTTGGCCAGTCCACGGAAATCTCAGAAATTTAATCGCTCTTGGGAGAACAGAGGCTCAGGGTGAAAACGAAGTAGACGAAAGAAGTCATGTAATATGTAAGTGTGCGGGTACTGCATGCTGGCTTGATCAGAGTCACCATACAGCACAAGAGAGAGACAGCTAAAAGGACTAAAGAAAGATTACGGACCCTATCAAGAGCAGCACCCTCTGAGTTCTGACCTCCCAAGGCCTCCCCAAACTGAGACCCAAACTAATACCTACTCAGGGCCACAATTACCCACCCTTCTTACCGGATTGGAAAATCTCAACGCCACTGCAACCATCCCCATGCGACCCTCTCCACCAGGCCAACTCCACAGGACCGTCCCAATACGTCACACTCTCTGGTGACCACCACCTACTCCTCCTGCTGCCACTCACATACGCGTCCGAAGACCAAAACAAGGTAACTAATACCTTGATATGTGAGCGCCCATAACACTTCTGTCCACATATGGACTGACCAGCCATATGCTGCAAAACAAGGCATCACAAATCCTTGACATATCTAACTGGTCGTTAAAAAAAACATCCCTATACTAGGGCGGACGGCCCCTATTAGCCGGACGGAGAAAACCGCATAGAGGGCACACGAACATCAATCCCTTCACTTGGTCTTCAATACTGCAGACCTATCGAGGGGGGGTTTGCTTCCGCACGGCAACGTCGAATAACCTACTCTATTCAACCTTACCTACCACAGAAACCAACTAGGGAATGCGGCATGGCCCCTACCTCTTCAATGATTAACAAAACATAACACCCACAAAACACCTAACACCTACAAACATAATGACAATAATAAGACAGGAATAAGAAAAACTCAAGTACTATACTTCCATTAAGTAGACTGCGGGTCCACCTACCGATGCGAGAAACTAGCCCACTACCTGAACAGCTCTCACTCGATTACACTAGACAAAAGGAACGCGACACACACACAACACGAAAAAAAACACCGACCCACGAAAATTTATTTTAACAATTTCTCATGTTACTTCGGCTACCATTTATCGGAAGAAACCGACTGCCGATCGGGCCATACCGCATAATTACAAAAAAAAACAACACCTCTCCCCAAATATGGGCAAGGTAATACTCCAACCAACCAAGCACCGAACTGCGATAAGTCCCGTTTCCCCAGGGATTTCCCCTTCTAAAATTTCTCACCACGTGGCACTATCAACTATTCAAGGCAGGCAAGTACATATACATATATCTCAAAACCTTAAAGCTAACAAAAATATTTTCAACTTTAGATATAGGGCCTTTTAAAATTTTTTCTAAGTTCTATTAGAACTCAATATTGTGGGAGTTCCAAAATGTTTCCTAAGTTTGCAAGCCCCGTCACACCCACAGGACCCACGGGTTGACCCTAATCGTAACCACGCTCTGCTACCAAATGTAACCCCACTTTAACTTAAGCAGTTGAAAAAAAGATTTTTTTTTTTTGAGAAAAATGTTTGGAATTTTTTTTTTTTTTTTTGTAAAGAGGGGCCACAAGTTAATTACAACTAGGCAAAAAAAGCCTAGAGAAGCCAAAAATGCGCTGGATCCAGTGAGACGGGACTTGCAATGAATACTCATGAATTAAACAATTAACAAATCCCTTTTATTATTCTATCTCAGTAAACAATTAATAATAAAATAAATAAACCCAACAGTAATCTATAATTCCCCTTAAATAGTTAATTAAATTAAGTATACTTTCTCAACAAGGCCACCTGAAAATATTTATTGAAACCAAGAAAATAATTGGCTATGTCACTCAACCAATGAAATGAAATTTAAAACCATAACTAATCTTGAAATAAGGCTTCCATGAAAATATTAATAAAATATAAAATTTATTTTATATGTTCCTTTTAGAATGCTTCATATAACTTAATGAAGATAATGGTATAGATTCCTTGCTAATATTTATTATAATAATAATTACTCAAACAAATTAAATAAATTTTAAAGGGTGACAATTCATATACTTGTTATAAGGTTAAATAAAATAAATTATTTCCTTAAAGAAATGATCAGCAATGATTAATTGAGATAGAATACCTGTTATAAAAAAAAATGAAAAGGATATACCTACATGACTCCATGTATTAACTTTCTTTTATAAAAAGACATCGAACAAATAAAACCCTATATCTAAAGTCCCCACCAAAAATACACTAAATGCATAACACTTATGACCCCCAAAATGTACACACAAATATACATACACAACACGTTCCACGACACAAATACATTATTCAATAGTATACAATAAAATATACATAAAGGTGTCTTGCCACGCCCCTTTTATATTACCCCCATGGTGTATATGAATTCTTACTTTTCTTTCTTTTATAATTATCCCTGTTAGGATTACAAATTTATTTTTATATTACCCTCATGGTGTTGGTCGATTACACATCAGGTGTATAAGACAATGCTTAAGCATACAGTAGTCCCCAGGACATAATAAAATTCAAAACTAAGTGCCTAAGTGGCTAAGTGGCTAAGTGCCTAATGCAGTTATACCATACTGCCCTTCTGGGCTTTATAACAGTGAGAAATTACAAATATTTAAAATAATGAACGCCCCCCAGTTATCATAAATAATATAAACAATGTATATATACTGAAACATAGCCAATTAATGGAAATAGAAATATTGCATAATATTATAACCATATGAAAAAAAATACACTTGGCTCAGAGACGGACATGTTAATAGCTTGATGATTCATCTTTCAACTTGTCTCAACAAACAAGTTGAAAGGTGTTTCGACATGCATTCCTTCTGGTTGAAACTTGTTGAAAATGCACCTACCTCCCCAGTAATTTTTTTTTATACAAATGAATTAAACTGATTTTTAAATTAAGAAAAAATATATATATATATACTACTGAATTGAACACGATAATTACTAATAGCAAGAATGACTTAAAATCTGTAAAGAAACCCCTATAATGAAATAAGTGGAAATCTATGTTGAATGTTGCATTTGTAATCATGCCAGTCTCTGAGCTGACAATTTTACCAGAAATACACTGAAATTTACAATTAATTTAGCACCCAGTCCACACACTAAACTGTCCCATCAATTGGGGATCCAAATGAAAGTTTAAAACTTGAAATGTTGTAGTTGATAGATATATATAACTGGTCACTGGGTATGATTGAGTGCTGACTCTATGTGTAATTAATAATTGGTTTTGTATCACCTGATTTCATCCATGAAGGGTTTTTATTGAAGTGACAATCTCGTGGCCGACATTTTAGGTGTTGGGGTGGTCGTCCAAATGCCTCCGGTATCGAAGATGAGAGCTTATGATGTTCATAGTTCAGCCATGTAGTAGGTCTTTTTTCTCGTCTATATCGGTGAACCCTAATTACACCATTATATTTTTTTAGTCAGAGTACATAACACAATGCCCCACTAAAGTTTGCACACCCTCCAAAATACATATATAAAGTCAACACCGCTATTGAGCTACTTAATTAAACTTGATAAAATTTATATGGCCAACATGCCTTATTTGAAAATCTTTATAACAGTAATTCTTCCTAATATTAACTTCACCTAATGTGAGTTACCTTGTTTGCAATTTGACAATTAATTATGGCTTTGTACCATCTCATAAACTTTATACTTAGTGTGAATATGTAGATACCACGTGGCTAAGAGTTTGTTTCAAATACATAGTTTTTTATTACAGAAAATAATATGAATTGGACATTATTTACTTTCAAAACGTGCCTGAGTAAGTTACCAGATATTAATAAAGTTTTACTGTTAATTGTAGTAAAACTTGTATGCTACCCAAAGCAACTACGCATTGTTAAAATAACCTACATTGATGTAACACGAATCTCATTACATCGATGTTAGATAAATTTTAAACTTAAATATTTTGTATTCAATATACTTTACTTTTTAGTGCCTAAATTCTGACACTTGAATGGAATGTTTTATAAAGTTTTAAAAACTTTACCAACAAATTGCGTATTGCACAAGTACACGAGGTCGTAACAGGTGAATAGAACTCAACTTACTCAGGCTTATTAAAAACAGTTTTCTCCAGTGAAATATTGTAGTTAATTAATATGAAAGTAATCGAGACTTACCGCAGTCATGTTGAGAACTTAGCTAATCATAGCTGGAAGAAGATGTATAGAAATCATACTCTTCGATACCGGAGTAAATATGCCACGAGGCCACACTTAATAAGCAGCCGATCTAAGCCACCATTTCAGCGAGACAAAGAAATAGAAACGCAGTGCCTTCTAACATTCACCCGTTATCAGTATCTAGCGACAGGGTGTAGCACCGATCAACGCAGTCTAAACTAGAAATCCGTAGGGCATATGTTCTCGGGTAGGGTGCAGCACTAATTACCGCATTGTAATTCTGTACTGCGTATAACGTTTTCTTGACTTTTAATTACTGAAGATTGCCGCACTATATTAGAACGGCACACTACACTCAAAACATGAAAAAAAGTGATTTTTCGAAAAGTGTCTGTGTGTGTGTCTGTGTGTCTGTGTGTCTGTCTGTCTGTAGTTGTTTTTCTTTAGGCAAACGATAACAGCCGCAAAATTAACACAATCAAATTATTTTTTGCATGCAGCCCAGAGTTGTAGAGTACTCAAGACCTGTCGTTTTTGGTGAAGATCGGTTAAGGAAAAGGGGTAGTTTACCTTTGGCAACCGATAAGAGCCGCAAATTCAAGCAGAATCAAATAAGTTTTTGGATACAGCACTGATTTGTTGAGTACTAAAGGCCTATTGTTTTTGGTGAAGATCGGTAAAGGAATAGAGGTAGTTTACCAGCAACGGTTTTTTATCAAGGGTAATTTTTTTCTATGGTAAACGATAACAGCCGCAAATTTAAACAGATTCAAATGATATATTGCATACAGCTATGTATTGTAGTGTTCTCAATACCTATTGGTGTTTGTGAAGATCGGTTAAGGGAAATGGGTAGTTTACCAGCAATGGTTTTATCAAGGGTAATTTTTTTCTATGGTAAACGATAACAGCCGCAAATTCAAACAGAATCAAATGACGTTTTGCATACAGCCCTGTATTGTAGAGTTCTCAATACCTATTGGTGTTTGTGAAGATCGGTTATGGGAAAGGGGTAGTTTACCAGCAACGTTTTATGTTTTAAAAGGGTATTTTCTATGGCAAACGATAAGAGCCGCAAATTCAAGCAGAATCAAATAAGTTTTTGGATACAGCACTGATTTGTTGAGTACTAAAGGCCTATTGTTTTTGGTGAAGATCGGTTAAGGGAAAGGAGTAGTTTACCAGCTACATTTTTTGTTTTATCAAGGGTATTTTCTATGGCAAACGATAAAAGCCGCAAATTCAAACAGAATTTTATAATATTTTGCATACAGCCTTGAAATATAGAGTTCTCAAGACCTGTCGGTTTTTATGAAGATCGGTTAAGGGACTAGTGTAGTTTACCGGCAACATTTTATGTTTTAACAAGGGTAATTTTTTTATGACGAACGATAACTGCCGTACATTAATACGGAATCAACTACTCTTCTGCATACCTTTTTTAATTATACATAACTCATGGTCTGTTGATTTTGTTGAAGATCGGTTAAGGGAAAGGGTTAGTTTACCAGCAACTTTTTATGTTTTAACAAGGGTATTTTTTTATGACGAACGATAACTGCCGTAAATTCAAAGACAATGAAATAATTGTTTGCATACAGCCCTGAATTGTATAGTACTCAAGACCTGTCGCTTTTGCTGAAGATCGGTTATGGGAAAGGGGTAGTTTACCTGCAATGGTTTTTTATCAAGGGTAATTTTTTTCTATGGTAAACGATAACAGCCACAAATTCAAACAGAATCAAATGATGTTTTGCATACAGCCCTGTATTTTAGAGTTCTCAATACCTATTGGTGTTGATGAAGATCGGTTAAAGGAAAGGGGTAGTTTACCAGCAACATTTTATGTTTTAACAAGGGTAATTTTTTATATGAAGAACGATAACTGCCGTAAATTCAAATATAATCAGCTAGGTTTTTGCATACCTTTTTGAACTAAAGAGAACTCAAGGTCTGTTGATTTTGTTGAAGATGAGTTAAGGGAAGGGGTAGTTTATCAGCAACGTTTTATGTTTTAAAAAGGGTAATTTTTTTATGACGAACGATAACTGCCGAAAATTCAAAGAGAATCAAATAATTTTTTGCACACTTTTCTGAGTTGCAGAGAGCTCAAAGTCTACTGATTTCGGTGAACATGGGTTAAGGGAAAGGGGTAGTTTAGCTGCAACATTTTATGTTGTAACAAGAGAAATGTTTCCATGACGAACGATAACTACCGCACATTCAAACAGCATCAAATATTTGTTTGCATGCAACCCTGAATTGTAGAGGACGGAAGGTCTATTGATTTTGGAGAAGATCGGTTAAGATAAAGGGGTAGTTTACATTTTATGATTTAACGAGAGTAAAGTACTTAATTTTTATAAATAAAGTGTCCTGATAAGAAGCTCATAGTAATCCACTGTAGAAACGTAGATGAAATATCTATAAATGAAGAGGTTTGGTGAACGGGGTGGGGGTAATTTTCAAACAGAATCAAATGATGTCTCGCATACAACCATGTATTCAGTAGTTCTCTTTACCTGTTGGTGTATGTGAAGATCGGTTAAGGGAGAGGGGTAGTTTACCAGCAACGTTTTATATTTTAAGAGGGTATTTTCTATGGCAAACGATTAGAGCCGCAAATTCAAACAGAATCAAATAAGTTTTTGCATACAGCCCTGATTTCTTGAGTACTAAAGACCTATTGTTTTGGTGAATATCGTATAATGGAAAGGGGTAGTTTACCAGCCACGTTTTTTGTTTTATCAATGGTATTGTGTATGGCAAACGATAACAGCCGCAAATTCAAACAGAATCATATAATATTTTGCATAAAGCCCTGTATTGTAGTGTTCGCAAGACCTTTCGTTTTTGGTGAAGATCGGTTAAGGGAAAGGGGTAGTTTACCAGAAACGGTTTTTTTTCAAGGGTAATTTTTTTCCTATGGTAAACGATAACAGCCGCAAATTCAAACAGAATCAACTGATGTTTTGCATGCACCCCTGAATTATAGAGTTCTCAATACCTGTTGGTGTTTGTAAAGATCGGTTAATGGAAAGGGGTAGTTTACCTGCAACATTGTATGTTTTAAAAGGGTATTTTCTATGGCAAACGATAAGAGCCGCAAATTCAAACAGAATCAAATAAGTTTTTGCATACAGCACTGATTTGTTGAGTACTAAAGACCTGTTGTTTTTGGTGAAGCTCGGTTAAGGGGAAGGGGTAGTTTACCGGGCACGTTTTTTGTTTTATCAAGGGTATTTTGTATGGCAAACGATAACAGCCGCAAATTCAAACAGAATCATATAATATTTTGCATACAGCCCTGAATTGTAGAGTTCTCAAGACCTATTGTTTTTGGTGAAGATCGGTTAAGGGAAAGGGGAAATTTACCAGCAACGGTTTTTTATCAAGTGTAATTTTACTTCCATGTTCCTTAAGGAAATGGAATATGGTGATGGCGAAAAAAATCGTGTTTGAAATTATTGCAGATTCTGATTGTACTACACTCAAAACATGAAAAAAATCATTTTTCGAAAAGTGTCTGTGTGTTTTTCTGACTGACTGTCTGTGTGTCTGCCTGTGTGTCTGTAGATTTTTTCTATGGCAATCGGTAACAGCCGTAAATTCAAACAGAAACAAATAATTTTTTGCATACAGCCCTGATTTGTAGAGTACTCACGACCTATTATTTTGGTGAAGATCGGTTGATGGAAAGGGGTAGTTTACCTGCAACGGTTTTTTTTTATCAAGTGTAATTTTGTTTGTTTGGCAAACGATAACAGCCGCAAATTCAAACAGAATCAAATAATGTTTCGTATACTGCCCTGAATTGTAGAATCCGCAAGATCTGTTGATTTTGGTAAACATCGGTTAAGGAAAAGGGGTAGATTACCTGCAACATTTTATGTTTTAACAAGGGTATTTTCTATGGCAAACGATAACAGCCGCAAATTCAAACAGAATCAAATAATGTTTTGCATGCTGCCCTGAATTGTAGAGTTCTCAAAACCTGTCGTTTTTGGTGAAGATCGGTTAGGGTAAAGGGGTAGTTTACCAGCAACGGTTTTTTATCAAGGGTAATTTTTTTCTATGGTAAACGATAACAGCCGCAAATTTAAACAGAATCAAATGATGTATTGCATACAGCCCTGTATTGTAGTGTTCTCAATACCTATTGGTGTTTGTGAAGATCGGTTAATGGAAAGGGCTAGTTTACCAGCAACGTTTTATGTTTTAACAAGGGTAATTTTTTATATGACGAACGATAACTGCCGTAAATTCAAACAGAATCAACTAGGTTTTTGCATACATTTTGAACTAAAGAGAACTCAAGTTCTGTTGATTTTGTTGAAGATGGGTTAAGGGAAGGGGTAGTTTATCAGCAACGTTTTATGTTTTAAAAATGGTATTTTTTTTATGATGAACGATAACTGCCGAAAATTCAAAGACAATCAAATAATTTTTTGCACCCTTCCCTGAGTTGCAGAGATCTCAAAGTCTACTGAATTCGGTGAAGATCGGTTAAGGGGAAGAGGTAGTTTACCAACAACATGTTATGTTGTAACAAGAGAAATGTTTCCATGACGAACGATAACTGCCGCATATTCAAACAGAATCAAATATTTTTTTGGATGCGTCCCTGAATTGTAGAGGACGGAAGGTCTATTGATTTTGGAGAAGATCGGTTAAGAGAAAGGAGTAGTTTACCAGAAACATTTTATGTTTTAACAAGAGTAAAGTACTTAATTTTTATAGATAAAGTGTCCTGATAAGAAGCTCATAGTAATCCACTGTAGAAATGTAGATGAAATATCTATAAATGAAGTGGTTAGGTGAACGGGGTTGGGGTAATTTTCTATTATTAAAAATTATAGTTGAAGGTGGAAGGGAGAATTTTTTATATGTGTACTACGTTATCGGCAACAAAGAAGTAGTTTTTTGTTAACATTGCTTCCCGGGCTCTTTAGCCGTAGTCCAATGTTTTCTGCAAAACCAGACCTTTCGGCAGTGCCATCGACTGCCATCATCAGTCAAAATCGAGTGCGAAAACGTGAGGTGGTATACGTTAGTGACCACAGTACTGTGGTTAATGCTGAAGCAATAAGTAGAAAGACGTAGTTTCTATAGAAATATTTCATTTCGAATATGATTTTAAATATAAATCTTAGAACATGGAAGTCATGTATCGTTCTCCATACCGATATTTTCCTATGGTAAACGATAACAGCCGCAAATTCAAACAGAATCAAATGATGTTTTGCATACAGCCCTGTATTGTAGATTTCTCAATACCTGTTGGTGTATGTGAAGATCGGTTAAGGGAAAGGGGTAGTTTACCAGCATCGTTTTATGTTTTAAAAGGGTATTTACTATGACAAAGGATAAGAGCCGCAAATTCAAACAGAATCAAATAAGTTTTTGGATACAGCCCTGATTTCTTGAGTACTAAAGACCTATTGTTTTGGTGAAGATCGTTTAAGGGAAAGTGGTAGTTTACCAGCCACGTATTTTGTTTTATCAAGGGTATTTTGTATGGCAAACGATAACAGCTGCAAATTCAAACAGAATCATATAATATCTTGCATACAGCCCTGATTTGTAGAGTTCTCAAGACCTGTCGTTTTTGGTGAAGATCGGTTTAGGGAAAGGGGTAGTTTACCAGCAACGGTTTTTTATCAAGGGTAATTTTTTTCTATGGTAAACGATAACAGCCGCAAATTCAAAGAGAATCAAATGATGTTTAGCATAGAGCCCTGAATTGTAGAGTTCTCAATACCTATTGGTGTTTGTTAAGATCGGTTAACGGAAAGGGGTAGTTTACCGGCAACGTTTTTTTTTTAAAAGGGTATTTTTTATGGCAAACGATAACAGCCGCAAATTCAAACAGAATCATATAATATTTTGCATACTGCCCTGATATGTAGAGTTCTCAAGACCTGTTGGTTTTGGTGAAGATCGGTCAATGGAATAGGGTAGTTTACCTGCAACATTTTATGTTTTATCAAGGGTAATTTTTTTATGACGAACCGTAACTGCCGTACATTAAAACAGAATCAACTACTTTTATGCATAACTTTTTTTAATTATACAGAACTCAAGGTCTGTTGACTTTGTTGAACATCGGTTAAGGGAAAGGGGTAGTTTACCTGCAACGTTTTATGTTTTAACAAGGGTATTTTTTTATGACGAACGATAACTGCCGTAAATTCAAAGAGAATCAAATAATGTTTTGCCTACAGCCCTGAATTGTAGAGTTTTCAAGACCTATTGTTTTTGGTGAAGATAGGTTAATGGAATAGGGTAGTTTACCAGCAACGATTTATGTCTTATCAAGGGTGTTTCCTATGGCAAATTCAAACAGAGACAAATCATTGTATGCATACAGGCCTGAATTGTAGAGTATTCAAGACCTGTCGTTTTTGGTGAAGATTTGCATTTTTTTGCATGCTTCCCTGAATTGTAGAGGACGGAAGGTCTGTTGATTTTGGAGAAGATTGGTTAAGAGGAAGGGGTAGTTTACCTGAAACATTTTATGATTTAACAAGCGTAAAGTACTTAATTTTTATAAATGAAGTATCCTGAAAAGAAGCTCATAGTAATCCACTGTAGAAACGTACATGAAATATCTTTAAATGAAGAAGTTAGGTGAACGGGGTGGGGGTAATTTTCTATTATTAAAAATTATAGTTGAATGTGAAGGGGAGAATTTTGTATATGTGTACTACGTTATCGGCAAGAAAGACGTAGTTTTTTGTTAAAATTGCTTCCCGGGCTCTTTAGCCGTAGTCCAAAGTTTTCTGCAAAACCAGACTTTTCGGCAGTGCCATCGACTGCCATCATCGGTGAAAATCGAGTGCGAAAACGTGGGGTGGTATACGTTAGTGACCACAGTACTGTAGTTAATGCTGAAGCAATAAGTAGAAAGACGTAGTTTCTATGGAAATATTTCATTTCGAATATGATTTTAAATATAAATCTTAGAACATGGAAGTCATGTACGGTTCTCCATACCGATATTTCACTTCCATGTTCCTTAAGGAAATGGAAGTATGGTGATGGCAAAAAAAATCGTGTTCGAGATTATTGCAGATTCCGATTGTACTACCCTCAAAACATGAAAAAAGTCGTTTTGCGAAAAGTGTCTGTGTGTGTGTCTGTGTATGTGTCTGTCTGTCTGTTTGTCTGTGTGTTTGTAGATTTTTTTTTGCAAACGATAACAGCCGCAAATTCAAACAGAATCAAATGATGTTTTGCAGACAGCCCTGTATTGTAGAGTTCTCAATACGTATTGGTGTTGGTGAAGATCGGATAACGGAAAGGGGTAGTTTACCAGCAACGTTTTATGTTTTAAAAGGGTATTTCCTAGGGCAAACGATAAGAGCCGCAAATTCAAACAGAATCAAATACGTTTTTGCATACAGCTCTGATTTGTTGTGTACTAAAGACCTGGGGTTTTTGGTGAAGATCGGTTACGGGAAAGGGGTAGTTTACCGGGCACATTTTTTGTTTTTTATCAAGGGTATTTTATATGGCAAACGATAACAACCGCAAATTCAAACAGAATCATATAATATTTTGCATACAGCCCTGAAATGTAGAGATCTCAAGACCTGTTGGTTTTGGTGAAGATCGGTTGAGGGAATAGGGTAGTTTACCTGCAACGTTTTATGTTTTAACAAGGGTATTTTTTCTATGACGAACGATAACTGCCGTAAATTCAAAGAGAATCAAATAATTGTTTGCATACAGGCCTGAATTGTTGAGTACTCAGGATCTTCCGCTTTTGGTGAAGATCGGTTAAGGGAAAGGGGTAGTTTACCAGCTACGGTTTATTTTCAAGGGTAACTTTCTCTATGGTAAACGATGACAGCCGCAAATTCAAACAGAATCAAATGATGTTTTGCATACAGCCCTGTATTGTACAGTTCTCAATACCTATTGGTGTTGGTGAAGATCGGTTGAGGGAATGGGGTAGTTTACCAGCAACATTTTATGTTTTAACAAGGGTAAATTTTTATGACGAACGTTTACTGCCGTAAATTCAAAGACAATGAAATAATTGTTTGCATACAGCCCTGAATTGTATAGTACTCAAGACCTGTCGCTTTTGCTGAAGATCGGTTATGGGAAAGGGGTAGTTTACCTGCAATGGTTTTTTATCAAGGGTAATTTTTTTCTATGGTAAACGATAACAGCCACAAATTCAAACAGAATCAAATGATGTTTTGCATACAGCCCTGTATTTTAGAGTTCTCAATACCTATTGGTGTTGATGAAGATCGGTTAAAGGAAAGGGGTAGTTTACCAGCAACATTTTATGTTTTAACAAGGGTAATTTTTTATATGACGAACGATAACTGCCGTAAATTCAAAAATAATCAGCTAGGTTTTTGCATACCTTTTTGAACTAAAGAGAACTCAAGGTCTGTTGATTTTGTTGAAGATGAGTTAAGGGAAGGGGTAGTTTATCAGCAACGTTTTATGTTTTAAAAAGGGCAATTTTTTTATGACGAACGATAACTGTCGAAAATTCAAAGAGAAACAAATAATTTTTTGCACACTTTTCTGAGTTGCAGAGAGCTCAAAGTGTACTGATTTCGGTGAAGATAGGTTAAGGGAAAGGGGTAGTTTAGCTGCAACATTTTATGTCGTAACAAGAGAAATGTTTCCATGACGAACGATAACTACCGCACATTCAAACAGCATCAAATATTTGTTTGCATGCATCCCTGAATTGTAGAGGACGGAAGGTCTATTGATTTTGGAGAAGATCGGTTAAGATAAAGGGGTAGTTTACATTTTATGATTTAACGAGAGTAAAGTACTTAATTTTTATAAATAAAGTGTCCTGATAAGAAGCTCATAGTAATCCACTGTAGAAACGTAGATGAAATATCTATAAATGAAGAGGTTTGGTGAACGGGGTGGGGGTAATTTTCAAACAGAATCAAATGATGTCTCGCATACAACCATGTATTGAGTAGTTCTCTATACCTGTTGGTGTATGTGAAGATCGGTTAAGGGAGAGGGGTAGTTTACCAGCAACGTTTTATATTTTAAGAGGGTATTTTCTATGGCAAACGATTAGAGCCGCAAATTCAAACAGAATCAAATAAGTTTTTGCATACAGCCCTGATTTCTTGAGTACTAAAGACCTATTGTTTTGGTGAATATCGTATAATGGAAAGGGGTAGTTTACCAGCCACGTTTTTTGTTTTATCAATGGTATTGTGTATGGCAAACGATAACAGCCGCAAATTCAAACAGAATCATATAATATTTTGCATAAAGCCCTGCATTGTAGTGTTCGCAAGACCTTTCGTTTTTGGTGAAGATCGGTTAAGGGAAAGGGGTAGTTTACCAGCAACGGTTTTTTTTTCAAGGGTAATTTTTTTCCTATGGTAAACGATAACAGCCGCAAATACAAACAGAATCAACTGATGTTTTGCATGCACCCCTGAATTATAGAGTTCTCAATACCTGTTGGTGTTTGTGAAGATCGGTTAGGGGAAAGGGGTAGTTTACCTGCAACATTGTTTGTTTTAAAAGGGTATTTTCTATGGCAAACGATAAGAGCCGCAAATTCAAACAGAATCAAATAAGTTTTTGCATACAGGACTGATTTGTTGAGTACTAAAGACCTGTTGTTTTTGGTGAAGATCGGTTAAGGGGAAGGGGTAGTTTACGGGGCACGTTTTTTGTTTTATCAAGGGTATTTTGTATGGCAAACGATAACAGCCGCAAATTCAAACAGAATCATATAATATTTTGCATACAGCCCTGAATTGTAGAGTTCTCAAGGCCTATCGTTTTTGGTGAAGATCGGTTAAGGGAAAGGGGAAATTTACCAGCAACGCTTTTTTATCAAGTGTAATTTTACATCCATGTTCCTTAAGGAAAAGGAATATGGTGATGGCGAAAAAAATCGTGTTCGAAATTATTGCAGATTCTGATTGTACTACACTCAAAACATGAAAAAAGTCATTTTTCGAAAAGTGTCTGTGTTTTTCTGACTGACTGTCTGTGTGTCTGCCTGTGTGTCTGTAGATTTTTTCTATGGCAATCGGTAACAGCCGTAAATTCAAACAGAAACAAATAATTTTTCGCATACAGCCCTGATTTGTAGAGTACTCACGACCTATTCTTTTGGTGAAGATCGGTTGATGGAAAGGGGTAGTTTACCTGCAACGGTTTTTTTTTTATCAAGTGTAATTTTGTTTGTTTGGCAAACGATAACAGCCGCAAATTCAAACAGAATCAAATAATGTTTCGTATACAGTCCTCAATTGTAGAATCCGCAAGATCTGTTGATTTTGGTAAACATCGGTTAAGGGAAAGGGGTAGTTTACCTGCAACGTTTTTTGTTTTGTCAAGGGTATTTTGTATGGCAAACGATAACAGCCGCAAATTCAAACAGAATCATATAATATTTTGCATACTGCCCTGATATGTAGAGTTCTGAAGACCTGTTGGTTTTGGTGAAGATCGGTCAATGGAATACGGTAGTTTACCGGCAACATTTTATGTTTTATCAAGGGTAATTTTTTTATGACGAACCGTAACTGCCGTACATTAAAACAGAATCAACTACTTTTCTGCATACCTTTTTTTAATTATACAGAACTCAAGGTCTGTTGACTTTGTTGAACATCGGTTAAGGGAAAGGGGTAGTTTACCTGCAACGTTGTATGTTTTAACAAGGGTATTTTTTTTATGACGAACGATAACTGCCGTAAATTCAAAGAGAATCAA
The DNA here is from genome assembly GCA_034769895.1 of Magicicada septendecula. Taxonomy (NCBI): domain Eukaryota; kingdom Metazoa; phylum Arthropoda; class Insecta; order Hemiptera; family Cicadidae; genus Magicicada; species Magicicada septendecula. Next base: position 359,386,169 of record CM068376.1, on the reverse strand, counting down.
ATAATGTTTTGCCTACAGCCCTGAATTGTAGAGTTTTCAAGACCTATTGTTTTTGGTGAAGATAGGTTAATGGAATATTGTAGTTTACCAGCAACGATTTATGTCTTATCAAGGGTGTTTCCTATGGCAAATTCAAACAGAGACAAATCATTGTATGCATACAGGCCTGAATTGTAGAGTATTCAAGACCTGTCGTTTTTGGTGAAGATTTGCATTTTTTTGCATGCTTCCCTGAATTGTAGAGGACGGAAGGTCTGTTGATTTTGGAGAAGATTGGTTAAGAGGAAGGGGTAGTTTACCTGAAACATTTTATGATTTAACAAGCGTAAAGTACTTAATTTTTATAAATGAAGTATCCTGATAAGAAGCTCATAGTAATCCACTGTAGAAACGTAGATGAAATATCTTTAAATGAAGAAGTTAGGTGAACGGGGTGGGGGTAATTTTCTATTATTAAAAATTATAGTTGAATGTGAAGGGGAGAATTTTGTATATGTGTACTACGTTATCGGCAAGAAAGACGTAGTTTTTTGTTAAAATTGCTTCCCGGGCTCTTTAGCCGTAGTCCAAAGTTTTCTGCAAAACCAGACTTTTCGGCAGTGCCATCGACTGCCATCATCGGTGAAAATCGAGTGCGAAAACGTGGGGTGGTATACGTTAGTGACCACAGTACTGTAGTTAATGCTGAAGCAATAAGTAGAAAGACGTAGTTTCTATGGAAATATTTCATTTCGAATATGATTTTAAATATAAATCTTAGAACATGGAAGTCATGTACGGTTCTCCATACCGATATTTCACTTCCATGTTCCTTAAGGAAATGGAAGTATGGTGATGGCAAAAAAAATCGTGTTCGAGATTATTGCAGATTCCGATTGTACTACCCTCAAAACATGAAAAAAGTCGTTTTGCGAAAAGTGTCTCTGTGTGTGTCTGTGTATGTGTCTGTCTGTCTGTTTGTCTGTGTGTTTGTAGATTTTTTTTTTGCAAACGATAACAGCCGCAAATTCAAACAGAATCAAATGATGTTTTGCAGACAGCCCTGTATTGTAGAGTTCTCAGTACGTATTGGTGTTGGTGAAGATCGGATAACGGAAAGGGGTAGTTTACCAGCAACGTTTTATGTTTTAAAAGGGTATTTCCTATGGCAAACGATAAGAGCCGCAAATTCAAACAGAATCAAATACGTTTTTGCATACAGCTCTGATTTGTTGTGTACTAAAGACCTGGGGTTTTTGGTGAAGATCGGTTACGGGAAAGGGGTAGTTTACCGGCCACATTTGTTGTTTTATCAAGGGTATTTTATATGGCAAACGATAACAACCGCAAATTCAAACAGAATCATATAATATTTTGCATACAGCCCTGAAATGTAGAGTTCTCAAGACCTGTTGGTTTTGGTGAAGATCGGATGAGGGAATAGGGTAGTTTACCTGCAACGTTTTATGTTTTAACAAGGGTATTTTTTCTATGACGGACGATAACTGCCGTAAATTCAAAGAGAATCAAATAATTGTTTGCATACAGGCCTGAATTGTTGAGTACTCAGGATCTTCCGCTTTTGGTGAAGATCGGTTAAGGGAAAGGGGTAGTTTACCAGCTACGGTTTATTTTCAAGGGTAACTTTCTCTATGGTAAACGATGACAGCCGCAAATTCAAACACAATCAAATGATGTTTTGCATACAGCCCTGTATTGTACAGTGCTATAAATCTATGTAAATTCAAAAATAATCAGCTAGGTTTTTGCATACCTTTTTGAACTAAAGAGAACTCAAGGTCTGTTGATTTTGTTGAAGATGAGTTAAGGGAAGGGGTAGTTTATCAGCAACGTTTTATGTTTTAAAAAGGGCAATTTTTTTATGACGAACGATAACTGTCGAAAATTCAAAGAGAAACAAATAATTTTTTGCACACTTTTCTGAGTTGCAGAGAGCTCAAAGTCTACTGATTTCGGTGAAGATAGGTTAAGGCAAAGGGGTAGTTTAGCTGCAACATTTTATGTCGTAACAAGAGAAATGTTTCCATGACGAACGATAACTACCGCACATTCAAACAGCATCAAATATTTGTTTGCATGCATCCCTGAATTGTAGAGGACGGAAGGTCTATTGATTTTGGAGAAGATCGGTTAAGATAAAGGGGTAGTTTACATTTTATGATTTAACGAGAGTAAAGTACTTAATTTTTATAAATAAAGTGTCCTGATAAGAAGCTCATAGTAATCCACTGTAGAAACGTAGATGAAATATCTATAAATGAAGAGGTTTGGTGAACGGGGTGGGGGTAATTTTCAAACAGAATCAAATGATGTCTCGCATACAACCATGTATTGAGTAGTTCTCTATACCTGTTGGTGTATGTGAAGATCGGTTAAGGGAGAGGGGTAGTTTACCAGCAACGTTTTATATTTTAAGAGGGTATTTTCTATGGCAAACGATTAGAGCCGCAAATTCAAACAGAATCAAATAAGTTTTTGCATACAGCCCTGATTTCTTGAGTACTAAAGACCTATTGTTTTGGTGAATATCGTATAATGGAAAGGGGTAGTTTACCAGCCACGTTTTTTGTTTTATCAATGGTATTGTGTATGGCAAACGATAACAGCCGCAAATTCAAACAGAATCTTATAATATTTTGCATAAAGCCCTGTATTGTAGTGTTCGCAAGACCTTTCGTTTTTGGTGAAGATCGGTTAAGGGAAAGGGGTAGTTTACCAGCAACGGTTTTTTTTTCAAGGGTAATTTTTTTCCTATGGTAAACGATAACAGCCGCAAATTCAAACAGAATCAAATACGTTTTTGCATACAGCACTGATTTGTTGAGTACTAAAGACCTGTAGTTTTTGGTGAAGATCGGTTAAGGGGAAGGGGTAGTTTACGGGGCACGTTTTTTGTTTTATCAAGGGTATTTTGTATGGCAAACGATAACAGCCGCAAATTCAAACAGAATCATATAATATTTTGCATACAGCCCTGAATTGTAGAGTTCTCAAGACCTATCGTTTTTGGTGAAGATCGGTTAAGGGAAAGAGGAAATTTACCAGCAACGCTTTTTTATCAAGTGTAATTTTACTTCCATGTTCCTTAAGGAAATGGAATATGGTGATGGCGAAAAAAATCGTGTTCGAAATTATTGCAGATTCTGATTGTACTACACTCAAAACATGAAAAAAGTCATTTTTCGAAAAGTGTCTGTGTTTTTCTGACTGACTGTCTGTGTGTCTGCCTGTGTGTCTGTAGATTTTTTCTATGGCAATCGGTAACAGCCGTAAATTCAAACAGAAACAAATAATTTTTCGCATACAGCCCTGATTTGTAGAGTACTCACGACCTATTATTTTGGTGAAGATCGGTTGATGGAAAGGGGTAGTTTACCTGCAACGGTTTTTTTTTTATCAAGAGTAATTTTGTTTGTTTGGCAAACGATAACAGCCGCAAATTCAAACAGAATCAAATAATGTTTCGTATACAGTCCTCAATTGTAGAATCCGCAAGATCTGTTGATTTTGGTAAACATCGGTTAAGGGAAAGGGGTAGTTTACCTGCAACGTTTTTTGTTTTGTCAAGGGTATTTTGTATGGCAAACGATAACAGCCGCAAATTCAAACAGAATCATATAATATTTTGCATACTGCCCTGATATGTAGAGTTCTCAAGACCTGTTGGTTTTGGTGAAGATAGGTTAATGGAATAGGGTAGTTTACCAGCAACGATTTATGTCTTATCAAGGGTGTTTCCTATGGCAAATTCAAACAGAGACAAATCATTGTATGCATACAGGCCTGAATTGTAGAGTATTCAAGACCTGTCGTTTTTGGTGAAGATCGGTTAAGGGAAAGGGGAAATTTACCAGCAACGCTTTTTTATCAAGTGTAATTTTACATCCATGTTCCTTAAGGAAAAGGAATATGGTGATGGCGAAAAAAATCGTGTTCGAAATTATTGCAGATTCTGATTGTACTACACTCAAAACATGAAAAAAGTCATTTTTCGAAAAGTGTCTGTGTTTTTCTGACTGACTGTCTGTGTGTCTGCCTGTGTGTCTGTAGATTTTTTCTATGGCAATCGGTAACAGCCGTAAATTCAAACAGAAACAAATAATTTTTCGCATACAGCCCTGATTTGTAGAGTACTCACGACCTATTATTTTGGTGAAGATCGGTTGATGGAAAGGGGTAGTTTACCTGCAACGGTTTTTTTTTTATCAAGAGTAATTTTGTTTGTTTGGCAAACGATAACAGCCGCAAATTCAAACAGAATCAAATAATGTTTCGTATACAGTCCTCAATTGTAGAATCCGCAAGATCTGTTGATTTTGGTAAACATCGGTTAAGGGAAAGGGGTAGTTTACCTGCAACGTTTTTTGTTTTGTCAAGGGTATTTTGTATGGCAAACGATAACAGCCGCAAATTCAAACAGAATCATATAATATTTTGCATACTGCCCTGATATGTAGAGTTCTCAAGACCTGTTGGTTTTGGTGAAGATCGGTCAATGGAATAGGGTAGTTTACCTGCAACATTTTATGTTTTATCAAGGGTAATTTTTTTATGACGAACCGTAACTGCCGTACATTAAAACAGAATCAACTACTTTTCTGCATACCTTTTTTTAAATATACAGAACTCAAGGTCTGTTGACTTTGTTGAACATCGGTTAAGGTAAAGGGGTAGTTTACCTGCAACGTTTTATGTTTTAACAAGGGTATTTTTTTATGACGAACGATAACTGCCGTAAATTCAAAGAGAATCAAATAATGTTTTGCCTACAGCCCTGAATTGTAGAGTTTTCAAGACCTATTGTTTTTGGTGAAGATAGGTTAATGGAATAGGGTAGTTTACCAGCAACGATTTATGTCTTATCAAGGGTGTTTCCTATGGCAAATTCAAACAGAGACAAATCATTGTATGCATACAGGCCTGAATTGTAGAGTATTCAAGACCTGTCGTTTTTGGTGAAGATTTGCATTTTTTTGCATGCTTCCCTGAATTGTAGAGGACGGAAGGTCTGTTGATTTTGGAGAAGATTGGTTAAGAGGAAGGGGTAGTTTACCTGAAACATTTTATGATTTAACAAGCGTAAAGTACTTAATTTTTATAAATGAAGTATCCTGATAAGAAGCTCATAGTAATCCACTGTAGAAACGTAGATGAAATATCTTTAAATGAAGAAGTTAGGTGAACGGGGTGGGGGTAATTTTCTATTATTAAAAATTATAGTTGAATGTGAAGGGGAGAATTTTGTATATGTGTACTACGTTATCGGCAAGAAAGAAGTAGTTTTTTTGTTAAAATTGCTTCCCGGGCTCTTTAGCCGTAGTCCAAAGTTTTCTGCAAAACCAGACTTTTCGGCAGTGCCATCGACTGCCATCATCGGTGAAAATCGAGTGCGAAAACGTGGGGTGGTATACGTTAGTGACCACAGTACTGTAGTTAATGCTGAAGCAATAAGTAGAAAGACGTAGTTTCTATGGAAATATTTCATTTCGAATATGATTTTAAATATAAATCTTAGAACATGGAAGTCATGTACGGTTCTCCATACCGATATTTCACTTCCATGTTCCTTAAGGAAATGGAAGTATGGTGATGGCAAAAAAAATCGTGTTCGAGATTATTGCAGATTCCGATTGTACTACCCTCAAAACATGAAAAAAGTCGTTTTGCGAAAAGTGTCTCTGTGTGTGTCTGTGTATGTGTCTGTCTGTCTGTTTGTCTGTGTGTTTGTAGATTTTTTTTTTGCAAACGATAACAGCCGCAAATTCAAACAGAATCAAATGATGTTTTGCAGACAGCCCTGTATTGTAGAGTTCTCAGTACGTATTGGTGTTGGTGAAGATCGGATAACGGAAAGGGGTAGTTTACCAGCAACGTTTTATGTTTTAAAAGGGTATTTCCTATGGCAAACGATAAGAGCCGCAAATTCAAACAGAATCAAATACGTTTTTGCATACAGCTCTGATTTGTTGTGTACTAAAGACCTGTGGTTTTTGGTGAAGATCGGTTACGGGAAAGGGGTAGTTTACCGGCCACATTTTTTGTTTTATCAAGGGCATTTTATATGGCAAACGATAACAACCGCAAATTCAAACAGAATCATACAATATTTTGCATACAGCCCTGAAATGTAGAGTTCTCAAGACCTGTTGGTTTTGGTGAAGATCGGTTGAGGGAATAGGCTAGTTTACCTGCAACATTTTATGTTTTATCAAGGGTAATTTTTATTATGACAAATGATAACTGCCGTACATTAAAACAGAATCAACTACTCTTCTGCATACCTTTCTGAATTATACAGAACTCAAGGTCTGTTGATTTTGTTGAAGATCGGTTAAGGGAAAGGGGTAGTTTACCTGCAACGTTTTATGTTTTAACAAGGGTATTTTTTCTATGACGAACGATAACTGCCGTAAATTCAAAGAGAATCAAATAATTGTTTGCATACAGGCCTCAATTGTTGAGTACTCAGGATCTTCCGCTTTTGGTGAAGATCGGTTAAGGGAAAGGGGTAGTTTACCAGCTACGGTTTTTTATCAAGGGTAACTTTCTCTATGGTAAACGATGACAGCCGCAAATTCAAACAGAATCAAATGGTGTTTTGCATACAGCCCTGTATTGTACAGTTCTCAATACCTATTGGTGTTGGTGAAGATCGGTTGAGGGAATGGGGTAGTTTACCAGCAACATTTTATGTTTTAACAAGGGTAAATTTATATGACGAACGAATACTGCCGTAAATTCAAAGACAATGAAATAATTGTTTGCATACAGCCCTGAATTGTATAGTACTCAAGACCTGTCGCTTTTGCTGAAGATCGGTTATGGGAAAGGGGTAGTTTACCTGCAACGGTTTTTTATCAAGGGTAATTTTTTTCTATGGTAAACGATAACAGCCACTAATTCAAACAGAATCAAATGATGTTTTGCATACAGCCCTGTATTTTAGAGTTCTCAATACCTATTGGTGTTGATGAAGATCGGTTAAAGGAAAGGGGTAGTTTACCAGCAACATTTTATGTTTTAACAAGGGTAATTTTTTATATGACGAACGATAACTGCCGTAAATTCAAAAATAATCAGCTAGGTTTTTGCATACCTTTTTGAACTAAAGAGAACTCAAGGTCTGTTGATTTTGTTGAAGATGAGTTAAGGGAAGGGGTAGTTTATCAGCAACGTTTTATGTTTTAAAAAGGGTAATTTTTTTATGACGAACGATAACTGCCGAAAATTCAAAGAGAATCAAATAATTTTTTGCACACTTTTCTGAGTTGCAGAGAGCTCAAAGTGTACTGATTTCGGTGAAGATAGGTTAAGGGAAAGGGGTAGTTTAGCTGCAACATTTTATGTCGTAACAAGAGAAATGTTTCCATGACGAACGATAACTACCGCACATTCAAACAGCATCAAATATTTGTTTGCATGCATCCCTGAATTGTAGAGGACGGAAGGTCTATTGATTTTGGAGAAGATCGGTTAAGATAAAGGGGTAGTTTACATTTTATGATTTAATGAGAGTAAAGTACTTAATTTTTATAAATAAAGTGTCCTGATAAGAAGCTCATAGTAATCCACTGTAGAAACGTAGATGAAATATCTATAAATGAAGAGGTTTGGTGAACGGGGTGGGGGTAATTTTCAAACAGAATCAAATGATGTCTCGCATACAACCATGTATTGAGTAGTTCTCTATACCTGTTGGTGTATGTGAAGATCGGTTAAGGGAGAGGTGTAGTTTACCAGCAACGTTTTATATTTTAAGAGGGTATTTTCTATGGCAAACGATTAGAGCCGCAAATTCAAACAGAATCAAATAAGTTTTTGCATACAGCCCTGATTTCTTGAGTACTAAAGACCTATTGTTTTGGTGAATATCGTATAATGGAAAGGGGTAGTTTACCAGCCACGTTTTTTGTTTTATCAATGGTATTGTGTATGGCAAACGATAACAGCCGCAAATTCAAACAGAATCATATAATATTTTGCATAAAGCCCTGTATTGTAGTGTTCGCAAGACCTTTCGTTTTTGGTGAAGATCGGTTAAGGGAAAGGGGTAGTTTACCAGCAACGGTTTTTTTTTTCAAGGGTAATTTTTTTTCCTATGGTAAACGATAACAGCCGCAAATTCAAACAGAATCAACTGATGTTTTGCATGCACCCCTGAATTATAGAGTTCTCAATACCTGTTGGTGTTTGTGAAGATGGGTTTAGGGAAAGGGGTAGTTTACCGGCAACATTTTATGTTTTAAAAGGGTATTTTCTATGGCAAACGATAAGAGCCGCAAATTCAAACAGAATCAAATAAGTTTTTGCATACAGCACTGATTTGTTGAGTACTAAAGACCTGTTGTTTTTGGTGAAGATCGGTTAAGGGGAAGGGGTAGTTTACGGGGCACGTTTTTTGTTTTATCAAGGGTATTTTGTATGGCAAACGATAACAGCCGCAAATTCAAACAGAATCATATAATATTTTGCATACAGCCCTGAATTGTAGAGTTCTCAAGACCTATCGTTTTTGGTGAAGATCGGTTAAGGGAAAGGGGAAATTTACCAGCAACGGTTTTTTATCAAGTGTAATTTTACTTCCATGTTCCTTAAGGAAATGGAATATGGTGATGGCGAAAAAAATCGTGTTCGAAATTATTGCAGATTCTGATTGTACTACACTCAAAACATGAAAAAAGTCATTTTTCGAAAAGTGTCTGTGTTTTTCTGACTGACTGTCTGTGTGTCTGCCTGTGTGTCTGTAGATTTTTTCTATGGCAATCGGTAACAGCCGTAAATTCAAACAGAAACAAATAATTTTTCGCATACAGCCCTGATTTGTAGAGTACTCACGACCTATTAGTTTGGTGAAGATCGGTTGATGGAAAGGGGTAGTTTACCTGCAACGTTTTTTTTTTTATCAAGTGTAATTTTGTTTGTTTGGCAAACGATAACAGCCGCAAATTCAAACAGAATCAAATAATGTTTCGTATACAGTCCTCAATTGTAGAATCCGCAAGATCTGTTGATTTTGGTAAACATCGGTTAAGGGAAAGGGGTAGTTTACCTGCAACGTTTTTTGTTTTGTCAAGGGTATTTTGTATGGCAAACGATAACAGCCGCAAATTCAAACAGAATCATATAATATTTTGCATAATGCCCTGATATGTAGAGTTCTCAAAACCTGTTGGTTTTGGTGAAGATCGGTCAATGGAATAGGGTAGTTTACCTGCAACATTTTATGTTTTATCAAGGGTAATTTTTTTATGACGAACCGTAACTGCCGTACATTAAAATAGAATCAACTACTTTTCTGCATACCTTTTTTTAATTATACAGAACTCAAGGTCTGTTGACTTTGTTGAACATCGGTTAAGGGAAAGGGGTAGTTTACCTGCAACGTTTTATGTTTTAACAAGGGTATTTTTTTATGACGAACGATAACTGCCGTAAATTCAAAGAGAATCAAATAATGTTTTGCCTACAGCCCTGAATTGTAGAGTTTCAAGACCTATTGTTTTTGGTGAAGATAGGTTAATGGAATAGGGTAGTTTACCAGCAACGATTTATGTCTTATCAAGGGTGTTTCCTATGGCAAATTCAAACAGAGACAAATCATTGTATGCATACAGGCCTGAATTGTAGAGTATTCAAGACCTGTCGTTTTTGGTGAAGATTTGCATTTTTTTGCATGCTTCCCTGAATTGTAGAGGACGGAAGGTCTGTTGATTTTGGAGAAGATTGGTTAAGAGGAAGGGGTAGTTTACCAGATAGATTTTATGATTTAACAAGCGTAAAGTACTTAATTTTTATAAATGAAGTATCCTGATAAGAAGCTCATAGTAATCCACTGTAGAAACGTAGATGAAATATCTTTAAATGAAGAAGTTAGGTGAACGGGGTGGGGGTAATTTTCTATTATTAAAAATTATAGTTGAATGTGAAGGGGAGAATTTTGTATATGTGTACTACGTTATCGGCAAGAAAGACGTAGTTTTTTGTTAAAATTGCTTCCCGGGCTCTTTAGCCGTAGTCCAAAGTTTTCTGCAAAACCAGACTTTTCGGCAGTGCCATCGACTGCCATCATCGGTGAAAATCGAGTGCGAAAACGTGGGGTGGTATACGTTAGTGACCACAGTACTGTGGTTAATGCTGAAGCAATAAGTAGAAAGACGTAGTTTCTATGGAAATATTTCATTTCGAATATGATTTTAAATATAAATCTTAGAACATGGAACTCATGTACGGTTCTCCATACCGATATTTCACTTCCATGTTCCTTAAGGAAATGGAAGTATGGTGATGGCAAAAAAAATCGTGTTCGAGATTATTGCAGATTCCGATTGTACTACCCTCAAAACATGAAAAAAGTCGTTTTGCGAAAAGTGTCTCTGTGTGTGTCTGTGTATGTGTCTGTCTGTCTGTTTGTCTGTGTGTTTGTAGATTTTTTTTTTTGCAAACGATAACAGCCGCAAATTCAAACAGAATCAAATGATGTTTTGCAGACAGCCCTGTATTGTAGAGTTCTCAATACGTATTGGTGTTGGTGAAGATCGGATAACGGAAAGGGGTTGTTTACCAGCAACGTTTTATGTTTTAAAAGGGTATTTCCTATGGCAAACGATAAGAGCCGCAAATTCAAACAGAATCAAATACGTTTTTGCATACAGCTCTGATTTGTTGTGTACTAAAGACCTGTGGTTTTTGGTGAAGATCGGTTACGGGAAAGGGGTAGTTTACCGGCCACATTTGTTGTTTTATCAAGGGTATTTTATATGGCAAACGATAACAACCGCAAATTCAAACAGAATCATATAATATTTTGCATACAGCCCTGAAATGTAGAGTTCTCAAGACCTGTTGGTTTTGGTGAAGATCGGTTGAGGGAATAGGCTAGTTTACCTGCAACATTTTATGTTTTATCAAGGGTAATTTTTAATATGACAAATGATAACTGCCGTACATTAAAACAGAATCAACTACTCTTCTGCATACCTTTCTGAATTATACAGAACTCAAGGTCTGTTGATTTTGTTGAAGATCGGTTAAGGGAAAGGGGTAGTTTACCTGCAACGTTTTATGTTTTAACAAGGGTATTTTTTCTATGACGAACGATAACTGCCGTAAATTCAAAGAGAATCAAATAATTGTTTGCATACAGGCCTCAATTGTTGAGTACTCAGGATCTTCCGCTTTTGGTGAAGATCGGTTAAGGGAAAGGGGTAGTTTACCAGCTACGGTTTTTTATCAAGGGTAACTTTCTCTATGGTAAACGATGACAGCCGCAAATTCAAACAGAATCAAATGGTGTTTTGCATACAGCCCTGTATTGTACAGTTCTCAATACCTATTGGTGTTGGTGAAGATCGGTTGAGGGAATGGGGTAGTTTACCAGCAACATTTTATGTTTTAACAAAGGTAAATTTTTATGACGAACGAATACTGCCGTAAATTCAAAGACAAAGAAATAATTGTTTGCATACAGCCCTGAATTGTATAGTACTGAAGACCTGTCGCTTTTGCTGAAGATCGGTTATGGGAAAGGGGTAGTTTACCTGCAACGGTTTTTTATCAAGTGTAATTTTTTTCTATGGTAAACGATAACAGCCACAAATTCAAACAGAATCAAATGATGTTTTGCATAGAGCCCTGTATTTTAGAGTTCTCAATACCTATTGGTGTTGATGAAGATCGGTTAAAGGAAAGGGGTAGTTTACCAGCAACATTTTATGTTTTAACAAGGGTAATTTTTTATATGACTAACGATAACTGCCGTAAATTCAAAAATAATCAGCTAGGTTTTTGCATACCTTTTTGAACTAAAGAGAACTCAAGGTCTGTTGATTTTGTTGAAGATGAGTTAAGGGAAGGGGTAGTTTATCAGCAACGTTTTATGTTTTAAAAAGGGTAATTTTTTTATGACGAACGATAACTGCCGAAAATTCAAAGAGAATCAAGTAATTTTTTGCACACTTTTCTGAGTTGCAGAGAGCTCAAAGTCTACTGATTTCGGTGAAGATAGGTTAAGGGAAAGGGGTAGTTTAGCTGCAACATTTTATGTCGTAACAAGAAAAATGTTTCCATGACGAACGATAACTACCGCACATTCAAACAGCATCAAATATTTGTTTGCATGCATCCCTGAATTGTAGAGGACGGAAGGTCTATTGATTTTGGAGAAGATCGGTTAAGATAAAGGGGTAGTTTACATTTTATGATTTAACGAGAGTAAAGTACTTAATTTTTATAAATAAAGTGTCCTGATAAGAAGCTCATAGTAATCCACTGTAGAAACGTAGATGAAATATCTATAAATGAAGAGGTTTGGTGAACGGGGTGGGGGTAATTTTCAAACAGAATCAAATGATGTCTCGCATACAACCATGTATTGAGTAGTTCTCTATACCTGTTGGTGTATGTGAAGATCGGTTAAGGGAGAGGGGTAGTTTACCAGCAACGTTTTATATTTTAAGAGGGTATTTTCTATGGCAAACGATTAGAGCCGCAAATTCAAACAGAATCAAATAAGTTTTTGCATACAGCCCTGATTTCTTGAGTACTAAAGACCTATTGTTTTGGTGAATATCGTATAATGGAAAGGGGTAGTTTACCAGCCACGTTTTTTGTTTTATCAATGGTATTGTGTATGGCAAACGATAAAGCCGCAAATTCAAACAGAATCATATAATATTTTGCATAAAGCCCTGTATTGTAGTGTTCGCAAGACCTTTCGTTTTTGGTGAAGATCGGTTAAGGGAAAGGGGTAGTTTACCAGCAACGGTTTTTTTTTCAAGGGTAATTTTTTTCCTATGGTAAACGATAACAGCCGCAAATTCAAACAGAATCAACTGATGTTTTGCATGCACCCCTGAATTATAGAGTTCTCAATACCTGTTGGTGTTTGTGAAGATCGGTTAAGGGAAAGGGGTAGTTTACATGCAACATTTTATGTTTTAAAAGGGTATTTTCTATGGCAAACGATAAGAGCCGCAAATTCAAACAGAATCAAATAAGTTTTTGCATACAGCACTGATTTGTTGAGTACTAAAGACCTGTTGTTTTTGGTGAAGATCGGTTAAGGGGAAGGGGTAGTTTACGGGGCACGTTTTTTGTTTTATCAAGGGTATTTTGTATGGCAAACGATAACAGCCGCAAATTCAAACAGAATCATATAATATTTTGCATACAGCCCTGAACTGTAGAGTTCTCAAGACCTATCGTTTTTGGTGAAGATCGGTTAAGGGAAAGGGGAAATTTACCAACAACGGTTTTTTATCAAGTGTAATTTTACTTCCATGTTCCTTAAGGAAATGGAATATGGTGATGGCGAAAATAAATCGTGTTTGAAATTATTGCAGATTCTGATTGTACTACACTCAAAACATGAAAAAAGTCATTTTTCGAAAAGTGTCTGTGTGTTTTTCTGACTGACTGTCTGTGTGTCTGCCGGTGTGTCTGTAGATTTTTTCTATGGCAATCGGTAACAGCCGTGAATTCAAACAGAAACAAATAATTTTTCGCATACAGCCCTGATTTGTAGAGTACTCACGACCTATTATTTTGGTGAAGATCGGTTGATGGAAAGGGGTAGTTTACCTGCAACGGTTTTTTTTTTATCAAGTGTAATTTTGTTTGTTTGGCAAACGATAACAGCCGCAAATTCAAACAGAATCAAATAATGTTTCGTATACAGCCCTGAATTGTAGAATCCGCAAGATCTGTTGATTTTGGTAAACATCGGTTAAGGGAAAGGGGTAGTTTACCTGCAACGTTTTATGTTTTAACAAGGGTATTTTCTATGGCAAACGATTACAGCCGCAAATTCAAACAGAATCAAATAATGTTTTGCATGCTGCCGTGAATTGTAGAGTTCTCAAGACCTGTCGTTTTTGGTGAAGATCGGTTAAGGTAAAGGGGTAGTTTACCAGCAACGGTTTTTTATCAAGGGTAATTTTTTTCTATGGTAAACGATAACAGCCGCAAATTTAAACAGAATCAAATGATGTATTGCATACAGCCCTGTATTGTAGTGTTCTCAATACCTATTGGTGTTTGTGAAGATCGGTTAATGGAAAGGGGTAGTTTACCAGCAACGTTTTATGTTTTAACAAGGGTAATTTTTTATATGACGAACGATAGCTGCCGTAAATTCAAACAGAATCAACTAGGTTTTTGCATACATTTTGAACTAAAGAGAACTCAAGTTCTGTTGATTTTGTTGAAGATGGTTAAGGGAAGGGGTAGTTTATCAGCAACGTTTTATGTTTTAAAAATGGTAATTTTTTTATGACGAACGATAACTGCCGAAAATTCAAAGAGAATCAAATAATTTTTTGCACCCTTCCCTGAGTTGCAGAGATCTCAAAGTCTACTGAATTCGGTGAAGATCGGTTAAGGGAAAGAGGTAGTTTACCAACAACATGTTATGTTGTAACAAGAGAAATATTTCCATGACGAACGATAACTGCCGCATATTCAAACAGAATCAAATATTTTTTTGCATGCGTCCCTGAATTGTAGAGGACGGAAGGTCTATTGATTTTGGAGAAGATCGGTTAAGAGAAAAGAGTAGTTTACCAGAAACATTTTATGTTTTAACAAGAGTAAAGTACTTAATTTTTATAGATAAAGTGTCCTGATAAGAAGCTCATAGTAATCCACTGTAGAAATGTAGATGAAATATCTATAAATAAAGTGGTTAGGTGAACGGGGTTGAGGTAATTTTCTATTATTAAAAAATATAGTTGAAGGTGGAGGGGAGAATTTTTTATATGTGTACTACGTTATCGGCAACAAAGAAGTAGTTTTTTGTTAACATTGCTTCCCGGGCTCTTTAGCCGTAGTCCAATGTTTTCTGCAAAACCAGACCTTTCGGCAGTGCCATCGACTGCCATCATCGGTGAAAATCGAGTGCGAAAACGTGGGGTGGTATACGTTAGTGACCACAGTACTGTGGTTAATGCTGAAGCAATAAGTAGAAAGACGTAGTTTCTATGGAAATATTTCATTTCGAATATGATTTTAAATATAAATCTTAGAACATGGAAGTCATGTATGGTTCTCCATACCGATATTTTCCTATGGTAAACGATAACAGCCGCAAATTCAAACAGAATCAAATGATGTTTTGCATACAGCCCTGTATTGTAGATTTCTCAATACCTGTTGGTGTATGTGAAGATCGGTTAAGGGAAAGGGGTAGTTTACCAGCATCGTTTTATGTTTTAAAAGGGTATTTACTATGACAAAGAATAAGAGCCGCAAATTCAAACAGAATCAAATAAGTTTTTGCATACAGCCCTGATTTCTTGAGTACTAAAGACCTATTGTTTTGGTGAAGATCGTTTAAGGGAAAGTGGTAGTTTATCCAGCCACGTTTTTTTGTTTTATCAAGGGTATTTTGTATGGCAAAAGATAACAGCCGCAAAATCAAACAGAATCATATAATATCTTGCATACAGCCCTGAATTGTAGAGTTCTCAAGACCTATCGTTTTTGGTGAAGATCGGTTAAGGGGAAGGGGTAGTTTACCGGCAACGGTTTTTTATCAAGGGTAATTTTTTTCTATGGTAAACGATAACAGCCGCAAATTCAAAGAGAATCAAATGAGGTTTAGCATACAGCCCTGAATTGTAGAATTCTCAATACCTATTGGTGTTTGTTAAGATCGGTTAACGGAAAGGGGTAGTTTACCGGCAACGTTTTTGTTTTAAAAGGGTATTTTTTATGGCAAACGATAAGTGCTGCAAATTCAAACAGAATCAAATAAGTTTTTGCATACGGCCGTGATTTGTTGAGTACTAAAGACCTATTGTTTTTGGTGAAGGTCGGTTAAGGGAAAGGGGTAGTTTACCGGCCACGTTTTTTGTTTTATCAAGGGTATTTTGTATGCAAACGATAACAGCCGCAAATTCAAACAGAATCATATAATATTTTGCATACTGCCCTGAGATGTAGAGTTCTCAAGACCTGTTGGTTTTGGTGAAGATCGGTCAATGGAATAGGGTAGTTTACCTGCTACATTTTATGTTTTATCAAGGGTAATTTTTGTATGACGAACCATAACTGCCGTACATTAAAACAGAATCAACTACTTTTCTGCATAATTTTTTTTAATTATACAGAACTCAAGGTCTGTTGACTTTGTTGAACATCGGTTAAGGGAAAGGGGTAGTTTACCTGCAACGTTTTATGTTTTAACAAGGGTATTTTTTTATGACGAACGATAACTGCCGTAAATTCAAAGAGAATCAAATAATGTTTTGCCTACAGCCCTGAATTGTAGAGTTTTCAAGACCTATTGTTTTTGGTGAAGATAGGTTAATGGAATAGGGTAGTTTACCAGCAACGATTTATGTCTTATCAAGGGTGTTTCCTATGGCAAATTCAAACAGAGACAAATCATTGTATGCATACAGGCCTGAATTGTAGAGTATTCAAGACCTGTCGTTTTTGGTGAAGATTTGCATTTTTTTGCATGCTTCCCTGAATTGTAGAGGACGGAAGGTCTGTTGATTTTGGAGAAGATTGGTTAAGAGGAAGGGGTAGTTTACCTGAAACTTTTTATGATTTAACAAGCGTAAAGTACTTAATTTTTATAAATGAAGTATCCTGATAAGAAGCTCATAGTAATCCACTGTAGAAACGTAGATGAAATATCTTTAAATGAAGAAGTTAGGTGAACGGGGTGGGGGTAATTTTCTATTATTAAAAATTATAGTTGAATGTGAAGGGGAGAATTTTGTATATGTGTACTACGTTATCGGCAAGAAAGAAGTAGTTTTTTTGTTAAAATTGCTTCCCGGGCTCTTTAGCCGTAGTCCAAAGTTTTCTGCAAAACCAGACTTTTCGGCAGTGCCATCGACTGCCATCATCGGTGAAAATCGAGTGCGAAAACGTGGGGTGGTATACGTTAGTGACCACAGTACTGTGGTTAATGCTGAAGCAATAAGTAGAAAGACGTAGTTTCTATGGAAATATTTCATTTCGAATATGATTTTAAATATAAATCTTAGAACATGGAAGTCATGTACGGTTCTCCATACCGATATTTTACTTCCATGTTCCTTAAGGAAATGGAAGTATGGTGATGGCAAAAAAAATCGTGTTCGAGATTATTGCAGATTCCGATTGTACTACCCTCAAAACATGAAAAAAGTCGTTTTGCGAAAAGTGTCTGTGTGTGTCTGTGTATGTGTCTGTCTGTCTGTCTGTCTGTCTGTGTGTTTGTAGATTTTTTTTTTTGCAAACGATAACAGTCGCAAATTCAAAGAGAATCAAATGATGTTTTGCAGACAGCCCTGTATTGTAGAGTTCTCAATACGTATTGGTGTTGGTGAAGATCGGATAACGGAAAGGGGTAGTTTACCAGCAACGTTTTATGTTTTAAAAGGGTATTTCCTATGGCAAACGATAAGAGCCGCAAATTCAAACAGAATCAAATACGTTTTTGCATACAGCTCTGATTTGTTGTGTACTAAAGATCTGTTGTTTTTGGTGAAGATCGGTTACGGGAAAGGGGTAGTTTACCGGCCACATTTTTTGTTTTATCAAGGGTATTTTATATGGCAAACGATTACAGCCGCAAATTCAAACAGAATCATATAATATTTTGCATGCAGCCCTGAAATGTAGAGTTCTCAAGACCTGTTGGTTTTGGTGAAGATCGGTTGAGGGAATAGGGTAGTTTACCTGCAACATTTTATGTTTTATCAAGGGTAATTTTTATTATGACAAATGATAACTGCCGTACATTAAAACAGAATCAACTACTCTTCTGCATACCTTTCTGAATTATACAGAACTCAAGGTCTGTTGATTTCGTTGAAGATCGGTTAAGGGAAAGGGGTAGTTTACCTGCAACGTTTTATGTTTTAACAAGGGTATTTTTTCTAAGACGAACGATAACTGCCGTAAATTCAAAGAGAATCAAATAATTGTTTGCATACAGGCCTGAATTGTTGAGTACTCAGGATCTGTCGCTTTTGGTGAAGATCGGTTAAGGGAGAGGTGTAGTTTACCTGCTACGGTTTTTTATCAAGGGTAACTTTCTCTATGGTAAACGATGACAGCCGCAAATTCAAACAGAATCAAATGGTGTTTTGCATACAGCCCTGTATTGTACAGTTCTCAATACCTATTGGTGTTGGTGAAGATCGGTTAAGGGAATGGGGTAGTTTACCAGCAACATTTTATGTTTTAACAAGGGTAAATTTTTATGACGAACGAATACTGCCGAAAATTCAAAGAGAATCAAATAATTTTTTGCACCCATTCCTGAGTTGCAGAGATCTCAAAGTCTACTGATTTTGGTGAAGATCGGTTAAGGAAAAGGGGTAGTTTACCTGCAACATTTTATGTTGTAACAAAAGAAATGTTTCCATGACGAACGATAACTGCCGCACATTCAAACAGAATCAAATATTTTTTTGCATGCATCCCTGAATTGTTGAGGACGGAAGGTCTATTGATTTTGGAGAAGATCGGTTAAGAGAAAGGTTTAGTTTACCTGAAACATTTTATGTTTTAACAGGAGTAATGTACTTAATTTTTATAAATAAAATATCCTGATAAGAAGCTCATAGTAATTCACTGTAGAAACGTAGATGAAATATCTATAAATGAAGAAGTTAGGTGAACGGGGTGGGGGTAATTTTCTATTATTAAAAATTATAGTTGAAGATGGAGGGGAGAATTTTTTATATGTGTACTACGTTATCGGAAACAAAGAAGTAGTTTTTTGTTAAAATTGCTTCCCGGGCTCTTTAGCCGTAGTCCAATGTTTTCTGCAAAACCAGACGTTTCGGCAGTGCCATCGACTGCCATCATCGGTGAAAATCGAGTGCGAAAACGTGAGGTGGTATACGTTAGTGACAACAGTACTGTGGTTAATGCTGAAGCAATAAGTAGAAAGACGTAGTTTCTATGGAAATATTTCACTTCGAATATGATTTTAAATAAATCTTAGAACATGGAAGTCATGTATGGTTCTCCATACCGATATTTTTTTTGGCAAACGATAACAGCCGAAAATTCAAACAGAATCAAACAATATTTTGCATACAGTCCTGAATTGTAGAGTTCTCAAGGTCTGTTGATTTTGGTGAAGATCGGTTAAGGGAAAGGGGTAGTTTACCAGCAACATTTTATGTTTTACCAAGGGTAATTTTTTTTGGCGAACGATACCTGCCGTAAATTCAAAGAGAACAAACAAGTTTTTGCATAAATTCCTAATTTGTAAAGAACTTAAGTTCTACTGATTTTGGTGAAGATCGGTTAAGGGAAAGGGGTTGTTTACCAGCCACCTTTAATGTTTTAACAAGAGTAATTGTTTCTATGACGAAGGATAACTGCCGCACATTCAAACAGAATCAAATAATGATTTGCATGCATCCCTCATCAAGAGGACTCAAGACCTATTGATTTTTGTGAAGATCGGTTACGGGGAAAGGGCAGTTTACCAGAAACATTTTTTGTTGTAACAAGAGTAAAGTACTTAATTTTGATAAATAAATTGTCCTGATAAGAAGATCTTAATAATCCACTGTAGAAACGTAGATGAAATATCTATAAATTAAGAGGCTAGTTGAACGGGGTGGGGGTAATTTTCTATAAATAAAAATTATAGTTGAAGTGGGAGGGGATAATTTTTATATGTGTACTACGTTATCGGCAACAAAGTAGTGGTTTGTTGTTAAAATTCCTTCCCGGGCTGTTTGGCTGTAGTGCAAGGTTTTCTGCAAAACCAGAAATTTCGGCAGTGCCGTCGACTGCCATCATCAGTGAAAATCGAGTATGATAACGTGTGGTGGTATACGTTAGTGACCACTGTACTGTGTTTAAGACTGAAGCAATAAGTGGAAACAAGTAGTTTCTATGGAAACATTTCATTTCGTAAATGATTTTAAATATAAATCTTAGAACATGGAAGTCATGTACGTATGGTTCTCCATACCGATATTTTATTTCCATGTTCCATAAGGAAATGGAAGTATGGTGATGGCAAAAAAAATCGTGTTCGAGATAATTGCAGATTCTGATTGTACTATCCTCAAAACATGAAAAAAAGTAATTTTTCGAAGAGTGTCTGGTGTATCTGACTGTCTATCTGTCTGTGTCTGTAGATTTTTTATATGCCAAACTATAAGAGCCGCAAATTCAAACAGAATCAAATAATTTTTTGCATACAGCCCTGAATTGTAGATTACTCAAGGCTTATTGTTTTTGGTGAAGATCGGTTAAGGGAAAGGGGTAGTTTACCAGCAACTTTCTTTTTATCAAGGGTAACTTTTTTTCTATGGCAAACGATAACATCCGCAAATTCAAACAGAATCATATAATGTTTCGCAGACAGCTCTGAATAATAGAGTTATCGAGACCTGTTGTTTTTGGTGAAGATCGGTTAAGGAAAAGGGGTAGTTTACCTGCCACATTTTATGTTTTAACAAGGGTAATATTTTCTATGACGAACGGTAACTGCCGTAAATTCAAACAGAATCAAATACGTTTTTGCACACCTTCCTGAATTACAGAGTACTCAAGGTCTGTTGATCTTGGTGAAGATCGATTAAGAGAAAAGGGTAGTTTACCAGCAACGTTTTATGTTTTAAAAGTGTAATTTTATTATTATGACGAATGATAACTGCCGCACATTCAAACAGAATCAAATAATATTTTGCATGCATATCTGAATTGTAGAGTACTTAAGTCTTATTGATTTTGGTGAAGATCGGTTGCGGGAAAAGGGCAGTTTACGGGAAACATTTTTTGTCGTAACAAGAGTACAGTTCTTAATTTTGATAAATAAAGTATCCTGATAAGAAGATCTTAATAATCCACTGTAGAAACGTAGATGAAATATCTATAAATGAAAAAGCTAGTTGAACGGGGTGGGTGTAATTTTCTATAAATGAAAATTATAGTTGAAAGGGGAGGGGCTAATTTTTATATGTGTACTACGTTATCGGCAACAAAGTAGTAGTTTTCTTTTATAAAATTGCTAAACTGCTATAATTGTTATTATTTAGACAAAGCTTTTCATCATGACTGACATCTTCAGGTCTTAAACAACCTGGGTTGTTTAAGACCTAAAGATGTCAGTGATGACGAAAAGCTTTGTCTAAATAATAACAATTATAGCAGTTTAGCAATTTTATAAAAGAAAAGTAAGGATGGCTGCTAATTTAAACAATACGAAGAATAAAAGTAGTAGTTTGTTGTTAAAATTCCTTCCCGGGCTGTTTGGCCGTAGACCAATGTTTTCTGTTAAACCAGACGTTTCGGCAGTGCCGTCGACTGCCATTATCAGTGAAAATCGAGTGCGATAACGTGTGGTGGTATACGTTAGTGACCACAGTACTGTGTTTAAGGCTGAAGCAATAAGTGGAAAGAAGGAGTTACTATGGAAGCATTTAATTTCGTAAATGATTTTAAATATAAATCTTAGAACATGGAAGTCTGGTATGGTTCTCCATACCGGTATTCAACTGTATAACCTTCACATGTACGGGTAAAATCAGCTTAAAATTGTCTAAATGATAAACCATTAACTTTCCTCTAGTCTTGACAAATAGGTATTAAACATTATAGAGAGGTATTAACGAAGGTAAATATCTTCTTAATAAAAAGTTTATTATTATTATTTTACTCTTAATAATAAAGGGTATTAATTTGGTTAAAACGTCGTGTCCTTACAAACTGAACGATGGTTAATTTTCGACTGAATGATCTGCACTGCGATAATCGGACATTGGAATAATGGACAGCATATAATCTGTGCGTTTCTAGCATCTGTTGAATGTTAGTATCCGCTATTATATATTATGTAACAACAAACATGTTCAAGAATAACATAATGAATGATTGTAACTATATTGTTTTCTCACGCACACTTACACACCATTACACTCTATATATATATATATATATATATATATATTCTTGTTAAGCAAACTTCCTTTAATGGGGGGGGGGGAGTGATAAAGTTGACTGTATACTTTTTCATAGCATTACGAGTGATTTTTTTAATGTGATTAACATTCACAAAACCTTCTGACACATTTTACTTTAAGCCATCCGTATAATATCGTACCAGATTTTTTTAATGTGATTAACATTCACAAAACCTTCTGACACATTTTACTTTGAGCCATGCGTATAATATCGTACCAGTATCTTTCAATCATTGTGTCTTACTCACATTTCCAAGATAACTTTATTAATGCATGAAAATTTTACTTACGAATTTATCTGGAGCAACTCTATTCCATTGTAATCAGTGTTTGAAAACATTTTACTTAATTTTCAGATATTTTTTTCAACGCTCCTCAGGAGAACATTTTTCATCAGTTTTTGGGAACATGTCAATCACATGAGAAAGAGTTTATTCATCACCACTAAAGGCTCATGCATACAGACAATGAAGACTATGATCCGATATTGATTCCGTGCTGCGTATCGAAGGAAAAGTTGTTTTGTCTGTGTTACGAACAAGATCGCCGATATAAAATTGGTTCCTGTTTTGGCGCCTTAAGTGTCTATGAGTTAAGCAGTGTAGGCTGGGTTTGTCAGCCGTTCCGCATGCCCTGGCCAGCACTACGATTCGGTCCCCATCGTGTTATCTCAGGCACTAATTTACACAGGCTGAGTTGACCGAGATGGGGCAGAAAAACCCACCTTTATTGAAATTCGATTCCAGGACCTCAAGATTTCGTATCCAGGCGCCATGCGCACTGATCTACTGAGACCCCAACAGAACAAGAAAAATAATTTTAAAAAGTGATTACATTTTTAAAATGTACATACTTATTAATGCCCTCATTGTAAAATATTGTAGATAAGGTAGTCAAATATTCTTATGGGACTTAGTTTTTTTGTTTCTTCTTATCACCAATATGTATATTTCTGAAGGCCTCTTGCTGGTCCTAAAATCATGCAATTGCAAGTGGCGTGTGTCAAAATTACGGGCCTACAATCAAAGCTGACAGCTACAGAGTTCACAGCAAGCAGTGTACGTGGTAACCATCGTTTGATAAACACAACACACAGGCAAGCTGCTTCTGAGAAGTGATATCTTTCAGGCGAAACTTAATGTATAACTTATAATTACATGACATAATTTGCCGCTGTGCATGAAACAAGCAATTTACTGAAACTGAAATTGTGGCATTTCATTATCACGGGCACACGTCAATAATAACAAGTTTAAATTTCCAATTAGTACGTTCATCATTAAAAATTTTAACTACACTTTACTTTTGCAACAATAACATCACTGCTTTTTAACGTTCGTCTTTTATTTTGATTTAAATCTAACGTTTTACCCACACTATGGTTACGCATCCTGGATGGCTCGACGAACATTGAAGCAGTAAGCCCACACGCA
Source organism: Magicicada septendecula (assembly GCA_034769895.1). Taxonomy (NCBI): domain Eukaryota; kingdom Metazoa; phylum Arthropoda; class Insecta; order Hemiptera; family Cicadidae; genus Magicicada; species Magicicada septendecula. The sequence goes on along the minus strand of CM068376.1, from coordinate 359,362,804 downwards.
GTGTTACAAGAAAATCCATAATTTGAAACAAAATATACACGTCTGGCAAACAAAATATTTACAGAAATTTCAACACAGTACACAAAAGTGTAGAAGACATTAATATTTTACCATCATTACATTAAAACGATCTTATCACATTATTTTAGATTTAGAACCGATTTCCAAACTATCGGCAACGTGATTAAACTACTTCTCCGATTGAATTATTCTCATGTTCGTAAATTTCTGTTACATCTCTGATGAGCCTAAAAAAAAAAATAAAATAATTTAAAATCTTTATTCGATTGCCTTTTGAAGTGAAAACTTCATATACGGTACAATCGTGCAAAGCTCACTCCCGTACGCCTCGCGCTCCTAGCGCAGCTAACTAATTCATCGTGTAATGAAACAGATGAAACGAAAAAGCAGTGTTCCTAGGTCATTCGAATCTGTTTTCCCTACTGCTGCAGATATGTGTGCTTTAAGCAAAGCGTAATATTTCAAAAGATGTGCGCACATTCTAAATGTTTAAATACTATTCCAAGAATAACGTAAAAAATTCAAATAATTTTATTTATGATAAAACAAATGTACTCACATGCTGAGAGATCGAGATCAATACATCTGAAATCCTTTTCTTGTGCAGATTTCATTATTAGGCTCATATATTGACACAATTTTCTAATTGTTTAATTCATAAAAACTAATTAAAATCAGTAACACTTATTTTTTATTATTTTAACTATTTTATCGTTTAAACGAATATTAGAGTACATTTTTTGAATGTCGAAAGAGTATTATTTTGTATATTTGATTACATTGTACGTTTCGTAGTTAATCCTGGAGTTCCATTTTGGTTTTGATATTGTATTTGGCTGGATGCTTTTTATGTTTCAAAATACTATTTATGTTTTTAGCTATTCTATACTTTACATTATTATACTGTGTTTAAAGTATTGTTAGACCATTACGGAAGGTTCTACATGTTTCTCGGGCATTTTCAGTTTAAGTGGCGATTTATTTGAGTGCGGTTCGAAGTATTATGCCGAAGTGTTATGCGTTTTATAATTGTGTGAGACTCTATTAGTTGACATTATTACTGCATGTGAACAATTTTTTTTAACTTGTTCTAAGAGACTATCTTGTTGATTACAAACTGTTTAATTGTGATAATTAAAGCTGGTGATTAGTGACTTAATTGGTGTCTTGTATTTTGTTTTCCACTGCACCATACGACGATCAGTAGACAGTTATAACAATATATAATTATAATATAAGTATATAATAATTATCACATTCTACTTTTCAACTAAATATTGCGTAAATCATATTGGTAAATTAGAAAAAATTGTTGTTACATAATATTTGTTGTATCTATAAATTATATGTACTCTTTATATAAAATGACGTTTGATATGATTGTGTTTTTGTTCATTGTAAATATCGATTCTTATAATATAATACATATATCCCTACTATGCCCTCGTCTCATTTAATTGTGTGTTCACTCTTAATTGAATCGTAATTCTTTATAACAAAATCCCTCTTACTCAAAATACATGCGAGCAACCTTTTACACCGGTGAGCATTTCGCTCGCCACTCGGCACTGAAGTTCCCAATTCGGGTGTGTGTCCCACGACACACCCAATTGTTTTGTTCTTCTAATAAAATGTGACGTTTATTTTCATATCTGTGCTCTGATGTCTCCGTGTCCTGCTATTCTGTACCTGTTTTCTTTTCACGTACACGCGCTACCACACTGTAGAGACACTGTTGACGCCAGAAGTTGCAGGCATCGTCTTGCTTCGTGTTCAGTGTTTCGCTGGCTTACCGGTAAATTACTTTCTTCATCAGTAAATTCACAGAAACGTCTTTGCCTTTTGCTGTTTTTGAAATTGCATCTTTGAATAGTCACGGTGACAATGTTGATTTCTGATTCCAACTGAGACGTTTTCCTGTTTGCAAGTAGGATATCGTTAGGTTACGGGACCCAAGCAGGCAGATAATACCCCCGTTTCCGGCGAATCTTACCTTTACACGATCATTACGGTGTGTCACATCACATCACAGAATAATGTGAGCTCATACCGAAAGTGTGAACTGACAGAATGATAAAATCGCAACAAGCGGTGTGTCACTTCGGCATTACATCAGATAGAAGTCAGCTCAGTTTTGTTCTTCACACTGAGAAACTAGTGAGACCAGTTTTAAATAAGTTGCTTTATCCGTCCTTAAATAATTGTGCCAGTATTTAGAATGTAGTATTAGCTCCGTCAAAACATTTATGTGTGAATATTCTGCTCGTTTTGAAAGCCAGACTTTAACTCACAGTTTTCGATTATTCTTCTGTCTTTCTACAAGCACACAGGCTACAGCAGCCCACAGTAGCGATTCCTCTTCCGTTCACATGATAAACTACAAAACCAACTTTCGGCACAACACACAGCGAGTGCGTTCCTACAGAAGACGGTGCGGCGGTAGACTGATGGCATACCGATGTGACCGCATCACTTCAATCCGATGTGGCACATAAAAATGAACACATTGAAGAGACACACAGAAATGATCGCTTTACGCACGACGTGTGTACACCCTTGTCCCATATCCAGTACACGACCGCTTTATAAACGTATTGTTTGTCCTCTAAGTTACGTATTAGGAAACAGTATTCTTTTATTTGTGATTCCATTATTCCGAACTGAATGTGAGCAACGTTGTCGGTGCACCGTAAGTTTCAACTGTCGATATTGGGTACTGAAGTGTGAAGAAGAACTCTTTATTCAGCAGTTAGTTTGTTTATTTTCTCTGGTTGGAATTAATTATACTACAAAAGTCTATTTAGAGTACTGCGGATGTGACAGTGTACCTGTATCATGTATAAATACATATTATTTATATTCGTTGCTGTCTGAAACTTCGAAATCTTCGTACACGCTTTAGTTATGCTTAAAGCCGTAAAATGTGCATATATTCATCGACTTGGCTAGCCAAGGTATACGTCTCTGTCGACAAACGGAAACAGGAAATTATTATCTTAGTGAAAATTTTAAGTGTTGTAATTACAAAATGACCTCTGGTGAATTATCGCATATAGATGTAAAACGTAGACACTCGCAGGAAAGACTGAAGAAATGCTTGAATTTATGTAAACAAAGGCCCAAAAACAGACATATGTAGTACACGCTTTGACCACGTAGACGAACCGCCGCTAGTGGATACTTAGATGGACAAGGCTCTGAAATTTAGGCGACAGATGGAAGACGATGTTAAGACAACACCGGAGTTGCTGGTTGACTGTAGCTCCGTCATAATCAGAAATACTTAGGCTACATTTTTATCAGAATTAGCAAAACGTTTTTGACACTCAAAAACATACACGTTTTCCTTTAAATCGTGCGTAAAATAGAAAACCAGTATCTCCTGATCTTGGCTCGCCGATTTATCAAAGGTAATTTTATTAATGCATGACAATTTTATGTATCCTATGAATTTGTCTAGAGAAATTCTGTCCAATTAGTATCTGTGTTTTTAAAAAACATGTCCCCACTTTTTAGATAACCTTTTTAAAGCCCCTCAGAAGAAATTTATTCCTCAGTTATTGGGAACAATTCAGTCTCTTGGTATATAGTTTATTCATTACCACTGAAGGCTCGTATGTACAGAAGATGTTGCGATATTGACCCCATGCTGTGTATCGAAGGAAAATTTGTTTGTATGTGTTACGAGTACATAGGCTGAACAAAATTTCCGATATAACAATGGCTCCTGTTTTACTGCCTAAACAGTCTATGAGTTAAGCAGACTATGCTGTGGTTTTTGAGCCGTTCCACATACTACGATTCGGCCCCCTATAGTGTTATCCCAGGCACAGGATAGAAAAGAGAAGGTACCAAGGAGGTCGGCAAACCGACGATTTCCGGAAAGACAAATAAGATAATACCAGGAAAACTATGAAGGGACAACGCGGAGGTGCTGGATATCGCTGATTGGCAATAAATCAGTCAGATTAGAGATATTTGTTGGTGAACGACGAAGGAGACTTGAAATGACTGTCATACACAGCAAGAAGAAAAAGAGGGTAAAGGAGAAGATATTCGTGGTGACGACAAAGACGATGATGTTTCTGTTTTGTACAGTTGAGTTTAATTTATTAATCTGTAACATTAATCTGTCTAAATTGGCTCACTACCTTTAGAATTTTTAATTGTACTTATGTGCTCGGTGAGTGCATTTATTGTTTTACAGTTTTGTTTCCATAAATACGCCGCACAAAGTAGACTACGTACAACAAATCTTACAAAGATAATTAAATTTAGAGAAATATTTTCACGCTAAGTACAATATTTTATTACAGGCGTTAACACTGTAATTTAAACGACAATTATTGCATGCATTTAGTATTGGGAAACTTGCTACTAGTGTCTGTAGAACCATGATCCGGTAACATCCAAAGGTTGATTGTCTCCAAAACAGGTCTGTCGATTACATGGGCTTATTCCATAATGAATAAATAATACAATCGCTCAAAGTCACTTCTCAACTACGTCCTACTAAATCTGCAGTTATGCAGTTAATCTAACGTCCCTAAATCAGGAATGAGTGCTTGATCTGTGCAGTGATAACTTAACGTTTTCACTTATCCCTCCCTATACCAAAGATACATTTTTTACCCACCCTTTGGGAAATCTCTGTCGCTGCCTCTCCTAACGAAAACATGCCAACTGTAGCTGTGTTGTGTTTAATAATTTTATCAAAATATCTCTACCCGTATATATGTACATATTTAATTTTTTTAAAGAATGTCTGAATACAATTCACCTTAGAGCTGAAATTCCAATCTGTATTTTAAAAGTAAATAATTACAGTAGAAATTATAGAGAAACGCTACGTTAATCAATCTATTATAAGCCTAAGCGAATACAAAACAGTAAATATAAAAACCCTCACTAATTATTCCTGCTGTATCAGACTCTAAGGTTGCCTTGAGCAACCTTAGATCGTTATTGGTGGTGTATATTTCGTTTCTTCTCCTTCTTCTTTTTGTTTCGTTGTTGTTGTCCCTCTTCTTTTATTAATATTATGATTCTTCTTCTTCGCCTGTAGCTCTTCAGCCCAACGTGAGCCCTGGCTTCCAACACCAATCTTCTTCGACGTCTCCTATCCATTACTGTCTCAGCGTAACCGCTCACATCCACTCTTCTTAGATCTTGCAGCACACCATCCAACCAACTTACCCCAGGTCGACTCCTCTTTCTGCTTTTATAGACTTGCGCCCTCAGGATTTACTTTGGCATACGCTGATCACCCATACACTATAGGTAACCTAGGTGTATTTGTTGAGCTTTTACGAATCTTTCATTGTCCTCATGCTTCAATAGCTCATATAACTCAAAGTTATATGTTATTCACTATCTTCCTTAACATGGCTATAAACACGTCGTACAATATTTCTTTCAAACTTTCTTAGTGTTTCTACTTCCTTTTGGAAAATGTCCACGAAACAACAACTGGTCTGTATTTTCATTTTTAAGTTACGACTACTGAGTTTACTTTTCAGTAGTCTGAATATGTCCTATTTCCTATTTGTGTCCTACAAGTATCGTCGTGTTTATAGACCCTTCATTGTCTACCACATTAACTTTATTAACTGCATCAAATGAATTACCCTCTATGAATAAATTATATACATTGCCTCTCCCTTCTGATCCAGAAATTAGCGTGTATTTAGTTTTGCTGATAGGCTATTTACAATTAGTCCGGTTTTTTATTTAGCTCCTTGTATACCTCAACTAATACGTAGTTTAGAAATACAAAAACGCTGTTTGTTACATTATCTGAGTACCGCGCGGCCAAACGCTACAGGTGTGGCATTTAGTGACACAATAGAATTAGTTTAATTTACTTTATTTGACTTTTACTTTTACTCCTTAATTCCTGTTAACTTTAAAAATTATGAATTAATAAGCCAACTTGTGTGCTTAATTTGTAACAGCTTAAGTCACATCAAATTCAAGTCTGAATATAAAAACTGTCACTACATAACACTTCCATAACACGTTATAATATCTCATGGGTTTTGAAAAGTTACACCAGAGACATTGAAGACAAAATACTGAAAAGTCTTACAATCAGCCTAAAACTGTTTCAAGACGATGAAAGACAGCAATGCACGTTTTGACATGGATTTAGTAGTCATCATAATGAATCCCTAAACATAAACATTTATAATTTACACCTATTTCAGTCCTGTAAGCATACACGAACATGTATATTAAGAACGCTTATAACGTTATAAAGTTATACTTATTTTTCTGTACGGTTATGTTTTATGACAATTCTCTGGCGTGCCAAGCCTACATAAAAGTAACTGGTAGAGCACAAAAATGGTTGCGTAACTATTTTACGTAACTCATAGGAGATTTCCAGTATAACGCCATGAAGAACTGAAATATTATAGATGATAATATAGGAAAAAAGCGTAAACGATTCTTCTCAGTTTTATATAAAATTGTATAGCTATAAATGTTTGAGTGTCTATATTTTTTGAGTTTTCTTATTGTTCCCCAACTTTACTGAGGTCACTGACTCTCCCGCAGATCCACAGTTGGGAGGGACCGTAACGCCCTACTTATCGGTAAAATGTTACAGGTTTGTTGTATAATGTAAGAGCACAACATAACAAATAACATACAGCAACAACGATTATCTTTTCAACGGTTTCAAATCAAAATAGCACACAATTTTTAAGTAACAGAATAAATTTAATCTTTGCAATATTTTGGATTCCACTGCAAATAACATAATGTTCACCTTATCACTTACGCGCAGGCCTATATCATTTTGCTGGATTATGTATGTATTAAATGTTATTACGTGTTGAAGAAACCTCCATTCCAATCAATACGAGATTACAGTGACATTACAGCCAACAAGAAGAGTAAGAGTCAGTATGCAGCGACACATACTGGCATTGTTTATAGTGATATATGGAATTTAATGATGTATTGCTTTTACCGACAAAACTTCCAGGTCCCGGCGATCTGGAAGATCTGTGCCGTAGGTGGCATATAACGATAGTATTTCCGTCCCCATTCAACATCGTTATACACGATTTCAATTGTATATGACAATTAGATTTTAATAATATATTGAAAAAACTTAGTTTGCTACTTGCGCTTGGTTGACTACCGTCGCATTCAGATATGAGTAACACAACGCAAGTGTTATATACTTGTGTATCTTATACACAAGTATACACACGAAACACGGATTCACCGCTACATTCCAGACACAAAACGCCACTCCACATAGTGCACTTCTGGATGCGGGCAGAAGCGTTCCAAAGACGTAATAAACTGTTCCATCAGCCGGAAAATGGATGGTGTCTATTTCTTGAGATTCGCATGGTGTGATGCTCATAGACTATTTAAAGAAGGGAAATATATTGAGGGGAGAGTAATATGCAGCAAATGAATGAGACTATTAAGGCAAAGGTTCCGCGTTTAGCCCCCTCCAAGTAACAAGTAATTCTTTTCCATCAAGACAAGACACTTTCTTAATTGCAGTCTCAAAGCGTCGTGAATTCCACTACGTACTGTTACACTTACCGTAGTTGCAAAGTTTAGTCCACTCCGGTGTCTTTTCCTGCTCCCGAATCTAAAAAAATGACTCGCTGAAAAAGGATTCACTTCATATATGGGGGTTATCGTTGAAACAAATGTATGCATACTTTATTTGATCACATTAAATAATGCTGTTTATGCTACGCCATCTGACGCGACCCATCACAGCCATTTGATACTCCTGGCGCTGTCTGTGACAGGCAGATAATTTTTCGAACTACCCACGTACATAGACGACTTCACACACTGTAATATCTAGAATGAAAATCGGGAAGAAGGAAAAACACTTTTAATAGTTATGCACACGCGCGCGCTCGAGCTGGCTGCCAGGAACAGTCGAACCGCTGAAATATTAATGCACACACTGAATAATCTTGACAACGTAATAGAGGGAACTAATTAATTGAAGTAGCAAGGAGTGTCAAAGCAAATAAAAACAAACAACGTATGGTTTTGATAAATTGCTACTTTTAATGGCACAATTTTTCAGATTGTGAAATTAAACTACTTCGCTTGCGACTTCCTGGTATGATTTTAGGAGCGTTTCACTTCCATAAGTCGAAAAATATAGAATACAGTACGAGACTGAACGTAAGCATTGTGGAATTGACCGTACTGTAACTTAGGAAAGAACAATCTTCCGCCTTTAGTTGCGGCAATAAATAATTATAGGATCGTGCACTATGCTTGTTCATTACATATTCTGCTTTACATCATCTCGTTGTTATAATCGTCGTAGTTCTTCTGCAAGTTTACAGGTTCCATTCTTCCAAATGCTTTTTTCTTTGATATTACACTAATAAATCAAGGTTTACATAATTAAATTGCCCTTCAAAAACTAGTCACTCTGATTTTATAATATATTAGTTATTTCTAGTTATTAAATGGAGCAAACTAAAAATAAATATTATTTTTATATCAAATTAAAAATGAAAAAATTGCTAACATTTTCTTAGACACTCATATATTAGACGAAGTAACATATTTGTGCATATTACTATATAAGAGATAAAATAGTAAAATAACGATAATAAATTGTTGTAACTGTCCTGTCACTAATCTGAGAAGTCTTCATAGCATTTTGGACACACAACATAAACACATTTACCACACAAAAATGCATTAAACTTCACACATTCTCTACATGATTTTCTGTCTTTGTTAGATGGGCAGACTGATCATCGTTTCCTTTTAAATTTTGGAGTATCAGTTATTGTTCCTTGTGTTCCTGATATTGTTTGTTGATAGTGATCCTTCACTCCCAAAATACCCACTGTAGATGTTCGAACTTATTTTTGTAGCGTAGGAGCTTGAAGTCTTCTTCTCATGTATCCTTCCACCAATTCTCTTCCCAACTGAATCAGTAAGTTTTTCCTATTAATTTCATCAGTTTCTTATTACCTGAATACAAAATAAAAGCATTGACCCCTGCTGTGTCTAGCATCTCATAAAAAATAACCATTGGCAAACGCTGTGTCCGTCGTCCTGTTGTGTAGTTAGTGCACTTCTTGTCCAGTGCATCTACACCTCCCTTTGTTTGATTATAATCCATAATATTTATTAGATTTCCAGTTTTATCATCACTTTCTTCTTCATGATGCATTGTTGAAATAAGATTTACAACTTTTCCTTTTTTTGGAACAAACGAAACTTGTTGTTTGCACAGAAAATCCATAAAATGCTGACTGTACATTTCTTCCTTTAGCGACAGTAAACTCTGGTGGTAGCTCACGTTTATGTTTTTTAATAGTTCCAAAATAAGTTATATTTTTGTTGATTAATTCACTCGTAACTTCTACTGATGAAAACCATTTGTCCGCAGTAACATTTCTGTTACTGCCTTCAATTGGTGCTATGAGACTAAGGATAACTAACGTTGGCTTGAGAAGTCTCGTTGATGAAGATACAGGCTGAATATCAATTTTTTCCACAGTAGATCTCTGCATTCAAACAATAGTGCATTTTTGAATCTGCTAGAATTAATAATTTTATGCCATACTTGCGCGGTTTTGAAGAAATGTACATTTTGAATGAACACCTACCTCTAAAACCAACTAGCATTTCATCTGTGGTAACATTTTGCCCAACTGAATATTGCTTTTGACATTGTTCAATACATTTTCTAAAAAGCCAATATATGTGTGCTAGTTTGTCTGATTGTTTTCTTTGAAACGCAAACACCGTAAGAGAAAGAACAAACGGTTAAGTGGCATCATTGCCCTAAATATGGGTCTTCCGTTACCATTATCATCATAGAAGGATTGTAAATCTTCATTGTGTGATTTGAATACACTCCACAAATAACACAGACCTATTACTGCTTTTATTTCAGTCAAATCTGTTTTTACTTCATATAATTGAAAGTTTTTTCTAGTAATAACTTGTTTTATTTTCTCATTTGTTTGATTTACAATTTCTGTTAACATTTCCTCTGTGAACAGCAAATGCCAAAATGTAGCAGGGGTTTTGCAAGTTATATTTCGGGCTTCCCCAATTATTCCAGGAAAGTGATAAGAACGAATTATATTGTGCTGAGGCGGTTTGTTTCCTCTTAAAGCAGGATATTTTGACCATTTATATCTGTTTTTCCCATAATAAAAGTTAGAACTTACAGAATATGTAGCATCGTGTCCTTCACCACCACTTTCATTAGAGATTGATTCATGTTCACTAAGTTCATATTCACTCGCTGAAGCACTAAAATCTTCAGTGTCACTCACTGTTTCATTTAAGATAGCTAGTATCTGTTCTTCGCTTCAATACTGAGCCATAACTGAGAATAATAACTACACTCAATTCCTAAAAGAGTTTCACTACAGACACAGATGGGTGCACGGGACCCGGTAACTGTTATTTACAAAACACTGGAAATGTTACCAAACAAACAACAACGCTGTTTCAAGGCCAACTGTCTAGTAGAAGCATACATAGTCAGGCAGCTCAATAGTACCAACCTCAAAGGCACAAATATGAAAACAAATTTCCCTCGGGTCCTCTGCACCCATGTGTGGCAGTTACGGGTTAAAGTTATTTTTAATTTCACCACCACACAGAGGATTTCACCAGTTTCTTTCTTTTCCAAAATCATCCTTACTGTTGTAAAATAAAAGAATATTTTTTTATATATATGGTAATAACATATCAGTACGTCTACTCTCTCTCTCTATATCTCTCTCTCACTCTCTCTCTCTCTCTCTCTCTCTCACACACACACACACACACACGCACACACACACATATACACCAACTTTGTCGTGCTTACTTGCTAAACTGCTACCTTTCATGCTCCGGATGAAACCTTTCAGTGTTTCCACTATTATCACGTCCTAAACCACGACCAAATGGTGGTGGAAGAACGGCAAAGCTGGAATTACAAAGACTGCTAATTCAAATAACAAGATGAACACACACACACACACATTCAGACAGATGCATACGTATATTCATACATACACCGTTCTACGCTGAGGAAACAAATGGTACCTACCTCTGTATCGCTGAGTGCCTACGTGAGTCTTGGCATGCCGCGGCGCGCGAGCATGTTCCACACCTTTATAGATCATTCTACGGGACACAATTACATAACGCCTCTTCCAGACGTTACTCGACTGTTATTCTGGCATCGAAGCCTACACTGCAAGGACGCGGATGTATAAATACTCATTTCAAAGCTGCTCAGTTTAGTTTAGACCTGGCGAAATTCGAGTGCGGAGTGTTAGTGGGAAGTGATCATTGTGATAATTAGTGTAAAACTGAAATAAAAGCAAAATTTATGTATGTCGGACAAATTGAAACTTGAATTAGGCCTATTGTATAAGAGTGCCATTGTTGATTTCTAATTGTTGTTTGTTACTACCTAATTAAAGTTAGTAATTAATGAGTTCATTGGTCTCTGTTATTTTATTTACACAGCAGCAACACGACGATCGTCGTAACAATACATACAACATGAGCGAGCGTACGTGATGGGTTGTAGGGAAGAAAGGATGCTTGCAATTTTGAGAATAGAAATCTAAGCCAATAAGGCATAATATAGCCAATATAGGTTCTATATAGCCTTAATACAGTTAATTCGCCAGACATTCTTCATATTAATGTCTTAATTCTACAGTAAGATATGTTGGTCTTGTTATGTGTGCACATTATTGGCAAATAATTAGTATTCATGCGTACAGGGGTGAATAAAAATTAATATTATTCCACCTTAATAATTTGTTATAACATTACATTAATCAGTCCGTCTAACGACCTCAACATCACTGCTTATGTGTGTTCCGTGTTTAGTAAGTGATTTTCGGTTTTAATTTGAAGAAAAGTCCAGAACATCAGCTAATTAAATAAAAGTGCCATACTAACCTCCACAATTTTGTTATTAGAAATAATGTATAAGTAAAATCTAATTTTTATATAATATTAATTTTGTGAGTTTATGTACTGTATTACTTTATTTATATTATTTTATCTCTAGTATTTATACTTTCTGCGCTAACTTCTGAAACTCAGAAATATGTCATGTACACTTCTGCGAACAACACTTATATTATGTACATTGTGTAGGCCTACATACGTGCCTGTAGGTTTGTTTCTCGAATTATTATTCAATATCAGTTTAATACCCTTTGTTCTTATAATGTTTTTGTATCCTTGTTATTCCATAGAGTAAAGCAAGACAATTCGAATTACTAGTGATGAAGTTTTCACACAAGCAAGATTTACAATTTAAAATAACCAAAAATTATTTCAGCCATTACTGCAGTGTTTGAAATAAAAACGTAAATAATATAGAAATAATTTTGTACTGATTGCATGAATGACACAGTAATCTTTGGGTAAATCACAGCGTAAAACGTAGATACAACCAACTATGGAATACATTATATAGGTTGTGGCAACAGCGATTCATTACGTCTGCTCTCCGGTACCAGCGACACGGCGCGTGACACCTGAAGAATACGAGGCGAGCCAATCCGGGATCAGCAGCCGCCGAGACGTGACCAACTACGTGTTCGGAGCGAGCCAATCAGCGATCCCGGTTAGTGCATAAAACCCTGGCCGCAGAAAATTTTGCGCCCGCAGAAACTTTTGTTACGAACACCGCTCTACGACTTCTTCCCGAGCCTGGAGTTCTATTCTTGACTGACTTGTTCAACGCGTGTCTGAGACTGGCCTACTTTCCCAAGAAATGGCGAAAGGGGACGCTCATCGTGATCCCGAAGCAGGGAAAGGATGCTTCCCGCCCCGACAACCTCCGGTCTATCAGCCTACTCACCGCTGCGTCCAAGGTTTTTGAGCGCCTCGTGCAGCGTCGTGTACGAGAACATCTAACCAACTTTGACGTGCTGGTCCCCGAAGAGTTCGGCTTTCGTGTGGGGCATTCGACCACTCATCAACTGATGAGAATGGTGGAATACGTCACGGAAGCCGGGTGTCGGAGAGAACGGACCGTTGGCTGTTTCTTAGGTGTTGAAAAAGCCTTCGACAGCGTATGGCATGATGGCCTATTATTCAAGCTTAGGGAAGTCCAGCTCCCGGACTGCTACCTTCATCTGGTTGCTAGCTTTCTGACGAAGAGGACCTTCTGCGTGAGAGTTGGAGATTCAGCTATGACGTGTCGGCTACGTTATAACCTAGGGAACCGGTAATATTTGACTCTGGCCAATTATACAGACTGCCTTCGTTGTAACAAACTGAAAATTAATCAAATCACTATCTATAATTATAAGTACTCTAATAAAAGGAAACTGGGGAGGGAAGTCTGCTGATTTATGCACTCAATTTAGTATGTAACAAAGATGACACCTCTTTATTTACGTATGATTGATAATACATTGCAAATAAAAGTTTTAGCTTACACTGAAATCGTAAGGGGGTTTTCTATATTAAAAATGATAATACAGTTAGTGTATTCACCTCGGATCCGAGTCTCTTTAAACTAGTTAGAAATTTTCAAATTTACTCTACTTCTTTAGTCAACTACATTATTACTTAAAATACCATTTGAAGAATGATTATTTTGTTGTGCGATGTTCCAAAGCTACATCACAAGAGTTATGTTACAAAGTATGATTTCTGAAATTACTTGTTACAACATTGTTATTCTTAACGCTTAGAGATTGCCATTTAAAGTCTTTTTCATTTAAAATTACTTATATTTAAAAGATACATTATTCACGGAAGACGAGCTTCTGCGTCACCTCTAGTTAATCGTTTCAGTCCATGTCCTGCCGCGTGATTCTTCTGTACTCTCTTAGTAGTGGGTTGTCATCGTGGTAGTCTTTCCGGTGGAGGTCCTCGGAGTCAACTAATGATGAAGTGGATGTTACGGTGTCATCTAGAATGAAGTCGTCCTGTTTCTCAGTGGTAGTGTAAATGCAGTTGAGGTCTTAGTCTTCACTTTGCACAGTTATTCACATCACATTTGTAATAGTACAGTAGTATTTGAGTTTACATATTCGTTACACATTATGACGGAACCCTAAAATAACTTGAACTATATTTTTAATAGGAGATGTCACCTTACACACTTATTTTATTCTTTCACATCTTTGTGTTAAAACACACTACATTTTAGTTACATAGATCTCCACACTGTTAGTTGAAGCTAATAAAAAATTAAAAAAAAACATTTTGTGCAGCGCTCCGCTTGGAGCTGTTTACAGATTGAAGGTCGCATCTCAAGTCCTACATTGTTACAACAGGAAAATTGTAACGACGCGGAGTGAATACTCCGCCATAACATAGTTTTAACTTTTAATTAGTAATACAGTCTTACAGTTCGACATAATAAACGATCAAGACTTTGCTTGTCTACAGAATTTATTACAACTACTACTAGTGACTTTGAATTATTTATTATTTAATGCTGGGTCGGTATGCTAGTTGGATCCGGTATACACAGGTCATAGCATGATAATTTAATAAAGGGTTAACAGTATTTAAACTCTTGCTTTCTCAGTTTTAGATAATTATTTAGTTAAATTCCCTTTCTAATTCTAATTAATATTATGAGTTAGTTCAAGGGTATTCTTCGATTTAATAGTGCGATTTAATGGTTTTCACTAACTTCCCATTTTATATTTTCATTTTTTTTTTATTTGTTTTAAATTTAAATCGTCACATACTCCGCCGCTTAAAGGAGACATTGGGGGGGACTTTTAATAAGGCGAATCGAAAGTAAGGTACTGGGGCACACTTGTCGTTACTGTGTGAAGTTTCTCTCCTTCTTCTCCCTTTTTCTTTTATTTATTTAGTTGCATGAGTTATACACAACTTACTTCTTCTGATTATCAAACAATATGTATATATATATATATATCCTTACAAACTAATTCTTAAATTACGTAAAATTCACACTTTATGACTACATATTAAGACACATAAATTCTTCTTATTTTTACTACTTAAACTACTACCGGTTTTTTCCTTGGGTTTTAGTTACTCTATTCACAGAGTTACTCTCTAAATAATTTATTACTTAGTGGTCATGGTAGTGGTCAGCTGACTACTCACTTCGCTCATCTTTCGCTGAACAGCATCTAAGGTTGATCAGACCTCATTCCTAATTCTACGATTAGCACCTTGCATAGTTACTCAGGTACAAGATAACTTGTCTACCTTGTATTACCTTTTTCTAGTTTTCGCTCTGCAATTTCCCTTTTTTTTTTATACAGTTTTATCTGCGAAATATGTGTTCTTCGTACATATTCTTGAGTCGCAGGTTCATACAGGGCTACTGTTACTGGGGTTAAGTACTTCTGGATTTGGTAAGGACCACACCATCGGTATGATAATTTAGAGGTGGTCTTATCAATTGCACTACTACTCGGGTGTGTTTTGTACATTACTAAGTCACCGACTTGGTACTTAACTAAATTGTTATTATTACTTCTCTCGTGATATTTCGCGATTTCTCTAAGTTCGCTCTTAAATTTGCGAGAGCTTCATTCCAGATTTGTTTTATATGCTTATCCTTAATTTGCTGGGGTAGCAAGTCATGTATTTTCCATTTTGTGGACAAGGGGTGGTTTGGTTTGTACTTATACAGTAACTCAAACGGGGTCGATTTATTTCCTTCGTGATAAGCTGAATTGAAGGCGTATTGTATCCAGGATAGGTTCTGGTCCCAAGACGTATGGTCGTTCGCATGGTAGGCAATTAAAGCAGATTTGAGGTTTTGCAAATACGTTTCAGCAATATTGCCTTGCGGACGATACTCCGTAGTGGTAATATGGTCTATCCCTAACTTGAAACACATTCTTAAATTCCTTTGCCTTAAACTGGGGTCCGTTATCTGACACTAGACGTACAGGTGTACCAAAATCTTTAAATAATATCTCCTGTAATATCTTTACAGTGGTCAACGCTAACGCTCGCCGCATGGGATACATCCAAACAAATTTGGTGAACGAATCTACACATATGAGTAGCATAGTATTACCTGATTTAGATCGAGGGTAGGGACCTGAAAAGTCTAAATAAAGTTTAGAGAACGGGGTAGTAGGGATTTCTGAAATTAATTGGCTTATTTGATTATTTCTTGCTGGTTTGCTGAGCGCGCATAACTTACACTTTTTTACGAAGCTAGCTATTTCGCTGTTCATATTGTTCCAATGATATTCCTTACGAATGCGATGTATTGTTTTATTTATTCCCATATGTGCTCCAATGGTGGATGAATGGTAGTATTCCATCAGCATAGGCTTAATTACATCAGGGGCAATTATTCTTAATTCCTTTCCATTTGCTATTCTGTGGCATAGTATTCTTTTACTCAATACGTATTTATCTGATTTAATTCCTTCCTCGAGTTGTTCTATAATTGGCTTCAAAAGAGGGTCTTGTTGTTGATACTGAGCGATGTTGGTAAACGCAATGGGGAATTCGGTAATTACGGTGTTAACAATGGGTGTTTCTAGACTCTCAATGCTTTCGGGAGTATTAGTGGGCGACTGGAACATACGGGACAGGGTATCCGCGAATACATTTTGTATACCTCTAATATGTTGTACTTTGAATTTCTAACAGTTTAACCTGAATACCCATCTTCCAATGCGTCCTAACTTTTTAGGGTGATTCAGTAACCAAGATAATGCTTGATTATCAGTTTCCAACAGGAACTCTTTATGTTCTAAAAAAGGTTTAAACTTCTCAAAAGCAAATACAATAGCTAAACATTCTAATTCATATGCGGAGTATTTCTTTTCTTGGTCAGTCAAAGTGCGTGAAGCGTAACTAATCGGTAGTCTATAGTTTTCTATTTCCTGATATATTACTGCACCTAAGGCTACACTTGAACTGTCGGTCTGAACTACGAAAGGTTTCGTAAAATCTGCTAATTGTAATACCGGGGGTGATATGATGCTTTCTTTTAGTTTTTTGAACGCAGTTTGGTGTTGTGGAGTCCATTCAAATTTCGCTCCCTTCTTTCTTAAGGCGTTCAGAGGAGCGGCTATTTCGGCTAGATGAGGAATATACTTGTGGAAATAATTTATCATTCCCAAAAATCGGGCTATTCCTTTAGCATCCCGCGGTGGTAAAAATTCTCTGATCGCACGGGTTCGTTCGGGGTCTATGCTTACCTTTCCGTTGGCCTTCACGATGTGACGTAAAAATGAAAATTGAGGGACAGCAAAATTTACCTTTTTGGGATTAACTGTTAATCCGGCTTTCTGTAATCGAGATAACACTTCACGTAGATGTTTAAGATGTTGTTCCATCGATTCGCTGTAGATTACAATGTCATCCAGATAGTGATACACATATTTAAATTTTATATCATGAAATAATTTCTCTAATAGTCTACTACATACGGAACTTCCTTGTGATATTCCAAAGGGTACTCTCGTAAATTGGTACAGGTTGAAAGGAACAGCAAAAGCGGTTAGACGTTTGGATTCTTCCGAAAGGTGTATTTGGTGAAATGCCTGATTTAGATCCATTATAGTAAAGACTTTCGCTTTGGTGAAATAATGAAAAGCACTGTGGATGTCGGGAAGCGGGATAGATTCAAATTCTATTCGTTTATTTAATTGCCGGTAGTCCACAACTAGTCTGTGTTTGTAGACCTTTTGGTACTAAAAATGAGGGTGATGAATACGGTGAAGTAGAGGGTTCGATGACTCCTTGTTCTAATAACTTGTTGATATTGGCTTATTACTTCCATTTTGGGAGGCGATAACTTGTATGGGGGAAGGCGTATTACTTTGTGGTCGCTCAGATTAATCTTGTATTCTATTAGGTTCGTTAGTCTTTGCTTAGGGGTAAGAACGGTGGAAAACTCTTTTATTAGTTTCTGCATTCTCAGCCTATCTCTACTTTCTAGATGAGATAATTCAGAGTCATGGTGTACTATATGTGTAGTAGATGATTCAGTACTTTCTTGTTCTTCTGTTTCACAATCAAAATTATACTTCCGTGTACGGTCGAATCGAAAATAATATTTCTTCTCGTGGATGTCAAGAATTATTCCCGTTTTACTGATAAAGTCAGCTCCCAATATTAAGTCGGGTCCTAAATCATCACATACTAACATTGAAAAAAACCACGTTAGATTCTTAATTTTTACCTTAATGGTGATGTTGAGTTTTATCACAAAATTTTGTTTATTGACAGTAGCACATCTTATATTCACAGCTTGACTGCGTTTCACTAGGTTGTGTTCGAATAATTTATCTGCTAACCTCTGACTGATTAAGGTTCTAGTCGATCCAGAATCGATTAATCCGAGGGTGGATATAACACGTAGGTCAACTTGTATTAAGGGCAATAGACATTTAGTCCAATCACATTTAGTTATCGTGTTACATTTCTCAATAAACCTTCTAACATAGGGATCTATTTTTCTAGTGTTCTTTCTTTTTTTATTTTCCTTATTCTCGTTGATTTCTTTGGGTTTACCGGTTCTCAAGATGCTGCGGAAGACACAGGATTTCGGGTCCCCCTGCCTTACATGTTTTTTGGATTATGTTGTTTCCGATCGTACTGCTTCCGATTACAGTTTCTACTTACATGTCCATACTTTCCGCAGTTATAAGATATATTTTTTTTACGAGGGGTATAGCGTGCTTCCGTTTTAGGTTGCGTGTCATTTGATTTACCAGGGCTGTGCAAGTTGTTCGGTCTATTAAATGGTCGCCTATCACGCTGGGTTTGCACATCGGGCACCAGGGCTTGCATTTCATTTCTACTAGGCTCGGTTGATTTCAAAGCATGTCTGTTCTGATCTGAGTACCATACGTTCGACGAGTGAATACTGCATTGTTCGAGATCCGCAAAGGTGTTGGGTCTATTTATTAACGCTAAACGAGATCTTCCTTCTGGAGACAATCCTACTAAAATGGTATCGACCATCTGTCTCTCACTCCAATCTACTTGCAGTAGTCGAGAAGACTCCCTGATGTCAGAGATGTAATGGGCCAGTCTCTCATGAGTTCCTTGTACTCGAAATACGGTTTTTCTTATAAGTTCCTCATAAATTCCGGTAGGAATAAAATATTTTATGATAGTAGTATGCAGGTCTTCTACTGGAAGTGTAGAGCTTAATGCTTCCAGCACACGATTCTTTAATGGTGGTTTACATTTTGGTAGGAGGACTTGCAAAATTTGCCAGTCATATAGTTGCTGTAAATCCTTTATCTGCAGGAGGTATTTGATTAAGTTTAGTAAGTTAGTAACATTCAAACCATCCGTGTATGGAATTTCAGCTAAGAGTTTTTCTACGGGATGAGTGATTTTTCCGTAGAGGTCAACATTATAATTTACGTGTGGTATACCTTTAGGAGGACCAGATGCTGCATTTGGGGTAGTTAATTCGTACATCCCGGAGCGATTGTGGGAACCACTGGGAGGTGGGACTTCAAATATTGTCTGGGTATTCACGTCTCTATTTGGGTTTTGCTCACGACTCGGTTTTATTTTCGATACGGTGGGTGATTCCTGATCCGTGTTGGGGGGAGGTTGTTCTAAGGTAGGAGATTGAACTGGGGAGATGTATAGTTTCTTCAAGGATTTTTCAATTTCATCCATTCTGAATGAGTCGGACCGTCTTCGCAATTCATTGATAATAGTGGGTAATTGGCGTAAAGCCTCATCCGCAAAACTTTGGACGTCGGGAGGGATTACCGTGATGTTGGGCCAGTTTAACAAATTTTTCATTCGCCGGGTTAAATGTTCTATCCTTTGAGTTGTCCGCAATATTACCGCAGGAGATTTCTCGTCTTGAAGGGTTTGGGACAATAAAGTCAACTCACTATACTTGGCATAACACGTTTCTCTCTCGCTCTCATAATCGAGTCCGCTTAAGTTACTTAACTGCGCGGGTCTATCAGATCCACTTTCGCGTATAGACTTGCGCAATTCTGCGACTGTTAAATTCGCATGAGGTAAACCGCGTAAAAGAGCTTCATAGGACAGTTCGTCTTTTAATAGTAAGTCTGGATTAAATAGGGCCATGTTTACCTTATATCTAGCACACTAAAACTTATTCTACTACACTATACAATTATTGCATACACACTTTAGTTCATGGTAAAACATTTGCATGAGTTGTAAGAGAATTACTTAGCATCTCAGAGAAAGAGAAAAAATTCACACAGACGTCAACTTTACTGAAAATCGCTGGGCCGGCAGCCGACTCTACAACCGATGCCGAAAGATGAGGAGGACTGCAGTACGCCACGATCAGCGGGCGCAGCCGCAGAACATCTCAGCGCGGCACGACCAACATTAGCTTTCTCGCCACGAGGTCCTTTTTAGGGCCACCAAAAACACTAGAGTGTACGATTGGCGCCATTTGTCATGCGGCAAGCCTTTTGTCCGGTGACAAGGTATAGGCACTAAAGTAGATGCTTCATTGACTTGTATACTGTCTTCTCTCAAGCGTCATGTGTTCTGTATATCTCCGTGATATTGTTATCAGTCCCAGGCACGTTTTCACGTTTGCAGATAAGTGTAGTGTAGTGTCTATCTAATGGGCGACCATGGCCACTACTCCTTACAATAATGTTTAAAATGGAATCATTAAAATTGAGTAGAACTACAGAATTATTAGCTGTGTAGTAAGGGAAAATGCACGCCACACTTCTGAAATTTACTGAAAAATTTTTTACAGAAGACATTAGAAGCTTAATCCTTTGATGAACAAGGTTTTCCGGGAGCAAAGTTTCTTTTAGCAAGTTTGTCGACCTAACTACTATGTAAAATTTTATCTCTTTCAAAAAATAAATAAAAATTTTATTTCACTTACATTATTAATTTAAATAGTCGTATAACTAATTTACGTAACTTGTAGTTAGTTTGAATAAATGAATATCGATTTGACTTTCCAAACAACTAAAATCGTCTTCACTTTCTACAAAATCAGAATTCTCCCCATCAATTATTTCCCGTATTTCTTCGTCGAATAAATATCGGCTCATTTTAAACATTTAATGTATCACTAAACGTAAGTTGAATAACAAAGAAATGCGTATAACAACAGTTAAGAAATTACAGAAAAGTTTATGAACTTAATACGACGGTAATTCCGTCGTCAGTGATATCTATTATGAATGTAAACACGTGACCAGTAACGCCTAATGCAAAGAATAAAAGCAGCTGTTAAGTATTTTTCAAGCACTCAGATTAGTGACAACAGATTTCAGCACACTACAGAGACCATAGGAAATAAGAGAACCTTTTAAAATGTTCACAGTAATTGGAATCTACGTGCCCGTCCTGAAACGTGAATGCTCCCTGACGGCGGCCGGCTACCGCACGTTTCAGTGCTTAAAACGACACTAGTAATCGGTAGTCGACGTCAGTCGCACACATTCAACAAATTCTCATATTTGAAGTGAAAGACGCCTGAAAAACAACCTGCTGTACTAGTTTCATGTGAAAACTGATAGGAAACAGACTAAATTAATGACAATTAGCAGCGACTGGGAAGGGCAAGTTGAAACAGGATAGGACTTACAGTACCTGGATGATACAATTTCAGAGAATAGAAGACCTACTGTTGTCAGTATACAATAGAAGAGCATGTTAACTTCTCGCAGCGCTAAGTTAGTACCAGCTAGAATTACTACCGACCATTACTATATTGAATTGCTATCAAAACCAGAAAAATCTCATAAAACCTTTTGAATGCAATTGAATTCTGTATGGGTTTAAAACATGGGAAATGGGAGAAATGACAACGAACGAAGAGACATCTTTGAAACATGGTGTTGGAAGAGGATGCAAGGGAGGACTCTAATAAGCAATGAACAGGAATTTAAATTGGTACATGAAAGACAAAAGTTATGGAACAGAGATGGTTGGAACACTTAGACATAATACCTACTTTACTAAGATATTACAGAAAAAATTAATGGACGTTTTGCTAATAGAGGAATCAGATCAAAGAGCTGGATAGGCAGGGTTGAGGGGGATATAGATGATCGATACATTGTATCCACCCGTCAGTGGAAAATTAAGAAATATTTACGATTTTAGTCAAGTATTTTTAACATGTCTTCAATACTTTTAATTAAACCTAACAATGTTTTTGACGATTCCAAAAAGCCCCTTAAATTGTCACCAAGATTAACAGATGGTACTGTGCTAAAGACGCACGAAGTACTAATACTGTAAAAGTATTGATGTATAGTTAATTTCAACCGCGAAACAGGAAAAATATGACTTTCCAAAGACTGTAGTTTCTATCTTTAAACTTGAGGCCACTCAAGTCTAAGCTATTACGACTTCTAACATAAAGAGCCTAAGAATTTTAAAAACACAGTTTTCTTTAGAGAAAAGAACTGACGTTTTTGAAAATGAGTCAAGAGTTTTCTAATACACGTTTCCTTGAAATAATTACAGTAACTGTATTATTTTTATTTTGTGATTGGCTACAACGTTTTAATGTACTTTCTTCCAACAGCACATCTCAAAATTTATTTTAAATCTAATTACAGCAAATTTTTTTGGACAACAGTCTCGTAAACGATATAATTTTTGCAAAGCTGAAAAAAATCATTCTACAGTTTATTAATACCTGTTTCCAAAACCATATATTTATGCCAATTACTAGATAAAGAATCCTTAATTTTTTTTTTAGTGACCGTCAATCAGTGAATGTTTTAGTGGATGGTTAGTGAGGATCGGTCAATAATACAACTTTTAGTTATTTTGCGTCGACGTTTCGACAATATTTATTGTCATCTTCAGGACAATTGTTGCTGACGCCAAACACACAACTGTGAGTTGTGTGTTTGGCGTCAGCAACAATTTTCCTGAAGATGACAATAAATATTGTCGAAACGTCGACGCAAAATAACTAAAAGTTGTATTATTGACCGATCCTCACTAACCATCCACTAAAATAGATAAAGAATGTTTATATGTCTAATGAGTTTAATTTCTAATTGCATTAAGTTTAAAGTTATGGTCTAAGTAAATAAAAAGCTCCACCCTCCGCTATAGCTCTAATAAAACCGTTCTGTAAACTCGTGTATGGTTCGTGAAACATTTTTTTCACTTAAAGAGTTGTTACTTGAAGTTATAATTGCACTTTTTTTAAATATACTTTTAACGGATATTTTCTCTTTAGAAAAAACTTTGGCATCATTCCTTACAGTCCTGTGTTATATATCCCATATATATACTCAGCTACCCTAAAGCATAACATGGGTTTGAGCATTAACCGTATCCTCATCTACGCCGACCTGCATAGGCAAAGAAATTCTCGGTATTTTCTTTGGTGGTATCGCCTATAGGAGAATTCAACTATGAAAATCTTCCTCGTCATAGGTAGGTGAAAATCTACAGTTGCATAAGTAGTGTCTCGAAGTACACTTAAACGGAAGGTTACTGTTATCTCCGGAATCGGAGCCCAACGGATTCAAGAAAGGGTCGAGTCTTGTAAGATATCTAATGAATTTTGATATAGAATTTTTAAATAAAAATTTATGTACAATGTTGATATACAAGCAATTTATTCAACGGTTCTTTTTAAACCTAAAATTTTACTTTTCTGCTTCCGAGCACAATTATTGCGCGGTAGAACCCAGATTAACTTTTACCCGTGGCAGGCTTTCACCATGCAAGCCTCGCTGAAACATTTATAACCCATGTAGCACTTCCGATTGGCTCAAGTTAAACCGAAAATATTCTAAATTCCAACATTTCACACACTTCTTCTCGAATCCTTTGTGTACTTCATGCACCATGTCCTTCCGATTACTAAACATTTCTTAACTACTATTATCCACTATTATACAGCACAAAAATTAAATCCTTTAAAAAATTAAATATCACGCCAACATATGAATCACTTTCACATATAGAATCAACCTGCCAATGACATAAATAGCCGAAAACAACTAACAAATATGGTCTCAACTCGATATATATAGGTAAGCTCTCTGAGGTGTAGACCTTGCTCACAGTTTTGAACCAAGTACATTTTTACTATTACATAAATTTTGGCATTAGATAATTTTTCGATTGTGGGGAAACGTTTAATAATCCCGATTGTTCGACTATTTCTATAGTAACAATTGTAGAGCACAAAATCATACAATTAACACTAAAACTTTGAAACATTTGGATTTGGGTTACAATTACTTTTAGTCTGACATTTTGATCTTTTTTACAAGTCCTTGGATTCCAAAATTTTGAAATTTTTATACTTAATACTATATTTAGATGTTATTTAAAATCCTCTTTAATTTGATACTCCACAAGAATATTTGTATTTTAACAAATTGTTACTAACTTTTTTGCCTCTGACGTCCCATAATTTTGAAATTTCCAAGAATTAATCCTATAGCCTACTCCGCTTGTGGTTAAAAATCTCTTTAATTTGGTACCCCATTTGAGCTATTACGATTTTTTCCTAATTTTGACCCCCTCACGTTATTCCCTTCCGTAACGGTAGAGTAAATGTAGGACACAATGACAAGTTTTACAAAAATCGGTTTACGTATTCAAAAGCTATTGTGCGACTTATCCCAAATAGGCAGAAAAATACCAAACATAAGAACTCTCTTCGCTATAATAACCTGTTCCTAAACTTTACCCTAACTTGCATTTTGTAATATGCATTATCATAAACGTAATTAACCATCTGTCGTTTGGTTATATCTCAATGTAGGCTATACTTAATAAGTAGTGTGACGATTTAAAAAAATATTTAAATCGCACAAATAAAAAATTTTGCTTTCTAACAAGTAAGAGTATTATCCACCCCTTACCTATACCTAGATTCCTGCATCAACTTGAAATTGTCCCGTACCAACACGCAAAGAACGGTGTTATTTAGCTAATAATAATAATTACGTTAATTATTTAAAATACGTACTAAATAAATAAGGAAATTCCTAATTAATAACAAAAGTAAAATAAACTATTACAGTTGAATTAATGAATAAATTAATACTAAATAAAAGAACGAACTATTTTCTCAGTGCGTAAAACCGCGCCAGCTTACTGACCCCTCGCCGCTAAACTATGCACACATTCGCTAGTGAAACTTCGACATGTAAAGATGTCAGTTCTGTGTTGTCCACATACACGTAGGTGTATACCTTTAAAAGATTATATCCAGTTTGTGGTGATATCGTTTAAAAAAATGTAGCGTGGAATAATAAAAAAAAAATATATAATGTAGTGTGTGAAGAGTTATAAAAAAAAAAATAAAGGAAAACTTAGCCGACACATCTCTTAAAAAATAAAACTGTAAGTGGTAAGATACGTTACTTACCAGACTTTAGTACTGCAAAATAAGAACTGTAATTAAGGTGTGAAATGTGAACAACTAACTCCAGAAGCGGAAAACTCAAACTACAACAGTATGAACTTCCAGTAAAAAATCCGATCGTCGAGACTACCAGATACAATCAACCTAATGGAGCATCAAGAGGAACCATGTTTTGCACCCTAGAAGACGACAGAAGATGACCATCATGGACCCCACAACAACCTCATGTTAAATTCAGGTGATATCCAAACATAACATTTGTAAAAATTTGTTTCAACAAGAGAAGTAACAAAAGAACAGTAAAGAACTTTTGATAATTTAAAGAATAACTTATAAGAATTGTAATTTCTGTAATGAAGTAGTAGTAACATCACTATATCTAAATGTAAGGTAATTCTATAATTTACAACCAACATTATTCTTCAAATAATTTGGTTAAAGTTGTGATAAATTAATACATAACAAAGTTGAGACCCGGATCCGAGGTACTTAAAACAATATCTAGATAAATACTTTTGAGGTAAAAGGAATAAGACATTTAAGATTTTTAAAGCATTAAATGCAGAATTTACTAAAGTAATTCTTTTAAAAACAAAGTAAACCATGAGATTTGAATAATAATAAAGAGATATTTTTGCTAACACCTAGCGAGTGAATAAATTTATGCAATCCTTGATTAATTCCTATGTAATAATGTGTTATCATTTGTTAGTAAGTTTTACTAACAACGGTAGCTAGTTTAATTAACAGGTAACGAATTGAACTAGTTCCCGACTTTTGTGATGTCTTAACAAGGGAGACGTCACAGTAGAACTTCCTACTTTATCAAAGATGCTAGTCCGTAAAAGAGAATGAATGGTCCATATAATTAAACAAGGGAAGATCATATGCAATAGGCCTACATAATCTCACATTTCACACAACATATCGTAAAACTAGTGTTTCGTACTCGGAAGTAGTAAATTACCTAATACTTCATGTAGAACAAAATACAAGAAGGCAAAAGATTTAAACCATTTTATTTATGTTTCAGCGTAAAAGGCCATCTGATTAATTACTTTTAATTATATTTAAGTAGCCTACAATAAAACATTTTACTGAATTTGGGAGAAATAACAACACTCTTTTTTATCAAATATAACTTAATTTAAATGTGGTAAAAAAAATTCTCAAAAATATACATGTAACATGTACCAAAAATCAAATAACTGTGGTACGTATAATTTCTATTTAGAAGTATGGCTGTGTTTGTTATTTTCATTTCTGCCAATTTCAAATAGGCCTATGTGTTGAGAAACATATAGTAGTAATATTTTTCGCTGGCCCTGGTTGGAGAAAATGATCCACTTTTGGTTGAAAATATTTTAACCTTACCTCAGAATAATAACTTCTCTTTCTTATGAACTGACAGTATTTGTGTAGCTCCTTATCAGGTGTACCACTACCGTGTGTAAAGCTTCTCGCACATTAGAAAGTTTTGTTTTAGTAGGCTATTTGGACAACCGTTGTCCCTCCTTCGACCTTGTTATTGCGGACAAGAAACCGCAGCTCTTGCAAAATATTTAATTGCAATTTGATTACGCTTCAAAATCTTCCCCGTAAGATCAAGGTCCATAAACTCGCGGCTTTACCGTATTATGTATATGCAATGAGGTTTTTCTTCTTCGGAACTACAGCCCAAAGTGAACCCTAGTATCCATCACCAATCTTCTCAAATTTCTTCTATCCGTTGTCATTACAGCGTAACACCTCACATCCATTCTCCTGAGATCGTCCAGCACAGTATCCAACCATCTAATCCTAGGTCAACCCCTCTTTCTGCTTTTATACATCTGTGCCCTCAGGATTTTCTTAGGTATATTATGATCATCAATCCGTTCTAGGTAATCTATCCATTCAATTCGTTGAGACTTTACGATGTTCTCATTCTGCAATAGCTTAACTATCTCCTGGTTGTTTCTTAATCTACATTAATCTACATCTTAATTTCTTAATCTACATCTTCCTTAACCGGTCAGTAAACACAATTTTTCTTTCAAGCCTTCTCAGTGTTTCTTGTTTGTTTTTCGCTAACGTCTACATCTCACCTCCTTAAGCAATCTAATAACTGTTTTTACATTTTCATGATGACAAGGTTACGTACATGATTTATATTGAATGAGATTCGGTAAGCATTAGATTATTCTGCTCTGTAGGAGAATGGTATTTTAATTTTTATGTAAAAATTAAAAGTACTGTTTCACAAAATATCTTTAAGGAAGCTTTTAGAAAATATTTTTGTAGCACAATTTTGTTTAAGATCTTTGTATGTTGCGTTTGTGTATTAACAACACTTGTCAGAATTGTTATAATAATTTTATTAGCGTATTATACCAACATTAAAATAAGTGTTATTATTATTATTATTGTTATTAATATCGTTTTCAAAACCATAGATTTAATCGTTCCTCATGCATACACTAGTAGACTGTACTGAAACTTGTACTGGCTGTAACAATGAAGTCGGAGGGACAATCGTGATGCAGTAAGTATACGTTGAGATG
Source organism: Magicicada septendecula (assembly GCA_034769895.1). Lineage (NCBI taxonomy): Eukaryota > Metazoa > Arthropoda > Insecta > Hemiptera > Cicadidae > Magicicada > Magicicada septendecula. The sequence continues at coordinate 359,334,934 of CM068376.1, read as the reverse complement.
CTATAGCGGCAATCAATACATGTGTTTGCTTTAACGTTTCCGACTGAACTATTTAAACTCCGTGATAATAGAAACACCATGAAAAGTTATCCGAGGAAAACGAAACAAAACAGACGCAATTATTGTGGCAAATCTAGTCACGTGTCATAACCAATGCATTTTTATGAGCTTGATTTTAAAATCAGATGGCATTGGTTTTCGATTGTACATTACTTTCACGTGCAGTTTAACTCTCAGTGGTTATATAATTTTTAATCGGAAAACGTGGCCGCTCATAACGCGTACCATATTTAATAGTAAAATAATTAACTATTGTTTTATGTATTATTCCGATAATTACCAATACTCTTAGTTTATCCTTTTTGAACTGTTACCTAAGAGCCTTGAAGTATATTATCTTAATAACCTAGAATTCTTCGTCTTCTTCTTCGCCTTTTTCCTTTCTATTGAATATAGGCATAGTGTTCCAGCTTAGTGTTACAACAAGCGTTTTCTATAGGCCCGCCAGTGATTCCTGAACAGTCATTGGCGCAGACCCAATGTATGAATTACCCCCACTCAAAAAGTACTCGAGAGAGGAGAGTATGCGATAAAAGTGTCTCTCTAGCACGTACAGTCCCTTCAAAACAAAAGTTGCACGCTTATGATGTTCTTGCCAGAAATCTATTTACATTTTAACTTTATCTATTTTCTTACTTAACATCACTGATGTTACTTAGTATGTGTAACCTACTACATGTAATCATTACTTTCAAAACAGTCATTTACAGTTTTTCATATATTTGTTATTTGCATTGTTTTTAATGTACGTAACCTAAATTTATTTTAAAATTATAAATTCGAGAACATTTTGAGTTATTCATATTTAATTATTTTTTTAATAGTATTAACAAAAAATACAACTTTTCTTACAAGAATAGGCCTATATATTTTTGTATTTTTTTAATAAGGCACTGTTTCGATAGTATAAACTATCATCATCATAGTTTTGATGATGACAATTTATACTAACTTATCGAAATAGTGTTATATATATTCAAAAGATACAAAAAAATATTTTCTCGTAAGAAAAGTTTTATTTATTATTAATAATAATAAAAAATATAAACAAGAATAATTGAGCAAATATTAATTATTATATTTAATTACGTTTAATGAAGAAATTTGTGTTAGTGGTTGAAATCACAATCAGAATGATCACTGTTGCACACCACTATATAAAAATTATTCCGATTAGCGCTTTCAAGCTTCACAGCCCATCGTCAGATCGAAATAGACAGGAAATATGTAAAAACAAACCCTTCACCCCTCTCCACCACCCTGCTCACACACAACAAGCTATAAATTAATGACCCTTCCTCACCCCCTAAACCCTGCCCCACCATCTGTACAGTTACATATTTTTCAGCAAATTCCTTGTGTTTCAGTGTTGTGTGTGTGTGTGTGTGTGGTCTAGATACGTTGATGATGTATTAGTAATTTGGGAAGGAAGCATAGAAGAAGTGCATGAGTTTATAAATGAGGTAAATGATAAGGATAAAAACTTACAATTTAAAGAAGAGATAGGAGGTAAGAAAATAAATTACTTAGATTTAAACATAGCAATTAAAGATAATGAGAAACTACAGTTTGGGATATTTAGGAAAGAGTCGTATTCTGATATAATTATACCAAGAGAGTCTTACCACCCATATAGATATAAAATGGCGGCAATCAATTCATTTTGTTACAGAGCTCAGAAGTGTTTAAAAGAGACCGAATCAAAAGATAGGGAGTTAAAAACGATAAAGGGAATTGTAAGGAATAATAATTATAACACCAACATAGTGGATAAAGTTATGAAAAGGGTTAACATAAAAAAGCTAAAATAGAACCAGAACAAAAGAATTATGCAGGGTCATTGACATACATAGGTTCACATACTAGAAAAATTATAAAATGTTTTAATAAATATGGAGTAGATATAGCTATTAAAAAATGTGAAACGGTATTTGATAAGATAAGGAATAAGAATATAGAAAAAATTCCAGTATTACAGAAAAGCGGAATTTATAAATTAAAATGTAAAGACTGCAACAAAGTGTACCTAGGTGAGACAGGACGGAAATTCGTATGCAGGTTGTCTGATTACAAACGTGGAGAAGGTAATAGAACAACCAATTCGTTATATGCAAGACATTTCATAGAAGACAACCATAAGTTTGTTAATCCTTTGGAAGAATACGAAATTGTAAAAGTAGTAAATAATACAGTTGAAAGGAAGCTTAGAGAGGAGTTAGAAATATTGAAAGAAAGAGAAAAAGGGTTAGACAATTTAATTAATATTAAAATTAAATTTGATAATGAAGAAATATTTTATAACATGATTAAGAAGTAAATGAGAGAGGACAGATAGATAAGATTAAGAATTATATTGCATAGTACTAATTGGTTGTTTTAAAATAAGGGTGTGTGACTGACCCAGGTGTGTGGAGAGGAAGAGGGTAGTTTAAAAGGATGCACACACACACACACACAACACTGAAACACAAGGAATTTGCTGAAAAATATGTAACTGTACAGATGGGGCAGGGTTTAGGGGGTGAGGAAGGGTCATTAATTTATAGCTTGTTGTGTGTGAGCAGGGTGGGGGAGAGGGGTAAAGGGTTTGTTTTTATATATTCCCTGTCTGTTTCGATCTGACGATGGGCTGTGAAGCTTGAAAGCGCTACTCGGAATAATTTTTATATAGTGGTGTGCAACAGTGATCATTCTGATTATATTTAATTAAATACAAAAATTTGTAAGTAGTATATTTAAAAAATAATAGGAGTTATTTAACTACAAAAACTATTGTACCTACAGTACTTACGTTTGAAGGAAGTTTTCAGTCGCTATCAGGCAATTCTTCTATTCCAGAGATATTACCATCTTCCTCTTCAGAAAAATCGTCGGAATTGTCTGAACTACTCTCTCCTCCAAGATTAATTATGAAGCGGTCTACTGTTTCATCAACAATAGCTTCCTTTTCCATATATTCTTTTTCGATGCTTTCTACATGTATGCATCTTTTTTCCCAATCGTCAGCAGTCACAGTTGAATTTTTTTCTTCACATAAGTTTTTCACATAATTTAAATTAAACGTTAAATCTTTTTCACCAACACCTCGCTTAATTTCTGACCACATCATCTCTATAGGATTTAGTTCAGGGTGGTAAGGGGGAAGCCTTAAAACTAAATGTCCTCTGCTTTGCAGAATTTAATATATTAAGTATGTTTTAAAGTTTGATTTATACATTTTAACAACTTCATACATTTCTGCTTTAACCATATCAGGACGGAACGGTATTGCGTGTCGTGTTAGCCAGTCTTGCATATCACGTTTCGTAGAATTAGACGTAGGTGTTTTTCTAGCTGTACATTATGGTAGCTGGCATTATCAACACACTGTTGTCGGGCAAATTCGGGACTAATTTTTCTTCAATCCAACGTCTGTAGTTGTCAGAGTTCATGTTATCGTGGTAATCTCCTGTCTTTTGGTTAGATTTAAAAATCAGCAGTGCGTTTGGAACAAACCCGTATTGACTGACGGCGTGAACAATAATTAATCTTTGTCCTTTCGCAACTGGAACAGCGTAGCCACCAGGCTGAATCTGATCATTCCAGGTGTACGGAAGTGTGTGGCCGCTATGAATATATGTTTCATCCTGATATACTACGGTTCTGCCTTCTTCTGTAAATTTTTTTATGTTTTGTAAATAATGTAGGCCTATTCTCATAGCTCTTATTTCGTGAATTTCTGTTAACACAGATCGATTATTTTTATTTTTTACCCACCTAAAGCCTATTTCCTTCAAGATAATTTTTATGCTGTTACTGCTGCCTTTAAAGTTGATAGATTCTTTTAATTTTTCTAACAGCTTTTTTACCGTTGGGAGACACTTTTCTTCAATGTAAAAATTCCGACCTGTTCTCCAAATTACACCTTTATCAAAATCGTCAAGCCCGGTTATAGGTTTACGAAAGCGGTGTTTCTTTCCCGGTGTGCTAAATGACGTTCCCGCTTCTGCATCTGGACTGTGTAGCTGCTGACCTTCCTTTATTATTCTCCTCACGGAGCTATGAGAAATACCTGTCTCATTCCACACAACATCACGAGTCTGGCTATGCAGAGTTTATCAACTCAATTTGGAAATTTTGGGGGACATATTACTGTACGTTTCATACTACTATTTAAAACATATACGCGCAATTATGAAATAGTTTATTAACACTTTTCTAAAATATAATAAACAGAATTATTACTGTTGCACACCACTATAGAAAAATTATTCCGATTAGCGCTTTCAAGCTTCTCAGCTCATCGTCAGATCGGCATTAACGAGAGGAAGTAAAAACCAAACCTTTCACACCCCCACCCCTCCCCTATGTACACACACAACAAGCTATAATTCAACTGTCCCTTCCCTACCTCGGAACCCTGTCACCACCGTCTGTACAGTTACATATTTTTCTAGCACATTCCTTGTGTTTATGTGTTGTGTGTGTGTGTGTGTGTGTGTACATTATATTTAAAACCTACCGCCTTTCTCATTCACAATTCTGGGCGCCGTGACTCCCCCTTATTTTAAAAACATCCAGTAGTCCTAAGCAATTTAATTTTTAATTTTATCTTTCCGTCCTCTTTAATTTCTTTTATCTATCTCTTGTTATCTATCTTTTACTTTTTAATTATATTATAAAATATTTCTTTACTATCAAATTTAGTTTTATTATTCATTATAATATAATTAAAAAGTAAAAGATAGATAACAAGAAATAGATATAAGAAATTAAAGAGGACGGATAGATAACATTAAAAATTAAATTGCATAGGACTATTGGATGTTTTCAAAATAAGGGTGAGTGACCGCGCCCACAAGTGTGAATGAGAAAGACGGTAGGTTTTAAAGAGAATGCACACACACACACACACACACACACACACACACACACACACACACACACACAAGGAATGTGCTAGAAAAATATGTAACTGTACAGACGGGGGTGACAGGGTTCCGAGGTAGGGAAGGGACAGTTGAATTATAGCTTGTGAGGCCTCCTGAGGGCAGGGGTGGGGTGTGAAGGGTTTGGTTTTTACTTCCTCTTGTTAATGCCGATCTGACGATGAGCTGAGAAGCTCGAAAGCGCTAATTGGAATAATTTTGCTATAGTGGTGTGCAACAGTAATAATTCTGTTTGTGATTATAACCACCAACACAAGTTTCTTCATTAAAATATAATAATACGTTCTCTAATAAAATGTAAATAGGTAGCCTACAACTAATTTCACTGATTAACACAATTAGTTTTGTCGTCACAGTATAATTTGTAAATGACTATACACCAAGTTTGCAAAGCCCGATGCACACATTCCGGAACACTGCACAAAACTGTTCTGCGCATGTGCGAACTGAAAAAAATTTTGTTAGCCTCGCAGCGAGGCGTTTGTCTACTGCGCATCGAGACCACAGTGTTCAATTTTCACTGTCCGGCCTCTTCGTCACTAAATAATCTTCTCTTCTTGGTTTATTATGATATACAATTTCGGGTATTCTGTTCTTTCCTACTCTGTTAAAATGGATTACCCACATCCATTCTGTCCGTTTACTTTTTCCATAAATTGATTAATATTTTTGTATCTTTCCTATAGGCTGTTCATTCATCGTCCTATCCTTTCTCGTATTACTTATTACACACTTCTTCTACTGGCGTTCCAGCCCAGTATAGGTTTTACATTCTTCAATAATTTTTCTTCATTCGGCATTCTCATTATACAGTCTTCTCCATCTTCTTGCCTCCATACTCCTTAGATCCTACTCCATCTCTTCTCCATCCTCGATCCATCTCTTCCTTGGCCTTCCTCTTGATCTCCTACCTACTGGTCTCCAATCTAGAATTTGTCTGGCAACTCTGTGTTGTTCCATCTCATTGTTCCAGCCAGGCTATCCTTCTACTCTTTTGTTATTTTGCTCTAGTCAGAATATTTTTCTCAGTATTTTTCGTTCAAATGTTCTGGGATGCTTTTAGTATTTTTGTGTTAATACCCATGTTTCAGAAGCAGTAGTTGCAACTGGTCTAATTGTATTTTTGCGTATTTATAATTATATTGATTTTCTCAGTGCTTTCGACTTCATTAATTTGAGTATGCGCAGAAACATCGGTTACCACTAAGGATTCTCGCCTGTACATCATTGTTCGTATTGTTAAAGTAATTTATTTGTGAGCCTAGGTACGAAAATTCTCTTACATGCTAAAATTCATAATTTCTTAATTGTAGAGGTTGTCTGTCACACGTTTCTCTTGTTATTTCCATTTATTTTTTTATTATCATTTATTTTAAGTCCTCTCTCCGTTATGCATATTGCCTCGCTATACATATTAATTATACCTGCTCTAAAAGAGTTTTTGTTTCTACTTACAATGGCTACAACATCGGCATAAGGAAGTATAGGCCTATGTGTTGTTTTTATTTCTTTGTGTTCCCTAATTTCCATATTGTTGATTATTGCTTTCAAATTTAAGTCAAAACTATTACACACCCATAAAAGTTAATTTTCATGGCTTGTATACAACTGATATCTCTCAAAGCCAATACCCAGGATTTGCTCCCATACATTGGCACTGAGAGAGCCGTGGCATTATAAAGTTTCGTTAGGGTTTCTGAACGTTTCGTCTATCGTCCGAGTCAGGACGCTGTGTCTGTGGCTTGTCAAAGAGGCACAATTTGTTTGTACTAAGTAATTCTTTATTGCAGCTGTACTAATAGACATCACAGAATTGGCAGGAAAACTATGTCTTCTTCATATTACTCTACACCTATGAAGTGAGTGAACGTAACTTTCCAGCTGAGTATACTGACGTAATGATCGGGATTCACATAAATACACTACGAAACGATGAAAAGTGTAAGTGTTCCTCGACGTGCACGAGCACGAAAGTCCGACGGTGACAACGATTTAATTATCTGATTCACAGCCACACGTAGAAAGAACTTCGAAGGAAATTGCAAGAAATAACAATATGTGTACATAGACCTACGCCTAGTTTAATTGATACATTCTTTCTGTAGACAATACAAATAAAGTAGGCTAGATACGTTTTTAAAAAATAGTGAAACAATGGTCATGCATTTTCTAAGGTATTTGAAGAAACACATGGGCGGTGGCGTAAACCCCAGGAAACCTTTGCGGGCCCTTACTTATTTCATGCCATTGTTCCCTCTTCGATACTAACCCCACCTTGTAGCTGTACCATCTACTAAAAATTATATAACGTAAACAGAATAACTATTCTTCCATGTATGATGGGTGCCCAGCTAAAATATGATGGGTACCCAGCTAAAAAAATATAACATTTCTTTCAGTTAATAGTTTGATTTGTTATTTAGTATCTTTTATGTCTTTGACCGATTTACGAAAATACTGATTATCAGTCATGTCGCTAGTAACAATTTATAGTCATTTACTGAACTTATATGTATTCTGAAAAAGTACAAGTTTTATTAAATTAATGAAGACACCGAATGTTTATATTAAATTTTATATCGTACATTTCTTTAATTAATGTTATATTTTTAAACAAATTAAACAAATATTTCATCTTTAGATCGTTCTGCAACCTGCGTAGCTCTAAAATTTACAATAAGTTTTGTATAGAACTAATATTGGCATTGGAATTAAAGAAAAATATTCTGATATAAACACATGTTATTTAGAAAATAGGATTTTTGTAATTAAAAACATTACGTGACTTTCCTCAATGCATTCTTAACAGGAATCATCTCTCTATCGTGCTGTTAACAAAAGAAATTTACACTGACCAATACATCTTCAGGTATTGGTAAAATAATATTAAAAATATAAGTGTACTTGTTTTTAAATAGGCTACATACGGGGAAATTTGATTTTACTCAAGTTCAATGGTTTACATCCGGGGTCTCCAAACTTTTTCACTTGAGGGCCGAACTGAAAAATGTTGGAAGTCAGGCGGGCCAACAACACACACGCGCACTCACACACACACACACACACACACACACACACACACACACACACACATTGTAAACTTATTTTAAGTTTACGAAATAATCAAGTCAATAAAATAGGTATTTAAATAAAAATTAAGCAGACTTATCCAAAGAAAACAAATTCATTTATTCCAAATAATGTAAATAAAAGGAAGGAAAAAATAACATTCAAAGATATTTCTTATGTATTATTTTTTGGCTTTCTTATGTACGTGTGAGATATGTGTAGTTGCTTCTGACATATAATGTCTGCCCTTTTCGGGTCAAATTTTGATGCTCCTATCACTAGACTGGATTTCAAGTGTTCGTCTGACAAGTTAGCCCTCTACTTTGATTGTACAAAGTTCATTTTTGATAATGTTTGTTCGCAGATGTAGGTCGATCCAAACATCGAAAGCATTGCTCTTGCCGAGCGTATGAGGGGAATTGGAATCTTTGCTTTAGGTTGATGCGAGTGGAAAGCGTGATTCATTCAAAGCAGGCAGAAGAACAAGCATATTAACACGTAAATGTTTTAAATTTGTACAAAATAATATAATATTTTACTGAACATAATTCTTGGTTAGTTATTTAGCAAAATTGTGTAATTTTTAAAGTATTTTGACGACCTATTTTAAAACTGCACGCAGCATCGGCCGGGTTGCCACGGGCCGTAGTTTGGAGACCCTTGGTTTACATACATTCGTAAAAAATTAAAGGAAATATTTGAGCGCTCCCATCCCGGATTTCAGGGTCTTCGGGCCTGGCAGTTATGCCAGTTGAGACGTGGGCTCCAACAAAAACAAAAGTAAGAAGAATAAAAACAGAAGAAATGAGATTTCCAAGATATACGGCAATAGAATAGAAAATAAATACATTCACATGTGCTTAAAACAAAGCATAAGTTGACGAATAAAAGAAAAAATGAGCAAATAATCTAGACAGAATAAAGCAAATAAGAAGTATCTGAATATCAGCTAAAACGACAAAGAAGCTTGGTGCTGCTAAGGAAAAAATGTAGAGTTCGACTCCGATAGCGATAAAGTAAAAGTCGTTGCATAGTCTAAGACTAGGCTATATCAGGTTTCCGTAACCAACGCTCTCTTACAGACAAAACGTAAGATGCGCAGGAAATCACTGTTGGACGGGTTCTACTCATGCCATAACCTATATATGCCCCGCATTCCTGATTACCAAGTCGTATTCTCGAAATGTTTATTGTCTGCTGCTGTCACAGACACGTTTAGAGTAAGAGCTGTATACCATAAAACTGTTAGTAAAGGAACGCTGTTTCCTGTTTAAAACTTTAGACCTGTTTATAACCGCCTGTTATGTGTTTGGGCAGAGCAAATTTTAAGAGCCTATATTGCGCACTCAGAACACACACACACACACACACACACACACACACACACACACACACACACACACACACACACACACACACACACACTTGTTTTTAACACAATCTGAGTTTATTTTTATGCTTTACGTCGTAGTAATCATCACCATCTTCTTTTCCTTCTTCAACACTTCAGCTTCATTCAAGTTCTCAAATAAACTACGTGGTTGGAAACGATTGCCGTTCGGTCAAAGTGTGCTCATACTTCTTCTTCCTGCTCAACGATTCTCCTCCATTCTTCTCTGTCCAGAGCCTTACTCCTCCAGCCTGCCACTTGCATCTCCTTCACATCCCCTTCCATATCTTCATACCATCTTCTCCTCGACGTCTTTTCCTCCTAACCCTCTTCTGCTTCCTTCCCAATGCCATTTTTGGACCTCGGTCACTTCTCATTCTCACCACGTGCCCCAATTATTGATACATTCCTAGATTTTAATATAATTTTTAATACGTAGTAGCTTCTATTCTTGCTGCTATTCTTGCTTTGATTTCTTTTCTTGTTTCATTATTGTCTGTAATTGTGCTTCCGAGATATTTGAGTTCTTGGACCTCCTCAAAACTGTGGTTGCCTAGTCTTATTCTTCCTTTCTCTCTTCTCTCATTCATTGTCTTTAAAATATACTTTGTCTGCTCACTCATACAGTGTCCCTTATACTCGTATTAGACTGAATAGCAGTAATTATATTAACAAAATTATTTTGGTTTATTGTTTATGATTCACGTTTGGTACATTATTAAACATACCTTAAAGAATAGTGTTAATAATGTTTTATGTATAAATAAATAAATATATATATATGTGTGTGTGTGTGTGTGTGTGTGTGTGGGCGCGCGCTAGTGTATCACGCATAATAAAGCTGACTATATATTATATAATATAAAGTCATTGTATTTGTATCCGCGTCACAATTATAATTAAAATTTAAAGTTTTTTACCTTAATCCGTCTATGTGACTGCTTAATTTTGTCTTCTTTGTCTTCTTACGCGTTTCGGATTATGTTAATCCATCATCAGAGATTAAAAAATTCGTCGGTTAAGACTTCGCTAAAACATTAAAAGTTACACTAAAAGACATTTAAGTATATATTCCACTAACACAGCGACGTACGCGGATGTGAGTGCGCACTCAATACTGGTTAGCGACGTACTGCACAGTTTATTGGAGTTTTCATGATATCTATTGTTGTGTTGGGGCGTGTATTCTATGGCTATGTTATCTATAATCTTATCATATAATGTGTGCGATTTAAATGCCAATTGTTCGTTTAATATATTATTGGGATTATTTCTGAAGGCCCGGTAAATTTCGAACTCTTCTACCGCATCCATATATCGTCCCTTTCTGCAAATGTGTAAGGGTTTGCAATTTGTCTCAAAATTTGTGTAATTATGATTCAATGAGACGAGATGTTTAGCGTAGTTTGATTTATTTATATTATTTGAAATGCTCGTGGGTAAGTGTTCTTTATATCTTTCGAAAAAACTCCTACCACTCTGACCAATGTAATGCATGTTGCAGTCATCACACATCATTTTATATACACCCGTTCTTTTTTCAATTGATGTACGTGTGGCATTATTTAGCATTTTACGGATATTGTTGTTTGTTCTAAATGTGATGTGGACGTTATGTTTTTTAAAAGTATTTCTAATGAGCATTGAAAAGTTGTTAGTATAATCAACCGCCATATATATTGCGTTCGTCGTGACACGGTGAGGGTTGTTAGTTCTGCGTTTGTGTCTAAGTATCAAGTGTTCAACTAATGAACTGCGGTAACCGTTCATAATTGCAATGTGTTTAATTATATCTATTTCTTCTTTGTGGTTTGTGGGATCTAAAGGTACGCTGTATAGTCTGTGTATCATACTATTGAATGCGGCCATTTTTTGTGAGTGCGGGTGGAAAGAATCAGCATGTATAACACCATCAGTTGTGGTGGGTTTTCTGTATATTCTGTATTGAAATTTATTATTATGTTTCATAAAGGATAAGTCCAGAAAATTTGTGGCGTTGTCTGACTCTATTTAAAGTGTGAATTGTAATTTTTGGTGATGTTGTTCATGTAATGTAACAACATGTTTGCCTGTCTCGTTGTCCCGTCGAAGATTACAAACGTGTCATCCACATATATTTTATAAAATGAGATCTTACGTTGCCATTTATTGTGTGATGATAGCATAATATGTACTTTCAAAGTTGTTCAAGAAAATGTCAGCCAGCAAACCGGACAAGGGTAAACCCATTGCAAGACCCTCCTCTTGAATAAAAATTGTGTCATTGAATGTGAAATAATTCTGTTGTAATACTACGTCCAGTAACAGTAACAATTCTGTTATTTTTTGTAGATTTAACTTTCCTGTTCGTATTAAATTATTTCTTAGAATGTCTAAGGTTGTCTTTACTGGGACACTTGTATAGAGTTTGACTATGTCAAAGGAGATTAACTTCTGCTGACTAATAATGCTGAAGTCTTTAGTTAGTTTTATTAGTTCAATGCTATTTTTTATAGAATGATTATTGTCTATAGTTATGTTACTTTTTATTAATTGGACCAATTTCTTAGATTACTTTATAACCTGGGGCTGTTGTGTAATTAACAAGAGGTCTTATCGGTATATTTGGTTTATGAATCTTGGGTAAACCGTTGAACATGGGTGCATGTGCGATTATGGGTTTTAACTGGCGGCGTGTAGTTTCGTCAAAAAGGTGTGTGCATTTATTAATCGTTTGGTTGATGTATTTTATATACTTCGTTGTGGGATCCGAATCTATGGCTCTTATGTTGTTGTTATGGATAAATTCGTATACTTTTTGTTGGTACATGTCTATTGGTAGAATAACCATAGTGTTGCCCTTGTCAGATTTAGTGGCTATGGCCTTATGTTCGTTTAGTTTATGTTTAATTTGTATAATAGTTTTCATTTCACTTATATATTTCTTTTTTAAATTGTTAGAAAATGGTTTAAAGTTGTTATTATGCATCCGTGTATATCTGTCTATTTTACTATTGATTGTAACTCTTAACTCGTTTTGTGTCTGTGAATCTGTTATACTTTTTATGGCTGCTTCAGTTACAATTAATTCTTTAGTTACGTGGTTCCTATTTAAATCCGGTAAATTGCATTTGAAACCTTTATTAAGTAAATTCATCTCCTGTACGTCGAATTTAATATCAGTTAAATTAGAGACTCGAGTATAAAATGTATGTTTACATCCAGCGAATTTATCGTGGTGTTGTCTTGTAGTTAACGTATTCAATTTCTTATCATGTTTGTGTACGATCGGTAAGGTGAACTTCGTAACTTGCTGATTAATGTATTGTAATATGTTGGGTAAGAGTATTGGGTGTACCCCTTTTAATAATGTTAAATGTGCTTTATATAACATTCCACATAAAGTTTAACAAAAACTGTTTGAGATTGAACTTTATACCTAGATACTGCACAGTACGCATTAACACAACGAAAGCTGCCACAAAAGTTAAACATATAGCAGAGATAACATGGATAAAAGAAGAGATCACACAATTATATATTAAAAAGAATAAATTAAACTCAATGTTATGTAGCTTTCAATGTTTTAACGAAGTCTTAACCGACGAATTTTTTAATCTCTGGTGATGGGTTAACATAATCCGAAACGCGTAAGAAGACAAAGAAGACAAAAATAAGCGGTCACATAGATGGATTAAGGTAAAAGACTTTAAATTTTAATTATATAATATAGCAAGTATATTTTTGTTGCTGCGTATTCTAATGTACAAAGTCAATATGATACAGCGAGCTCAACAATTAGGCCTAATTGTGATTGTAAATTATTTGAACAATTTCATTAAGCAAACAGAATTATCACTGTTGCACACCACTATAGAAAATTATTCCGATTAGCGCTTTCAAGCTTCTCAGCTCATCGTCAGATCAATGGGAGCCCTAATCGGAATAATTTTTCTATATTGGTGTGCAACAATGATAATTCTGTTTGTGATTATAAACACTAACACAACTTTCTTAATTAAATTTCTTTAAGCTTAAATAAATTTTCGTTCGCCCATAAATGTAGTAAGACCGGTTAATCTATGATCAGTGTGCCTTTCTTTTTAATTTGGATAGTAATTTACAAGGCCAGTTCACGAATACTAACCGGCGGAGGTCCCTGGCCGTGCTTTACTCACCCCCGGTGACATTGTGCTACCTATGTATAGTACAGTTATAGGTACCTACTTATCCGACGTAAATATACTAAGCTTTAATAAACAATTGTGCGAAATTATGTAATTCTCATGCAGTTGGTTGGTAAACAATATGAAACGTTAATGATAACACGTTTGCCACTGACTCATTACACATAGCAAATGACGTGTAAGATTGATAACAGGCACTAAAACCTCTAATGTTCGTGACTAATCACTAACAGCCACACAAATACGTCATAAAGAGCGTTTTCTTCAAACTCAACTGATTTATACGTTAACACTTGTCTCAGTTTTATCTGTAACGTCGATGACTTTTGAATGCGTCAGCAGAATTTGCAAAACTCTGCAGACGTATGCACACTTTTATTCCACAAAACCCTTTTGTTTTTAAGATTGGTGCCCCAAAATATAGGGGACCGAAGAAAAACTGCGAGGATCAAAATTATGAAAAATATCGTGAAAAAACTGGAGAACTTTCTAACTTGTGTTCGTATACCTTAGTAGACCTAGCGTCTATACTACAGCAATACGTCCGCACGTTGTCAAGTTCAGACAGAGAGTAAACTCACTGACAACAAATCCGGATTTGACTGAAACACTGCCCTATTCTCGTACGCTGATTGGCTAATGAAGTTAACTCTTCTCCGTAACTGAAGCCAAGATAAAATTGTTCTTAATTAAACTTTTCAAAAGCCACTTGCAGTTTGTCAGTAAACCAGTATGAATTTACGACTTATCTAAAAAATCCTAAAACTTTCTTTTAAAAAACTCATATATTCAGTTCTTTAAATTACAAGCAAATACTGCAAACCGACAGGTCTTCTCTTAGGCGGATTCTGGTACAATTCTCATCTAAAAATCCATATATTTTAATTTAATTATAACGAAACTTATTTAATTTAGTATATTTTTATATTATACTAGCCGATTTACCCAGCGTTGCTCGGGTTCATATTTTATTCATAGGCTCATAGGCACCTATTCTTGTTCTAACGTTATATTACTTGTATATTGTATAATCTTCCTTATATTGTTACGTTCGCATTCTCACTGGAGGAATACTCTGTAGTGCACCTGTTTAAGAACATGTCATAAACTTTATTCTTATATCTGGAGAAGAATTCTGTTGCGCGTGATACTCCTGCTCGATTTCTAACTCTGGGAGAGGGCGAACAGCTAAATAAGTTTAGAATAAAATGTCTACAGTACTTGCACGCGCTGCGTATTTAACTGTCGTTTTATAATTCATTGTGTTAATGTTGAAATAAGGCATTTGTTAAATTAGTGTCTCCTAAACTTATTCTAACAATACAATACCTCTCTAGATTTCAGCGTATCAATTTTTAAATTCAAACTGAAGCAAGTGCATTTATATTGTCTGAACACTATGATCTGAATATATTCGCTATCAAAACGTTGTTTTTTATACTTGCTTATAACTTACTTCGATCTTAACTTATCCACTTTTAAATTCAAACTGAAACAACACTGAATTCACGCACTATCAAGAATTTTCTTAAGATACATACACCACCTTCGATATCATAACCTATAACCTATATCCTTTATTTATAAGAACCGTGGACTCAGGCCCCGCCGTCTTTCGCGGGATCCGACATAAGACTCGCCGGGTTTCGTGGACGGACTCCGGGGAAGACCCGTCGGACGACTCCCGCGCTATTCCCTACGCAGGAGGCTTCCA
This sequence comes from Magicicada septendecula, assembly GCA_034769895.1. Classification (NCBI taxonomy): domain Eukaryota; kingdom Metazoa; phylum Arthropoda; class Insecta; order Hemiptera; family Cicadidae; genus Magicicada; species Magicicada septendecula. The sequence goes on along the minus strand of CM068376.1, from coordinate 359,319,607 downwards.
CCTATGCCGGGACACCGCCTGCTTTTTCCGGCACCCAGGGCGGTCGAACTCCCGCGCTAGGACTTGGTCAGAGACCTCCTCGGGGTACGGAAGGTTCTCAGAAGCCCGGCAAAGCCGTCGACATGCCGGGCGAGGAGCTGGGACTCTGGCCCGGCCGTCTTTCGCGAGATCCGACCTAAGACTCCCCGGGTTCCGTGGACGGACTCCGGGGAAAGCCCGTCGGACGACTCCGGCGCTATTCCCTACGCTGGAGGCTTCCACCTATGCCGGGACACCGCCTGCTGTTTCCGGCATCCAGGCCGGTCGAACTCCCGCGCGAGGACTTGGTCAGAGACCTCCCCGCGGTACGGAAGGTTCTCAGAAGCCCGGGAAAGCCGTCGACATGCCGGGCGAGGAGCTGGGACTCTGGCCCGGCCGTCTTTCGCGAGATCCGACCTAAGACTCCCCGGGTTCCGTGGACCGACTCCGGGGAAGGCCCGTCGGACGACTCATAACGTCGGGACGACATTATAATATCGGGAACCTCGTTAATTGGCTCAGGTCAATTAAACAGGCTGCCATAATATTCACAAACTCATAACTATCTGAAATATAAACAAACACTAAATAGGATCCCGTGAATTGTGGAATTTTGGACTGGGGTTTGTAGATTTATTCACTCACCTTTTTGGACCATGACATCTCTTTATTACATACTGTTTTAGCATTATAGAAGAAAATTAGTAATGTGTATACTAATGATAAAAATATTTGCGCATTTTGTACAATTGTAATTAGTGTAAGTCATGGGTGAACATAATTTGTACTGTTCTCGGATCCGAGTTGTGTGTTCCTGTATATGATATTAAAATTAATAATCTTTACTTTGTGCCATCTGAAGAATGGGCTTATTTAACTTTAGCGTGTTATACTCATTAAACTCATTAAACTTAACACATCTTATTACTTATCATGAAATTACAATTTTATGGTAATTAGGTCAGTCTTTTGTGTTTTACTTTACTCTTTTGTTGTTATGTAAATGTCTTTCACATATTAGTTAAAGTTAAGTTCTGAACCACAGAAGTAGAACTTCCGTGTCACCTGTGTGTAACATCTCCTCGGCGAATCGGGGCTTCTATCTGTCGTGCAGGGTGTCTGGGAGATCTTCTGTCTATCGTGTGTTGGTGAAGTTTGGTGTCATTCTTAAAGATGAGTAGTCTGTCTTTCTGTAGATTCTTGTGGTCTGTTTCTTTGTGGTAACTTTCACTAGTGTTCACATTGTTGTACCGCACATATTGCTTATGGTTAACAGTTATATTCTAGAAGTTTAACATCACATTTATGTGATGTTATTTATTTATAGAGATGTCATCGCCGCACACTCAAGTCATTCACAACATTCACATCATCCGGTAATTACGTAAGTTTTACTTAGTCTACATGTTAAATATTTTCCACCGGTCTACATAATGTGCTGTACGCTGTATCACCAGGGGAGTCTCTGATTCAACTGGACTAACTAACTATAGGGGTAATGGGGCTGTCCGCGCGCGGGTAGTTTCTCAGCGCGAAAAGTAGTTCTTAATTATTATTAATTATTTCCTTTAATTTGCTTACACTCTAATTACATCACTCTATACTTTTATTATTTTTTTAATGTAACGCGAGGTCGTTATGGCTTTATTGATTTTCTGAAATCTAACTTTATTAACTGATACATCGGCGAATCGGCATGTTACTACCGGTTTGGGGCATAGATAATGGGTTCTTTAGTACCTTATTAAATTACTTTAGTATTATAATTTTTTATTTAATTTTATTGTGGGATTTAGGCATATTAAATCGTCACATACTCCTCCACTTAAAGAAGACACAGGGTCAGTGGCCGATGTGTTTTCAACGGGAAAATAGATCAGAATTGCACTGGGAGTTAGCTCGGATTTTCCGTGTGAAATTCCTTTCTCTCTTTAAGCAATTTCCTCATGAGGTACATGAATCACTCTCAATTTACTATTTACTATTAGCAAGAGATACAATACCATATTAATTAATACTTAAAATACATAAAATTCAAAGTTCATAAAATACATAGAATACACAAAATTCATCTTAATTCTACTACTTAATACTACTACCGGTTTTTTGTTTAGCTTTTTGTTACTCTTTTGAAGGAGTTACTCTTCACAGAGTATGTTTCACATCCTTAATGTGTTTCCTTTTCTCTTTCAAGGGTTTCGTTGAATCGTGGTTGACGAATCATTTTATTTTAGTACTGTATTCCTTTTAGTACTTTGATTAGTAGGGTGTGTGTGTCGTATAGTATGGTATAGTATATAACATATAAGTACAGTTAAGTACAGTAAGGTGATTAAAGTACTGGTAAAGTACTGGTAAAGTAACGTTACTTATATTTTGTGTCAGCTGACTTCTCACTTTGCTTATTCTTTCTCGTTGAACAGGATCTAAGGTTGATCAGGCCTTATTCCTATTTATACGATTTGGTAATTAAGTAGTGACTCAATTACAATATAGCAAATATACGTCTTAATACATCTATCCTTTTCTACTTCGTTTCTTTTCTTGCTCACTAGCATGTTTATTTCCGTGATAATATTTTATCTGGGAAACATGACTTCTACGTACATACTTATCCGTAGTGGGTTCATACAGTGCTACGGTTACGGGAGTTAAGTATTTGTAAATCTTGTAAGGGCCACACCATCGGTAAGATAGTTTGGAGATGGTCTTATCAACTGCACTACTCGTCGGGTGAGTTTTGTACATCACTAAGTCTCCGACTTGATACTTTATTTCTTTACTATCCCGCTCGTGATATTTTCGCGATTTTCTCAAGTTCACTCTTAAGTTAGCGCGAGCTTCGTTCCATATCTTTTTTATATTTTTACCACTGATTTCGCGGGGTAGCAACTCATGTATTTTCCACTTTGTGGATAATGGGTGATTCGGTTTATATTTATACAACAAATCAAAGGTTGTCGATTTATGTCCTTCATGATATGCTGAGTTGAAGGCAAATTGTATCCAGGATAGGTTCTGGTCCCAAGATGTTTGGTCGTTTGCATGGTAGGCTATTAAAGCGGATTTTAGGTTTCGCAAATACCTTTCAGCTATATTACCTTGTGGACGATACTCTGTAACGGTAATGCGGTCTATGCCTAGTCTGAAACACATGTCCTTGAATTCTTTGGACTTAAACTGGGGTCCGTTATCTGACACTAGGTGTACTGGTGTACCGAAGTCTTTAATAATCTATCTTGCAAAATCTTCACTGTGGTAGATGCTAACGCTCGTCGCATGGGATACATCCAGACGAATTTGGTAAATGAGTCTACACAAATGAGTAGCATGGTATTACCTGATTTTAAACGTGGGTAGGGGCCAGAAAAGTCTAAGTAAATTTTTGAAAAGGGTGTCGTGGGAGCCTCCGAGAATAATTTACCTATGTGGCTGTTTCTCGCTGGCTTGCTCAGTGCACACAACTTACAATGTTTTACGAATTTAGCTATCTCGCTGTTCATATTTTCCCAATGATATTCTTTTCGAATACGATGTATAGTTTTATTTATTCCCATATGTGCTCCAATGGTGGATGAGTGGTAGTATTCCATAAGCATTGGTTTAATAATATCCGGGGCAATTATTCTCAAGGACTTTCCATTAGCTACTTTATAACATAATACTCTCTTACTGAATATATATTTCTCTGAATTATTTCCTTTTTCTATCTGTTCTATTATTTTATTTAATTACGGATCTTGTTGTTGATACTGAGCTATATCAGTAAATGCCAGTGGGAATTCAGTAATTAGCGTATTGATTATCGATGTTTCACAACTTCCCTTATTTTCCGATATTTTATGAGGTGGCTGGAACATACGGGACAGTGTATCGGCAACTACATTTTGGGTGCCACGAATGTGTTGTACCTTAAACTTGTAACAATTTAATCTCAATACCCATCTTCCGATACGACCTAACTGTTTAGGGTGATTTAATAACCAAGATAAGGCTTGATTATCAGTTTCTAACAGACATTCTTTATGTTCTAAAAAGGGTTTAAATTTCTCAAATGCGAATACTACGGCTAAACATTCTAATTCGTATGCGGAGAATTTCTTTTCCTGGTCGGTTAGAGTTCGCGAGACATAACTGATCGGTATCCTAGAATTATCTACTGCTCCTAGTGCTACACTTGAACTATCTGTCTGTACTACAAATGGTTTAGTGAAATCAGCTAATTGTAATACTGGGGGTGATATTATGCTTTCTTTCAGTTTTTCAAATGCAGATTGGTGTTGTGGTGTCCATTCAAATTTCGCTCGTTTTTTCCTTAACGCGTTCAATGGTGCTGCTATATCAGCTAGGTGAGGGATATACTTGTGGAAGTAATTTGTCATTCCCAAAAATCGGGCTATTCCTTTCGTATCCAGTTGTGGTAAAAATTCTCTGATATCACGGGTGCGTTCTGGGTCTGTGCTTACCTTTCCGTCGGCCGATACTATGTGACCTAAAAATGAAAATTGTTTAACAGCAAAATTTACTTTACTCGGGTTTACTGTTAATCCGGCTTTCTTTAATCGTGATAATACTTCACGTAAATGATGAAGATGTTGATCCATAGATTCGCTGTAGATTACTATGTCATCTAGGTAGTGATATACAAATTTAAATTTTACGTCGTGGAATATTTTCTCTACCAATCGGATACATACAGAACTTCCTTGGGATATTCCAAAGGGTACTCTAGTAAATTGGTACAGATTGAATGGGACGGCGAAGGCGGTTAGGTGTTTGTATTCTTCCGATAGCGGTATTTGATGAAATGCCTGATTGAGGTCCATTATGGTGAAAATTTTAGCTTTTGTAAAGCAACGGAAGGCGTTGTGGATGTCGGGGAGTGGCATGGACTCGAATTCTATCCTTTTATTTAATTGTCTATAGTCCACAACTAATCTATGTTTATCGGTGCCCTTAGGTACTAAAAACGCAGGTGATGAATACGGTGAAGTGGAAGGTTCTATGACTTGTTGTTCTAACAATTTATTGATTTGATTTCTCATTATTTCCATTTTTGGTGGAGATAATTTGTATTGGTGCAGTCGTATTACTTTGTTGTCACTCAGGTTGATCTTGTACTCTATAAGATTCGTTAATCCTAACTTTGGCGTGAGGAAGGTGGAAAATTCTTTTATTAGTTTTTGTATTTTCAGTCTATCTTTACTTTCTAAATGATCTAATGCAGACTCGTGGTGTTCTAGGTGCGTTGCAGAAGTTTCCATATCTCCACTGTTATTTATTTCAGAATCGAAATTATTTTTTTGGGTACAGTCGAATCTAAAATAATACTGCTTATCGTACGTGTCAAGAATTATACCTGTTTTACTGATAAAGTCCGCTCCTAATATTAAGTTTGGTCCTAATTCGTCAGATACTAATGCTGGAAAATACCATGTTAAATTTTTAATTTTTAGTTTAATCGTAACGCTGAGTTTTATGATTAAGTTTTGTTTGTTAGCGGTAGCGTATTTTATGTTCACCGGTTGACTACGTTTAACAAGGTTGTGTTTAGCTCATGTATCGGCTAGCTGTTGGCTGATTAAGCTCCGTGTCGATCCAGAATCAATTAATCCTAGTGTGGTAGTAACGCCAAGGTCTACTTGTATGTATGGTAATTGACACATACTGGACTTGCATGTAGTAATTGAGTTGCATTTATTGATAAATCTCTCTACGTAGGGGTTTAATTTTTTGTTATTTTATTTTATTTTTTTTTTGTACTCCCGTGTTTTACCTATTTTCACGATGCTGGGGAAGACACAGGATTTCGGATCTCCCTGCCTTACACGTTTTTTGAATAAGAGGGTTTTTGGTAGTGCTGTTTCTGTTTACAGTATCTACTGATGTGTCCTAATTTCCCGCAGTTATAACATCTTCTTTCTCTACTCACGGTATCACTCGCATTCTGTTGAGGTTTCAGTTGATGATTCGATTTAGTTTGGTAGTGTGAAGTTTTAGGAATTCGAAATAGTTGCCTATCACGGTGTGTTCTTGTATCTGATACCAGGGGTTGTGTTTCATTTCTACGTTGTGTCTGGGGAAGTAACGCACGTCGGTTCTGATCCGAATACCATACGTTGGATGAGTGGATACAACATTGTTCTAATTCTGCGAACGTGTTGGGTCTATTGATAAGTGCTAACCGAGATTTCTCTTCCGGGGATAATTCTCCCAAGATTGTTTCTACTAACTGCTGTTCGCTCCAGTTTACTTTCAGTAATAATGAAGATTCTCTTATTTCAGAGATATAGTGGGCGAGTCTCTCGTGAGCTCCTTGTACTCGAAGTACTGTGTTTCGTTTCAGTTCTTCGTAAATTCCCGTTGGAATAAAATGTCTTATCAGAGTTGTATGGAGTTCTTCTACTGGATGTTTTGAACTTAATGACTCCTGTACACGGTCCTTTAATGGTGGTCTACATTTGGGCAGAAGGACTTGCAATATTTGGCAATCGCTTAGTTGCTGTAAGTCTTTTATTTGTAACAGATATTTTATGAAAGCTAATAGTTTGGTGGTACTCAATCCATCGGTGTATGGGTTCCTGATAAATTTTTTTCTACGAGTTGAGTTATCTTTCCGTAGAGGTCCGTACTAAAGTTTACGTGAGATGTTATTGTAGGATGTCCCGATACTTGATTTGTCATCGCTGAGGGTGGTAACGCATAATTATTGGTGAGATTGTGGTGGGCATTGGGAAGTGATGCTTCAGCTATCGGTAGGGTATTCACGTTGCTATTCAGCAACTGATCATTACTCGGTTCTATTCTCGATACCTGGGGGGATTCGAAACTCACGGTAGTGGGTCGCTGTTCTAGGGTAGGTGATTGAAATGGGGAGATATATAATTTAGTCAGAGCTTCTTCAATTTCCTCCATTTTAAATGAGTCAGACTTTCTACGTAATTCTCTTATTATTGTGGGTAATTGCTGTAATGCTTCGTCAGAAATTTTTTGCACATCTGGGGGAATTACAGTAGCTCCGGGCCAGTTTAATAAATTATTTATCCGACTCTAGATAATTTATTTATCTATTCTCTAGGTGGTACGTAAGATTATAGCGGGTGACTTCTCATCGTTCAGAGATTGTGATATTGAGGTCAGTTCCCTATACTTCGCATAACATGTTTCTCTTTCGCTATCAAGATCTATTTCGCTTAATCGACTTAAGGGTGTATCTTGCCTGCTTTCGCGTAACGTTTTGCGTAGTTCCGCGACCGTTACGTTCGCGTAAGGTAGTCATACACTTCATAGCATAATTCATCTTTTAACAATAAATCTGGATTGAATTGAGACATGCTCTTAAGATGCTAAATCTTATACACTACATATTCTACTTATACTAAACACTCTATTTTACTATCTTTAGGTTTAGTAAAGTTTAAATACATGAGAGATATTTACAAATAGACGATACGAGAGAATCAAATCTCGCCTCAGAGAGAGGAGAGGAATCTCACACAGACATAATATATTTTAACCATATGTTGTTACTGGGCAAGGGGAGTCACGCGCTTTGTATTAGACAATAGGGGTAGTCAGTGAATTGTCTGGCTCGACGCTGCAGCTGATAACAATGGGGTTGTTTCCTACAGACTGTAATGCGTTATTTTCCTGTCTACGATTGTCGTCAAACCGACAGGTTGGAGAATGACTTTTTGTACAGGAAAGAACCTGGGGTTACAACATTTAAATATCCTTACCTATATTATTTTGCGTTATAATAATAAAACTCTTTATCCTAATTTATGATTTTACTTATTTAAATACGAGTTCTTATTCTGATCTTTCTCATAAATTATTTTTATTTCTTACTATTAACACTCAATTTTTTTTTACTGGTTAATAGTGGTTAATATCAGACCTTTTTATTTATTTATATTTATTATCGTAGATCCAAGTAGTCTTTATTTTTTACTTCACGCAAGAGGGAGAGATTTTAAATTAACAGGGTAGTTAAACTAGGAGAGTGAATAAATCTACAGAGTATTAAATGAAAATAGCAGAAACACAGCAGCAGAGTGGCGCATTTTATAACGTCGGGACGACATTATAATATCGGGAACCTGGTTAATTGACTCAGGTCAATTAAACAGGCTGCCATAATATACACAAACTCATAACTATCTGAAATATAAACAAACACTAAATAGGATCCCGTGAATTGTGGAATTTTTGACTGGGGTTTGTAGATTTATTCACTCACCTTTTTGGACCATGACATCTCTTTATTACATTACTGTTTTAGCATCATAGAAGAAAATTAGTAATGTGTATACTAATGATAAAAATATTTGCGCATTTTGTACAATTTTAATTAGTGTAAGTCATGGGTGAACATAATTTGTACTGTCCTCGGATCCGAGTTGTGTGTTCCTGTATATGATATTAAAAATAATAATCTTTACTTTGTGCCATCTGAAGAATGGGCTTATTTAACTTTTTGCGTGTTATACTCATTAAACTCACTAAATTTAACACATCTTATTACTTATCATGAAATTACAATTTTATGGTAATTAGGTCAGTCTTTTGTGTTTTACTTTACTCTTATGTTGTTATGTAAATGTCTTTCACATATTAGTTAAAGTTAAGTTCTGAACCACAGAAGTAGAACTTCCGTGTCACCTGTGTGTAACATCTCCTCGGCGAATCGGGGCTTCTATCTGTCATGCAGGGTGTCTGGGAGATCTTCTGTCTATCGTGTGTTGGTGAAGTTTGGTGTCATTCTTGAAGATGAGTAGTCTGTCTCTTCTGTAGATTCTTGTGGTCTGTTTCTTTGGGTAACTTTCACTAGTGTTCACATTGTTGTACCGCACATATTGCTTATGGTTAACAGTTATATTCTAGAAGTTTAACATCACATTTAGGTGATGCTATTTATTTATAGAGATGTCATCGCCGCACACTCAAGTCATTCACAACATTCACATCATCCGGTAGTTACGTAAGTTTTATTTAGTCTACATGTTAAATATTTTCCACCGGTCTACATAATGTATCACCGGTCCACCCGCTGTACGCTGTATCACCAGGGGAGTCTCTGATTCAACTGGACTAACTAACTATAGAGGTAATGGGGCTGTCCGCGCGCGGGTAGTTTCTCAGCGCGAAAAGTAGTTCTTAAATATTATTAACTATTTTCCTTTAATTTGCTTACAATTTAATTACATTTCTCTATACTTTTATTATTCTTTTTATGTAACGCGTGGTCGTTGTGGATTTATTGAATTTCTTAAATCTAATTTTATTAACTGATACATCGGCAAATCGGCATGTTACTACCAGTTTGGGGCATAGATAATGGGTTCTTTAGTACCTTATTAAATTATTTTAGTATTATAGTTTTTTATTTAATTTTATTGTGGGATTTAGGCATATTAAATCGTCACAGACTACCGCGCTATTCCCTACGCGGGAGGCTTCTACCTATGCCGGGACACCGCCTGCTTTTTCCGGAATCCAGGCCGGTCGAACTCCCGCGCTAGGACTTGTTCAGAGACCTCCCTGTGGTACGGAAGGTTCTCCGAAGCCCGGAGGGGACTCTGGCCCGACCGTTTTTCGCGTGATCCGACTTAAGACTCCCCGGGTTCCGTGGACGGACTCGGGGGAAGGCCCGTCGGACGACTCCCGCGCTATTCTCTACACGGGAGGCTTCTACCTATGCCGGAACACCGCCTGCTCTTTCCGGCATCCAGGCCGGTCGAACTCCAGCGCTAGGACTTGGTCAGAGACCTCCCCGGGGTAATGAAGGTTCTCCGAAGCCCGGGAAAGCCGTCGACATGTCGGGCGAGGCGCTGGGACTCTGGCCCGACCATTTTTCGCGAGATCCGACCTAAGACTACCCGGGTTCCGTGGACAGACTCCGGAGAAGGCCCGTCGGACGACTCCCGCGCTATTTCCTACGCGGGAGACTTCCACCGATGCTATGGCAACCAGAATCTATTCTATTGGGTTGCCATGGTAACCAGATCTAATAGATTTTTAAGACCCAAAGGACCCCCCAGAGGATCGTATCGAAAAAACACGTTCTATGTTGGTTCTCCCGTTGCGTAAAATATTTGTGCCAAGTTTGGTTGAAATCGGTCCAGTGGTTTAGGAGGAGATGTGGAAGACCCCAAAGGACCCCCCGAAGGATCGTATCGAAAAAAATACCTATCCTATGTTGGTTCTCGCGTTGCGTAAAATAGTTGTGCCAAGTTTGGTTGAAATCGGTCCAGTGGTTTAGGAGGAGATGTGGAAGACCCCAAAGGACCCCCTCCCAAGGACCCCATCGTAAAAAACACCTGTCCTATATTGGTTCTCCCGTTGCGTAAAATATTTATGCCAAGTTTGGTTGGTATAGGTCCAGTGGTTTAGGAGGAGATGTGGAACATACATAGATACAATGATTTTTATTTATATTATAAGATTATCCGGTAAAATAATTAAATATTCCCGCACACGCGCACTCACTACACGCCTACGCAAATTTTTGCATCATTTCATAAGAATAACTGTTTTTTTTTTACTTTTTTTAAAATTACTTCTTCATCATCATCATAGGTTCATCTGCTGTATAACAGGTTTTCTTTCTGAACTCCTCCACTGTTCTCTGTCTCTTGCCAGCCTTTTCCTGGTAAAAAAAATTACTTAAAACTAACAAATTGAACATGTCTCTTATTGCTAGCGTACAATGTCCAAACCTGCAGTGTTTACTTATAGACTACAAATTTCATTTCAACGTGCTATCAAATGCTTAGAGTTCCAGTATTAATTTATATGGATATTCTACTCATTGCTACATGTATATATATATATATATATATATATATATATATATATGTACACACACACACACACGTAACTTTCTTTAAAATGTTATATTGATTTTCAATTTTCAATTTATGTTAAAAATATGCTATTAGTTGTTAACAAGCGATTCCGTGGAATGTTCAGCTCGTACTTTGAAAAGAAGTAATATTATTTTAAGGTAGGAAATAAGTTTTTAATTCAAGCAGAACTTTGTTTATTATAACTATATTCCTTATGTTTTCAAATCAATACTTTTTGTATTACACCTACTTAGAATACTGGTAGGTCTAATATAAAAAAACATCGCTGAAAAATATAGTATTTTTATTATTGCCATAAATAAATTATTTTATTTGTTATTAGCTAATATTATACTTTTAATTCTTCAATGTCAAAACCCTAGCAAGTTAATTATAAATTTAGTCTGCTGTCTGCAATATTACGAAAATCTGACAAACAGAAAAGAATTCAAGAATTCAAAAAACTGTAAAAGTTCTTCATATTTGGGGGGGGGATAAACTTTATATTTAGGTTCCTTCCCCGGGGGCCCTTCGATTACCAAAGCCTCCATTACATACCTCTATCTTACCTTTAGTCCATGTTACGCACTTTCCTGTGTTAACATACTCCCCAGAAACTGAAATGTTCAGCTTAATACCCTTTTTTGTCTAATTACCTCATGTATAAATTAGTTTTGTGCTCTCAGTTTTCTTCCATATTCGTTTATCCTATCTACAGTATATTTATTGTCTCCGTACAGAAACATTCAGACGTAGGTGTCTATAATTTTGGTGCCGCAATATTTACGTAGTGCTGTTGACATCATGCACTGTAGGTTGATAGACCGAGCTCGGTCGCTTAAACAGGAAACACGAAGGCGGATCTGTGTTAGTGTGGCAATTAAATGCTCCATCCGTTACAGCTTTACCACCTGTGAAGGAGTCCGGTAATGCCAAGTTCACTTCTTACTCCCTGTTGATTTTATTTAAACTATAGAATACAACACATTGCTTCTATTTTTTAATATATTTATATTACCGTACGTTAAAAGAATGCATCCACTTTATAAAAATATTCCATTAAAAAGTTTCAGCATGATATTGATGATTTAAAACTTTGACTTCGTTAACCGCTGGGTTTTCATATTTAATAGGAAGTATCTGCTAGTTAGAAATATATCTTACGGCATATGAGGGCTGAAAATGTAAGAAATTCTACAAGACGACATTAGAATTTTTAATTTAGTGTTAAATGCTATATAAAATGTTAACCATAAAATAAAGAATTTATTGACGGAATTCTACACCCCTGTATCGTATAAGAGCTCCTTATTTTATTAACTTACTTAAATAAGGATAAAAGTACCGTTTAACTTATAGCACTCACTCAAAGAAAGGCAATGATTGTTTCCTTGTGTGTGAACTTATGTATTCAATTTGGTACTAGAAGATTAAGTTTCGTCTCCCGAGTGTTACTGGCTGTGATTTACACGTTTTTCATTTGATGTAATAGTTATATTTGGTCTTTCTAAAGTTATGCGTGCAAGGCAGATACGAAACAACGTTACTATTGTTTTTAGTTAAGTTTATTGTTCGTTTTCGCAATCATTTTTGCTTCTTGTAAACCATATGTAACTTCAATAACACAATATTAACTGCACACTATATTTAACTAAATTCGATCTTATCCGTTACGTGTCCACCAACGAAATAATTGGGATAAAGTAATATGACTGGGAAAAAATATCACAACAAATATCTGTTAATCAAGATGTTAGACAAGGGTGTAGTATATCACCTACTGTCTTTAACATTCGTATTGACGATCTGGTAAGTAAATGGAAACATCCAGTAAACTCTGTAATTAAGTTATCACGAGACAGATATTTGAATGTGATGTTGTATGCTGACGGCTTGCTTGTACTTTAAAATACAGAATCTGATCTGCAAAAATCTGTTTTTAAGCTACATCAGATTTGCAAACAATACTATATGAAAACCTGCACTATGTAAACAAATGTAATGGCATTTTGAGGAGGCAATAAGAAAAAAATTATGATTGGTGATCGAATTCTAAAACTGGTGAGTCACTTTAATTATCTGGGAAATGACAGTGGCTATGACAGTATTTATGATATTGATGTTAAGTTGGGTAAGTTCCAGATTATCTGTGGGAAAATCAACCGTATTTTTAGTAAGAAGGTATGTCGAGACACAGCATTAAAGGTCTACAAAGTTATGGCAGTCCCTGTACTGTCCTATGGTTGTCAATTATGGACAACAACCAAGAAACAAGGCAGTAAAATACAGGCCTCGGAAATGGCATTCTTAAGAGTTTTACAAGGTGTTCTAAACTTGATCGTATAATGAATGATGCTATAAGAGAAGAGGTACAAGTTTTTCACTTGAATGAAGTATTAAAAAAATAATTTAATTTTCCAAACAACGTAGAGAGAACACTTCGAAAGAAAATCAGATTCCAGACTGGCCAAATAAATCTGGGAGTACAAACATATAGAACACAGGAAGAGATGGCGGGAGGATTTTTGAAGGCAGAACAGGCAGCACCTTGCCTATGCCGTGCTGTGAAGACGACGATGATGATGATTACTGGTTATGCCTTCAAGAACGTGCTGTATTATACGCACGCGCGCGCAGTTGCCCCACACGTGATATAACCTTGGTTGCAAGCGGAGAGAGCAGAAACGGCTTGTTAAAGTATTGTAATCTGTGACACTTGAGTGATGTTTTTAGTAACCTGCGTTTCGATGCCAACGTAGCGCGAGCGCAGAGGTCTGTCACAGCGAAACAAAATACGAGCTCGTCCTTGAAAGCTATTCAGTCAGAATTAACTAACCAATTTTTTTTTTTAAATCCCGGTCATGTCAGTTTATCTCAATAATTTCGTTGGGGGACACATGACTAATAAGATTCATTAAATTTAATGCTCAAATGGGTGTAGTCGACAGTAGATACATAAAGTTTACCAATAAATTTGGTTTTTATAGTGAGGTAGAATAAAGCTAACACAGGAAATTAAGTAAAGTATTCAATAAACTCGACGGCTCGGGCACGTGTTGAGGATGGAGAATCAACGAGTACCAAACAATGTCAGAGGGGAACCGTTCTGTAGGACGCCGGATGCTACGAGTGCATCGATTGCGCATTATAATGTTTGTGCCGACGGCCGCATACCTGCTCCCGCTACGCTTTTTTCTGCTTACTATTTATCTACGTAAACCTTTCTTTAAATAAAGTTTGTTTGTTACATATCAAAAATTACAAATACAATACAATACTAAATTTTGAGTAAATTTTTTACTAATAACTGAAAAAATCTGAAATAGCTATCCATAAACAATCATCTCCATCGGAAAAGGCGAAATAAATGAGATGTCATCTTAAAATTTTCATTTACTGCCTTGTAAATATTATGCTAGAGATTTGAACCCCTGGGTAGTGGTCTCTACTATATCCCACAGTAGAAAGTCCGTGGTAGAACTTAGCCACTCCCGGTAAATAAGCAGCAGTGCCCACCCCCGCACCGTTGACGCCCCTACCAGTAATAACCTAAGTGGGTATAAAACCTTCAATAAACCCCTTAGTCCGAGCTAACCGTCTCGACTTGTACAAGAAAAACTGAAGGAAATTTTTATATATTTTTATGTAACTTTACTTTTTATCGATTTTATTATTAGTTTTTAATAAAACACATAAGAACATTTGCGTTGTTCACTCAAAAGTTTCTTCAAAGTTTCTTCGACTTACTGAAGTCGAAAGAAGTATTATAGGAAACAATATGTAATTATATTATAAAGTGTATTCGACTAAATATTTTCGGCCGATGCAGCGGAGCAGAGGGTGTGGCTGGGGAAATAGAGATGGGGTTAAATGCAAGTGTGACAGAAATCAAATGGATATCTGAACGAGAGAGAGAGAGAGAGAGAGAGAGAGAGAGAGAGAGAGAGCTACAGTGCGTACCCTACGCGTATGTGTGTGACTGCCTGCGACCGTAGTCCATAGGTTTGTGTGCAATGAAGTAAAAAACATTAGGGTTGAGGATTAAATCGGGCGTAATCAATGAACGCCCGACTGAAGTTAGAGATCCAAACTAGAGGCACCGAAAGAGACAATGTCCTGACTTTCAACGAGCTGTAGGGCTAATTACTGTTTAAATTTAATTCGATAAACTGTTGAGATATTATCCTAATGAAAAATATAATATTATTTCATTTTTTTGCCCACGTTTGATGTTGTCGTCAGAGTAAGAACAATTTGAAAATGAAAACTGATTTACAAATCTAGTTTCAATTCTCATTACTTGAACAGACATAAAAAATTTTATAAGTAGTTACGGAGATTTTTAAATTATTTACATAATAGTGTGGCATAGAACCATAGAGGTATATCTACTCCACACTTACAGTGAAACCGGTCCGACAGCAAATACGTTTCCCCCACTGCCTTCGGACAACAGGCAGCCGCTTATAGCAACCGATAAGTTCAATTTCACGTTACATGGCGATTACGTACTTCAGCGTTGATTTATGTACTTATGTGGGTTCTCGTTAGAACTACTGATGCACGAATTTCATGACGAATATACAAAAAAGAACAAGGTATTCGGTATGGCGGTGTTATGAAGCAATTTGCTATGACACTATATTTTTATCCACCAAAAGCCTGTCGATCTGCAGCATACCTCATCCATCCCAACTTATCACTCGGGTTAATTTCGTAAAAGGTAACTTGGATTTTTGCATGAAATTTTTAAATATATACAGATAGAAGTGGTTAGTAACGAATGACTTAAACATTGTTCTTTAATTCTACATTTTATGACAATTGGAATTCTAGTAACATGGAATGTAACTAATTCAAAATATTTTGAGTTTGTTGTGCTGGTGAATTTGCCGGAGAGTGATGGTGAATTAGTTTCAGAAGCATTAGTTTTTATACTTGTTTCATTAACAAAAAATTTTAATGTCTAATTACTTATTTTATTGTTAATGAAATTTCTTCTGACACTCAAGATCAGCTCTTAGAAATGGCAATTACAAGACTGTTTGTTATTGCTATACGTGTGTAGAGCTTTGTATGCAATGGAGCACAGACAGATATTGGATCTCTTTGACAATTAGGATGTAGATTTAAAAACAAAGAATTTGTCTTCGAAACGTCTACATCCCAAAGCTGATATCTTTGTTGTACGTATTTTTTTATACTTACCGTATGCTAAAATTAGCTAAAGCGAAAGTCCTGTAAAATTTCATAGATACACAGATTTATTGTTTGACATTTTAAATTCAGGAACACGCTCATGGATTTAGACGAAAACACAGGAACACGCCTAATTAGTTAAATTAGGCGAAAATATTTCCCATTTGAAAACGCTTAAAACTGAAGTTATTTATTTCTACCGTCTCCAAAGGAAAACAGTTTTATTAGGATTTTCATGTTGCATTTATTCTGTTAAAGAAATGAGCGCTAGTTTACTATGTAGAACAGATAAATCATTTAAAATAAATTTAATATGCAAGATTTCACAAGATTACCTAGAACTGTTCTTGGTATGTATTAGAGGAAAGGGATAGTGGAATAATAATCCGAATTTATTATAGTTTAAGTGGGCTTGGCGAAAACTGCTGTTTCATAACAGCAAACAAGGTTAATGGAAATTTTGAGATTTTGGACGAACCATGTTCACGTCTTGAATTTCCTTCACAGAAAAGATGTCTCAATGACAACTTACATTGTGTTATTGTAGACGATGATGAAGGCAGTTTAATTAATGTACATGCAAGTGAACTAAATGTTTTAAAACCGTCCTTATGTTAATATTATAGTATGTTACTTGAGAGGATTTATAACAAAAGCAACTGTTAAACTGATCTCTGGTTCAGAATATGTTAATATGTAGCTTAGCACATCAGAGTAATATGTAATCCACTTATGACGGGTATCGTCCTTCACAAAACTTTTATAAAGAGTGGGTTAATATTAACATCAAATAAAGTGTTTTCAATAATTAAACCTTGTAAAAAAATCTTTCAACTATTTGATTATTGAAAACGATACTATCATAAAAATGAATCACAAAATTATTTACTTAGACACTGCTAAGCGAGGATCATTCATAGACTTACAAATATGAAAGTAAAACACACGAGTGGGAACTGATTAATTCAGTCTGTAATATGTACTTTAATTGACGTCATACTTATGAAACATATTTTAATATAACTAAGATTTTAAAAAGTAGTTCTGTTAGAAGTAAATTAACAATAATAATTCTGTCTTAATATGTATAATTTATTTCAGTACTATGTCACAAAATATGTACGTTTATATTATACTGAAAAAGTGTAATAAACAAAATAAAAATTGTAAATTATTTTCTTGTTATAAAGCTGAAGAATGTTTTACAGCCTCTTTGTTGAATATATTATAAAACGTATACAATGCAAAGCGTATGTACGGGCAAAGGAGTAAGCGAGAATGAAGACGGCTCGTTTCTATGGGGGGAGTCATGCCTTCAGTTGTTATATTATATCTCTATCTGTAGAACAGAGTAATGGCACAGAAGAGATTGCCCTTGCTAAAATTTAATTACGACTAAGATGCAACAATTTTGCTGACACACGCAAAAGGCATGTGCAAAACTCTGACGCTAGCAGGCACGTGTTCCACACGCTTTCTTCAGCTTTACTGTTTATGTACAATCCGATTGCATTGATTAACTGTTCCAGTTAATCGCTAAAAAATGTTAACTCAATGACCAAACCCCTTGTATAGAAGTAAAGTTGATATGACAGTCGCAAATATCTCCTTTATTTGCTACGTCTGTGTTTCAAAATTGCTTCTGATCGAGTTTTTTTTTTTAATTGTCCTCATCGTTACACCATATTTTCGATGCCCTGCCGTTGCTTACATTCGGTTTAAGCTATACCTTTTGTCCTTCTAGTGGAAACCTCCTTTCGTTCATCCCTGTTCATTTTGCTGAATGAGTGCTGAATATTTTTCACGTTATTTTTTTCAAACCCCCTAAGTGATAAGTGATTTATGTCAGGTAAACCAGACTGCCACCATCGTAATATTTTTCACTTGACGTTTCCGTCCCTAAAGTGTGCAAGTATCGTCCTCAGAAGCTGAAAAACACAAAATAAATTTCAATAAAAAATTATGAAACAAAATACTGAAAAAATTTAAATAAGTACAATTAAAATCTTATCAGAACACTTGTTTAGATCCGGTCCGAGTGGACCAAAAAAATGTTAGTGTCGGCACATGTGTACCGAAAAATGTTCTGTTAGGAAGAATGATGTTTGTGGTGCTATTGGCAGGATGCAGAATAATGACGATAGTGGACTGTATTTAATACATTCATTAAGTTTTGTTGTACACTTAAATCATAGTGTTGAGATTGGCTAAGTCTGAAAAGATTTTAATTTTGAATAAACCGAGTCGTTAAGAAAGCTACATGCTGGATGAGGCGCAAATGTGCGACACTCACATTACATCGAAAAATCGTTGAGGCCTAAGGTCTAAATAACTGTCGCGACAACAAGAAAAGTGAAAAGACAGAACAGGCAGCAAACGTAATGACGTCTGCCGCCAGCCGCAACTCGGAGAACTGTATCGTTGTAAAAACATGATAAGCACAATTTCAGAAAGTACAGATTAGCCAACCTATGAATGCGAAAATTACACATTACTGTCCATTACTGCCCGCAAAAAATCAAAAGATTTTTTAATACATTTTAATAACTTATTGTAGAAAAACACAGAGTTCTTAATAATAGAAGTTAATCTCAATAAGTTGTATTGAACCTTGAGTTTGAAATCTTAGATAACAGTTATGACATTAAATGTTTAGAGATAAGCTTGAGTGATGATAAGAGTTGAGCAGGCCAAGGTCGGCTTGCAACCTGAATTATACATGAGTATAAATGCAAAAATTAGCGATGTATTGCCAATATATATTGTATGTATACAATATTAAACAATATAAGACATGAAAAATACATAGTTTGACAATATTTAATGATGAATAATCGGTGACTCATCACATGATCGGCCCGATAATTGTAACATTTATGCAAGTCATAATGGTTAGCTTGAACCAGTTAAGGCCAGTAGACCTATAGAATAGTATTGAATGTAAAATGAACAGACAAAGTATTATAAGATTATACATGTAAAGACATAAATTTAGCATGACGCTTTATAGTTTGCACGATGCATGCTATACCTGAAGTTTCAGGAATGTACAATAAATTGTTATGTGAAAACAAGCTATACATAGTTGAATGATTGCAAGCACAAAGTGTAATGACATGTATGTCATAATTAAAGCATGAATAATAATTGTGCAATACGTGATCACAAAATACAAATACAAAATACAATATAAAAATATAGGCGTGGCGTATGGTTATAGACAGTAGATGCGGATAAAACAATGTGTTATACATAGATACAAGTTATACATAATAAATACAATAGAAATCGGTTTAGATAATTACAAATACATAAAGACAAGGCACAATGGCATAAGCGACAAATACAACAAATGTGGTTATACAAATGTAATACATGTGTTGAACAATTGCGAGAAATAAATTCATAGAGTAACAAAATATCACACATATTGACACAAAATGTGCAAGAAAATGCATACATGGTTTGTATAGCTGCAGACCATGCGAATATTATAACAAAATTTTTACATAAGAACAATATCACCAATGACATGACACGTAACCCATTACCAATATCAAAATGTAAACATGTAGGACATAGTATGTCTCACAAATTATTAATATATAAATACAAAAATAGCAAAGTATACCACCATGACAATATGATAAGCATAGATATAATAACACAGTGCATGGTTGTAAAATTACAAGTCACATGCGAATTTAGTATACAAACACGCAATAATGCAAATTAACATAAAAATGTTGTGATGATACATATCACCATTAAGTTGACCAAATTCTCAGACAATAAGGTAATGAAAGCCAGTGGCCAAGTGAAATAGCATTGTGCTAAGTAATTATATTAACACTGTGTCTAATCCTCGTTCCGCGCTGGGAACAAACATAGCTTATGAACTGGTCTCCGAAAAATACCAGTAGCCGTGCGAATGTCTACTACTCTAATTAAGTTGTCTGGGCCGGGAAATGTGGCGGTAATTACACCGAATTTCCACGCTAATGGATGTAAGTTATCCTCAATCAGTAAAACCAGGTCACCAATGGAAACGTTATCTTTGGCGAATTTCCATTTGTGACGTTGTTGTAATTGATGTAAGTAGTCGCGAGACCAAGCTTTCCAAATGACTTGGACAAACTTCTGGAGAAGTTGCCAACGTCCAAGACGAGAGATGGGAACGTGAGATAAGTCCGGATCAGGTATCGCCGTTAATGGTGCGCAAATTAAAAAATGGCCAGGTGTAAGTGGCACCGGATCATTTACATCCGATGAAACGGCAAATAATGGACGTGAGTTCAGACATGCCTCTATCTGAGACAAAACCGTCGTAAACTCCTCGAAGGTGAGTATAGACTTGCCTACCACGCGGCGCAAATGATACTTTAAACTCTTTATACCGCTCTCCCAAAGACCACCAAAATGAGGTGATGAGGGCGGAATAACTGACCATGTAATACCATGAGAGGTCGTAAAGGATTGGATTAATGAGGTGGCATCCTTATTATGCCAAAGATTGTAAAGGTCATGCAAAACATTGCGGCCCTTCCTAAAGTTCGTGCCATTATCAGAATATAACTGGCTGGGTATGCCCCTACGGGCCATGAAACGACGTAAGGCAGCTATAAACGCGTTGGCTGTAAGGTCGGAAACCAATTCCAAATGAATGGCCCTGGTTGCCAAGCAGATGAACAAAGACACATACGATTTTGACAGAGTCCTAGATTTCTGCCCGCCATGACGAATCATGAAGGGACCACCATAATCAACTGCGCAGAATAGAAACGGCCGCGAAGGAGTGACTCTAGGAGATGGCAAAATACCAAGCCTCTGAACCTGATGTTTGGCACTAAACCTGAGACACTTGACGCATCTACGAATGATGGAGCGAATGACTATTTTGGCGTTAATGATCCACCACCGTTGACGAAGTGAGTGATGCACGAGTTGAGCACCAGCGTGGAGTAGACGAATGTGTTCGCGTTCAATAATAAGGCGAGTAATATGAGCCGATGGATGCAAGACAATAGGATGCTTATAGTCATAAGGTAGTTGCGACTGCTGTAAGCGTCCGCCGACGGGTATGTCGCCAGACTCATCAAGAAACGGGTCCAAAGAAGACAACTTGCTCCTGACAGAAACAGAAGACCCATTACGAAGACAATTAAGCTCAGCAGCGAAGTGGATCGACTGAGATTGTTTTATGAAAAAATTAAGAGTGGAATGAATTTCAACGGGGGTAAGAGCGCCCGACATTTTCTCAGCCCTGGAGAGTCTAATATTTTTGATGAATCGAAAGCAGTAAGAGTATAAGCGAGTCAGACGGTGCAACGAAGAAAAGTCCTTTGAAAGCTCAATGGCTAAGGTAGACATTAGAGAAAGTTTGGGGGTTTGTTTCTCCTCCGCAGTGAATTCAGGAGACGACAGATTAGAAGATAAAAAGGGTGGAAAAAGATTGGATTCGGAAGATTGAGACAAACAAGCGGGACCATGCCACCAAAGCGAACAATCGCGCAGAACGTCGGGGTGACATCCCCTAGAAATAATGTCAGCAGGATTATGTTGTGAATTGATGTGATGCCATGTGTAGGCTTCAGTAAGACGTTGAATTTCGGCAACACGATTAGCGACGTAGGTCTTCCACCTAGAAGATTGGGCATGAATCCAGTAAAGGGACACCATGGAGTCAGAATACAGGTGAACACTATTGATAAAGGAGTGAAGAGCAGGGGCGACCTTGAATAAGAGTCGCGATAACAACAAGCAAGCGCAAAGTTCAATGCGAGGTAATGACACCTGTCGTAGTGGGGCTACGCGAGATTTAGAACACAGAAGGTGACAAGAGGCCGATGAATCTTGATAAATGACTCTAATGTAAACACAACACCCATATCCCCTTTCAGAAGCATCCGAAAATCCATGTAATTCAACTATCTTTGCTTTAGACTTGCAGCGAATAGAACGTGGGACAATAATTTTGCCGATCAGACATAATTTATCGCATAATGAATGCCCATGCAAGTGTAATTGCGCGGAGATTGGCTCATCCCAACCAAGATTGCACAGCCGGAGTTGCTGCATAAACTGTTTGTACAGGAAAACAATGGGCCCGACGAGTCCGAGTGGGTCGTATATACCTGCGATAATCGATAGGATTTTTCTCTTAGAGTTGCTTGATTCAACTGGGAATGATTTGATGTCAAACAAAAATGAATCTGTAGTGTTATTCCAGAGAATGCCCAAGGTACGCACATCACCTTGTTTGTTTAAAGGAAGTGAAAAATTATCATGATCTGCCACCACATTGGGTTCATTTGATGCCCATTTATGCAGAGTGAGGCCGTATTGATTCAACAACGTACCTAAGTCAGATTTCAACTTGGTCAGATCAGAAATGGTGTCTGTACCGGTTAACAAATCTCGACATAAAAATCATTAATTATAGCTGACGCAGCGTCACGAAAAGAAGCTTCATGATCCTTACCAATCTGATTAAGACAGCGAGTAGCCAAAAACGAAGCACTAGCAGTACCGTATGTTACAGTTCGCAATACAAAATGTTTAAACTGTTCGAGTGGAGAGTTACACCACAGAATACGTTGATAATGACAATCCTTATCAGATACCAGAATTTGTCGATACATCTTCTCGATGTCGGCGATGAGAACATAGTTGTGCATACGAAATCGCAAAAGAATAGAAAAAAGGTTTTGTTGGACGTTTGGGCCTACCAACAAAACATCATTGAGAGAAAGGCCATTGGTAGTTTTGGACGAGCCGTCAAAAACGACGCGAAGTTTTGTCGTAGAACTAGAATGTTTAAAGACGGCATGGTGAGGCAGATAGTAGGTATTTGAAACCGCGGAATTGATAGAGCAATCGTCGACAAGCGTCATGTGGCCAAGATCCTTATACTCCTGAATAAAGTTTGCGTATTCGCGCGCAAGCTTAGAATCCCGCATGAACCGGCGTTCTAAACTCAAGGATCTCGCTTCAGCGCTAGCATAGGACTCACCCAACTGGGGATTGTCAGACTTAAATGGTAGCGAAACAACGAACCTACCCTCTTCATTGCGATGAGTAGACTTAACAGAATGCTCCTCACAAGCTGAATCGTTACTAATGGGTGCATTATCAGGGATAGTTTCGGTCTCCCAAAATTTCTCGAGAGACACCAGAATTTGACTGTCGTTGTTACTAGCCAGGAACGAAACAGCAGGACCTTTATAACGGCAGTGTTTGGGCAGATTGCCTGCTAGAATGTAGCCTAACTTTGTTTCTTGTATAATAGGGAAATGAGAACCGCGTACATATTTGTTAGGTAAAATTAAATCTAAATAAAATTGCGCTCCTAAAAGTATGTCGATATCAGCTGATATGTTGAAATGTGGATCGGCGAGGAAAACGTTATCTGGGACATTAAACTGATTTATGTCGAAAGATTGTGCTGACAGTTTATGGGTTAATGCAGATAAGACCGCGCATGTTGCTTGGAAACTAAATCTTTGATAGCATGAAATAATGCGTATAGACGCCAAATTAGTGGCACAGCAAGCGGCATTATTTATACCTGTAATCGGTGTGTTAGATTTAGTCAGGTTAAGCCGTAATTTCTTAGCAAATGATTCCGTACAAAAATTTATTTGTGACCCCGCATCCAATAGAACTCTTGCGGGTTGTCTGTTGCCAGCCCGGTCGATGACAAACACACTTGCTGTTGATAAGAGAACATTGTTTGTAGATTGTAATTTAAGTGAGCAATAGTTGCTGCTGCTGGCAGAAACTGGTTTTGACACATTATTTATGTGTAGCAATGTATGGTGTCGTTTTGAACAGATCTTACATGATTGTTTGATCTTACAATTAGATGAAAAATGATCTGGTCTTAAACAATTTGTACAGAGTTTATGATTTAATATAAATTGCCCTCGTTGTGATGTGCTTAATGCACGAAATTTGTCACACATGTAAATTGGATGACTAGAATTGCAGCATGGGCATAAATACTTATTTGAAGCTGAGTGATAACTTTTAAATGCAGTGCTGCCAGCAGAGTTTCGTGATTTATGTTTGTCAGATTTATTATTGAATCTTAAAGTTAGCTTGTTGAGCTGCTGTCCGGCATCGATAGGCAGTGTATTTTCTAGCAACTGTCTACGTGCGTTTAAAAACTGAGTGAAGCTTTGAAAGTTAGGAAGATTATCGGGGTCTGTAGACTCCTTCCATAATTTAAACGTGGTATGATCCAGTTTTGCTGACAATAATTGTACAGTGATAAGCTCGAATGAATCCACTGACAGTTGCATGACCGCCAGTGAATTAACGGAAGACGTTATTGTATTTATGAATTCTGCCAAACTTTGGACAGAGTCCTTAATTGTTGACTTTACTTCAAGCAAATTTTGAATATAATACTTAGCTAGTATCAATTTGTTGTCATATCTAGCGGACAGCAAACTCAACGCTATTGAATATTTTTCGTTACAAATAGGTAATGCCTTAATTAAATCTAGCGGCTCATTTTTCAGAGACGAATACAAATAATGTAATTTCTGCACTGACGTTAAATCAGATCTGGCGTGCACCAAGTCCAGAAATATTGAATAAAAGTGCTGTCATTCTAAGATATTGCCTGTGAAGCAGGGCAAACTTATAGGTTTTAATTGAATATTGTTTGTTAATACTGGAGATACAGTCTGAACGTTGAAGGTTTCTATCAATTGCAAGATATTGGCTTCTGTTGAATATAACAGCTCTTCAACTTCAACTCGGTCTTCTTGAGCAGCGTTTATGTCTTTAGAAATGAGTTCAATTTCGGACTGTACCTCATCGTATTTCGTTGCCAAACTTTTTAGACTTTCGAGTCTAACCGTTAAAAACTTTTTGGATTAGTGTTTTTATCAAAGTAAATGATAGCCGAATTAATTCGCACTGTGGCAGACTTTAAGCCGCCTCTCTTTCTGACCAACACTTTGAGGCCTTCTCCAGCCATTGTACGCATCTGTTAATGATGTGGTACCTGGTATGCGATGTCCTGGAGCGTCGAGGCCGTGGAGAAGATGGCAAACACACAGACCGGAGAGATGACTGCTTAAACTGGAGTGTAGACGCTAGCACATGGATGTTCTTGCAGTGATGTCGTCATGAGGCTCAATGGCGACGACAGAAATGCTGACTAAGTCCCGACACGGTCGTATCAGCGAATATGCTGAATCGCCCGTGATGGCCAGAATTTGGGGCAGAAAAATGATGAAAACCGCTATATGCGAAAATTACACATTACTGTCCAACACTGGTAGTGAATTCTATAATGAATAGGTACATAAGAATAAACTACAACATAATGTAAAATAAGATAAACCTTTCTTACCTTTGAGTGGCAGTTGAAAGACCCTGTAGAAAGATTAAAGTACGGGTGGCCAGCTGTAGCTAATGGGGGGGGGGGCTCAAGACCCGGTGATGGTAACAGCGTCCGTAATGACTACTCCGGTGATCGAAAGAATCGTACTCTCTCAAGAGCTTTAGGTTTGGGTGTGCTGCTCTTGTTTTGGTGGTATGGGGAGTGGATCTCACCAAATGAGGAACTCAGCCGATCGTTTTGTTGTATCCAAGTGCTCTGACGCGAAGGTAGCTTCCGTTACATTTGAGACCTCTTAGTCAATGCTGTTGCCTCCGACGCGGCCCCCCCTGACCGCTCAGCGATGGTGTGGCCTCACAAGCTCTTGTACAAATGACAGAGACAGCCCCGCCGAGACCATGACTAAGACAACTATTCAGGACACTGGAAATGCTAAAATATAAAGTAAAAACTAGAAAACAATAAGCCATAGCTCAAGTAATAGAGTCACATAAAGTCAAAATTTATATGAACTACAAAATTTTGTGTAAGAGAAATGACTCCCAGCAGAGTTTAGTTACCAAGCAAATGAGGGGCTCATCGAAAAAGCAGAATACGCCTGCGCGCACGCACACTCACAAAGAAACCTGCACTGTTCAGGCTTCCAGTTTAGCATATCGATGCAATTTTAAAGAATCGGTAGTGGCAAACATACATATTCCATATTCCATCACTGTTATTGTTGAAAAAGTAAAACCAGTAACATTTTAATTTTTACATGGTAGCATCTGAACGGAATTGACGGACATGGTTAGCGTTGTGAGTTGCCGTGATGAAATGTTAGATTTACAATCGCACGTGGCAAAATACAATAGAACATTTCAGGTACACCGATGTGGGGTTATTTGAAGCTTATGGTTTAGACTTAAACTCGTTTTTTGTTTAGACGTATCTCGTTATTTCAGTAAAATATAAGAAATGTGCTTTTTACAATTATTGTTGAGCGTAATTTGAATTCTTTAAGATATTTACTCCGGTATATTTTCTTTACTTTTAAGTTATAATTCATATTAATTTTAACAATTTACGATTTCCGTGCTCACGTTATACAATATGTGCTTTTGTCTCGTATTGCATACGATAATGTTATTCTCATAAACATCCACCAATAGAATAATTTTCCTTTGTACACATCTACTCTCAACTACGTATGTTTGCGTTGGAACAAGGTAAATTTTGTTTCCGCTTTGTAGCAAAGTGACGTATCATCCCGCCATTAACTCTCACCAGATGGCACGCACAACCAGAACACCTTGGGCGAGCGATAACCGTACAAGTTAGCGACATTAACCAAAATTATTGTTAAATTAAGTGGTTTAGTTTAGGGGAAAATGGGATTGACCATTAGTGTTTCAATATCATTAGCGTATAACGGTTATTTACAAATTCCACACACAAGACCTTTTCACGCCATAACGAGGGTACCGCAGTAGTACGTGTAATACGATTTACACAGGCGCACGCAAAAAACGTACAGCTTTACCAAAAATTTACGAAATTACTACCCGTTACTTTGTTTTCCTGTGAATGAGTGTGCATTGCTAAGACTTTTACTGCTAACCGCAGACAGAGAACCGAATAATATACAAAGTCAGGTAGTCGAAATACTGGGCCAGATGGTAGTTCGTGTATACAGAATATCGGTTATCTAAACACATATAAAAATTGTATCATAATATACGATAAACTGTGGTAACCTGGATAATGATTAAAATATATTAAAGTAGTACAAATATTGTAATTACAGTTTCATTACAGCATACAGTAAGCGCTTTTGGACTCTGTTTACTCCATATTTCTTGTGTGACACTCAACAAATTATAACCGTACTTCACAAAAAAATACATGAATATTCTGTTTTTATTTATTATTTTGTACACCTATCGGGTTGTCTGATATTAAATCGATGTCTTCATTATTCCTGTCGCTTCGACGGATCAAGCGGTTGTCATATTCTGAACTGGGACCGCTCGAAAAGTCAGGCGGTAAGTAAAGAAAAGTTCGTAACATCAGACAGGCGGATAGTTTTAACAAATAATAGAGATGAATATGGCTGTGAAACACTACGACATTATATAATTCTTTTTTTATCTTGATAATAATTATTAAGATTAAACAGATCTCTGAACTGTAGAACACGTTCACTATTTTGAATGAAATAAATGAATAAATAGATAAATTTGAATACTAGAAAATACGAAAATCTTGATGATTGTAATATTTGTAGTAAAATAACAATTGCAAAGCAGACAGTCATAGCAGAAACACTAAATATTCCAAACTACTGCAATGGTGTTTAGTTAAATTTGTAATAATAATGACTAAATGACAGATAAGTTAGTCCCAGCTTTTACGTTTATGTGTACCTACCTACTTTCCACATATATAACTGAACGTAATACGTAATGTTTTCTGCGAACATAGTTTACAAACGTTTTGAAGGCTATCAGACATCAACTATGTCATATACTTTTAAATGCAGAGTTTGTATTTTGAATAAAATTGCTAATAACTTTATTCTCCACGTGGACTTTCACAACTTTCTTAAACTTTTTAGTTCAATTTTTGTCCCGCGGTGTCCCTATAGTTAAAACATGTGCATAGTAAACTGTACATTCGGATTTAGGTTATAATACTCTTTACTCTGACGCCCTGCTGAATTTGTACGACGATTGTATGGAATTTGCTAACCATTTTTTTGACTCAGGTGTCTTAACTTTTGAAATTTCCAATGCGTAACGGTACATTTAATTTTTTGTAAAAATTCTCTTTAATTTTATATCCCACATGAATTTTTGAGATTTAATGAAAACATTGACCAACTGTTTTGGCACTGGCGACCAACATTTTTTAATTTTTAAAATGAACAGATTTTGTTTGAAATTTATTTTAACTTGATACCCCATACAGATTTTTGCGATTTTTTCACAGTTTGACCTCATTACATTTTTGCCTCCCGCCCGTTTTTTTTTGGGGGGGGTATCAATCTCAAAGCAATAGTCTAATGTTTTGTAGGGTAAAGGTACGGACACGCAAGTCAGATTTCACGGAAATTGTTTATCGTGAGACATACCCTAAATGGACTGGACAGACAGAAAATGTTAAATGTCTCTCCGCTCGGTAAGAGACTTCATTTTTAAACAATCAAATCGAAATACTGTAATTTATTTAACTTTGTCACTATCTGTGTACAGTGCGTATTGAACAATTGTGTAACCAATGGGGATTCTCATAATACGAATACGTTTGTTTCATAGAAGTGTAAACTAAACTGAATATCGATTTACTCGGCATTCTACAAATTTATTCAAGTCTTAAAATCACGATTCGTGTAATTGCCGTTACAGTATACTAAATATTAAAATAAAATTGAATGGATTCATGAGAGTAGAGAATCATTACCAATTGCGTACATGACGGTCAACAAAATAATTTCGTATTCAATAAAAATAAATTGCGAATACTTGTTTCGGATTTCTGTACTACAAACGTTGCAGCCGTAATATGCCTTTGTTACTGTTTATCATAACCTTCGCCGTGTAAATTTTGGAAGGTACTATAATTCCTCATACCGTTTATTTATATTTTTCGGTCATAAAATGTTATCTTGGGACATTGCACCACATATCCGTGTAAATAGTTTACTCACACAAGTCCGTAATATGAAATGGTACTAGGCGTTTCTTTATTTCTTATTTCTTCTAATGTCTCAGTTTGCTTTCTAGCCAAGACACTTGTACTCACAACTAGCTGATTTTGGTGAAATACATGTACGCATGCAAATTCAACACACACATTGAGTATCAACGACAGATCTATGCACATTGCAGAATAACATTCAAGTGACGAAAACTACGTACGATTAAATCAATTGGCCAATATCAAATACATAAATAGTAGCTACTGTTCAACTGTTTTCTGGTACTGGTGCTAGGCCAATTCATAAACAAATGTTAAATGATAGTGTGGTCACTGCTGAAAACTATTCGAAAAAATATTTTCCATCGCCGTACATTCAGGACATGCTAATACTATTGCAGTTCCAAATTGATGTTATTGCAGTATTTACCTTGATGTTTCCGAGCTAGGTCGCAGGCTTTGGTAGATAATTGATGGTGGATAAGCACGTGAATATCGTTACAAGTAAAGAGTACAGAGGATTTAGTACTGGTTGTGAAATTAGTACGACTTTGTTAATAAAATTATATTCATTCTGTTTATTAATTAAAAACTGCAAATTGTCATGTTATTAATTAGTGTGTGGATTAACTAATATTGAAACACTTATATTCACTTATACGAATATCGTATAATTATAACGTGGCAAAATCTTATCTCTTATAGTCTAAGACACATTATACACAAAAAAAAACATATATGTCCTGGAATGTTTACACAGATATATAATACATAGCCTAACACAAATATTATTACGATGCGTGATTAACACATACGAAATTGAATATTAATGTTGAATTAGCAAGTGTGTTTTTTTTATTATATACCACTTAATTAAAAAAGTAAATAATTAAACATTTATAAAACTTCTAATAGAGACCATTCTATTACTTTAATTAACAATACTCCTAATGTCTCAATTAATTAAAATCTACAATTAAAGTAACTTTCATACTTGGTTTTACGTTAGAGTTACTTGATTTTAATTATATAATAAAATTATAAAAATATAATAAAATATGGTTTCTCTAATTACCATTTATTTATGAGATTTATAAGTTTTATGTTCTTTGTTATAAATTATTATTCTAGGAACTTTTATTAATTATTCATTATGCAAATAAA
This sequence comes from Magicicada septendecula, assembly GCA_034769895.1. NCBI lineage: Eukaryota > Metazoa > Arthropoda > Insecta > Hemiptera > Cicadidae > Magicicada > Magicicada septendecula. The sequence continues at coordinate 359,289,343 of CM068376.1, read as the reverse complement.
AATAATAAAGTTTATGTAAACTTGTATATGGAATCTAGAGCCTTCTTTTGATAGACCTCAGGGTCATTTATAAATCGTTTGTCGTCGTTTGGAATTACTCTCTCCGTCTAATGGATGCTGAGTTCTGACATGGACCTCTGGTCGAAATGATGTACGGCTGGATGTAGCTGCGTGTGGCTGTCCCTGCGTCCTCTAGTATATTGCTCTGGTCCCTCTCCTCTCATCGTCTTTTCCCTCGTGGATGTCTCGAAGTTCTACGTGGACGTCTTGAAGGTCATCGACGTTTCGACTTCTCGTAGTTTACAGTATTATTGTCTTTTAAATAACTCGTGTATATCACTCATTACTTTCACCAACATACTGCCAGTTCCATCGCACTTTAAGTCACGTAATTCGATTTAAAACATTACTTAAACTTTGTAAAATTTGCGGTGGCTAGATGCGTGGATTTCACGTACTGTCTGTTAATGATCTGAGAAAGCGTGTGTCGCTCGCTGGGGTTTTATACTCCTGCCGACGTTCAATTCCTGTTGAAAACTGTTCGGACAGAGTTGAACAAGTCAGCGCGTCGGTTTATTAACTAATAACAACCTACGCGTCTTTCTATGATGCGCACACTTTTTATAAATATTATTTGACAGATCGTTAGGTACATTAATAAACTTAACCTATGCAAATTATGAACATTAAGGTGTGTAAACTATGGAAGTTATGGCAAAATTTCACACGGTAGCTGAACGGTTCCCACGATCATAGACCTCTTAGCATTGAATTGTAGCGCCAGGCGCCAGCTGTTTTTCTACATATGTCTCTGATTCGTGTGACTTCTGGTTTTCGTTCAGCACTTAAAAAACTGTGTAAAATTTTCCACAATCGTATACATAGTTCAACTTGCTCTTCATTTACACACTAACACTAACACACACACACACAAACTGATACACACGCGGTTGCCTGTCGCCATGACGTCACAGCTGCCAGTCGGGGCGTGTTTCGTCTCCCTTCGCTGCGTTTAAAACCAACAAGGCTTGGCCATTCCATATGCATGTTCACTTACAATTATTTCCTTATTTAAAATTAATTAATACGTGTGTTTCTTTTAATTATGTCTTATACCTAACACTTAATTATTACATTATTTTCATTATTTACATCTTTTACACGACTCATACGTGCGTTTGTATGAGAACATACAGCAGTCAGGGGTTAATACGGAGACTTATGCTAAACGTATCGTTGCATAAATTCCCCTGCTCGGTAAAATAAAATTTGAATTTTATTCAAATTTTATTTCTTTGCTCAGAAATTATTTATATATTTTTTCTTTATTAAACTAACATTTAGTGGTTCTGATGGTTCTTAAAAATTTTCCAATCTTTCCCTCGTTGGATTACGTCCCTCCCATGGATTTATAAGTTGACTTTGGGTTTTTTTCCTTTATCCATAGAATTTACGGAATGCTGATGCATGGTATTTTCCAATAGTCTTTCTTTTTGTCGGATCGTAGACAATAAAGGTGTGTCGTCCTTTCCTTCTTTGCAATAAGTAGGGTCCCTCGTACAGTCTAAATAGTTTCTTTGCTGTATTGTCGATTCGTTTTCCCACTGGACTTCTTCTTAGTAGCACTATTTCTCCTTCATGGAATGTGATGAGTTTGTGCATTCTGTTGAACCTCTCGATCCTCTTCTCTCCAAGTTTTTCCATCGCATTGTCGTACTTGTGAATCAATGGTATTTGCAGGTTTTGGTTTGGAGGTTTATCAATTTTTTTCGACCAGAATCTAGTAGGTTTTTTATTCGTTTCCTGTTCCACCGGTGTATATCCCGTAGCTTCACTGTATGTAGCATTTATGGCTTGTTCGAAAAATGATAAGCACTCTGCCCATCGGTTATGTTGTTCATTACTGTAGATGCGTAAATGTTTTCCTAACTCTTTGTTTACCCTTTCAGCAAGGTTTCCTTGTGGGTATCGTATTGACGTTAACACTGGTTGTATGCCGTGCTGCGTTAGCGTTTCTGCCCATGCTTTATTTTGGAATTGTTTACTTTGGTCACTCAATATCTTTTTGATTTGACCATACTTCGGTACGTATTTGCGTAGTATGACATTCAGTACACTTTTAGTGGTGGGCCTTCGAATAGCGTAGAGTCGAACTGCCTTGGTGAACACATCTGTATATACAAGTATGTGTTTTGTGCCCCCGTGAATAGCTCTCGGAAACGGGTCCAGGAAGTCTACTGGTACTAAATCTCCCTTTTCTTGTGTTTTGATATTTTGCATATCTACGTAGGTGTGAAGATTCGGATGTCGGGCTGTTTGACATTCGTAAAACATCCTTTTAAGATTACTTTTATTCTTCTAAACATATTATTCAAAATGAAGTCTTCCTTTAAAGCTAAATGACATTTTAAAGCAGACGTATGTGCTAGACTTTGATGACATGGTATAATTAGTGTTTTTAGCATCTCTAGTGATAGGACTATTTTCCAATCATAATTGACGAGTTTGTACAATATACTATTTTTTATTGTATATCTAATAGGTAGTGGTGATAACTTCATGTGACTTGTTTGAAGATCTTTGTTTTGTTCATTTGCTATATTGTTTAATAAATATTTATCTTTATCATCTGCTTGATATGTTATGTTTAATATTCTAACATCGTTCCTCTTATTTAGTGTTCCTCCTAACATAGGACAATAGGTTTTGAATAACGTTATTTCCTGTTGTGTAACTGAATTGTTTAGGGTGTCACGCAAATCATGTGTGTGCAGGTCGTTTATTAAACCTGTACGTACTGGCGTTTTGTTACCCTTCTGTAGTCATACAGTTTTCTTATCGGTTGGCGTTCTACGATCACCCCCTTCCTCTTAATGACGTATGAGGAAGACTTATGCTATAGTAATTTAAAATTTATGTTTATATTACCTCAAGAATATATATATATATATATATATATATATATATATTCAATCACTTTCTGCTACAGTTCGTTTCTTGATATATATAAAGTATTTAAAATTTATATTTATATTACCTCAAGATGTTTTTTTTCCTTATTTGGAACATGTTTCGAGAGTTCCCGTGCTTTCATCCTCAGCCTTCGCGAGGTAAAGTATTTGTGTGTTGGCTGGATGCTATTAGGTTTCTTGTTGTGTGATTGTGGTATATGTATTTGTATTTTGTGTATTTACGATGTTGAGTGCTTTGAATAGCATCCAGCCGACACACGAATACTTCACCAGACGCAAGATCGCGAAGGCTGAGGATGAGAGCACGGGAGCTCTCGAAACATGTTCCAAATAAGGAAAAATAACATCTTGAGGTAATATAAATTTTAAATACAATATATATATATATATATATATATATTCAAACACTTTTTGCTACAGTCTGTTTCTTGATGTATATAATATATATATATATTTTATAATGACTTTACCTCAAGATGTTTTCTCCTTATTTGGAACATGTTTCGGGAAGCCGTGTGTTCCCATCTTCAGACTTCCTGACTTTGAGCCTTATAAGGTATTTGTGTGTTGGCTGGTTGTTGCTGTGGTTTCCTGTTGGTCTGTGGTGCTTTAAATTGGTATTATTGTGTGTGATTGTGGTGTATATATTAGTATTTTGTGTATTTTATATGTTGAGTGCTTTGAAAATTGTGTCATATTTTGCATTGATTTGTGTTCAGGTAATAGTTTGTTTTGTGTTTTATGTTTGTATATTTGTAAAAATATACATGACATAAGATGAATTCCCAGACATAACCAATATGACACTAATAAAATACATACCACACAAAGGGACCATAATGAACATTTGGGACAATTTACAAATAATATCAATTAATAGAATCTCGCACAACTTTCAAATCTTACCTTCAGACGTTTTCTAGGAAAATATTGTTTGAATCAAAATGTACCAGATGAATCAACATTACGTAAAAATTACATACCAACAATTTACCAACATGTCTTGGACGAAATACGGAATGACCTTAATGATAGCATTATATGGATTTCAGCTGACGAAACTACAGACAGTTGTGGCCGTTATATTGCGAATCTGATCATCGGGAAATTGGAACTTTAGCCTTCTTCTTCTTATTTGTTAGGCTGCAAAGAACTTGAAAAGACAAATCATGCTACCATTGCCAGATTTGTGAATTAGGGTATTAAAAAATATTTCCTGATCCTTCTGTAGATGAAAGAGTGTACATATTTCTCTCAGATGCTGCACCCTATATGATTAAGGCAGCCAAAGCCCTTCAGGTATTTTATCCTAATTTGATTCACGTCACGTGCTTTGCTCACGGAGTCCATCGACTCGCCGAAGAAGTACGATGCACGTTTGGAAAAGTAAATAAATTGATTTCGTCAACAAAGAAAGTATTCCTCAAGTCACCTGCTCGCATTGAGGCCTATAAAGAAAAACTTCCTACTGTCCCTTTACCACCTGAACCAGTGGTAACTCGATGGGGAACGTGGCTTGAAGCTGTACTGTTCTATAATCACTATTTCGATGCCATTAAAGGTGTAGTAAATGACTTCGACAGCGCAGATTGTATGATAGTTCGTCAGTGCAAGGAAGCATTTGATGACTCTTCTATTAAAAAGAGCATTGCTATGATTAGCACCCATTTTTCCCACATACCGGAGAGTATTAAAAAGCTTGAATCTCATGGTTTGACGTTGAATGAATCCATTCAGTTGATGAGCAAAATCCGTCAATTGAACTCCGAATTGCCAGAGATATTCCCGCATAAACTTAAAGAAAAGTTTGAAAACATTTTACACAACAACCCCGGCTTTGAACCTTTATGTCAAATAAATAGTTTTATTAATGGCATGGGTGAACTTTTACCTGAGACAATATGCGCTAATGTAGCACCTAAGTTCAATTACTGCCCGGTAACCTCGGTGGAGGTGGAACGTTCATTTTCAAATTATAAAAATATTTTGATTGATAGAAGGCACAACCTTACAACAGAAAATTTAGAAAAATACCTGATTGTGAACATTTATAAAAACAAAGATTGTTAAAAATAAAGACTGTTGAAAATTTAGAGAAATACACAATTGTAAACATTTATAAACACAAAGATTGTTAAAAAATAAAGATTGTTGATGTAATATTTTTGCATATTTTCACACTTTACTTGCATATTTTAAGCATTTTTCATGCATATTTGCATGCATATTTCAGCCTTTGTATGTTGCATATAATCCGGTCTCTAGTAATTACATTGAATATGTGTAATTAAATCAGAAACCGTCAGAACACCTTGTAATCCACATTAGACATTGCAATTGGCAGAAATGTGCGAAAATATGAAATTGGACGATAGTGGGTGAACTGATGCCACCAAACAATTCCTGACATGCTGAATTCTGGCCCAGTAGGTGCAATAAGATGCTCGAATATAAATAAGGGCACGAATGAAGCCAAATTACTCTCAATCAGTCTTCAGAAGCGGCGGGACGCTATGCCCAGTATCGACGCGATTTGTAAATTTTGTTAATTGAACTACAAAGTCAGATAGACGATATGTTCATCTAAGTATCAAACAATAACTTTTAGTTTGATTACTAATACGATTATAGGACATACTCGACAATGTCTAATCCCACAAACGTTCATCACTCAAGACAAGCGACGAGGTCACATCAGGCAGAGGAACGCTATGCAGAACAAATAGAGGCGTCTACTAGAACAACAGCAGTGAGTGCAGAACAACATATCACTCTACACTACAGCAACCAGATGGGACCAGTGGACTACAGTACACTACAGAACTGGGGGATGACGAGTGGAACCGGAGGAACGTGCAGGGAACTCCATTAGAAGAGGACCTACGGATCAACGGAGGACATGGGTACGATCTACAGAATCGAGGTGACAAATAATCAATTTATAATTTGTAAATGAGAGAATAAAGACATTGAAAAGACACTTTATAATTTAAAAATAAATAAGTTATGTAAAATTTAGATAGAGATAAGAGAATCTAATTTAAATTCAATAAGAATTTTCATTGATGATTAAACATTAATTTAAAGTCAATAAATCTTTGAAGATTAACGATTAATTTAATAAATTTAAATTTTATTTAAAGTGTGTAAAGCAATAAATGATTAAGAGGATATGCAATGCATACAGTAACGTAGTTTGAAGTTATGTAATGAAAATAAAACAAAACTGCAGTAAAAGCACACAATCAGACTGAGCAGTCGAAATTTTAAGATTAACAAGTAAAGACTTAGAATATATATTTGTTACTGTAAGATATACGATTCATTTATGATAAATGTACTGAAACGATTGAACGTTAACCAAACAATAATGAAGGTTTATGACGAAGTAAATGAGATTAAAAAAAAATTTTTTTTTAATAAATTGATGAAAATTTGTTAAAATTCAATAAATGAATACTCTTATTACGGTTACACCTAAACCCCAGTAATTGGTACATATTAATAGTAATGTTTAATACATGTTGGCAGAGCACAAATTAATTTACATTTGCTCCCAACGTGGGGCTACACTATTTACAAAATGTATTGTTATACATATTGTCGCCCGTTACGTGTGGCTCGACACGCCTACATTTAATAAATAAGTGTATGCTCTATTGTTAAAAGTGTGCATAGGATTTTATGTATATTAATTGATGTTTATGTATGAATATTTTTATATGCTGTTTATTTCGTTGTGTGTAATGACACAACTGGCGCCCACCAATACCAGTGATTGTATATGATAACAGGTGTAAGTGTAATAAGAGTAATAATAATAACCCCTAATAAAAATAAATAAATCAGTCAATAAAAGCAGCGAACGGTTGTACAATAATAATAATTTTAAAAATAAATTTAAATACATCGTATTCAGTATGGCAGCACCAGGAAGCTTAGATACGGAAGCGCTTCAAACTATGATGCGTGCCTGGGTAGATGAATTAAGCACAAAACCAACAGAAAATTTAAATAAACAGACAGAAAATTTGAATGCGAGAATGAATAAACAGACAGAAAATTTGAATGCGAGAATGGAGGAATTAAAAGAATTTAATAAGAACCAAACAGAAAGTTTAAAATATAAATTAGAACCACAGTCTGAAAATTTTAAACAGCGCACCATAAAAATAACGGAGAGATTAAAAGGTTTAACAGAAAAGATTGTTGATACCAACTCACATATTGACACTATTGGAGAAAATATATGTGAAATAATTGATAAACAAACAGAACAAATATGTGAAACAATGCAATGGGAACAAACCATAATAATTGGAGATACGAAAGAAAAGACGTTCGTAATTAATAATGATAATTCTAGAGAAGTAATTAACATTAAGGAAGAATGCAAAATAAAAATTAAGCAATCGTACCTGTGTAGTAAGAATATCCAATTGGCAGGGTACACACACAGTATTAAATCACGTAAGAGAACAATACGTGTAAAACACTTAAAACACCACATTTACTGCGAGAAAACGCACAGTAAGTATCAAGCGAACGATAAATATAATAACAATAATTGTAACTATACTTATAAAAACTACAGAGATTATCATAAACGACACACAAAAATACGTTTAACTGTTTATGTAGGCTACGTACAAAATACTAAGGAGTGTGTTCAACAGGAGGGGCAACGCAGAGAGAAAGAGAGAGTGAGGTTATTCGTCACATCAGGTGATCGCAGAGCTACACGTTACAATGGAATGTTAACACAGATGTTGAGAAGAGGAAATTGCTATATCTCGGCGACTATACTACTAGGAAACAATGCCCGGCATCTAGTCAAACAATACAATGCATTGTGTAGTCTAAACGGGGGTGAATTAGAGACGCTCTACGCCCCAATGTAAAACAAAAATTTTTTAGCTGACACAGGTTACCTCACTGCCAGTGCCTATTGACGCTCGTACTAGTAGATTACTGATTTTACAAATTATTTCCGGACATTCAGGATAATGGCTTCTGCCCACTTCTTGCTCTTCTTTTAACAAGAACTCCCTATCGCTGACTTGTTTTATATTATTTGTTACTTTCTTTTTACCTGTTTTCGTGGGTTGTTTCACTGCAGGTAATGGTAGATTTCGTTTTGTTTCTTTTCTACCTGCAGTGGCTTCTCGTTTCCCGTATTCATTTTACTAGTAGACGGTTGTGGCTCGGTAGATGTTATGGCTGTTTTACATAACTTAAACCCTATATTTGGTCGGTTTTCAACACTCCTACTTCTACCCTTTTCTTCCAATTCCTGCCGATTTTGGGGTTTGTTACCCGGATATGGGGTAAACCGTTTTTCTTTATTGCATTCATTGTCTCTTCTTTTCGTTGGATAGAAAGTTGGTTCCTGATGATCGCCTCTAGAGTGGTTACTCAGCTGATTATTTACACGCTTCAGGTCCCTCTCTAGGTCTTGACATTCATCCAAGACCATTATAAACTTTTCTAGAGTATCCACTCCTCTAGTAGTGGTTGCTACTCTGGTGCGTTCCGAGAAATGACGCGCTAGCTTATACACTAGGTCTCTCTCCTCTATTGGTGGTGTTAAATGCTTTACTTGTGCCATTACGTTTAGCACATAGTTGGTGGTTGTCATATTCATGGACGGGTGATAATTACCAAATTCCAGATGATCACGCACCCTTCTTTGAATCTGTACGTTCCAGTATTGAGCAAGGAATTTCTCTCTAAAGTCGGCGTATGTTTGGACTCTGTCCGAGATGACTTTCCACCACGTACCTGCCCAATTCTTGAGAAATCGGCCTAACATGTCCTTGTCATCGTCGTCCATCGTTGGGTTTACGCGAGTTACATAAGCCTCAAACAGCCTTAGAAATTCCACAGGATTCTCATGTGGGTTTCCTGAGAATACAAGGTTTTCCGGTTCTTCATTATAGCTGCCACACCTCACGACTTTGGTTTGCTGTGACTTCATTGCCTTAGTCAGATCTTCCCGCATTACCTTTAATTGCTGTTCTACGTTTTGATGTACTTCATCTCCGTCAGCCTTACTCTCTACTTGTTTCTTAAATTCCTTAATATTTTCACCCAGTTGGGTGCACTCTACCCTAGTACTCTGGATTTCTTCTTTATTTAGAAGCGTTTGTGTTTTTAACTCAGCAGTTACTTCCCTGAATTGTTGGTTAATAAGGATTACTTTCTGTTCTAACCGTTCATGAAATTCGTTTCTAAATTTATTTAGTTTTTCGTCTTGGCGGCGAAAATTAGTATTTACTTGTTTCTTAAATTCCTCTATGGTAGCTTTAGCCTCTTCGGTATGCTTATCAAACTTAAGATTACTTTCATCTATTTTACTAGCTAAATGAGTTATTTCTTCATCTATTTTAAATGTAGTTTCTTTACTACTTTGTTCTATTTGACTAGTTAAATTCTCATTTATTTGTTTCATTTCGCTAGACAAGTATTTATTAGTTTGCTCGATTTTATTATTAACATTATTTATTAATGTTTTATTACTTTCTTCTAAATTTTGATTATTTTCACCTATTTTACTCTTTAATTGACTATTTGTTTTTTCAATTTCACTAGATAACTGAGTCTTTGTACTTTCAATTTTACTATTAGTTTCATCCATTTTAGTGGTCAACTGCTTAAACATCTGTTCAATTCCTGCCATATCTACTGCTTGTGATTTAGCCATTTTTTGATTTTATTATTTTTTAACAAATTTTATTTTAATATTTAACTCTTCAACAGTTATTTGTAACATTAAATTCCACTTCATTTTAATTTAAATATTATTAAAATTCAAACTAGTCACATGGGTTAATCTCGTTTCAATCGAGTTTACTCAGGCCTAATAGTTGCACACCAAATTTATATATAACTTATTTATTTATACATAAATTTGTGAGTTTAATCGTGCCCATTTAGTTGCGGCGCCAAATTTATATAACACCTTCTCTTTATATAATATATTTGTCAATTTACAAATGCCTCTTATTTGCGGCGACAAATTATATAAAGAACTTTTTCACTATCAATCTACTTTCTATAAATATAATGATAGAAAAATGTTACTTACCCGTGACATTTTTAATTTACCTGGGCGCCAGAACAAATCCCAGTTACAAATGACACGGATTCAGCTTAGCTCAGAGCATAGAGACACGCTATCTCAGGATTCGTTCAGTGACTGTGGAATTCAAGGGGAATCGTTACAAATAACATTTTAAAATTTGTTGAAGTTTGTTTAATTAACGATTAAATGTTTTTTTATTAATGTTCTTTCAAAGCTAAGTTAAGGACTTATTGCTAACCTAACTCTTATTATTAATGAGTGTGCGTGAAAAGTGAAGATTAAAACGTCCAAACGACCAATTGTCTTATCTAGTTTAATTAGGAAAATTTATATCTCCCAAACCAGGCTAAAGAACGGTTATTGAACTGCAATAATTTGCACGTTCAATACTACACCTCACTCTCCATTTAGCACTCCTTTATTATGTTATTACTAATCTTAATGTTTAAATACAAATTATGAATTTACTTAGTGTCTTTTAAAATTGTTTATTGATTTATTATTTATTTTGTTACTTATTTCATTAATCAATGAATATATTTCTTACTGATTGATGCGTCGACCGTAGATAGGAATCCGTAGAGATCCTCCTTTTGATGGTTCGGCTCAGAAGAAATTGTTGTTGACCAATATCGTTGACCGATGAACGTGGGCGCTTACAGATGCTGTAGCTACTCTGGTTCACAGGTCACTTCACAATTAATTAATTTTTTAATTTGTTTAATTTTTTAATTAATTAATGAGTTGTTACACAGTGAGAGTATTTATTAATGAACTTTACTAGTTCCTCTGCTACTGCGGACCACTTTTCGAACTGTTATTTAAATAAAACTTTGAGTGGTTTGCGAAATTTAGCTCGTATCTAACACACGTCTTGCCTATTTAATGTTCGAACGAAGAGTGCTCGATTCCCCAAGTCTGAGTTGGCGTCTCTTCTGAATACAGCTTTTTGATTGGTTGTTCCAAATAAATCATGCGTTTTGCATTTGAAACAATATCGAACAAGTCGACCAAACGCCCCTTAACAGGTTTGAGATGGTAGAGAATTACTGGCTAATTTCATACTTCCTCTGTTTGCAAATCGTTTGATTATGGGTATTTGCAAACGTGATTTCACAGATCTGACCACAGAATATTATTGCTTAGGTCTTTCTCTGTAAGTGTGTGAAAACACCTAATTCGTACCAAGCCTAATTCTCTAGTTATTTCTCTTGGCGTTCTTCTTCTGTATAAATTCTGAAAATGTTAATTATATTGGTTGATATTTTGGCTACTTATATGGCTTTAATTGCTGAACACTATGCAGGTTTCAAAATTGCTGTATATTTATTAGTTTTGAAGATATTGCAGTTTTAAATAATAAAAATAATTGAATAAAAATTCATGTCTGTGCCGGCAACATTCGTAGCAGTGGCGATGTTAGACAGAGATAGCTGTGATTATACCCTCTCTCTCTTGCTTACGCTGCTATACTCGCACAGTATGACACTTTCGAATAACGATCCGATGGGTCGGCTTTATGAATCGTTATAATATATTGCGACAACACAAATTACTAAACTATTGGCGCATAGGATATGATAGTATGTGTATTTAAAATTACAAGTCTATATTGGAGGGTTTAAGATTATTTATTGCACAAACACAAGTTATAGTTTATATGGTATATTTGATATGTACAGAATGTAATGTTTGATATAGAGTCTTTCTTTTAAAATGTTAAATAATGTTCATATGCAAGACGTGATACGTTACATAAGAAGACCCCCACGACGATGTTGTTGAAGATAAGGGCAGGTCTTTGCGGTGTAGTTGTTTCGTCAGGTGTGGCTTATAAATGACAGACGTTTCCCCAGAAACGTTTACAGCTGGGCTGATGTCCTATAACAGCTGGGCTGATGTCCTATAACAGCTGGGCTGATGTCCTATAACAGCTCGGCTGATGTCCTATAACAGCTGGGCTGATGTCCTATAACAGCTGGGCTGGTGTCCTGCAATTCCTACGATGAATCTGACGCTTCGCACACACAACGGTACTACGGATCTTATTACTCGCAAAATTAATATAGAGTTTACGACCAAGTAATATCTCAGGTGACAGTGAGTTTAATCTAATAACGGTATATTGAGTTTATACCACTCCGGCTTCTTCAAGTGTTCACGCGAATACAAGGTCTACCGCGATCAGCAGACCACCCTATGAGGAAATCTTGCCCTAGCACGGAAACGTCTTGATGGAACAACTTACTATTGCGTAACAATTAATGATACTGTCACTGCGGAAAATCTCGCACAGTGATACAGTTACACTCACTTAGTACACACGTAGTACTACAATATTAATAATACCGTGTGTAAATAGAAAATATCAACTGTTATGCGTCACACGCGTTACTATCCCCGAAAAGTCTTAACAGATCCTTGCAAGCGGTAGAATCTTGTACAAGGATTGTATGTACCGTTCGCGGTAGCAGCAGTGAAGAACTGCCTGTAATTATACGCACAATGCGTTACAACAATACTGTGTGCAGGTGTACTACACACACAGTTCTGAGTCTTCCCGTTTCACTAACGACGAATAGTCTTTACAGCACCTTGCAAGCGGTAGAATCTTGTACAAGGAGTGCACGTCCCGTTCGCGGTAGATGGCGTAGAAGAACTGTCGTAATTATACGCGCAATGCGTTAAAACAATAATGTGTGCAGGTGTACTACACACACAGTTCTGAGTCTTCCCGTTTCACTAACGACGAATAGTTTTTACAACACCTTGCAAGCGGTAGAATCTTGTACAAGGAGTGCACGTCCCGTTCGCGGTAGATGGCGTAGAAGAACTACCTGTGTAACGACAGGCTTAAGAAAATTTCCAACCACCACTCAGCATTCTATTGGTGGATGGAAGTCACATGGTTATTACATAGTGACAATGCACTTTTCATGCAGTAGAGTGCATTTACTTTGTACCAGCATGCATAGCGGTAATCAGACTACCCGTATCTCATGCATAACTGCCTACATACTAATATCATACATGAACGTAAACAATAGTTAGAAATGTATAGGGATTGTAGCAATACATATGTCTAAGTTCAGTTTAATGTCAAACACAACGATAAATAATTCACACAACGCCCGGGAAACGTTTACCACTCGCGCACGCGCGCACATTTCCACAAACACAGTACATGAATAACAATAAATAAATAATGCACAGTTTTACTAAACTAAACCCTTATCCTTACTAAATACAATTGATAACAACCAAACTTAACCATCTACCAATATAATATGAATGTCCATTGTCTGTGTAATATATGAACTTGCCCCGCCTATCATGATCCTGTTATTCGTTGCAGGATTAACCCCTTCCCGCATAAAAAAAAAATTTTTTTTTTTTTTAGTTAACTAACAAAAATAAAAATTTTTTTTTTATATAACCAAAACAATTTCCTAATCCTGAAATAATAATAATACGCTCGAACTATAATCAAATAAACATCCTCCATTAATACTAACATTTCCTAACTGTCACTTTGACAGAAGCACCCACTCAAAGACACGTGGTAACCTTAAAACCAAAACAAACACACATGTTCTTGACACACAGATAACGAAATTTTATGCAGGGTCACAAAGTACACAGACGGCATTCCTTATCTAAACTAGATTATTGTTCATTCACAGAGTCATCTTACATACAACATTTAAGCCTGACTGACATATTTAAATCACTACACATTCTTACCCCTATATCCTGACATTTATTTCTGAGTTTTTTGTATAAATTTTTCTCAGTTTTGTAACGCACACGTTTACTTGGAAATGTAGATTTGAGTTTGTTTAATATAAGTCGTATTTGCTTTATCTCGCAACCCATTAACTGAACCTTGGGGGTTAGTGAGTTATTCGTTATCTTATCTTTCGAGCGTCCCAGTCTGATAACTTGAGGTCGACAATCAACTTTAGCTTGCAATAATTCTTTCTGACATTCCAATGTAGCATGCAATTTATTCAATTTATCAACTTCCCAAATAATATTATGTCCGAGTTTTCTAACTCCAAGTACGGTCGCATCTATTTCCGTACCCTGTTCGTATTTTGTTTTAATTGCCTGTTTTTCAATTATCTGCGACTCACCCGCTCCTGATTTTATCCTTGTGTGACATACCGGCAGAATCGGCATTTGTATAAAGTGGTTTTTACACCTCTCTCGTAACTGCTTGTCCAACAGCGATATTTCTGTGCCGCTGTCGAACAACATCTCGTCAACATAACCACTGATTTTTGCTTCGACAATAAGGTCGGTGCAATTTTCAATCCTAATATTTCCTTCATGTTTATTACTATTATCATTATTACACATTAAATTATCCCTAATTTCGGCAGGATATAGGCCATACATAACAGTTTTATTCTTATAACTAACATTTTTCATACTTGATTGATTGAACTGCTTTTCAACTGAATCATTTTCAGTAACTGTTGCTAATAAGTTGGTATTAATTTGCTGAGTTGTATTTTTATGTTGTTGTGATTTCGGCTGATTTTGTGGTGTTTGAACATGAAACTGATTACGCGGCGGTTCATTATTATTTACCATAATTGTTGTCACCTTATTGTCACCAGTACCATTCACCTCTCCGTCCTCCATAAACACCTCAGTACCTGATATAGTTTCATCTGGTACCTCATCATTAGGCCATGTGTCATAAATACCTGCACCGTTAGTATCCATACTAGTTCCAGGCTCTACTACTGGTTCGGAATTTTTATGTGTTATGCATACACTGTCCGCATCCATGATAGCTTCAGATTCTATCATACGTTCACGGTTCTCGCATGCTATATCTGTTACACTATAAACTATCACCTCATCACAGCACTTACCTGAAGTATGTTCCAGACTAATAGTGTTGTTACTACTAATTTCATTTCTGTTATCTTCACTACAATCTGATGCAGAATCTAAATACTCGACTTTACCGAGATATGAACTATTAGGCCCTAATAAGGTTGTTTCTGTATAATCACTTTCAATTTCATTTACTACGCTACTGTTCTCCGTTAATCCTCCAGATGTAACATCTTGGTTAACTTCCATATTACTTTCTTTGAGAGTATGTCCCACAAGGACATTTGGTACTTCAAAATTATCACAAGGTACAATATTCTCAACAGATAAATCTACTTCAATATCAGCTGACATTTCCTGTAGTTTCGCCATCCTCTCCTCTCTATCGGCGTCCATTTCTTCCCAAAATTTCTGCCTAATGGCTATCATCTCCTCATCCCTGGCTTTACTTTCCTCTGAAACTCCTTGTATATCCGCTATCATCTCTTCTTCCTCGGCTTTCATCTCCTCACGCCAGGCTTTCATTTCTTCTCTATCAGCTTTCATCATCGCTAATAAGGCCGCTAAAGCATTCTTGATTTCTGCAGTATCCGCCATAATGATTAAAATTTAATTTAAAATTTAGTAAATTTAAATTTATTAATTTATACGCAAAGCAAGTTATTATTATCACAAGATTAGAACGTATTGTAACCAGTTTATATGCACACAGAAAGCAGTTCAAAATATCAACATGTAAATACCTTATCTAACATACAACAACTAATAATCTACCTCCAATATACTGATAAATCTGTTCATATATGATACAAGAGAATATGCACAATTGAAAAATTATATCCTCAGATTTTCATATGAACAATACACATACAATTATTACGTTAATTATACTTATACGTCGGATTTTTCCAACAAATTTTTTTACTCATAGATAAATATATAATAGCGTAAATTTACCGCTATTTTACGAGCCCTACGTTGCTAAGCGCCAAAATATCTCTATGCGACAACACAAATTACTAAACTATTGGCGCATAGGATATGATAGTATGTGTATTTCAAATTACAAGTCTATATTGGAGGGTTTAAGATTATTTATTGCACAAACACAAGTTATAGTTTATATGGTATATTTGATATGTACAGAATGTAATGTTTGATATAGAGTCTTTCTTTTAAAATGTTAAATAATGTTCATATGCAAGACGTGATACGTTACATAAGAAGACTCCCACGACGATGTTGTTGAAGAGAAGGGCAGGTCTTTGCGGTGTAGTTGTTTCGTCAGGTGTGGCTTATAAATGACAGACGTTTCCCCAGAAACGTTTACAGCTGGGCTGGCGTCCTGTAACAGCTGGGCTGGTGTCCTATAACAGCTGGGCTGGTCCTATAACAGCTGGGCTGGTGTCCTATAACAGCTGGGCTGGTGTCCTATAACAGCTGGGCTGATGTCCTATAACAGCTGGGCTGATGTCCTATAACAGCTGGGCTGGTGTCCTGCAATTCCTACGATGAATCTGACGCTTCGCACACACAACGGTACTACGGATTTTATTACTCGCAAAATTAATATAGAGTTTACGACCAAGTAATATCTCAGGTGACAGTGAGTTTAATCTAATAACGGTATATTGAGCTTATACCACTCCGGCTTCTTCAAGTGTTCACGCGAATACAAGGTCTACCGCGATCAGCAGACCACCCTATGAGGAAATCTTGCCCTAGCACGGAAACGTCTTGATGGAACAACTTACTATTGCGTAACAATTAATGATACTGTCACTGCGGAAAATCTCGCACAGTGATACAGTTACACTCACTTAGTACACACGTAGTACTACAATATTAATAATACCGTGTGTAAATAGAAAATATCAACTGTTATGCGTCACACGCGTTACTATCCCCGAAAAGTCTTAACAGATCCTTGCAAGCGGTAGAATCTTGTACAAGGATTGTATGTACCGTTCGCGGTAGCAGCAGTGAAGAACTGCCTGTAATTATACGCACAATGCGTTACAACAATACTGTGTGCAGGTGTACTACACGCACAGTTCTGAGTCTTCCCGTTTCACTAACGACGAATAGTCTTTACAGCACCTTGCAAGCGGTAGAATCTTGTACAAGGAGTGCACGTCCCGTTCGCGGTAGATGGCGTAGAAGAACTGTCGTAATTATACGCGCAATGCGTTAAAACAATAATGTGTGCAGGTGTACTACACACACAGTTCTGAGTCTTCCCGTTTCACTAACGACGAATAGTTTT
Source organism: Magicicada septendecula (assembly GCA_034769895.1). Taxonomy (NCBI): domain Eukaryota; kingdom Metazoa; phylum Arthropoda; class Insecta; order Hemiptera; family Cicadidae; genus Magicicada; species Magicicada septendecula. The sequence continues at coordinate 359,272,170 of CM068376.1, read as the reverse complement.
TACAACACCTTGCAAGCGGTAGAATCTTGTACAAGGAGTGCACGTCCCGTTCGCGGTAGATGGCGTAGAAGAACTACCTGTGTAACGACAGGCTTAAGAAAATTTCCAACCACCACTCAGCATTCTATTGGTGGATGGAAGTCACATGGTTATTACATAGTGACAATGCACTTTTCATGCAGTAGAGTGCATTTACTTTGTACCAGCATGCATAGCGGTAATCAGACTACCCGTATCTCATGCATAACTGCCTACATACTAATATCATACATGAACGTAAACAATAGTTAGAAATGTATAGGGATTGTAGCAATACATATGTCTAAGTTCAGTTTAATGTCAAACACAACGATAAATAATTCACACAACGCCCGGGAAACGTTTACCACTCGCGCACGCGCGCACATTTCCACAAACACAGTACATGAATAACAATAAATAAATAATGCACAGTTTTACTAAACTAAACCCTTATCCTTACTAAATACAATTGATAACAACCAAACTTAACCATCTACCAATATAATATGAATGTCCATTGTCTGTGTAATATATGAACTTGCCCCGCCTATCATGATCCTGTGATTCGTTGCAATATATATATTATAACTTAAATGGACAAGAGATCCAATTTTAATAATGAAGACCATTGACGATTATTAGCGACATCCGGTACGTAAGATATCAGAAATATTTAATTATTGGGAATTTTTGTCTATCTGGATCTTGCTTTGCATATGTCGACGGCTTTCTACTGTATTACATCGTATTGTGACAATACCGACAAATCTCTTCTGGGTGTTGTATACTACAGGGCCCCCAACCCATATTCAAAGTGATATTATGAGTGTTGTATAATATATTAAGTGATACTTTAATAGGTATTCTTCAAATTGTTTGTCAGTAGAATAAATTACGTAGGCTATGTTATTCACGTGCATTTACAGTAGCAAAAATTAATATATAACTTAAGTATACTGATGGACGCTAATTATAGAATACACTAGAATGTTCTGTATCAATGTACAGTACAGTGTAGTTTGTTCCATACTGTGTTACATAACCGTTGAAAGACCTCCATTATACTAGAAGGCTATTGATACTCAAATGACTCATGCTAGTAAATGACGTCATTATCAACTGTATATAAAACTTTAAAAGACAGAAAAAAGTCAGTTTAGTTTGAGAGCTGAGTTCCTGAGTTGCAGAGTTAGTGCGTGTGTTTGATACCACATTTGTGGAATCAAAATTATATTTGTGTGTTATCTTTTTGCTTGTATAAATTACGGTTGTGTTAATTTTTGATATCACAGTTGTGGATCGAAATTAGTGTTTTGTGTGTTACATTTTTATTTGTAAAAAAATTATTTATTACATAAGTAAATAGATAAGGTGTCTACAGTGATACGAGTGTTTTATTTCAATCGCTGACCTTTAAGACAACAATTTTAATTGATTTGCCTTACGCAATTAAGGAGGAAGGAGGCCTAATTGGGACACATGCGATTAGTATAAGCGGTAGAAAGTTCATACATGGACTGTGGAGGTTATATTTTAGAACGTAAGCCACGCAGCAAGTGGGGGCGAATGATTTAGGCTCATATTTAGGCCTATTGGTTACATTATGTTGGCGTACAGGTAATCGTTAAACATATTTAGATACGTCTTATAATAACATTAATAAAACCAAGTCTAAATGGAACTACAACCATCAAACACTTAAGAACATTTTTAAAACTTTACTCGTAATGCATTTACTTCTTTCTTCTGGTGGAGTTTCGAAAGCCACGACCAAGCCACGTAGTAACAGACCTGGGTATTGTGAGACTAAAGCTACTCAGTATCGTAACAAATTTCATTTAAACAAATATTTTTAGCTCCACAAATTTATAGAATTAGTCTATATATGAAATATCGGTATGGAGAACCATACATGACTTCCATATTCTAAGATTTATATTTAAAATCATTTTCAGCCAAACAGCCAGGCTGTGTCTTACCTTCTTTTTTATTGCTGTATTAAATGAAAAATATTATATTACATTAAAATGAAAAAATTATAATTTTATTGCCTGGCAACAAAATTATTTTATATTTAACAATTACCATTGTTTCAAAAAGTTAAAATAAATTTTCAAGTACTTTACTCTTGTTAAAACGTAAAAGGTTGCTGGTAAACTACCCCTTCCCCTTAACCGATCTTCACCAAAATCGAAAGTCATTGAGACCTCTACAATTCAGGGACGTATGCAAAACATTATTTGATTCTGTTTGCATTTGCGGCTGTTATCGTTTGCCATAGAAAATACGCTTGATAAAAAAACGTTGCAGGTAAACTACCCCTTCTCCTTAACCGATCTTCACCAAAAACAATAGGTCTTGAGTACTCTACAAATCAGGACTGTATGCAAAACATTATTTGATTCTGTTTGAATTTGCGGCTGTTATCGTTTGGCATAAAAAATACCCTAGTTAAAAAAACGTTGCAGGTAAACTACCCCTTTCCCTCAACCGATCTTCACCAAAAACAACAGGTCTTGAGAACTCTACAATTCAGGGCTGTATGCGAAACATTATATGATTCTGTTTGAATTTACGGCTGTTATCGTTTGCCATAGGAAATACCCTTGTTAAAACATAAAACGTTACAGGTAAACTACCCCTTTCCCTTAACCGATCTTCACCAAAATCAACAGATCTTGAGAACTCTACAATTCAGGGCTGTATGCGAAACATTATTTGATTCTGTTTGAATTTGCGGCTGTTATCGTTTGCCAAACAAACAAAATTACCCTTGCTAAAAAAAAAACCGTTGCAGGTAAACTACCCCTTTCCCTCAACCGATCTTCACCAAAAACAATAGGTCGCGAGTACTCTGCAAATCAGGGCTGCATGCAAAAAATTATTTGATTCTGTTTGAATTTGCGGCAGTTATCGTTTGCCATAGAAAAAAAATCTACAGACAGACAGACAGACAGACACACAGACAGACAGACAGACAGACAGACAGACAGACAGACAGACACACAGACACTTTTCGGAAAACGACTTTTTTTCATGTTTTGAGTGTAGTAGAATCAGAATCTGCAATAATCTCGAACACGATTTTTTTTGCCATCACCATACTTCCATTCCTTAAGGAATATGGAAGTAAAAACACATCGCTATGGGCACAGAAATATTTCCGAGCTGATTATAAGCTGGAAGGCTCAATAACGCTAGTCGTTAAATTGTCTACATAGTTTAATTTCTGCTTGTGTATATAACTTAGCCTATAACACAAATTTATTATATAAAAATAAATCGTTTTAGTTTTATAAGTATCTGTATAAAAACAGAATACATTATGCACACAAACGTTTTGTTTAAATTTAGCGAAATATTATCTATTGTGGGTACATATTCATTATATTTTTTAGTACTTCTTTGTATGTTTCGATTTATTTTTAAACTAAGAGCTCACGTGAAATTCAGTTATGTCATATCCTACTTCAAATATTGTTTTATATTAAAGTTCTGTTGCTTCCAGTAAAATCTTATTAAAATTACATAAAAGTAACCATTCGGAGTTTGTTATAAATTCAGTAAGAGTTTCACAAGATTTTTAGGTGAAAAATTCTTTGCCAAGCGCAACGGCGACGGTTGCTTTGAAAGGTCTCTTATAAATAATTTGAGCAGAATAACACTGTATTATTGTTGCCTTGGGTACATTTAATTTGTGCGTTGTACACATTGTTTAGAGTTCTATAAAACGGTGCGGATTATAAAATTTCGCTTCAGTAATATTAGGCTTAATGTTCACAATATGTCGCTTTAATGACGAACAGTATCGTCTATTATGTAGAAACGTAACTTGTTTGAACGTGTGTGCACGCGCGAGTGCGTGCAGTCAGCGAATAACAGTGTTGCGTAAGGTAATTACGACATCATTTTAAAAACTATTTAACTTTAGTACCTCACTAGTAGTAGTGCTAGTTCAAAATGCTTTTCACATGAGCTTTGTTGTAGCTTGTGAGCGTAATTTGTTTTTATGTGTGTCAAAAGTCTACCTTCAATTATTTACGTACGACCTTAGTTATGGTGAAATTCAGAAGAATCCTTCACAGTGCAGTGCATAAGGATAGCTGACCTTAGGCGTTATTTGAAATACACGAAATCACCTTTGAAGATATTTTCTAAAAAATGGGCACTAAAACCCCCACCTCCAAGAACAGTAGGGTGGCATTAAGGATCAAGTGGGCAATAAGAAAACGCTTAAAGTATTGATTTCCTAAAAATACATTACTATACCATTTTATGGCCAATCCAGTAACTAAATTTTATTAGTACCCTTTCCATGTTTTACCCTATAGACTTGTTTCAATACCTAATTCATATATAAATTTCAGTAGTTTAATAAATTTAATAATTCAGTATCAATACTTTTACATAATGCTGTAGCTCGTGTCTAATTTATGTGCCCCGTAAAACCCTATTAATAGGTGGTACGAAGTAAATATAGCGGCGAAAATTATTCACATTCAGACAATAACAAAACCCATTGCTCTTATTTATTTTGCCTTAATACGTAGCTTTGGAATTATTGTTATTGTTATTTATTTACTAAACTCTATTTTTACTTTATTTTCAAACTAAAATACATTTTTACTTTCAAACTAGCGCAAAGGAATTCAGAAAGTAAACACATGACGACGTTATTATTTTTGTGAAATTTATATACAGTAGAATCCTGATATCCGAGAGCTAGTTTTTTGCGTTCCGGATGATCAAAGGCAGTTTTTGGTATTAGCTTACTTTTGTTAATACACATATATGACGGGGTCGTGGCAAGATATTGCCAAATTACACTTTTTCATAACTTGAAATGTGGACTGCATTTAGTAGCTATAATGTGTAACAATAGTATATGCCATCTTAAAACCTATGTAATTAGTTTCAGAAGATTTGAGGATTTGATTAATCTTTTAACTGTGAATTTCACAAAAATGTAGCTTGACTATTTGCCCTCATATATTTATAACACACTTTATATGTAGGCCTACACAGGCCTAATATTTTTCTGTTTTTCAATGAACGTACAAAAATCCATTGTGTCAGATATGACATATTGTACAGAAATTCCAGCGTTAGTCTGTGTTTATGTACGTTAAAGCTACAAATTATGCATTGCGGAGAAATTCGAAGAACGAACTGTGTTAAGTGAAGTGGTATACTGGTTGGCAGATGCGTGGAATAATGTTTCTTCCAAAACTCTGCAACGTTTGTAGAATAAACGTCTTGAAACACATGAACAATTAAATCCAGCACAAAATGACGATGGTAAGGAAGATTGTAAAGAAACAAGCCACAGAATTACTGGGGGGTGAAGGTGTCACAATAAGTGGTATTGAATAATGGGTCAATAATGAGGGAAAATACAAATTTAGTGACGAAGAAAGCAATTCGTGAGAAATTTTTGGATGCTAACACGGAAGAGTCGTCTGATAAAGAAAATTCAACTCCCCGCGTCACACATGCCGATGGATTGGCTGCCTGGTAACTAGTGTTGTAAAACCCGAAGTTGACTTAATTGTATTACAAAGAAGGGAAAGAGGGAATACTATTCAAAGTAGATAATCATTACAATATTTTTTAAAATAGTCCGCGTTGTTTAGTCAATTCAGTACCGAGTTTATACGTACATAACTAAATTCTTTTTCTTAGCATCCTTTTTGTTCTTCTGCATTTAGTTTATATATGCTAATCCATATTTTATAAAATTCCATAATATACTAATCCATAATATAAATAATTCCAAATTTAATGCTAATTAACTTTACAAATATTTGGTACCAATCAGATTTTTGTCTCGATTTCCACCTCTTTTTAAAAATGATTTATTTTTTTTTACTTTCTTTTTAAGTACCTACGAAATAATATTTTTCCCTTTCTCACTAATCTTCAATTGCTTACACAGACATAAATCAGTTGCAACATTTACTGTATTGTAACGATAACCTGTGTCGTGGTTTATTGCCGCTTACACGTTACTTGCATTTAAATTTGTAGAATGTATAAATAATACACATTCCAGTGATGCCTATCAGTTAATGTTATCAGCCGAATACCAGGAATCATCACAGTTGAATGTGTAATTTAATTAATACTCTAAGCCAGGTTCTTACAGTACAGCGATTTCCAAGGCCGTTTTCCTTGTAGCATCACAACGTAACGGGGAGTGAAGGACAATATTATTGTCAGTTTTTAACAGAAGAATTTCGGGAACAATAAAAGGGCCAGTTTACACATCAAACACACACACTGACTCTACATCTCACTCACCGAACTTGCAATAAAGAATGACTAAGAACTAACTTAATCAAAATAACAATACTTACTGACTGACTGACTTATCCGCGTATATATAGGCTATGTATGGCAATTACATTCACCAACATGCGTCACTTACGAGAAACGTCTAGTAAATTCCAGGAATAAATTCAAAAATCTGGTAGAATGAACTGTGTTTATCTATAAATGTGTAATCCTATTGTTACAGAACATTTTAGTGTAATCAATATACATAAGTTATACATCACATGCGATGTATAATGTAAATATTAGTGAGTAACGTATACGTATTATTCTGACCTATGTAGGCCTATTATTCTAATGACGAAATAGTTTTAACATAATTCATCAATATTCATAATATTACTTTTAATGTGGGTTGGGGGTTCCCTAGTATAAAATAAGGTTGGGTAATAATTTGGAAGACTAAATATACAGGCGGCGGAGAAACTGCGGGAAGACGGAAAGTAGATTCTATCAGATTTGCCTAATTATATCTAACAACACTGAATCACTGCACACAATAATAGCGAAGCTAGAAGAAAGAACGGTGAAATATTAGACGAAGATAAATTATAAAGGAAAAAGTTACCAGAAGTAACATCCGTCAGTGACAACACACTGTCATGGGAAGTGGAAAAAGAAAATATCATATGAACAGTACGGGTATTTGGGGAGTGCTCAAACACAGTTGTTAAACGATAAAAATGGATATTAAAACAAATTTACCTTGGCTGAAGAAGCCTTTAATAAAAGTAACAACACCGTATCTTGAATCAATATGGATCTGGAAATAAGAAAGTGACCGATGGGAGCCACGTAGTTGTTATACAGAATGTTCCCGAAAGATGGTGCCAAACTTTGGGAAATGATTATACTGGATATTGTGTCTGTTTTTGTATGAATTTATCTAATATATTGCAACGAAACAAAATGAATGCATAGAGAGGTAATAGTAATAACAATATGTACAAGAGTCTATTATGTGGAGGTAGGACAATTTATTAAATTAAAAACAAATGTATAACTTGTCTGTTAGTTTCTTTATAAAATAAAATGATTTACTGAGTTAATACCTCTTTAATATGCAATTAAATGTTTGTCTTGAACAATTTGTTTAAGTGTTACTTGGATGAAGAATTCCTTATTCTGTGTTTCAACTGACGGCAGCTACTCTAATACATTGACCGCTGGCCTCGACGATGCGTTGTTACACTCGATACACACGCGCACACCGTTTATCTGCCGTTATTGTTTATATTGATAATCTCAGGTTTCGAACAGTGAGTTAATTTATAAAAAATATGGTGTATTGAACTAACACCTTCCAGCTATCTTAAAGTGTTCAAGCGTTAATACAGGAGTATTCCGTCGAATACTACTACCCTATGCGGAAATCTTGTACTAACGCGGGTTAACACTGATCAATGATCTTTGTAAATTTAGATAATTGCTTCTATTAACCATTGATACAGCGTACGGAAACTCGTAGCCGTTACCTTATAGGAGAACTTGTTCTGACACGAAAAACTTTCGCAGGGAGTACGTCTTCACGGGACGAGATTTAGAAGCAGACTGTTTCATGTTCTTTATACCAGATACGAACCCAAATGGCAATTGGAGTTGCTGATTGCCTGAAATTAGCAACACGTGATAGATTTTCCCAAAGATTAGCTTCAAATTATGTATGACTCCGCTAGAGTATGCAGAAGCGTGTTGAGGTATTATCTAAAAATTTTATTATTTTATTTCAGTTAACGTGATTATAGAAAAGTGAATTTAATTTAAAAAACACATAGTAAAATTGTTTGCTTTGAGCCTTTGGCATACAAGAAATGTAGCGATAAATATGACGCATACGCTATCCAAGTTTCATTCCGAAATGTTAATTAATACAGCAGTTATTCAGGGAAATACAAATAACACGCCCACACGAGCACTCGCGCACTAAAATTGCGCTATACATGAAGAGAATAAATTTATGGGTATTTTGGTATATAGCACGTAACTACCCATCTCTTATTTCACAACTTATAGCTAATTTACAAACAATGAACAAACACAATTGTAAACCTGTCTATTAACGTCATAAAACGTGTAACACTCATTTGTTATGGCTTTTTACTGCATGTTTTGTTTATATATATTGTATAACTTATTGTTTCTTTATTTTTTCTTTATTTATTATATTTTTATATTTATATTTAAGTTTATCTGTTTTTTTTTGTTAGCCCCAAATTGATGGTGCCAATTATGTAAGTCTACTCGTACGTGATGTTTTGTCTTATGTGATTATCTTATTTGAATCTTAAATCCTTATCTTAACGTCTAAACTTACCCTTCTTCGATAGATACTTCTATGTTAAATAAATAATCAAACTCCTTTTCTATTTTGACTGAATTTCAATAAAATTTATTATTTCTCTTTAACATTTCTTAATTGTATAGACATTCAATGTCCCTTCTTTTATTGGTAGCTCATTTCGGTTGGATTATGTAAAATACATTTTTCACATCATATGACATAACAAACATGTACACTAATATCCCAGTAGAAGAAACAATTGACATAATAATAAACAAACTTATAGAACAAAATGAAAACAAACAATATATAACCGAAATAAAAAATAGTCTCCAACTAATACTAAAACAAAATTACTTTGAATTAATAGCAAAATTTATCAACAGAAAGAAGGTTTAGCAATGGGATCACCATTATCAAACATAATAGCAGAAATATTCCTACAACACATAGACACCAAAATACAAAATATCATAAAAACACATGACCCAGATGGCATATGGATAAGATATGTAGATGATGGACTATATGTATCAAATAACAAAAACACAAATGCAGAGAACATACTGAAACAAATCAATAACATACATCCCAAAATACAATTCACAGAAGAAAAAGAAAAACATAACAAAATCAACTATTTAGACATAACCATCACAAGATACAACAAACACATACAATATGCAATATATAGAAAACCAACTTCCACTAACATCATTATACCTAACCATTCTGACCACCCACCACAACATAAAATGGCAGCATTTTATTCGTTATTTAACAGAATGTACAAAATACCCCTAAACAAACAAGAAACTGACAAAGAAAGAAATATAATATACCAAATTGGTTATGCAAATGAATACAATAAAAATACTATGATCAAAATAGAAAATAAAATCAAATACAAAATAAAAACTGAACAATTAAGAATTAATCAAACTGAACAACACATAAATAATAACAACAACAAAAAATGGGCCACATTCACATATTTAAATAATAAAATGACAAAACTAACAAAACTATTTAAAAAAACACAGATATAAAAATAGCATACAAAACTAATAAAAATAAATTACAAAATCTAAATAGCTCACACAACAAAGATAATACAACAACCAACGGTATATACAAAATTGAATGCCAAGATTGCAATAAATGTTATATAGGACAAACAAAAAAACAGCTGAAAAAACGTTATTTTGAACACCTAAATGCATACAAAAAACCAAATATATATAAATCCAATTTAGCCACACATGCAATAAACACAGGACATGAATTCCCAGACATAACCCATGTAACACTAATAAAACATATACCACACAAAGGCACCATAATGAACATTTGTGAAAATTTACAAATTTACAAACATAAAACACAAAACAAACTAATACCAGAACAAATACAAATCAATACAAAACATGACACAATATTCAAAGCACTCAACATCGAAAATACACAAAATACAAAAACAGATACCACAACCACACACAATAATGCAACTTTAAAAGACCAAAGGCCAACAAACTACCTTAATAACATCCAGAAGCCAACACACAAATACTTCACCAGAAACAAGATGGCGAAGGCTGAAGATGAGAGAACAGGAACTCTCGAAACATGTTCCTAATAGGGAGAAAAGTATATCTTGAGGTAAATTTAGTTATAAATATTAAAGTAATATATATATATATATATTATAACAGCACCAAATATTAACTATTTGGGGTTATATGTTTACCGCATACTGAAAGCATATTTAAATAAAATGTACCAGTCAAAACTCCATTTGAATGTAGCGCATTGAAAATAATGCTTTGAAAAGCAACGCACACGTGGTCATTATGTAATCATTTCGCTGTACAAGGAAGCGACCACACCCAAACTGTTAATTATTAATATCTCGGAAACTAATAAATAAAGGCGAAATCCAATATAGCCAAAATGTTTACCGAAATATTAATAATGACGTGTGCAAATTTGATGCAATATAATTAACAAATGAAAAAGTTAATTAAAATAATTGAATAACTTCTGTAAAAATAGAGTTACAGTAATGAGATTTTAGTATGTTATAAAGATAATAATTTCTGATAGATTGTATATTTTAGATTTCACACAACTTGGTTTGCAACCAAGTTATTGCAAAATTAAATAAGCACAGGATATCCGGAGCGGGAAATTGGTTCCACCGGATAATTATAATAAAAATATTAGATAATAATATAAATTCTCCGTCTGTGGGAACCTAACTTCATTCCCACGGACCAAGGGAATTCAAAATTTTATGTGGTAGGCAGAGTGTGCCAGCCAATGAAATCATTTCACGCGAGCCCCGGCCAGTGCGGTGTTTTCTGGTTGAAACCTCACTCTTTTGCCAGTACTCACGAAGTTAAGACGTAGTCCTTCGATCGTCTAGTAACCAAAGTGGTGAAGATCAACAAGAAGACTCTACGTGGTCAACACACACGCAATTACGAACACACTAAGTACAGATCATCTGTATAGCTCGTAATTGTTGCGTAAAGGCGAGATACTCTTCAGTACATCAACCAAGCTTATTGTGCACTACCAGTTAGTCATAATCACGCAAGAGATCCACCCGACTTCAAGACCAGACTTCAAGAATACAGCAGAGAGGCCGTCTAAATCATTGGTGAACAGCTGACGAGCAGAGCGACCACCCGAACGAAGCACACACACACACGCTGACGTGCAACGTGCGAATCGACGAGGGACAGGAAGCAGTTCCAGCAGACAACAGCAGACGTTAAAATATTCACAAACAGGAAGGAAGCAGAGTGTTGCCGAATTTTGAACTCCACGACCGAATCCAGCAGTTCTAAGCAGATTACTTTCTCTAACCAAGGACTCGAATTGACGATGGACAAATCGGGACCACATCCTCTTCAGTAACAGGAAAGAAAAATCCACTTATTTATTTTTCAGATCAAATTTTCTATTTTTCAATTAAAACATTGTAATTCAAATAATTCAGGTGCCAAACAAAAAGCAAAGACTCTAGTAATTAAAAAATAAATTCGTTGTGATAATCTGTATAGCAGTTTAAGGCTTTAGTAAGTTATAGTTAAGAAATAGAAGTAGTATAAAAGCGCTATACAAATCTTAACTGACAATCTAATCTTAGATCATACTGCAGTAGATCAGAAGTAGAATCACTAGAAATGAAATAACGTGAACTAGACTGTCACGTCTAGTTTATTTTAATTAATTATTCTAATTAATTTCAGAGTTTTATATTTTGTTTCATGAACATTTAGATTCAATTTAATTAAATAAATTTAATTAAATTCAAATCAATTAATAAAGTAAAATTTAAATTGCAATTAACTCGCCAAAGAACGAGTTCAGTTTCTGTCAACTATTTACCAATCGAAAAACATTGATTCATTGTTTAGACTGTAAGAAATTCATAAAATAATAACCATTCTATTCTTGTGTGTTGTTGGTGTAATAAACAACGTTTTATTACCCCATATAACAGTGTTTTATTGTTGTACGATAAAGCCTACCAGTCTCACAAAACTCTCCCCCTTTAAAGTAACCTATTTTGTGTGTTGTTGTAATAAATTTGAGATTACTAGCTTGCGAACTTCAAATCCAAAATCCACACGCCCTAGTCGGAAGAATCTGCAAGATCAGACAGCAGGTAGGTACTCACACACAACACAACATAACAATAACGCATAGAAGTAGAGTTATAATATATATGTCAAGATTTTTGACAATAAAAAAAATAATTAGTGTTGTGAATTAGTGCGAACATATTCGTAGCATATGGCGAGTGCGCGTGTGCGGGTGTGAGTAACTATGTTACAAAATAACAATAAAAAACAAATCTAATTAAATAACTTTGATGTAAATAAAAAATATGACGTAAGGCTTACACCACAATGTGCATAAAAGGAAGACCTGTCTAGTAGTAATATTTGTTTATAAGTTAAAACAGGGGTCTCCAAACTTTTCCACTTGAGGACCGAATTGGAAAATCTTGGAAGTCAGGAGGGCCAACAACACACACACACACACACACACACACACACACATATATATATTGTAAACTTATTTTAAGTTTAGAGGAAATAATCAAGTCAATAAAGTAGGTATTTAGTTACAAATTAAGCAGACTTAGCCCAAGAAAACAAATTTATTTATTCAAATTAAAGTAAATAAAAGTAATGAAAAATAACCTTCCAAGATATTTCTTATGTATTATTTTTTGGCTTTCTTATGTACGTGTGGGATGTGTGTAGTGCCTTCTGACATATAATGTCTGCCCACTTTGGGTCAAATTTTGATGCTCCTATCACTAGAATGGATTTCAAGTGTACGTCTGACAAGTTAGACCTCTACTTCGATTTTACAAAGTTCATTTTTGATAACGTTTTTTCGCAGATATAGGTCGATCCAAACATTGAAAGCATTGCTCTTGCTGAGCGCACGAGGGGAATCGGAATGCGAGGTTGCTTTAGGTTGGTGCGAGTGAAAAGTGTGATTCATTCAAGGCAGCTATAAGAACAAGCATATTAACACGTAAAGGTTTTAAGCTTGTACAAAATATTATAACATTTTACAGAACTTATTTATTGTTTAGTTATTTAGAAAAATGTTACAATGTTTAAAGTATTTGACGATCTATTTGAAAACTGCACACAGCATCGGCCGGGTTGCCGCGGGCCAGACAATGGCCCACGGGCCGTAGTTTGGAGACCCCTGAGTTAAAGAACGAAATATGTGAGTTTTGTTATTAAAAAAATTTTATGACCCAAAAGAAAAACAATAATGTTAGTCAGATTTTATTTGCACGCTTTACTTTCTTCATATACAATATTTTACAAGAAGAGCGTTATTTGAACTGTAGCCGTAATGGTGAGGGAATGTTCTGACCAATGAAATTGGCTAATACGTTAGTTGATTTTATCCTTGATGAGAAGTAATTCAGTCTCGCTTAGAACTCAGAAGGAGCCGTCTCATTTGAACTCAGTAACGTGTAATCGTTGCCTCTGATTTATGACGATAGGTCTATCAAGAGTGACGAGCAGATGTAATAAAGTTCGGGACTAAAATAACACCGATTGCTATTACGGTACACTACCAGATTGTCCGCTTTGGGGTTGAAAGGACGCGTAAAGTTAGCCGGAGTAGTGTGTTGTTGTATACACGACACAAATCATTAATAATTAGTTATCCACCATTGTTTGTAGAAGTACCCATTTCGTAAACGACCCTGAACGCTGGAGAGCAAGAGGAGATCCTGAAGGGACAACGGCAGGAACAACAGTATCCTGAACGTATACCTGAAAGAAACATCTGTCGAAGCTTATCAGGAACAGAAGGAGCGACGCCGCGAACTATAACAATATTAAAGAGTTTGTGCAATTAAAAAAAAAATCTTTTATAAAAACTAAAGCAAAAACATTACTTATTGAGAAATAAAATATACTATCTTGGGGGCAACAAATCCCGAAACGCCTCAGACAAAGAATCCTTTAAGATAAGGGAACTCAAATTATCAAAGGCCTTTACTCTAACCCGGGAACTCTACGGAAAGAAAAACTTTTCCAGAAATGCGAAGGTCCGCCATTATAGAACTGTGATCAGGACGGTGATCATGTATGGCGTAGAAACAGGGTGCTTTCAAAATTTGGAACCTCTTCTTAAAATTGAACGAAGAATTCTTCGGAAAATCTATGGCCCCAAGAAAACTGAAGATGGGTACAGGAATATACCCAAAGAATCTGGAAGAATATACAGGTATCTGGAAGATCTGGAAACGGCTTTCCCTAGAAAAAGACTGAGATTCCCTAGGCATATGGTTCGGATGGATCGGTCAAGATTAAACAAACAAACGTTTAATTATATTTTGGAACTTTCCAGTCTGAACGGATAAACCAAACAACTCAAGAAGAAAATGATGAAACTGGGCATCTCTTTGAACGACTGTGTAGATAGAAATACATACAGAAACAAAATTCAAAATCTTGAAGTGAGAAGAAGACAAGAAAGGTGCGGAGTTGAAAGGAAGGTGGTGCATAGTTTGCGAATGTAGGCCTTCTTGCAGGAGAAGAAAAGGAAATGATATTCGCGTGGTCCACGACTAACATGTTCGTGTAAAAATAAAAAAGAAATCAAAGCATTGCACTACCTGAATATCGACTACTTGTTCTATGCGACCTTGTACATCGCAACACACACACACACACACACACACAGCGATGTACATGGGTCGCATAGAATAAGTAGTTGTTTATATCCTATATTGAAATGCTTTGGATTTATTAATGATTTTACCAATTGCACTACGTCATTTTAATACTGTTTGTGATAAAAATACATAAATATTTTATTTATGTAGGTCCTTTTTTCTTTAAGTTTATAAGTATTTTTTTAATAAAGTTTATAACAAATAATTTCACTTTCCTTTTCGTTGAATGATGATATGTCCAGTCCGGAAGATAGGAATGGTTGTTCCGTCTGGATACGGTTCAGGATACTGCTTTGATCTCCTCCCGTGTACTTTATTACTTGATTCGTTTTGCGAGTGTACCCTTCTAACAAGCGACAAACGTAACAGCATTTGGCAGTGATGCTGCACTATTAATAGACTAATTACTGCCTTACTGCCCGTGACGAGCGACATACGCAGTCACACGTTATTAATCACATACAACGATCGCAGACGTTTGTAAACAACCCCTTGGTTAAAGCAACTGTTGGTATCCTTTAAAGATTTAGAAAAATGTAAAATTGTACTAAACAGCGGATGCGTGGAGTCTATGGATTTAACGGAAGTGTTTCTTTTAAAATGTTACTTTACTAAAAACTTCCCATTTGAGGTACAATGAGATATTACAAAAATCTCCTGCGAGAATTTTATATAATATTGACTTGTAATCACTTGGATTGTCTTCCTCCTTTGAATATCACACCGGATTTATTGAGTTATTTTCTGTTCTAATATTCAGATTAAGTATTTGATACCCCGAGCTTATTATTTCAATCTCTACCTCTGTCGACAGCTTTCAAATTTCTCCTCAAATTATCACAAACCTCCTGCAGTGTTTGTAATTGGCAATTCATTCGTACACTGATCGTTCTACATAAATCTTTTTTACAGATAAATAAATTCATAGGAACGATTAGTGGATTCTTAGTTGAAGAACTATACTACAAGCAATGGTACGCTCTCATAGTTACATTGGTTAAGATTGAAATATACGAAAGACAACTTCTTTTCAGTGCTATACCTCTAGCACTTCACCAGAATTCCATCAGAGTTCTGACGATATCCAAACATTTCTCTCCCTCTACTATCCACTATCTTCTCGTCTGCTGTGTCCCCCCAAAACATGATATTGCATAAAACACGAGTAAAAATCTTATTTTTAACGTTTGTATTCCTTTCTCTTCTCCCATCTCTTACAACTTTCAGGCATTTGTGCATTCTTCCAATGAATCAGTTCTTGTCAATTTCTCCTCCTTGTACATATTTTCAGGTCTCCTATTTAATATTCATGTTTAATATGGTAACCAAATCACTTGTACGAATTAATAAATTAATTACCTTAATTATCCGCCGTGTGATTTCCTATGCTTCGTCTATGACGCGTTTCGGAGCATATACTCCATCATCAGATATTAAAAGTTAAAACAGTCACTCATACGAGATCGTTAAAAAGTTAAAATTTCAAGATATGCATATGAACCGTACGCGGATTTGGGCGCGCACCCGTTCAAGTTCATTCTGCAGAGTAGCAGAATGAACTTGAACGGGTGCGCACCCAAATCCGCGTACGGTTCATATGCATATCTTGACATTTTAACTTTTTAACGATCTCGTATGAGTGACTGTTTTAACTTTTAATATCTGATGATGGAGTATATGCTCCGAAACGCGTCATAGACGAAGCATAGGAAATCACACGGCGGATAATTAAGGTAATTAATTTATTAATCTCCTATTTAGTATATGTTTCACGTGTTGACCAACATTTGCTATCGTAAGTACTGAATATACCCCAAACAAACATTCTTTCAAGGATTTCGTTACGTTAATATTTGCATGCCTACTCTCCAGTAGCTTAAACTTTAGTGTAGGCGATTGTTTGCTAAGGCGAAACTTAGTTTAATTTCCTTGTATATGCGTTATCTTCTACATCACACTTCCCATATAGCACAATTCTATAGTTGTGCCAGTTTCACGCCCATATATACATTTTTATTTTTATGATTGGTCTTCCATACTAGTAAGCAGTTGATTTGCTTACATTAATCTTTAATTTCCATTTATTCACGACTAACATTTTGTATTACGGAAAGCGATAAAATTTTGTTCATACTTTCATGATTACAATATCCGCAAACCTAATACGTGATACCTGTGTACCCTCATTTTTATTTCTCTAGCCTGCTCGCTCATGGCCTCTACTTTGTACGCAATTAAATGTCAGTGTGATGAGAATAGGCACCCATGTCTAATACCTTTCCTAATTCTTCCTGTTTTAGAGATTCATTTGTATCTACTATAGTTCTTTGGCCTACTTAATCCTCAAAATCCAGATACTATGTATTCAGAAAATTAGTAAATATTTGTTAGTGGCTGTATCAATATTTTTAAACTTGGTCAAAATCAGCAATCTTTTAGCTGTTTCACTCATCAGTGGTAGCGTGGTTCCAGTGTCAAACAGTCAGATGGAGAAGCGTAGAACCTCTATATCCCGTACAACAGGTGAATCGCAGTTCATATTCATTGCCAGATTTTGTTTACAACATACACAACAGGTACAAACCTTAAAAAGTAGACACTTAATAAAAATACTTCATCTGGGTGTACTTCTTCTTCTTCTTCTTCTCCATTTTGTTATCATCATCATCTTCACGTCACGGTACAGGCAAGGTGTTACCTGTTCCGCCTTGAAAGATCCTCTAGCCATCTCTTCCTGGGTCTGCCCACACTCCTGTGTCCTATGGGCTTATATTTCCAGACTTGTTTGGCGGTCTTGAATCTGACATTCTTTCTAAGTGTTCTTTTTAGAGTTGTTTATATTTACCTAACCTGTCATTCAAGTTGAAAACCTGTAAATATTCTCTTATGACTTCCTTCTTTATACGATCAATTTTAGAACACCCTTTAACTCCTCTTAAGAACGGTATTTTTGAGGCACGTATCTTGGTGTTTTGTTTCTTGGTTGTCGTTCACGCTTATAGGACAGTACAGACAATGTCATAACCTTTGTAAACCTTAAATTTGTCTCCCGACATACTTTGTTTCCAAAAATATAATTGATGGTCCCACAGATCGCCTGCAACTTACCTAACTTAACATCGATATCATAGTTCTTATCATAGCGAATATAATTTTCAAAAAATTGTTAAAATAGCTCACGTGTTCTATAATTTGATCGTTAATTATTATTTTTGTTCTGATTGGTTCCTTGTCTTTTCGTAGTGAAGATTTTCATATTGAATTGTTTGCAAATCTAATGAAGTTTGAAAACAGATTTTTGTAAAACACATTCTTTATTTTGCATTAGAAGAAAATCTTCAGTAAGCAACAGCGCATTCAAATATCTGTCTCGTGATGTCTTTTGTTGTATTATTTTTCTTCGTCTTTTCCCCTCCTTTTGTTGTCAAGCGTCTGTCCCCTTTAGCTACTTCCTGAAGTACTTGTTTCTTAGGCAACGTTTTTCACTTCTATTAAGTCTTCCAGAAGCCAAATCATCTTCCTTTTCCTTCTATTGGTTGTTCTTTTACGGTGACCGTGGTTTTTGCATCTTATTTCACGTGCTTGTGTTCTATATACAGTATGCTCTTTTTTAGTAAGGTAAGATTCTCAGTTCCATGTAGTAACATGGATATAAAGACTGTCTCCTAAGCCCATACTCTGACTTGAGGTGATTTCCGCTCATAAACAATGATTTTTTCCAGTGATATCACGGCTACAGACCTATAATAGTTGCACTCCGGCGGTGCTTTGTATTGCAAGAGGACCAAAATGGTACTATTATTTACTTTGTGACTTACCACCCAAGTAAGAGAGTGTTTCGTGGAACACACGACAGAATCGAAAACTTCGGTGTCGAGTGCCGAGTGAACTAATGCAAGGTGTAAAATCTCTCGTGTAATGCAATGCAATTTCTATAACTTCTCCTTTTTCTTCTAATAGCGCTACAACCACTACGGGTTGTAGTCTCTTCAAAGAGTTCACTCCATTCAGCGCTTTCATTAACATAGCCTTCTCTATCTCTTATCCCCATAATCTTCAGCTATTTCTCAACAACGTCGATCTACCTCTTCCTTGGCTTTCCTCTTGATCTCCTACATCCTGTTTTCATTCTAGAAATTTTCGGGGAGTTTTTCCATTCTCATTGTGTCCCTCCCAGACTATGCTTCTGTTCTTTATAAACCCTTATTATATCATATCATCATAAACTATATATTTCATAATTCTTTTGCTATAAATATTTTGCTTTAAGTAATTAAGATTTAGATAATAGTGAAAAGACAATGAAATGAGAAGAGGACGTAATAGTGTTTATATGTATTTTAGTATAATAAATCGATATTTATATAATTATTATAGTATGAGAGAATTTATACAGTATTACATACAGTAATTTAAATTGTAACACTGTATAAATTAAGTGCTCTCATACTATAATTTGCTCGTTTTCTTAAAGATAATTTGAAGATGTAAACAAACTATCATAAGTCTTCACATATAAAATGATACATACATACGCACGCACACACTCACATACACCAACACGTTCACAAAATATTTAATTGTTTCGTTATGTTTGATATTTCTATTGTATTTCATACACAGGTCCTGAAGATGACAATAAATATTGTCGAAACGTCGATGCCAAATAACTAAAATTTGTATTATTGACCGATCCTCACTAACCATCCACTAAAACATTCATTGATTGACGGTCAATAAAAATTAAGGATTTAACTATGCTATATGTTGACTGCTGTATGTATAAACGTATTGTGTACCAATCTAGTATCCAATTGTTGATTACTGTTTGTTTAATTAATTAAAATATCATTACATATAGTTATTTAAATTGTAATAGTGTATAAATTAAGTTCTGTCATACTATAATTTTCTCGTTTTCTTAAAGATAATATTGGAAGATGTAAACAAATTATCTCAAGTTTTCACATATACAACGATACATACATACGCACGCACGCACACACACTCACATACACGAACACGTTTACCCACCCAAATATTTAATTGTTCTGTTGTGTTTGACATTTCGTTTGTATTTCATACACAGGTCCTGATTATGACAATAAACATTGTCGAAACGTCGACACAAATAAGTTAAAAATTTGTGTTATTTTTGACCGATCCTCACTAACCCTTCACTGAAAAATTATATATAACATTATATTATGTAATATATTTTTACATTATAGTATACATTATATTATATTATATATTGTATATTATACTATAATTAACGTTATCAGTAGAATAATTCGATTCTTTACAAATTATAACATAGCTATATTCCTAAATCGAATTTTGAACATAAAATTTATTCAAGCTAACTACAATATAAAAACCAAAATCGTACTCACGGATGAATTATATACCGTACAATGCAAAACAAGATACAAAATTAAACTCTTTCGACATCTCAAACATTTACCCGAACATTCTTATTGACGATAGGCCTACTATAAATACTATAATAAATGATAGGTTTCACTGTTTTAACTGGTTTTATTAATTAAACAATTGGAAAGATGTGTAGATATATTAGGTTAATGATGAACTATGTACAAGAAAAGGATTTCAAATGTATTCAGCTCGATCCCTCAGCATGTGAGTACACTTTCTTTTTCCATAAATAAAATAACATTTTATATTTACGTTATTCTAATAATAATATTAAAACTTTCAGCGTACGATCATATTCTTTAAAATATTACGCATTGCTTTAAACAGACATATTTCTTGTAGCAATGGGAAAATTTTGGGCAGCTACGTGAGGAGAAGAGATTTACCTGGCAGCACTGCTATTTCTTTTCATCTCATTCGTTACGCACTATGTCAGTTTACTCCCTTAGGATCGCAAGGCGTAAGGAGTGAGCCGGACACCACAGTGCCGTAAAAAAAAAAAGATTAATATAATTGTCAGAGAATGAACACATGCATTAAAGGAAGAAAGACAGTAGACGGTGACGAGTATGTGGGAGCAGGGCAAATGGTTACAGGAAAATCCAGGAACAATAATATCGAACGCGTGGAAAACACATAGTTACGAAACAGGAAATTTATTTCACCGGCAGGTATTTGTGTGTAACTGGTGTTTTTTATTTGTTTAGTCGTGCCCGTGCATTAGCCACGTTTTAGGTTTCTGAATTCCGCTCCACGTGAAGCGGGTATAATTGTTTCAGTAAAAGTATTTTCTATCTTTTATGACACTTTCGTTGTACCGTAGGGTGGCGTAGATAAACTAACGTGCAGGATTTGAATAAGTAAAGAGTATTCCGAGTATGCAACATTCAATACATTGTAACAAGCATTACAATGATATATTGCTAAAATTGAAAACTACCGGTCCGTAGTCGATTACTTAGAACGTGATGCATAACTTTTCTGCTCCCCACAGGAAGCCTTCTTTAGTAGACAAAGTATGGCAGGCCGAATCAGAGGTATAACCAGTCATATAAGCAGTGGTTTGTTCTGCAATCCTTTGTTGAACATGTTTACTGAAGATGGCCGTTAACAGTAAAAAACGATGAATCGCGTTGTAAGCAATCGACCACGGTTCAACAGCCCCGTAGTTTCCAGTTTTAATAATCTTGTCTTCGTCTGCAAAATTTAACAGCGTCTGCAATAGATTATTAAAATGATACGTTTGTTAAATGGCATTACTGTTACTGATGACAAAGGACAACAGCCAAACAACCGTTGCAAAAATGCTTCGTCTACCTTAATACTTTGTTAATAGAAAATATAATTTAAAGATAAACTTGCGGGCAGCAAGAATGGACAACCTAATGAGGAACGGAGGTGGGATAGATGTAGTTGGAGACTTTAAGCAAAAAATAAATAAAGGCGCAAAGTAAGAGATATATTGTGAGTGAAGTGGACGTGAATTCATCAACAGTAAACACTTAAAAAAAACGTGGAAACAATAAACAAATTTCTAAGGACTTGTGTAAGGAGTTATGGGAAGTGATGAGTTATTTGAATTAAAGCGTTACAGGAAGTTTTTAAAAGTGCGCTGAATGAACAACGTAAGTTTTTGAAGTCCTTGGTAGAGTAGGCCATGAAAGAGAAATACGCAGAACTGTCGGAAAGCAGACAGGCTCTCTTGTCCACACTACTAAAGTATTAGTAAAACATAAAAATGGTAATTGACGAGAAATAATAAGGGTAAAGAAAGGTTCCAATATATACGTAGATCACATTATAATTAATGTAAATTACGACTACAACAAAGATATTAATTGAAAAGGGCAAAATAAATCCCTTTTGAGAGTAGCTGACACCCAATCTAAGACTTCAGGGCCACAGAAAGAGATAAGTTAAAAAAGTGCTTAGATTCTAAATTGAAAATTAAAATTCTGAAATTTAAGTCTTCAGTTTTGGTCTAATTTGGATGGCAAACTGGAAGCTAAAACAAAAACTGTTAAACTATTGATAATACTACTTTACTTTATCCAACGCCTGTCCTTGGCCTCTCAGCCATGCGACGTCGAGCCTCCCAGTAGCGATGAACAGGATCCAGGGGTGTATCAGAGAGATCAATGCACGTCAGTAGAGGGAAATTGGGGGTTCAAACTCACAAAGGAATGCCGCCTTCTTAAAAAACACTAAAAAAACACTAAAAAACATGATCTCAGAGATGACGCCGCCACCGCTGGACCCGCAGCATCCCGATGGACCACAGCACCGCGAATTTCCGCGAATAAATTTTTTTATTTTTTTTATTTTATTTTTTTTTATTTTTTAATTAAATTGATTTGGTGGGATGATGTTCAATGGACCACCAGCATCCGTGAATATACTTTTTTATTTTTTTAAGAAAGCTGATTTGCATATCAGTGGGTGGTGTTGGGTGGGAGGTTGTTTTTTTTTTTTTTTTTTTTCATATCAGTGGGTGGGGGGTGGTTCCAACTCGAAGCATTATAGTGTATACTAAAATATATGATCAGGTGTACCAACCTTTGCATGAGTTCAAATTTGTTGTGTGTTATAATGTATATTAAATCTATATGATCAGGTGTACCAACCTCTGTAGTATTATTATAGTGTATAGATATTTTATATGAGCAGGTTTGTCAACATTTTCTGTGGCGGGGGGAGGGAAATTCAAATATGTGTTATATTGTGTATGTATAGAGCAGATCTGTCAACATTTTTTTCTCTTCTGTGGTGGGAAATTCAAACTATATATGATCATAATTGGTACTCTCTCTCGCTCTCTCACACGTTGTGTATGTCTCTCTCTCTCTCTCTCTCTCTCTCTCTCTCTCTCTCTCTCTCTCGTTGTCAAACGTTATGCTCACCGGCATTATAGTGTATATTAAAATATATGATTAGGTGTACCAACCTTTACATGAGTTCAAATTTGTCGCGTGTTATAATGTATATTAAATCTATATGATCAGATGTACCAACCTCTGTATTATTCGTCCTCTCACTCCCTCTCTCTCACTCTCTCTCTCTCTTGTTGTCAAACGTTATGCTCAAACCGTTCTCCTCTCTCTGTGGTCAGTACCGAACGCATGTATATGAAATTAGAAAGTTTATTCGACAAATATTAACGTCCTCTCTCTCTCTCTCTCTCTCTCTCTCTCTCTCTCTCTCTCTCTCTCTCTCACTCTCACTTGTTTCAACTGTGTCAACAAATAGTAACGTCCTCTCTCTCTCTCTCTCTCTCTCTCTCTCTCTCTCTCTCTCTCTCTCTCACTTTCACACGTTTCAACTATGCAAGGTTTCATACCCTTTCTCCTGTCTCCCTCTCGTACATTGAGTAGTCGGTGTGATGAATAAATAATTTTAGCCCTCTCTCGTTGTCAAAACGTCGTCTTCATTTTCAATGTATTAAATAATTAATAGTTTTATAATGCAGTCAGTGTGATTGATCCTTGTTAGAAATATATATATATATTTGGCGTCAATGAACTACTTACCTGTTATGTTGTTACAGACAATACTTCTGTTTTAAGGTTGCAGTTTACACACACACACATAGGTTCAGTAGTGTATAGCGAAATAAATTAAAATTATACACACACATGAAAACGGCGGCTGAAATTCATACAAATCTTCTGATGTAACAGTTCACAAAAAATAAATTAATTGTACACATGTTCAGAGGTGTAGAGTGAAATAAAATAAAGTCATAATTTGTTTAAATGATTAAATATATTTTAACATTCACAATATAAAATTCACAATTAAATAAATACATTATAAAATTGATATTTTTCGAAAGTTTATATATATATAATTGTGTGTCGTACTTGTAGAAGAAGCAACCTGCAACATAACAATACAACAACAACATTAAAATCATGTTAAATATCACACACACACAGATGCACACGCAACGCGCGCACATACAGACGCATACGCAACGTAATCACACACACACACACACACACACACACACACGCATACGCATACGCAACGTAACCAAACACGCAACGCGCCCACACACAGACGCAAACGCAACGTACACACGTTTGGGTTACACCACACACACACACACACACACACACACACACACACACACACACACACACACACACAGACGTACACGCACACATACGCAACGCGTCCACACACAGACGCAAACACAACGTAATCATATACATACATACAACATGTACATGTAGGACCAATAAACAGATAACAGATTTAAATATGCTATAGTCATTGTAAGACGTTACAATCATTGAAGTGTTTAATAAGTAAATTGTATGTATGTATATATCACTGAATAATAATAATATAATCGTTTGCTGCAACAGGTAAAGCAGTTACAAATAATTACATATAGGTTCAGAGGCGTATAGTGAAATAAATTAAAAATCCATTCATCAAAACTTTGTAAATTAGAATCTGCACTACATTCAAACATACGCACACACACAATGATAAAAAAATTGTTTATTAAAAGTAGTTTGTTACCTTAACGAGATACAATTTCCACATGCGCTGTCTGGTTCTTCATCCCTCGAAACACAAGATGTAGGTCGCTGGGATTTATATGACGGAGTTCTTCATCTGTAAAGACGTCAGCATACCTCTTAGGTAGATATACACGATAGCGGCGCTCACAATCTTCCAACGTTACAAGCACAGACTTCCCATATCGCGTGTCCACATGCAACATGTTAACGATCGGATACTGTTTGTCCACTGTTAATTCTGCACAACGTTTGTACTCAATAGCAGAAACTGCGTTGAATTTTGTGATAAACGACATTATTTATGAGAAGTGAAGACGTCTGTATCAAGCAAGGTGGAACCATACAATGTCAGAATATTCGCTACAAAGAAGACTAGTGAAAGTAATGATGGTCATCAGGAAAGTTCACGTTCATCGCCCGAAGCTTTGCATGTACATACACACAGCCAGAATTAGCGCTGTTACAAAATATATATATTAGGAAAGTCAAGCCCACAGACTACTAGAAATAGTTATCGTTTGAAAAAAAAAAAGAAACCACACATTACGAACTAATATCGTTACAATAATAATAATACATAAACTTACGTTTACGGTCGTCCAAACTGAAGTATGGAGTGACAATAACTATAGATATCACAGTAAGAATTTTTGTTGTTGTTTTTAACAGGTGATGTTTTTCATCCCCTGAAGCTTTGTATGCAGAATTATGACTGTTACATAATATATATTAGGAAAGTCGTCAGAAATAGTTATTGCCTGCAGCAAGAATTGTTGTTGTTGTTGTTTTTAACAGGTGGTGTTTTTGCATGTACATACATGCAGAATTATGGTTGTTACATAATATATATTAGGAAAGTCGTCAGAAAAAGTTATCGCCTGCAGCAAGACTTTTTGTTGTTGTTTTTAACAGTTGGTGTTTTTCATCCCCTGAAGCTTTGCATGTACATACATGTAGAATTATGGCTGTTACATAATATATATTAGGAAAGTCATCAGAAATAGTTATCGCCTGCAGCCATATACAAGTTTACCTAATGAAATTAACAATGCTATGAGACACTTACATTAAAAATGTTTGTATAACAGAAAAATCATTAATTATCCACTCTCTAAGTGCGTGCACATTATGGTTTGTACATAGTGTAGAAGAAGAATTGCAATGTGTAAGACATAACGCCCCAGGAATGTCTTTTGGTACGTCTTTTGGGCAACCAATGTCATCAAGATTTATTATATGATAATGAATTATTTTCGATTCTAAAAAACGTTTTTTCTCAAGACCCTTCACAAACACATATTTATATATGTTCGTATACGTTGTTAACACTGAAACAAGATTGTCGTACGGTGTCTCTCCTTCATCCCATCTTAGCCCATGATAGTTTGTCGTTAACCAGCAGTTGGTTCTAGTGTATTTCGAATTCGTAACGACTGTAGCAGGCGGGGCGAAAATCCAATGTCTGTATGCAAAACGTGTTACGTCCATAACCGACAACTCCTTTACTATATAATTGCCGTTGTCATCATAAAAGCAGTGAAAGTCAATTATTACAGCAGCGTTTTCCATTATACTATAAAAAAAAAAAAGAAACCACACATTACAAACTAATATTTATAAACACAAAGATCGTTACAATAATAATACACAAACTTACGTTTACTGTCGTCCGAACTGAAGCGTGGAGAGAGAATAACTATCGATATCACAGTGAGAATTCTTTTTGTTTTTAACAGATGGAATTTTAGCAGGAGGGGGAGCAGAGTCGCCGTCGGCAATTAATTTGGCACGTACGTAAGATTTTAATAAAACAATTATCAGTTTTAAATAATAATTTTCGGAAACAACCCCGGGGGTCCTCATGCCACGAAACACGAGATGTAGGTCGCTGGGGTTTTATAAATTGTTTATTAAGTCTTTTAGAAATGGTCTTATACTTGAGCTTGGCCTGTTGACTATTGCTTTTAATTTTGTAATTTCTACAGGCGTTAACCGTTTCGGAGAAAAAAACCATTTATGGAGAAGATCCTCCTCCTCTTGTTTTGATGTGGTATTTATTCTATGATCCATCCTTCTTGTTCCTATAATAATAATAACAGTACCTGCTTCATTATCATATACATTATGTGCTATATATAAATATATACATAAGGCTTTCAACACACACACACACACATACCATAAATCCAGAACAGGAAAGGTATTATAACAAACATTACGAAAACAAGTACGTACATAGATCAACGTTTAAACAAACAGATTATTACCTGAATAAATTTTTTTTAAAAACAGGACAGCGTATTATCTATATAACGTTCTGTTTCAGATAAGAATAGTTTGAATATAAAATGAAAGGGTACGTTGTATTTTGTTATGAGAAAATGCATTTCTAAATTTCGTTACATTTGTCAAAAGAGCTTATTGATCAGACGTATGAGTAATTATATTAATCCTTATGTAGCAAATACGCACGGATTCGTAAAATACAGCACTCAGGTGTAGGGCAATTAATCCTTTTTGTATTGAACGTATTTAAGTAGGCCTACTCGTGATATCAGTAAATTCTATCTAAACGTCATCTCAACGGAATCATTAAGTTTTTCAAAAGATCTTATTGATCAGACGTATGAGTATAAAATTGGAAATCTACAAACACATCAAAAATATCTGTCAAACCCCTATCAAACAAAAACCCCCGTTCTTATCGAGAGACAACAGTAACTGACCTAAGCACATGTGCTTCATTAGGCAACAGACCAAAAAATCAAATAGACGACTATAAGCTCAATTTAAATAAAATCTGAATATTCAATAAATTTTTTTTTTTTTAGTAACATATGCAAATCTTTTACTTACCTCTTAAATGTTGTTATACACACAATAGCCGATTGAACGATGAGTGTCTCATACAAATGAGAAATAGTGACATGTCGTCTTGTGTGTGTGTGTATGTATATATATATATATATATATATATCATACGGTGGTAGCGTACACGTTTGAAAGTTGATACACATTAAATTCTCTCTCTCTCTCTCTCACACACATTACAGAGATTGATATTAATTGCATGTATGTTCAGAGGTTGGGTGTCTAAATCGATGCATTTTACTTTCACTTTCTAATTTGACACATGGCTTACTTCCATACATAAATATCTATCGTCCATATCCGTCTACGAGTGTTGCTAAACGAAATTGAAAATGTTGTAATACATAACGGCCTGTGTAATAGTATGGTATGTTTTTTAGGACAGCCAAAAGCATGAAAGTATTATTTAAATCTGTATGGAAGTCATATATAAATATCGGGTCAGCGCTTGAATTATTTGCGCATGTGCATAACAGCTTTTTAGTACAGTTGCACACACACACACACACACACACACACACACACACACACACACACACACACACACACACACACACACACACACACACACACACACACACACACACATCGACACTCACTTGCAACAACGTCTTACTTATCACACGTTCATGCGCTACAAATTGATATTATAAAACGTTTAAGATACACTATAATAACATAATACCAGCGTTATAACCGTACCTTTTGTTTTTCAGCGTTACGACGGCAGTGTGTACGTATGCGTCTGTGTGTGTTCGCGTGTTTGGTTACGTTGTGTACGTGTGCGCTCGTTGCGTTTGTGCGTGTTTGGTTACGTTGCGTATGTATGTGTGTGTGTGTGTGTGTGTGATTACGTTACGTATGCGTGTGCGTCTTAATGTGAACAATTTTACGTTTAAATAAAATCTGTACATACAATAAAATTATGTTTCAGTATTAATGATATAAATATTACTGTTTTATTATTTTAAAATACTGTATATATATAACCTAGGAACTTCGCAGGTGAAGAAATTAATTTCTATTTTTCATCTGTAACGACATGCGTGTATAATTTTAATTTATTTCACTATACACCTTCGCCACCGCTGCTACCACAGTCGTCAGTAATAAAAAAAGAAGAAGAAGAAAGATCAGTTAGGAAACGCATCAGTACTCGTTCGAAACGATTAACATCAGTCCCAATGGACCACAGCATCCGTGAATTTCCGCGAATAAAAAAAAAAAAAAACGTAAAACGTTCTACTTACGTTTCATGTTAGGTTAAAAAATACAGTCCACGTACGTAGGTTAAAAATGCAGTCCACGTACGTTTACGTTAGGTTAAGATGCAGTCTACTTACGTTTCACGTTAGGTTAAAAAATGCAAACACACACACACACACGTGTTAGGTTGCAACCTAACGCGTGTGTATGTTATTTAAATAATAATTTAAATAATATACACGTGTGTGTGTGTGTGTTTGCATTTTTTAACCTAACGTGAAACGTAAGTAGACTGCATCTTAACCTAACGTAAACGTACGTGGACTGCATTTTTAACCTACGTACGTGGACTGTATTTTTTAACCTAACATGAAACGTAAGTAGAACGTTTTACGTTTTTTTTTTTTTTTATTCGCGGAAATTCACGGATGCTGTGGTCCATTGGGACTGATGTTAATCGTTTCGAACGAGTACTGATGCGTTTCCTAACTGATCTTTCTTCTTCTTCTTTTTTTATTACTGACGACTGTGGTAGCAGCGGTGGCGAAGGTGTATAGTGAAATAAATTAAAATTATACACGCATGTCGTTACAGATGAAAAATAGAAATTAATTTCTTCACCTGCGAAGTTCCTAGGTTATATATATACAGTATTTTAAAATAATAAAACAGTAATATTTATATCATTAATACTGAAACATAATTTTATTGTATGTACAGATTTTATTTAAACGTAAAATTGTTCACATTAAGACGCACACGCATACGTAACGTAATCACACACACACACACACACACACACATACATACGCAACGTAACCAAACACGCACAAACGCAACGAGCGCACACGTACACAACGTAACCAAACACGCGAACACACACAGACGCATACGTACACACTGCCGTCGTAACGCTGAAAAACAAAAGGTACGGTTATAACGCTGGTATTATGTTATTATAGTGTATCTTAAACGTTTTATAATATCAATTTGTAGCGCATGAACGTGTGATAAGTAAGACGTTGTTGCAAGTGAGTGTCGATGTGTGTGTGTGTGTGTGTGTGTGTGTGTGTGTGTGTGTGTGTGTGTGTGTGTGTGTGTGTGTGTGTGTGTGTGTGTGTGTGTGTGTGTGTGTGTGTGTGTGTGTGTGCAACTGTACTAAAAAGCTGTTATGCACATGCGCAAATAATTCAAGCGCTGACCCGATATTTATATATGACTTCCATACAGATTTAAATAATACTTTCATGCTTTTGGCTGTCCTAAAAAACATACCATACTATTACACAGGCCGTTATGTATTACAACATTTTCAATTTCGTTTAGCAACACTCGTAGACGGATATGGACGATAGATATTTATGTATGGAAGTAAGCCATGTGTCAAATTAGAAAGTGAAAGTAAAATGCATCGATTTAGACACCCAACCTCTGAACATACATGCAATTAATATCAATCTCTGTAATGTGTGTGAGAGAGAGAGAGAGAGAATTTAATGTGTATCAACTTTCAAACGTGTACGCTACCACCGTATGATATATATATATATATATATATATACATACACACACACACAAGACGACATGTCACTATTTCTCATTTGTATGAGACACTCATCGTTCAATCGGCTATTGTGTGTATAACAACATTTAAGAGGTAAGTAAAAGATTTGCATATGTTACTAAAAAAAAAAAAAATTTTATTGAATATTCAGATTTTATTTAAATTGAGCTTATAGTCGTCTATTTGATTTTTTGGTCTGTTGCCTAATGAAGCACATGTGCTTAGGTCAGTTACTGTTGTCTCTCGATAAGAACGGGGGTTTTTGTTTGATAGGGGTTTGACAGATATTTTTGATGTGTTTGTAGATTTCCAATTTTATACTCATACGTCTGATCAATAAGATCTTTTGAAAAACTTAATGATTCCGTTGAGATGACGTTTAGATAGAATTTACTGATATCACGAGTAGGCCTACTTAAATACGTTCAATACAAAAAGGATTAATTGCCCTACACCTGAGTGCTGTATTTTACGAATCCGTGCGTATTTGCTACATAAGGATTAATATAATTACTCATACGTCTGATCAATAAGCTCTTTTGACAAATGTAACGAAATTTAGAAATGCATTTTCTCATAACAAAATACAACGTACCCTTTCATTTTATATTCAAACTATTCTTATCTGAAACAGAACGTTATATAGATAATACGCTGTCCTGTTTTTAAAAAAAATTTATTCAGGTAATAATCTGTTTGTTTAAACGTTGATCTATGTACGTACTTGTTTTCGTAATGTTTGTTATAATACCTTTCCTGTTCTGGATTTATGGTATGTGTGTGTGTGTGTGTTGAAAGCCTTATGTATATATTTATATATAGCACATAATGTATATGATAATGAAGCAGGTACTGTTATTATTATTATAGGAACAAGAAGGATGGATCATAGAATAAATACCACATCAAAACAAGAGGAGGAGGATCTTCTCCATAAATGGTTTTTTTCTCCGAAACGGTTAACGCCTGTAGAAATTACAAAATTAAAAGCAATAGTCAACAGGCCAAGCTCAAGTATAAGACCATTTCTAAAAGACTTAATAAACAATTTATAAAACCCCAGCGACCTACATCTCGTGTTTCGTGGCATGAGGACCCCCGGGGTTGTTTCCGAAAATTATTATTTAAAACTGATAATTGTTTTATTAAAATCTTACGTACGTGCCAAATTAATTGCCGACGGCGACTCTGCTCCCCCTCCTGCTAAAATTCCATCTGTTAAAAACAAAAAGAATTCTCACTGTGATATCGATAGTTATTCTCTCTCCACGCTTCAGTTCGGACGACAGTAAACGTAAGTTTGTGTATTATTATTGTAACGATCTTTGTGTTTATAAATATTAGTTTGTAATGTGTGGTTTCTTTTTTTTTTTTATAGTATAATGGAAAACGCTGCTGTAATAATTGACTTTCACTGCTTTTATGATGACAACGGCAATTATATAGTAAAGGAGTTGTCGGTTATGGACGTAACACGTTTTGCATACAGACATTGGATTTTCGCCCCGCCTGCTACAGTCGTTACGAATTCGAAATACACTAGAACCAACTGCTGGTTAACGACAAACTATCATGGGCTAAGATGGGATGAAGGAGAGACACCGTACGACAATCTTGTTTCAGTGTTAACAACGTATACGAACATATATAAATATGTGTTTATGAAGGGTCTTGAGAAAAAACGTTTTTTAGAATCGAAAATAATTCATTATCATATAATAAATCTTGATGACATTGGTTGCCCAAAAGACGTACCAAAAGACATTCCTGGGGCGTTATGTCTTACACATTGCAATTCTTCTTCTACACTATGTACAAACCATAATGTGCACGCACTTAGAGAGTGGATAATTAATGATTTTTCTGTTATACAAACATTTTTAATGTAAGTGTCTCATAGCATTGTTAATTTCATTAGGTAAACTTGTATATGGCTGCAGGCGATAACTATTTCTGATGACTTTCCTAATATATATTATGTAACAGCCATAATTCTACATGTATGTACATGCAAAGCTTCAGGGGATGAAAAACACCAACTGTTAAAAACAACAACAAAAAGTCTTGCTGCAGGCGATAACTTTTTCTGACGACTTTCCTAATATATATTATGTAACAACCATAATTCTGCATGTATGTACATGCAAAAACACCACCTGTTAAAAACAACAACAACAACAATTCTTGCTGCAGGCAATAACTATTTCTGACGACTTTCCTAATATATATTATGTAACAGTCATAATTCTGCATACAAAGCTTCAGGGGATGAAAAACATCACCTGTTAAAAACAACAACAAAAATTCTTACTGTGATATCTATAGTTATTGTCACTCCATACTTCAGTTTGGACGACCGTAAACGTAAGTTTATGTATTATTATTATTGTAACGATATTAGTTCGTAATGTGTGGTTTCTTTTTTTTTTTCAAACGATAACTATTTCTAGTAGTCTGTGGGCTTGAC
The DNA here is from genome assembly GCA_034769895.1 of Magicicada septendecula. NCBI lineage: Eukaryota > Metazoa > Arthropoda > Insecta > Hemiptera > Cicadidae > Magicicada > Magicicada septendecula. Next base: position 359,239,224 of record CM068376.1, on the reverse strand, counting down.
TTTCCTAATATATATATTTTGTAACAGCGCTAATTCTGGCTGTGTGTATGTACATGCAAAGCTTCGGGCGATGAACGTGAACTTTCCTGATGACCATCATTACTTTCACTAGTCTTCTTTGTAGCGAATATTCTGACATTGTATGGTTCCACCTTGCTTGATACAGACGTCTTCACTTCTCATAAATAATGTCGTTTATCACAAAATTCAACGCAGTTTCTGCTATTGAGTACAAACGTTGTGCAGAATTAACAGTGGACAAACAGTATCCGATCGTTAACATGTTGCATGTGGACACGCGATATGGGAAGTCTGTGCTTGTAACGTTGGAAGATTGTGAGCGCCGCTATCGTGTATATCTACCTAAGAGGTATGCTGACGTCTTTACAGATGAAGAACTCCGTCATATAAATCCCAGCGACCTACATCTTGTGTTTCGAGGGATGAAGAACCAGACAGCGCATGTGGAAATTGTATCTCGTTAAGGTAACAAACTACTTTTAATAAACAATTTTTTTATCATTGTGTGTGTGCGTATGTTTGAATGTAGTGCAGATTCTAATTTACAAAGTTTTGATGAATGGATTTTTAATTTATTTCACTATACGCCTCTGAACCTATATGTAATTATTTGTAACTGCTTTACCTGTTGCAGCAAACGATTATATTATTATTATTCAGTGATATATACATACATACAATTTACTTATTAAACACTTCAATGATTGTAACGTCTTACAATGACTATAGCATATTTAAATCTGTTATCTGTTTATTGGTCCTACATGTACATGTTGTATGTATGTATATGATTACGTTGTGTTTGCGTCTGTGTGTGGACGCGTTGCGTATGTGTGCGTGTACGTCTGTGTGTGTGTGTGTGTGTGTGTGTGTGTGTGTGTGTGTGTGTGTGGTGTAACCCAAACGTGTGTACGTTGCGTTTGCGTCTGTGTGTGGGCGCGTTGCGTGTTTGGTTACGTTGCGTATGCGTATGCGTGTGTGTGTGTGTGTGTGTGTGTGTGTGTGTGTGTGTGTGTGTGTGTGTGTGTGTGTGTGTGTGATTACGTTGCGTATGCGTCTGTATGTGCGCGCGTTGCGTGTGCATCTGTGTGTGTGTGATATTTAACATGATTTTAATGTTGTTGTTGTATTGTTATGTTGCAGGTTGCTTCTTCTACAAGTACGACACACAATTATATATATATAAACTTTCGAAAAATATCAATTTTATAATGTATTTATTTAATTGTGAATTTTATATTGTGAATGTTAAAATATATTTAATCATTTAAACAAATTATGACTTTATTTTATTTCACTCTACACCTCTGAACATGTGTACAATTAATTTATTTTTTGTGAACTGTTACATCAGAAGATTTGTATGAATTTCAGCCGCCGTTTTCATGTGTGTGCATAATTTTAATTTATTTCGCTATACACTACTGAACCTATGTGTGTGTGTGTAAACTGCAACCTTAAAACAGAAGTATTGTCTGTAACAACATAACAGGTAAGTAGTTCATTGACGCCAAATATATATATATATATTTCTAACAAGGATCAATCACACTGACTGCATTATAAAACTATTAATTATTTAATACATTGAAAATGAAGACGACGTTTTGACAACGAGAGAGGGCTAAAATTATTTATTCATCACACCGACTATTCAATGTACGAGAGGGAGACAGGAGAAAGGGTATGAAACCTTCCATAGTTGAAACGTGTGAAAGTGAGAGAGAGAGAGAGAGAGAGAGAGAGAGAGAGAGAGAGAGAGAGAGAGAGAGAGAGGACGTTACTATTTGTTGACACAGTTGAAACAAGTGAGAGTGAGAGAGAGAGAGAGAGAGAGAGAGAGAGGACGTTAATATTTGTCGAATAAACTTTCTAATTTCATATACATGCGTTCGGTACTGACCACAGAGAGAGGAGAACGGTTTGAGCATAACGTTTGACAACAAGAGAGAGAGAGAGTGAGAGAGAGGGAGTGAGAGGACGAATAATACAGAGGTTGGTACATCTGATCATATAGATTTAATATACATTATAACACGCGACAAATTTGAACTCATGTAAAGGTTGGTACACCTAATCATATATTTTAATATACACTATAATGCCGGTGAGCATAACGTTTGACAACGAGAGAGAGAGAGAGAGAGAGAGAGAGAGAGAGAGAGAGAGAGAGAGAGACATACACAACGTGTGAGAGAGCGAGAGAGAGTACCAATTATGATCATATATAGTTTGAATTTCCCACCACAGAAGAGAAAAAAATGTTGACAGATCTGCTCTATACATACACAATATAACACATATTTGAATTTCCCTCCCCCCGCCACAGAAAATGTTGACAAACCTGCTCATATAAAATATCTATACACTATAATAATACTACAGAGGTTGGTACACCTGATCATATAGATTTAATATACATTATAACACACAACAAATTTGAACTCATGCAAAGGTTGGTACACCTGATCATATATTTTAGTATACACTATAATGCTTCGAGTTGGAACCACCCCCCACCCACTGATATGAAAAAAAAAAAAAAAAAAAAAAAACAACCTCCCACCCAACACCACCCACTGATATGCAAATCAGCTTTCTTAAAAAAATAAAAAAGTATATTCACGGATGCTGGTGGTCCATTGAACATCATCCCACCAAATCAATTTAATTAAAAAATAAAAAAAAATAAAATTAAAAAAATAAAAAAATTTATTCGCGGAAATTCGCGGTGCTGTGGTCCATCGGGATGCTGCGGGTCCAGCGGTGGCGGCGTCATCTCTGAGATCATGTTTTTTAGTGTTTTTTTAGTGTTTTTTAAGAAGGCGGCATTCCTTTGTGGCTTTGAACTGTCATTTTCCCTCTACTCACGTCATCAGGTGTTCACTATCCATCATGCCTGAGTGGCATAGGGGGCAGTTGTTGTCTTCTGCTACCCCGATGCGGTGCAGATGGCTTTGTAGGTAGTCATGGCCAGTTGTTAGTCGGAATCTTGCAACCGCTTCCGATCTTTCTAGATTTCTGGAGATTGGACCTTAAGATGCCAGGCGTTCCCATCTCTTGTTTGCACTCAGCTCCTTCATCATCTCTCTATTGATAATACTAGATTTATATTTAATTTCTATAATAATAGTAATGTATTAATATGGTTAATAATATATAGTATAATATATTATAATTATATAATAATTAATAATATTATAATAATTTCTATTAAAATCGATAAATACCGAGCTGTGGGCCATCGTCGATGCTTATATTTTGATTGTTTCTAGATGTTTTGGCCACACCTACGGAGGCCATATTCCGTAGGTTCGTGTTCCTCTACTGTGCAGAATGTTTGGTCTACCATCTACTTGATTGCAAGCCAACTGAAGGTGGCATGTCTAGTAACAATCAAAATGTAAGCAATTGACCAGGGCCTATAGCCCAATAGTGTTGACTCTGGACGTGATGGCGTATGGAATAAACAATTTTTTCTGTGACATTTATGTGTATATCTAAAGCCTGTACAATTCTGGACCTACCACATTCGTTGTGAATGGATGTACCACAGTACGTAGTAGAGTTTCTGTTTTCAACACGTGAGTGTGAAAGACTTTGTAATTGTTTATATTTGAAGTATTTATAAGGAAAGTGTAATTTTAAATTCTTGGCAGAAGGAGTACTGACAACCTTGATACTTTGTACCGTTTATTCTGCACGACACATGTAACATTTTCACATGGTTGAAAATTAAGCCGTTGTTGTTTAAGTACTTGGGTCGTTTTATACTCCATTGTTTTCATTTTTATCGTTTTGGTTTTCAGGGCTTCTCCTTTTGGTCTGCGCCAATACACTACGTCATCTGATAATGCTTGCCAGTGTTTGGACTAAAAATAGACTGATTCACTATAGAAATTTTGATGCAGCCGGGATGATGTCACCAATGCATTTTCCCAACATTCAACACAGGCGCGTTTTATTAACCGAATTCACAGAATTAAATTCGTTTCCGACTAATTCTGCGTCAATAGACTAGAAGTTGGGCACGAGGTTGCCATGTAAAGACTCTGTAGTGTTTAGTACCAGACGTTTACAATCTATATTTACGAGTCAATAAATACGTGAACTGACAAAGTGGTGAAAAGTATCCAGTGATAACTATCGTAAATAAGGTCGATAAATATAAATTATCTAGATAAATATAGAGGGGTATCAGACCTCATGCGTCGCACCTATTTGCATCGCTGAGTGATAAAATACCATAAATTGACATTTTTTAAATTTACATGTTTCAGGAAATGAAACTTCAAGATACGTATTCAACGAACTATTACAAATGTTGCTGCAAACACAAAAACTGATATAGTAATATTTTGATACACAAAACAATAGCAATAATGATAAACGAGAGGAGAAAATCTTTCCATTTTCTTGTAAAAATTAATTTTTTTTTCAAGAAAAGGTTTTTTATTACTTCTTATTATTAATTTTTGTTTATTTGTAAGTAAATAGTTTTTAATTAGTAACATTTTATTGTAATTCATTTTTTTAAGAGCTTTAAAGTTTTTATGTAGGCCTAAATTTCAATTTCGAATGTATACAGCCTCCAGTAAAACGTTTTGCTAAAAGATCACGTTTACATGGCATTTTAAGTTTTATAAATTGATTTGGTTCACATATTTAGTATTTTTACCTACAACAAAAGAAGTTATTGTGTTGTATGATACCCGTAAGAATAATATTAACATAATCACTACTAAAATGTTACGTTTTTTCCGCGTTACAAAAAAATTTGGTCAAATGCAAATATGGCTTTTTAACACGAGGAGGTATGATCACCAGCTTTCATTCTAAAACATAACAACAGCAGACCGCTTTTAACACCGTACGGAGCATTAGGGAATGCATTTTAGTGGATACGCTTATAGGCATAGATCTCGTCCGTAGTGTAGTATTTTTAGAACGAAGATATATTTCTTGTGCTCATACAATATTGAACTAATACTAAAACACAACTGGTACGTCCAAGGTAAATTCATTTAGGTACACTCGGGGGTCTCGAGGTCAATATGGAGAACATACTTAGCGACAGCGGCTGCTCTGGGTAACTATGAGATTATGAATCTTTACGATATATGAGTAACTAGAGGATCCTCATAGTTGTATTGGGATTATGTACTTGATAGTAAAGTACAAATTAACAGTGATGCCTACTTTAGAGTGTCTACGGAGCACTTAAAGACAACGCAACACGACAGGTGTGAATACCACCAAGTATTTGCATGACAACGAAAAACGTTATATAAAAAATACGGGAGGTCAGATAAACAATCTCACGCAGCGAGATACCCGTTCGAAATGATTTGGTAATGGACGTTTGTTTGAAGATTCTTCCTGTACTAATTTATATAAACGCAAGTAAATTTTTGAAAGCAATTCTTCTGGAAAAGTGAAAACGTATTGCCGTTTAACTTTCACGAATGATAATAATTACTTAGCAGGCCTAGTCATGTTTTAAAATTTAGAGAACCTAATTACTTTTCACTGTAAAACGTGATTAGTTGTAAAACACAAGGTGTCTCAGCCGCATAGTGTAACAATGAAGATTTCCCTATAAGCAGAAGATACGTTAGCAGATATAAGTTTATTTTTAAGCAAGTTATCAAGTGACAACATTTAAAAATTATTTTTTAAATAAGTACAAATTATATTGACTGTGAAGCAGACTGGGTTTGCAGTTAAGAAAGCGATGAAATGATTATGTAATATAAAAGTTAGTGCTACAAAAGGAAACACATGCAACATGCATTCGCACAGTTATAAAATTAAATCGGCTTGGCGGGAAAATAGAGTTTGTAACGGGACTAAGGACTAATTTTGTTTGTAGTTAGAAAATACATGAATAAATCTTCAGGGGTTACGCGTAAAACCAATTCGTTTTCAATCTGTTTATCCGTCAGTACAAATTTAAACGTTCCGGACTTCTGTCGGACAGTATACTATATAAAATATCGGCATTAAAGTAGGAATGTATGAAAAAAATTTGTATTCTTATTATTTAAGCTTAATAAAAAAAAATTGGGAGGCCAGTTTGAACTGGCCGCACCGTTTTAGAAATTTTGACATTTTGGCACTCAGTCAAGACAGGAAAATACATTTTCCACTATACTGTATTATAATAACGGTATTACGAAAAGCCGTTTAACTTACTATAAAGCGATATATTGCATCTGAACTATGCACTATTATACGCTGGCCCTAATTTTAGATTTGAATGGGAATGGTTTAATATTTCCAAAATAATTAATGATACCCTAAACGTTTGTTAATTTTTCTAAATGTACATCCTCCTTCTCCTATTGGGCTTTAGCCACTTCTATCTTGATTGTCCATCAATTTCGTAAGACCTTCACCCTCACACTTCTAGCATCTCTCTCTTATCTGCGGCGACAGCGTTTTCCTATCTTTTCCTTGAGCGGACTTTTGTCTTTGTTTTGCATAGATTGTATGATGGCTCTTTTTGGTATTCGCCCATTATTATTTCACATAAAATGGCCAGGCCATTGTAGTCTTTTGTGCATTTTTATGGTTGGGTCAGTGAAATAATAGTAAATATCTTTGTTGTTTCGTATCTTTTTCTCTGTGGTTTTAGGCTTGCCCGAATGAACAAATCTCCGGCGTAGACAAGTCCCATTCAGCTGGTTTGGAATTTGATTTTTGGAAAACGGCCCCCAGTGCTGGCTGGGAGTTGAGAGGGTGGTGGCACCAAGTAGAAGAAAGTGGAGATCTTGTGCAATTGTGGGTGTGGGAGTAGGCCTAGTGTAGGACAGCCCATTTAGGGTATGGGCTGTAGGGTATTGTATTGCGTTAGTACCAGCCTGAGATAGTGGAACGGTCTCTATTTGTCTGTAATTTCTGTGTGGTTTGTGAGGAAAAAGGGCCGTTACCGTTGTCTAGTGGGACAGCTGTGGACCAGAGTACTGGTGTTCTTTGCATATTTATGATTTAATTTGAATACGAAGGAGTCAACGGCTGGGAAGAGGCTATTAAATGCGTTCAGTGATCTGTTACTGGTGCAAAGTTTGAGGTGGGGTGACGGTATATTATTCTGACTGCTCGGCGTTCTGTGATTCTATAGGGCTCAGGCGATCATGGTCGGCAGTCCGCAGGATCGGCTGTGAATACTCCAGGGTGGGCAGTAGGTATGCAGTGTAGATCCTGCTAAGTGTCTGGCTGTCTCGTATATTCCACTCCTATTATCTTTGTGTAGGGCCCAGGATCACCCTTAGGAGTTTTTTGTCAAGTATCTTCAGACGTTTCAGTGCTCTTCGGCCTAGCATCCAGGATACTAGCGCAGAATGCACAGGATGGGCCGCTTACTAGTTTCATATATGTGTACTTTTGTTTGCCTCTGAATTTAAAGGTGGTTCTAAATGTAAAATAAGTTTTGGTAGGCTGAGTTATCCTTCTTCTTATCTCTACCTCTTGATGCCCATCTTTGGATATTTTTGGCCTTAGGTATGTAAAACACATAGCGGCTTCTTGTATAATAAGGTTTTCTGTGTCGAGTAGATGCTGTCTGATTCATTACTTTAGTTTTATCCATATTTGCTAATAGGCAATTGATAGAAGTACCCCTTTTGTATTTCGTTTTAGGCTTATATATGCCTGCTTTACAGTTTCCTTGGGTCAAGCTATGATGGTTATATCTTTGGTATATCCAGCTATTTCCATTGTACTCCTGAGCGATTTTAGGTTGGAGGTTACAGACCCAAAGGGCTCGGTAAAATCGTGTTCTGCTTTCTCATTGGACAGTCACGATCCTTTTTTAGTTTTACCGTTTGTGTTAGTATTCAAATTCTAGCATATATTACATCATTTGTCACTCAATTTGCTACCTATTTATTCGATATATATCCTATCCAACTTCTAGTACTTTTTCAGGATTTGTAAATAATTTGTCCGGTGTTGACGTTTCTGTTTTAAAACCAGACTGACATTCTCCAGTATCTGTTCCTGCCAGTTTCATTAGTCGTATATACTTCACGTGTAGTGCAGAAGACGGATATTCTCCTGCAATCTTTACGCTCTACTTTTCACAGTAACCTGTCCCGTTTTTGTAAATCGATTTGTACCAGTCATTTCTCCTCTTTCTATATATCTGTTACTAGACAACATACGATATCAAGCAACTTATATCCTGCTTCAAATGGCTCTCCTGATATATTATATACGCTAGGCGCTTAGATACTGGTAGGCTATTATTTTTCATTCCACCTAGAGTTTTCAGGACTTATTCTTTTGTAGGTGGTTTCCATTGTTTTTTAATTTATGGTTTCTATACATCCTCGATTTATTGTTGGCCTGTGTCCCTGTGTCGGTGTATAAAAACAATATTTCTATAACCTTTTTATTTTATTGTTGTTACAATCAGATGTCTTATTGAACTTTTGAGCCGTCTAGTCCGTGTCTGTACTTTTCACTTTCCTCTTATTCCTTTGACCTACAGTATCTGCTTTCCGTGTTTCATTTCGTTAACTACTTTACATTTTATGTATTAGATCGTTCTCATATCTCCTTTCCTTAAATATGGATAAAAAATAGTTAAAAAAAAAGAAACGAATGAAAGTAAAATCTATTGCCCTGGTAAATTTTAGGGGTGTACTAGTGCGACAAATACGTTTAAAAATTTTAAATCAACTTTTAAAATGTTGTTGTTTTTTAAAATTAGGTACAGTTTTTTAAAAGAACTGAAATGCGTACAAATTTGAAAATGTACATGCATGTCATTAACTTTTATTCTAGTTTTCCCTACAGATTTGTAAAAATATAATAAGCAGAACCGTTAATACAGAAATTTCGAAATTAAAATTTTGGGTACGTAAAATTTTATATAGTTTAAATTCTTAATGGTAATAATAAGGGCTGAGTTTTAGTATATCTTCTACAGTAAACAAGGGTGCCTAATAAGTGTTTAAAATTGTAGAGAGATACATCCAATAATTTTTTAGATATCGGTAAATAAACTTATTTAATTTTTCATGCCATAAACATAAATATAGTGACAAATAAGATACTGTCTTCAATTAATTCACATTTGTACGTAAAACCACAAGTTTCTAATAACTGATATTATACTATTTCTTCAAATATATGTACCTGCAATAAAGTTATACAGAACACATAGTGGCGGTGGAGTGTTTTTACTAACTTTAATAACTTGAATAAAGAGAATTTTTTGGCGTTAAGGCAAGTCACCGAAAGTATTTGAGCCTTCTTGTTCTTCAAAAAACAAAATTAAAGAAATCAAAGAATTCGTTACAGAAAAACCTTTGCTAAGAGAAACTTCAAGTATATGCAGCAATTAAGGGACGCGCTTTCATTAAGGTGTAAATTGAGGCACTGCATTCAATTACAAATAAATGAAGAGTCTCGGTACGTAAAGTTGCGGAAATATAAGTCGCTTCGCTGACGACGGAGTATGTTTTCATATTACAGCGAACTTGAAGGCTAATTAGCAAGATGTTGTTCAAACGTCCTTGAAACCACAACTTCGACATAAAAAGAATCTGTGCCATACAGACGGTACAGTTCCATTAAATGTTCTCATTATAACATTTGCCACGAAGCCAATAGATCGTAATCTGCGTAGAATTGTACAATGTATGCTTACACGCACAAAATTTAATTTCGTTTCCAACATCTTCTTATTGTTTTGGTTTTTATTATTATATTTGTAAATAAAATAATACGAAATGGCAAGACATTTGCGTTGTTATTATTGACATGCAGCGTAAGGTTGGACATATAGGCCTATCCCGGTAGCAATGACAACCAATATCAGTAAAACTAAATACATGCTAATTTCTGCATCAGAAAGGAGAAGAATGCGTAGAGGATAATTCATTTGATTTAGTTAACAAGTTCACATGCCTGGGTAACATGAAAGGTAATGCAGGGTCTATAAACACGACGATACGTGACAGGATACAATAGGAAATATTATGCCAACTGTGGACTATTGAGAAGCAAACTCATTAGTTGTTACACAAAAATGAAAATATATAAGACTCTTATCGGACCGGTTGTTACTTATGGAGGCGAAAATGAGTATTAACAAAAAAGGAAGAAAAACACTAAGATGGTTTGAAAGAAGGATTTTATGACGTGGTTATGGGCCGGTTAAAGAACATAATGAATGCAGAATAAGAAATAACCAGGTGACACATAAGCATGAGGACACTCTAACATTCGTAGAAGCTCAACGAATACATAGACTAGGTCAACTAGAATGGATGGATTATCAGCGTATGCCAAAGAAAATCCTTAGGGCGCGAATCTATAAAAGCAGAAAGAGGGGCCGCCCTAGGATAACATGTTTGGATGATGTGTTGGAAGATCTCCGAAGAACGGACGTGGGGGGTTACACTGAGATGGCAACGGATAGTAGATGTTGGGGAAGACTGGTGTTGGAAATCAGGGCTCACGTTGGGCTGTAACGCTAAAGAAGAAAAAGCGATGACAACCAGAAATCATTTATGTCAATGAGAAACTTCAAGCTGGCGATTCGCAAAACGTGACTACGATTTGCCAAAGAAGGAAAATAAGACTATGAAGAAAACACAAGATACTGTAATAAAGTTTTTTTGCCAAAATTTGAAGGGAACACTATATTGCATTTTCCGATGTACAGGTTTGTCGAGAAGGATACTTACAGCTCACCGAAATCCAACAATAAACGATTCAATACACATCCGTCGTGTATAGTAAGGGCACTGCGACTATTACTAATGACGCAGTAGTGGTTTTTGCATTGAAAAACAAAAAAATTATACTTGGTTCGCTACACGATTCATATTTTTATTAAATTAGATTATGGTTGTTATTCCTCGGGTTTTCCAGTACACATGGTGAGCTGCTATCATCCGGGAGAAATTTTTGTATAAACCCAAACTATTATCAATCCTTTGAAAACGATTAGTTTTACTCAAGGTTGCTCTTTTGACTGGCGTTAATCTCCTTACGCTGTTCTTCCTGCTTCATCCATTCCCTGTAGTACTACTTCCCGAGTCCACTTACTGTATGTTATATTTGTAAATTTTAATATTTGCAGAAGCCCTACTGTCGTCTCTAGAGCTTCCTTTGACTTTTGCTTCTTATGTTTTTGAACTGCTTCCTTTTGGTAATAATTTTTCTATACCATTAAGTACTTTTACCAATCATTTTATGCAAGTAGAACAATATTACAAGCAAATATTTAGATTTTTATTCTCTCCCCGTCAACAATGGCGAAGACTGCGCCCCTTTCCTAACTGTTGATTATCAACATCATGATTTTCCTTTCCACTTTTAAACTTGATCCATTGGTCATTATACTGTTACAACGGTCTACTGATCGTCGTATTGTACAGTGGAAATCAAAATACAAGACACCAATGAAGTCACTAATCACGAGATTCAATTATCACTATTAGAAAGTTTGTAATCAACAAGATAGCCTCTTACAAAAAATCAAATACAAATTCTTCACACGCAATGAAAATGTCAACTAATACAGTCCCGCACAATTATATAACACTTCCCCACAATACTTCAACCGCACTGGAATAAATCGCCGCTCAAACTGAACTAAGCGTAGCTGAGTGCATGTATTTATACCCCGCTGAAATTACAGAATAATCCATACTCCGCTTCAGCATTACTAGAAAACATGAGAACGTAATTGATTGCGGCCTTGCACACAGCGCGCGCGAACTGGTGAAATCTAGATCAGTCTCGGCTACGGACACGTGACAAATGTCACTTAATTGTCCTTCATCTCAGAGTAACAGCAATATGTACGCACACACACATTATGGCCGGGGTCCGCTGGAATAGCCGAGAAACACGTAGCATGTAATGTAATGTCGTAACACTGCCCACTCCTTAAGCCTATTCGTCCCGAACGGGCAAACCATCTTTGAAGTAAATACTTGGCCAGGCGATCTACATAGTACTTGTGAAAGATAATTCTCCGGTTTTCGAATTCAGTCTCATATGACCCTAAGATTAAAATGGATTATTGAAATAGATTATTAACATGTATTATTGAAATTAATTATTAAAATGGACTATTTAAATGAATTATTAACAGGAATTATTACAATAGATTATTAAAATAGATGATTAAAATGGATTAATAACCTGGATTATTGGATTATTTAATGGATTATTAAAATTAATTAATGAAATGGATTATTAAAATTAATTATTGAATTGATTTATTAAAATGCATTATTGAAATAGATCATTAAAGTAGATTATTGAAATGGCTTATAGAAATAGATTATGGAAATGAATGATTAAAATGGATCATAAAATGTTCTAAAATACATTTCTTTAATACAAATTATTGAAACGGGTTATATAATTTGTGACGGCAGCGGTATGCGAACATCTGATCTCCGTTACCAGCGGCGGACACAGCGAGCCAATCAGGGATCAGCAGCCGAGACGAGACCAACTAACGTGCTCGAAGCGAGCCAATCAGCGATCCTGGGTAGTGCATAAAACCAGGCCCGCTAGAAAATTTTGGCGCACTTCATCGCCACGCCATCGGACGCACTTCATCTCCTCTCCTCTCTCGAACGACATCGACGCGGAGTCAGCAGGAAGGAACGGCCGAAGAATAGAACCGGCGTTCTTGCGCCTTCGCCCTCATGTTCCGCGCCAGCGATAGGACGTCGCTGGGCCGGCAGCCGACTCTACAACCGATGCCGAATGAAGAGGACTGCAGTACGCCACGATCAGCGGGCGCAGCCGCCGAACATCTCAGCGCGGCACAACCAACATCAGCCTTCTCGCCACACGGTCCTTTTTAGGGCCACCAAAAACACCAGAGTGTACGATTTGCGCCATTTGTCATGCGGCAAGCCTTTTCTTCGGTGAAAAATTGTTTAATTTCCTTTCAAATTAATTTTTTCTTTAAGAATTTCTTTTAGCATATTATAAAGATTAATGAATTATGATTATAAGTTAACTTCATTAGGAAATTTATCTTTAATATTCTTAAGTTGTCTCTTAATATTTCTGCTTTGACATGTGATAATATAATAATCATAATGATCTGTATCATATGTTTTAATTAAAGGGAACATATTTAAAAAAAATTTATTGTGAGTTTGAGGAACAATATTTGGCTTTAAATTCTCAATAAAATTGTACTAGATATCTGTGAGACTGCTGTGCTCATCTATAAGATCACTTGCAGTATTAGCTACTTGCTTTAAATAATTAATCTCTTTAATTTTATATTTCACCATGCTTGATATATTTTTCTTTAATTTTATATTCACCATGCTTTCTAATGGATATAAGAACATCTACAAATCCCCAATCTTGAAACTTCTCTGCTAATGGCATATTCGAATTTATAATTAGAGGCTCATTAATAAAAACAGTATGAAGATGTAAATTTTCTAAGTGTAACTGGGAGTTACTCTTTAGATCTTCATATATTTTACGATATTATTCTTGAACATTATCTTGAAGTGCCTTTCTAAAGCATGTATTCCAAAATATCGCAAATACATTTTCCCTTAAACCAAGGATTATTATTTTCGTCAATTACCATGAACACATTCCTTCCATAGAACATAAGCTGGCTATTATAAATATCAATTAGCGAATTGATGTTTGTAGTTGTTTATTTATATAGATGAAAATTTAGCTAAAAAATATTACTTGTGAGCTTAGTTTTACTCGTTTTAAATTTAAACATAAAAAATATTATTAAGCCTCTTGTTTTTTAATAAATTACCCTTCTCATCTTGAATTGAAATAATTATTTCTTTAATCTGTTTAAAATGTTTCCTAATAGGTACATAATGGATTTCATTAGGTTTTTCATTAATTTTACTTTGGTAACTAACATTAGGAAAAATCGAAGATAATATTTCTGATTTTTTGTGTCTATGGATATCAGTAGAATGATTAGTAATCGATGGTTTAACTAAATTATAATGAATTTCTATAACATCAAATGTTATCAATTTTGGTAATGCAGTAACAGTTTTCTCTTCATTTTCTTTTAATTGAGTAGCATTATTTCCAAAGATTAATAAGTGTGATAAGTAGCCCTCAGTGCTAGAACCCATAGGAGATTTAATTGTTAGACTCATGTTAGTATTTATAGTTATTTTAAAATGTTTAATATTAGACATTTTCTTTACGTCTTCTTCTTTAATTGAATCTATATTCGCCTGGAAAAATGTTTTTAACTTTCTCTCTAGATTTTTAATAGAGTAATCACCCTTAAAAATGGTAAATAAATAGCCACCATTTCTTGTTGAAAACCTGAATAGATTCTTTCGTTTCTCGGAAATGTTCGAAACAAAATGGTCAGAATAAAATCCTACTACCGCTAATCCATAATTTTCATTTTCATCCAATTGGAGAGTTGATCTAAAGTTAATTTGAAAATTGAATTATTTTCATTCAAATTAAAAAGTTACAATTTTATTGTATCCTGTTTTAATTTGTAAGAAAAAAAGAAGGAAACTTCAAAAGTAGGTTTACAGATAACTGTATATGATTACAAAGATAATTATGAAGAGGAAACTATTGTTAAGACGGTCTACTTGGACGTCGTATGGTACAGTGGAAAACAGAATACAAGACACCAGTTACGTCACTAATCACCAACTTCAATTACCACAGTTAAGCAGTTCGTAATTGACAAGACAGTCTCTTACAACAAATAAAATAAAAATTGTTCACATGTAATAAAATCTCAACTAATATAAAACACAAATGTCCCGCACGATGATAAAACACAACACTTCACTAATAACCACTTGAACGCACTCAGAAATTGCAAGACAACTAACTCGAAACGCATTGTTCTGTAAAAAACACATTAGTAGTCTGTAAGGTCGTAACACTGCCCCCTCATTAAGCCTGTTCGTCCCGAACTGGCAAACCGTCTCTGAAGTAATACTTAGCCAGGCGATCTAAGTGGACAACCTTGAACTTTCGCTGTCCCTCCTATTGAATCCGGTAAACAACATCGTTGATTCTTTTTTCCACAGTATAGGGTCCTTCCCAGTTAGTTTGCAACTTAGGTGAGCAACCACAACGGCGCATTGTGTTGAACAACCAAACCTGATCTCCTTCTTGGAATCCGACACTATTGCTACGACTGTCATACCGAGTTTTCATTTTATCACTGGCAATCTTCAGCTGTCCTCTTACCAAGCGATTCATTTCTTGCAGTTGGTTTTATAATTGCGAGGAATAGTTCTGTGGTTTTTATGACTGAGTCTCAGGTGATCCGAATATCAAGTCCCCAGGAAGACGAATTTCCCACCCAAACACCAATTTTGCTGGATTCATGCCGGTTGTGTCATGTACCGATGATCTATACCCATGAGGAATAGTGGTATACGTTGGTCCCAGTCTGTTTGGTTGTCGTCAACAACCTTCGAAAATGCTGCTTAAGTGTCCTATTGAATCTCTCAACCATCCCGGCCGACTGAGAATGCAGAGGCATTGTCCTGGTCTTTCAAATTCCGAGTAGACGGCATAATTCTTTAAGCACTCCTGATTTGAAATTTCTTCCTTGATCCGTATGGATTTCCAAGGGGCTCCATAACGGTAACAGAAGTTGTGAACTAACTGCTTTGCCACAGTGGTAACCTCCTGATTTGGAATTGCGTAGGCTTCCACCCACTTAGTAAAGTAGTCGCCTACAACCAAGATTTACAGGTTTCCATCGGCAGTAACTGGGAATGGTCCAGCAATGTCTATGGCAATTCTCTTTAAAGCCAGTCCAACGTTATACGGTCTCATTTTTCCCCTGCTTCTGGTTTGTGTGCCCTTGCTTGCAGCACATATTTTACACATCCGAACCCATTCCTTTACGTCGTGGCGGAGACGAAGAGAATGGAATCGCTTCCGTATTTTGTCAAGGGTTTTATTAACGACAAGATGGCTTCCAGATGTTCCATCATGCATCTCCTTCAAAACAGACTGCACTTTACTTCGGGGAACTATCAACTGCATGACAATATGCAGTTTTCCAAGCCCTTTTCAGCAATCCGTTTTCTAAGGTAAGAAATTCCAATTGTGCCCAGTAGCCCTTCAGCACTTCCGAACCATAGCAGATATCTTGCCAATCCGGGCGGCGACCTTCCTCTTTTGCTCTCAAGATCGGTCCAATGTCTTCATCAATCATCTGTTCTTGTCGACAGACTTGTGTCGTCCAGCCGTCTGCCAGAAAATCTACAGTGATGGATTGAACATGTTCGGTTAAGTTTTGTTCTTCCTTTCTGTGGCAATGTCGGCAGTCTTCCGGGCACGGTCTTCGTGATAAGGCATCTGAATTACCATGCAGGCGCCCCCGCCGATGTTGTACTCTTTGAAGTTGTACTCTTGCAGTCGTTCGAGTCACCTTACGAAATGTTCTTTCGGATGTTTAAACCTCAAGAGACATGCAAGCGCGGCATGGTCGTTACGTAGTGAAAACTCTCTCCTATAGAGGAATTTATGGAGGTGCTCTAAAGCTCTGACAATTGCCAACAACTCTCTCCTTGTAACACAATAATTTTTCTCTGGTTTAGAAAGCTTCTTGCTGAAATCCGCTATTACTCGTTCTTCACCGTTCTGCACTTGAGACAAAACTGCTCCTAGACCAGTATTGCTTGCGTCTGTGTTTACGATGTACTTCCTTCTGAAGCTGGAAAAGCAAGAACATAATGCAATCTGTAAAGTCCTAAATGCTTGGTCACACTCTCTCTACCACTGGAAGTTTCGTTTATTTTCCGTTAGCTCATGTAGTGGTTTACTAATAGTAGCAAAGCCTTTCACGAAACGTCTGTAATATGAGCATAACGCCAGGAAACTCTGAACTTCGTGTTTGCTCTTCGGCACTGGCCAGTCTCTTACGGTGTCTACTTTATTAGGATCCATGCTAACACCTGCTGCAGAAACCAGATGGCCCAGATACTGTATTTCCTTCTGCAATAGAGAACACTTCTTCGGGCTCGGCTTCAGTTGGGCAATTTGAATTCTAGTTAGAACCTTCCTAAGGTTTTCCAAATGGTCTTTGAAAGTCTTCCCGATAACTATGACATCGTCTAAATAAACAAGGCTAGTTTTCCACATCAGGCCTCGGAGTACCATTTCCATCAATCATTCTAATATTGTCGGTGCATTACAGAGTCCAAATGGCATGACGTTAAATTGGAATAAGCCATTTGGGGTCGAGAAAGCTGTCTTTTCCTTGTCTTTTTGATGAAGACCCACTTCCCAATATCCACTCTTTAGGTCCAATGTGGAATACCACTGTGCTCCGGACAACGTGTCGAGTGTATCGTCAACGCTAGGTAATGGATAGCAGTCTTTCTTTGTAATGTTATTTAACCTCCGGTAGTCTACGCTGAAACGGAATCCACCACCCTTCTTTGCTACCAGCACTACCTGAGAAGACCAAGCACTTGACGAAGGTTCGATTACTCCCTCTGTTAACATGTCCTGTACCAACCGAGACATTTCCTCTTGCTTAGATAATGGAGGCCTTCGAGGAGCTTGGCTTATCGGTGTTGTGTCCCCGGTATTGATGCGATGTTGTACAAGAGACGTTCTTCCTAATGACTGCCCACGATTTGCAAAAGAATCTTTAAACTATTGTGAAAACCGTCTGAGTTCTTTTACCTCACTACTTGAGAGGTTGTTAGAAGATCTGTTCAATAATTCCTGCAGTTCCTCTGGTAATTTGAAAGTATACGAAGCACAGGATCTTTGTTGCGTTATTCCGGGTACCCAGGCCACAGGAGTCAATTTTCCTAGGAGCGTATTGCTTTGTAAAGTGACAGCTTGATCCAAAATATTCGCAACTCTAATAGGTACATTACGGTTTCTTCAGGTTTTACTAAAGTCATGGAAGTTAGTATGCCCGGTGTGCTGACTACCTGGGATTCGAATACAGAATACTGGTTGCCCCTACTATCTACCTCGGTTCTAACCATGAATTTCTTTTCGAAGTTTGGCGGAACAGTTACGGCCACATGGATTATGACATCCATCGATTTTTCTGATGTAGTCATTGTGAAGAGTATTACCTATTCTCCGATTCTCAAGACATTGTTTTTGAAGTCGACTATGAACCCATATGCGTTTATAACGTCCACACCAAGATTTGCTTCATCCACAATATGTGCAACAAGTACTTGATGACGAAACTCAAGTCGACCAAGGCGTAGGTGTATCTCCACTTTTTCATACACTTTTACACGCCGTCCTGTAGCTGCTCGCAAGCTGCAAGAGCACCAGATCTATCACCACGTCGGGGCGCACAACAGAAACTGTTACGCCTGTGTCAACTGTAATCGAGGTTGGCCTTTCTTGAACAACTCCAGTAACCACCAAGCTCCCGCTGTTTTTCTGAAGTGTAGAAATTGCGTATTGTCTAGGGGCTTTGTTCCTCCAGTTACTCAGCACACGCCCGACTACTGCTTATTTCCCTGCAGCTGAATTCTTACCTGACAATCTCGTTGTAGACATGAACTGCCCCTACTGCAGGCAAAGTGACTTTCTCTATTAACTTATTTTCTTCGTCTTTTTCTGTCTTTATCATTGGTACAGTCTGCTCACAATGTTGTTTTGGCTGTATCTTCAGGCACTGCTCAACTTCACTTTTAATTTTTTTCTCTTATGTTTGCCATTGAGTTTTCTACTGCATATATTTTATTTGACACAGATTCTTCTATGACATATTTTGTAGACATCGATTCATCTATGACAGATATTTTTCTAGACATCGATTCTTCAAAAATCGAGACAGATTTTTCTATTTCAGCTTATTTTAATGTCATTGATTCTTGTACCTCCAATATTTTAGTAACTTTGTTTTGTATAGTTAAAGGAGTAGCGTCAGTTAGTTTGTCTCCGTTTGAGACAAGAGACCGGAGGACCAGCCAATTGAAATTTAGGGGAATTGGCACTCGTGACTGTTTATAATAATAATGTAAGATTAGGAGACTTAAACGTGGCCCTGATGGAAAGATACCTGCTAGCTAGCAGCTTTCGTAGCAGTACAAACAAAGATGCAAAGATAACCTTTAACCAACTTGGAAGTTCGTAACTTGCTGGTTTTCATCATCATCGGACCGGCGAAGTCTACGCCCACTGAGCTAAAGGCGCCTGAAGGCTGGAGACGGAAATCAGGCAAGTCGGACATCATGGGCTGCCGTGGCTTGGCACGGTGACAGCAATACCGGATGCTTAGCATTATACTCCAGATGTGATCGACGAATCCGGCCGCCCACCCTGAGAACACCCCGGGTGTCGACAAGAGGTGATAACGAACATCAGGAACTAGAGACGTGCTTAATAGATTGTAGTCGTTTGAGTTCGGAAGCAAAGTAATATTGCTGCGTGATCTTGACGCAAATTAGAGTAACTTCATTCAATTCAGGCACAGTAAACTTCAGATCCAGAAAACGTGTTTGGATTCGGCGAGAATGTTGAATAAAGCGTCGAACATAGGCGACAACTCGAATGAGGCGGTTAAACGTAGAAAATCTCTGAATGACTTCCAGAGAAGAGTCGTCATTAGTAGTGGTGATTAAAGAGGAGTTCGCACAGCGAAGCTCGGGAACTTCGGAAGGAATAGACGGTAATGCTCGATCAGTCCATGAGGACACGACTGGGAGTCGCGAGTTGTGCAGTGTCCCGAGTCTCAGATAGGACTCCTGCCACTGGGTAAGTTTGAGTTCCTTTTGTATGTTTTACCTACTTATGGAGGGCCTGAAGCGACCTGCGATTGGTGGATTATACCACCGGGGCTAATAAACGAGGTCGCTTCCAGGACTCACCTGGTCGCGGGGTGTATTTACCAAGTCCGGCAATGAGGGAATTGTGGTGTTACTCTTTCGGAACGAACATAGAATCTACGCGCCAGGCGTCTCACGGTGTCATCAAAAGAGCGGACACCGAGTCCTCTCCTCAAAAGACGTGAAGAGTACTCCGGGGGACTTTACACGCAAGCTTCAGTCCCCGGTCGAGTACGCGCTGGAGCGCTGACCTATAACCATGAGCAAGGTATCTCCAAACAGGACAGGCATAGGTAATCACGGGCAACACGTACTCATTACTCGTAGTTGACTATGAGCTTACCTACCTGGGGGTCATTGCCGGATTAGATAGCACAGGCCAGAGTCTACTGAGTTGCGCCGAAGCGCGTTGTCGGATATACTGAGTATGGGTTCGCCAGGTGAGTCGGCAGTCCACGTGGAGCTCGAGGTACTTGACGCTATTGGTCCAGGGTACCTCAACGGGGCCTACTTTAAGCGGCCGAGGCCGCTTGCGTTTTCCCGAGAATATTACCGCGGCACTCTTGGAAGCGTTAACGGCAACTCTTCAGTCATCGGTCCACCCGACATACGCGTCGAGTTGGCGCTGGAGCTTGATTGCCGCATAACTTGCCTTCGGCTCTGCGGCAAATGCCGCAGTGTCGTCCGCGAACAGCGACAACTTTACTCCAGGAACACGGGGCGTGTCGTTGGCAAACAGCGAGAACAGGAGAGGCCCAAGTACACTTCCCTGAGGGACACCAGCGGTAATACGCCTCTCCGAAGAGAGAGCGTGGTCTACTCTCACTCGGAAGCTACGGTCTCGCAGAAAGCTGCCGATCAAGTGAACGTAGCAATCTGGGAGAAGGACTTCCGTTAATTTGTAAAGGACACCCTCGTGCCACACGCGGTCAAAAGCTGTCTCTACGTCCAGGAAGATCGCAGTCGTATGTTTGCCCTGGCAGCCAGCCTCGGTAATGCATTCCACGAGTCTCATCAGCTGATGAGTCGAGGAGTGCAGCTCACGAAAGACGAACTGTTCGGGGATCAGCACGTCCAGTCTTTCAAGGTGGTCGCGGATCCTACGCTGGATCAATCGCTCGAAAACCTTGGACGTCGCGGACAAGAGGCTGATGGGTCTGAGGTTTCCCGCGCGAGAAGAATTCTTTCCCGGCTTGGGTATCACTATAACTGTAGCCGTTTTCCATTTCACCGGAAAGTAGGCCAGTCTGAGTCATTTATTGAACAGATCAGAGAGGAACTGTATTCCTCGCTCCGGAAGGCGATGGAGTGCTGAATTCATGACTCCGTCTGGGCCAGGCGCCTTCCGGGGTTTGAGCTGAACAATCCTCTCAGAGACCTCCTCCGGCGAGATGGGCTCCGGCTGGACTGTGATACCGGCCGATAGAAAGCGCTCTAACTCGCGGCAGATTTGCTCAGTGAAAGCCGGGTTCTTGGATGGGTTGGGAGAGAACTGTCCCTCTAAACTGTCAGCCAAGAACTCTGCCTTCTCGAGGGGGCGTCCAAGGGGTTGACCGCCGAGTCCTACCAGTGCGGGGAGAGGCGAGCGTTTACGCTATTCCGTTAGGCCACTGGGAATCCGCTAGACATTACGGTTCTCGGCAGGGCCATCCATCTGTGTTACAGCTATCTCCCAGTTACGTCTACGGAACACCAGCGTGTCTCGACGCAACTTGCCGGTCGCTCTGTTAAACGCAGCCTTGTCGGCCGGGTCACGAGTCCTCTGCCAGCGTCTCCGGAGGCGATTCCCCTTGCAAGCGAGCTGAGACACCTCTTCGGGGATCCACTGATAGTCGGGCGTGAGCCCCGGCTTCATCCAGGAGGACACGTCTACCGCCGAGACTACTGCTGTGTCGAATAAGGCAACTGCCTCGTCGATATGCTGGGTAGTGTCGAGTGGTATATGCTCAGGTAGGCGGCGACTGAATGCCGGGCTAAAGCGTTCCCACTCGATTACCCGCCGCTCGTCGTGGACGGTAGAGTGCTGGGTAACTAGATGCACACTGATGAGGCAATGGTCCGAGGACAGTTCCGAAATGACGGAGACGTGGACCGGGCAATAAACGCCCCTGACTGCTGCAATGTCCAGTACGTCATGGCGGGAATTAGCCCTCGGGGGATAGTAGGTAGGCCCGGTAAGACCCATGACTGTGACCCGAGCCGCATGAGCGTACCTGCGTAAGCGGGCCCTGTTTTGGTTCACCAAGCGGTTCCCCTAATCAGGTGCTTACAGTTCAGGACTACCCTTCTTTGTGCGCCAAAGACGGCCTCTAGATCGTTCGACAGGAGCTGCGTTTGTGGAGGCTTGTATGCGGAAACCATGAGTAGACCGCCGACAGCACCATGGAGCTCAACCGCGGTGCACTCGAGGTTGCGCCGCTGAGGCAGGACAACGCGGTGATGGCGAAGACTCGCCTTCACTGCGATGGCAGTACCCCCTCCTGCGCGACCCGACCCGACGTAGCACATTAGCACACGTAGTTAGGTAGTCGGAATCGACGATGCGGGGTCAGGTGCGTCTCACCAAGAAGAAGCACGTGGGGCTTGTGACGGGCAACGAACTCTAAGAGTTCAGAATGCCGGGAAACGAGACCGTTGGCGTTCCACGTTACGAGCTCGTGGTCTCGCTTGAGGGATTGCGTGGTTGTCCGTTGTTCATAACAGACCAATAACACGGCAAGCTTCCACCAAGAGGAGGAATTTTTCTTGGGGCGAGGCTGTTGCTAAGCGTTCGTTGATTTTTCGGAAAGTTTGGGCTACTTTTTGCAAGTCGTAGCTTGCCAGAAAGTCGGAGACGACGGCGAGATCATCGGTAGATGATTGTGAAGAACGCTTGGCGGCAGCTGCATAGCCTAGGCGTGGCGAGGTGGTGGAAGCCTTGGGGGCAGGTTCTGGAGCGGGTGGTCGCTCTGACGTTTGGCGGACAGGATTGGGTCCAGTGGCAGGTATTGGCTCGCCCGTGTCCTTGGCCTGAGGTCCTTTACCTTTCTTGCCTGATCTGAGGTAGCGAGGCTTGGGTGGCGGCGGCAGTGGAGGATCAATTTCCTCATCATTCTGCGGCAACGGGACTTTTCCATACGCTGGTATCTCGCGTTCCGTTTCCGAGGGTGCGGTTTCAGGTGTAGTCTGTTTAGATTTGCTCGGGCTCACTGCACTAGGTGGTTTCGGAACCGGAGCAGACCTAGGGGCTGGTTTCCGTGCCACAGGCTCAGAGGCTTTGGCCGATGTTACTGGCTGCACAGTATGTCGAGGCTTAGGCTGGACAGGCTTTACTAGTTTCTCCAGCTGCTCTTTGTAGATAGAACAGCGCCTGTTATTTGCAGCATGGGCGCCTCCACAGTTTATGCAATATCTGTGATTGTCAGGAATAGCACAGGCCTGCGTTAAGTGATCGAGTCTGCACCGGACGCAGGTCGACGCGTTCCGACAAGCAAAGCTGCTGTGGCCGTACCTCTAACACCTGTGGCATTGGGAAATCTTCCCGGTATAACGGCAGGGCTGTACGCTAACGCAGAGCCCGAATAGCCGTTTTAAATCTAATAGGGCCTGGGTGGGTTCGGCCTTCTCCACCTGAAGTCTAGTAAGGGGCAGGAGTCAACGCGAGCCGTAGGTTGTATACAACCGAGAGGCTGCCACAACCTTGTAGCCCGTGTCGCGCAGTTCGTCAAGGACGACCTGCGGATCGGCCTGTATGTATAGCCCCCGAAGAACGAGGGCTACAGACTTGATTCGGTTGAGGGAGTAAGTGTGGAACTGGAACGATTCTTGTTCCAGCCACTGGATCACTACGAATTGTTCCGATGCGCTGCGGCAGATAACGCGTACAGTCTCGCTCGCTAGGAGTTTGACAGAAGCGTTATCTGCCAGCGCAACGACCTTGCGGAGTCGGCGACTAAAGCCGATAATGTCCTTAATGTTCGTGACGAACACCGGCGTGATCCTTCCTTTAGAGGTGCGGCTAGGCGCAACCTCAGCGGAGGCTTGGAATTCCGCCGAGTCCATAACCGAACTCAAGGAAGCCATTGAGGGAGACTTCCTCGGCTTGCCACCGTGCCCTACTACCATCCAGTCGGTGGAAGCCGAGGTCTCCATGTCGGGGGAGTCAGACTCCGGTTGGGGAACGGGGCTGCCTGGCCTACTAGCGGCCGTGCAGCCGGAAGGTCCGGCCTTGACGGGCTCTGGTGGCCCTAATAAGGACCGATCGCAATCTCGATCTTTCGCGGGTTGAGCAGGGCTTCCCGCGCAAGTCGTAGGGTTCCAGACTGGCCCAAGTGGCCGGCCGGGGGGCTCGTCGCTGCCGCACAGCGCAATAGCGACACTATCAGCTGGTCTACTGCTGACCACCTCAGCTCTTTGGACAGTGGGTATCCGGGGGCCGAACTGTGACACCGTCAAAGTGGCGGCGCAACCCGCATCTCTATTTGTGAGTCCTACTTTCGGACTCCCCGGATTCCGCTGGGTAGCACTACCTGAACGAATTAGGCCTACCTGCACTGTGCGGCACGTCCCAGTCGTGCGTGGCGTTGGCTCGTCGTCTTGCAGGCAAAATCTCTCAAAATCTCTCAAAATCAACACCATCTCAAACTCCCAAAATCGTTGTAAAGTCGAGTTCAGCGGTTCAAGTGTGGATAATAGCGAGGTAGTGCATGATTTCTGCGCAGAGTTCAAGTTATTCGGCATCTGTCCAAAAATAACCCAACCAAAGATGGTGTTACGTGCCATTGGCTGACCCTTAATAATTGTAGGAGGCGTATCTTGAATCAATTCACTGTAGATATCTGAGCCGAGTAATAAGTCGACGGGAGCGGGGCGATTCCATTGCCGATCGGCGAGTTTGAAATTCGAGAATTTTCGTAGCGTAGAATCTGGAAGTAGAGCGGCAGGTAGATGACCAACTATGTGCGGAACAGCCAATGCATGGGAGGAGAGACGTGACTGAGGAGATTCTGAAGTGCGGATGTCGAAACGAACGGAGCCCTTGACTCGTGAAGTGGAGTCGTCAATACCGACTAATTGACTGGCGCTTCGATCAACATGTAAATTCAATTTCTGAACGGCTTGAGACGTGATGATTCTGGCTTCAGAGCCGGAGTCTAAGACAGCGCGCAGAGAAATTATATTTCCAGTGGAATCATAAACTTGAACCATTGCAGTTCTCAGTAAAACAGTGTGATTGCCTGTGCGGCACGACAAATTAATACTTAGTCTCAGGATCTAGATAATTGTAAGCTAACGAAAACAGTAGAAAATCCTTCAAATCGATCTCCGAAATAAGTTCTAATACGCTAATAGCATTATTATGCGCAGATAAAAATCGTTGGTGACCCTCATAACTGGGTTTTGAATTCAGTTCAAAGGTGGCAATCTCATTAAAGTAATAAGTAGCCAAACGGCGCTTGTTCGAGTAGCCATTAATTATGGCATTGTACGCAACATCAAAATTTTCTGGAGTTATCGGTAGACTAGTGATGATCTGGAGGGCTTCCCCTTTCAAGAAACTTCTCAAAAATTAAAATTTCTGTACATTAGAAAGAGCAGGATTTTCATGAACCGATGAATTGAATAGCGCGATGAAATTTTGATACTGCTTAATTCACCTGAAAATGTAGGAATCTGCACCTTCGCAAATTAGCGATGGATGATAAATGCAAATTATTGAATTCGCGCACATCAGGTTTCACTTCAGTGTTTTCAACTGGGGCAAGCATAACCAGTTGGCTGTAGACTTCATTAAATTTATTTTGAAATCACGTAACTTAGTGACAGTAACATTCGTGTTAGTACCAGAAATAAGCGACTTCAATTGCGATTGATTTTGAGAAAATTCTTTATAAAGATGGTCAATCCTGCTTGACAATTTAGGTGGCAACCTGCCACTACCTGTGGCAGTGTTATGAATAATATTCAATGATTTAATAACCTGAGTTTGTAATGCTAACAGGTCTGCAGCGGTTTGTTCCATTTTCTTGGATTGTAATCTAGTAATCACTGGCATGCACGAAGAGATGAACTACAATAGCTGTACTTAACTGCAAAACGTAAATAACGATTCGGTAAACTTAGAGAAGTTCGGATAATCCACACTTGGATAAACGGAACTTTAGTCCGCAGTCACATAAACTAACTTAATGACACTAACATAAATATGTAAAAACGCCGAAAATAAAATTTAATGTTTCTTAAGTAATTATTTCGAGGCATAAACAGTTCGCTAATTATTGTTAGAACACAGCAATTAAACATATACACCAAAGCAACTGTTCAATGTTCGTTGAGTAGTACGCTATCACAATGTAAACAAACACTTTCATCGGTTGTGAATGCGAGCTGCTATTGACAAAGGAAAAGGTCAGGTTAGATTCGGCAACCACGTGTTTGCCGGCCAACAAGGAACGAGGAATATAACTGGAGCAAAATGGCGGATTGTACAAGGAAAATGCTACGATAAACTGGGAACAGTGTGACCACGTGTAGTCAATACGAAACGAATGAAATTAAAACCATAAAATGTCATTAACGCTCTGTAAATCCTTGAATCACTAATAAATTATTTCACATCCGGCCCGGTTGGACCATGTTTTGTATAGTTTAAGGGTAGCGTCAGTTAGTTTGTCTCCATTTGAGACAAGAGTCCGGAGGACCAGCCAACTGAAATTTAGGGGAATTGGCACCCGTAACTGTTTATAATAATAATGTAAGGTGACGAGACTAACACGTGCTCCTGATGGAAAGATACCTGCTGGTTAGCGGGTAGACGAGGTTATGTCCTTCATAATCGTGGCGACGTGGACACAGAAATCTCCTTCTTGTAGTTGTAACCGAGAAAATTTGCACTTTTCACTCGCGAGCTGTTGTG
Organism: Magicicada septendecula; assembly: GCA_034769895.1. Taxonomy (NCBI): domain Eukaryota; kingdom Metazoa; phylum Arthropoda; class Insecta; order Hemiptera; family Cicadidae; genus Magicicada; species Magicicada septendecula. Next base: position 359,212,512 of record CM068376.1, on the reverse strand, counting down.
AACAAATTAACGCAAAAAACAATTAACTAACGAAAAGCGTAAATGTTGGGGCTTTATAACAAAGCAACGAGAGACGGGCCGGAACAACGGCAACGGGGCGTGGGAAGATAGGAATAGCTATGAATAGTAGTCGGCAGAGCGCAGCACGTATTAAAGGACGTACTATCAATAGTTGCAATGACATAAATATAACAATCAAATTAAAACGCATGACCTGTCCCAAACAAACTTGCTTATTAAGCTCACCTTGTAGGAGTCCCAATTCTGCGGTACTGTGTTCTTGCAACTGTTTTTGCATAGCTTCAAAAAGAGCTTCCGTTTTATCTGCTTCTTGCTCATTTTTTTCATCCTGTCGTTTTCCTGCTTCTTCTTTTTCTTGTTGTCGTTCTTCTTTTTGTCGTCCTTTTGCTTCTTCCTGTATCTGCAGCAGCAGCGTTTAGTAAGCTTCCATTATCTGACTGGCATCCATGTTTACAGATTAATTACGAATCTACACTAGCCTTTTACAACGTTTCCACTGTTAACGGTTCTGTCGCACTTCTGACACACTGTTACGACGTCTACTTGGTCGTCGTATGGTAGAGTGGTAAACAGAATACAAGACACCAGTTACGTCACTAATCACCAGCTTTAATTACACAGTTAAAGAGTTTGTAATTGACAAGACAGTCTCTTACAACAATTAAAGTTAAATTGTTCACATGCAATAAAATGTCAACTAATATAAAACACAACTGTCCCGCCCGTTGATAAAACACAACACTTCACTAATAACCACTAGAACGCACTCAGCAATTGCCCGACAAATAACTCGAACCGCACTGTAATATATAGCAATTCAAACTGAACTGAACATATCTGAGTACTTGCATTTATACCCCACTGAGGTTCCAGAATATTCGCTAACTGGACGTCAAGAAGGCAACAAGAAAACACCAGAACATAACTGGTTGCGTCCTTACACACAGGAGGCGTAGACCGGTGAGTCCCGGTACAATCTCGCAACGCATGTCGAGGATCACGTACGCCATGACATTATAGCCTGATTCCACTGGTCGTTCGAGAAACACGTAGATTGTTCTATAATGTCGTAACACTATTATTTCTTTCCAATAAAATATCTAATAGGCCTACTGGGGAGTTCAGGATCTGGTAAAACAACTTTGTTATTATATTTTATATATAATAATTCAATTCCATGTAACAATCTATACGTTTTCATTAAGTCATTAGAACAGTAAGCTTATAGGAAATTACAAGAGAGAGATAAGAACGTTGAGAAAAAAAATTTTCAAAAACTATAATATTTTTATTCTAATTGTGACGATATGATAAATGTAGGTGATTGTTATCCTAATTACATATTATTTTTGATTATTGCTTACTACAAAATCAAGATATAATTACAGAGTATTTCGTTTGAGGAAGAGACAAGAATATTTCTTGTGTATATTTGAGCCAGTGCTATTCAGTGATTGATTTGAGAGTGATCACAAATAATCTAAATATGATAATGTTTATATTTAAGCAGACCAAACATTATACTAAATTTATATTTGATGACTTCGTAGGGAGCGATATGACATTTCGTAAGTTCATGGAAAGCTGCTATAGATGTTGGTCTAAAGATTATGGATTTCTTTCTATAAATCTAATTTTGAAAGCCAATATTGAGAAATATATGGATAAATTTGTGGCTGTATCGTTGTGACGTTCATGTTTACGTTATTGTTCACGTTCGCGTTTACGTTCAAGTTTGACGTACTTGTTAAATATTTTGTCTCCCTCTAAGTGGAGACTTCAAAGGGTTCTGAAATAACCGTTTAAAAATCTAAGAAACTAGATTCTATAGAGAAGTAATTAATTGAGAAATTCAAACAAGCTCAAAACAAAGAAGCCCTATATAATGATTAAATTAAACAAAAGTCTTTCGAGCCAATTACGAAGGCTATAGGAAGCTTTGATTCAAATATTAAAGGTGTCTTAGATCGGAATCAAAATTTAAGGGATTTAGCACCAGAAGACAGAGAGAGACCAAAGGAGAAGAACATGTTACTCGTCTCAGAATAAGGGAAACAGGTAGAATCAATACCGACAGACACATAACATCTATTGCGATGGCCAAGGGTCGCATAGAATAAGTAGTCGGTTATCAAATATTGGAATGCTTCGAATTTATTATAGATTTGTTTTTTAAATTGCAATAATAATTTACTATTGTTTCAAGTAACAAATAAAATTACTTAACTATCTGGGTTAAACTATTTTTACCAATTTAAAATAATTTTCCCTTACACTCTAATTACATAAAAATGTAAAATATACGAGTTCTTTTGAGTTTACGTTTATGAATGTTTTTTTATACAAATAATTTCACGTATTAAAAGTAAAGAATACTCTAGTAAACTTGAAGTGTACTTTTAAATGCCTATGCGGACAATCTAGTTTTATACCGACTAAGCACTATAGCCTAAGGTTTGCTGCACTATACACTGTTTAATGTACTCGCAAACTTTCTGACACCCGTGTGCTCGTACACGAAACGTTTAGACGGGCACAGGGGGAGACTGAATTATATCCCACAAGGAATAAAATCAAAATGAGATATTAGTCAAATCTCAAGAGTTCATTGGATGAAAAATTCCCTTACCGTGCAGCTTCAGTAAAGATAACGTTTGCAGCATGACAAAAAATCCACATTGTTCTAATTTAAAAAATAATCATGTATAAAATAAAAATAAAATGACATCAAGGAAAACTACTATAAAAATTAAACAAGGACCACAGTAAAGTGAAATCATAGTTCAAAGAGATAAAATAAATTAAAACCAACCATGCAATATATAATAAATTATAGGAAAATAATGATAGTCCAATGTATAAAGTAATTATACCCAGGTAGTATAGGAGCATGTAAGGAAATACCCAGAATAAACAAACCTCTATAATAAAGGGACAACTTTTGGAAGAAAAGCTATTATAAAAATAGAAACCCCCAAAAAATTTAAATGTCCATAAGAAAAGTATAACACAATAAAATAAGAATCAATGTAAAGTATGTGTAAGTAAAGGTTCTAGATATATAACTAAAAGTGTACCAGTGCAATTTATTTTCATAATGAAAAGCAAATCCTAATGATCCCCTGTAAGTGAGGTTCTTGATCTTATAAGACTAGTTAAAATGAATAGAAATAAGATCAGAGAACAACAGTGGACCAGTGCAATTTATTTTTGTTATGAAAATCTACTAATGATGATCCCATGTAAGTGCTGTTCTTTATCTCACAATATTAGATAAAATGACTAAAAATGAGAGAAGAAAATGCAGTAAATAAGGAAGTGAACAAGGGGAAATCCCTAAACTAAAACAAAAAACTGCAAAAGACTGCATAAAAATTAATTTTAGTAAATAATTTAAATGAAAAAACAGTTGTGTTTTGTTTATATTAACAGTTCATTGAACTCAAGGCTTGAATGTTTGAGATTGAGTATAATTTTTTTGTTATAGAATATTTATTATGTTTTAATGATATCAATTAATAATAAACATTACTGTAATTAATTAAGGGCAATTAAGTTAAGATTTTATAAGATTTATATGTCAGAAAGGGTATTAGCAATCTGGAATAATAATAAGCATTGTAAATGAACTAACATAAAATCTAGGCCAAATGGTAAATCTCACCAACATTATAATTAGTAAATAAGTTAAGGAAATTAATTAAATTGATGAAAATTGTATAATGTAAATCAATCACTATCACTGTGTATTATAACTGTAACAATACTTTGTAAAGGTATTGAAGGAATGTATAAAATATTATTAGAAAAAATGCAAGTGTAATAACACTGGAATCTAAGGGGAAAGCCTGAATTAAAGATAATATTTAAATTAGTTAACCAAATCATAAAATTACAAAGAATTAAAGAAAAATAACCATTTTAATTCAATCAATGATCTTGTTCAATGATAATTAGAACATGACAGAAATTGTAAACCATATAATGGCAGGAAGTACAATAGTTAAAGCCTACATCCAAATATACTGAAAATATGACTTTTTGAGTTAGAAAATCATTTTTGAGTTAGTAAAGTATATCATGTTTGATATTAAATAACGCAGAATTAAATAAGGAAATTGGATATGTAATTAGTATTTAATAAGAATAAATAATAAGCAAAATGTAATTAATCATATAATGTAAAAATCAATTATTTCGTTCAACATATAATTGAAGCGAAAATGCCAGATGATTAAAACAATGTCATTTTAATATTAAATCAGCCAGGACCTTTTATATGAAGAAGAAAGAGAGTTAGTTGATTGTTACACGTTGAGATGCACACATCGGAACGATCTCACGCAAATTAATTACTTACAAAAGATAGAAAAATAATTGGATACGAACTAAACCTAGTAAAATTAAACCAGAGAAATTGAAAAATATGAGTCAACACTGAGTTCCAATGGAATAAACCAGATTAAACTATTTATGAAGATTGAAAAGTGCAATCCCGATAATAGAAAATATAAACGTTAATTCCGAATTTTATCGAGACGAAATTTGCCATAGTCAACCTTATGAACTAAGTGGAACAAGAACACTTTTGAACACTGATTGTCGAGCCGAATAACTGACCACTAATCCAGAATAAGTACACTGTTACGAAGAGAAATTAATCACTACTGCTTGGATGAGGAACATCTAGAGAATAAACATTTATTTGAAGAAATTCCGTTGTGAAGACGCCTACTACATACGCAACAAGGGAGCCACCATTTTGGGAATACTTCGAGTCGATCAACAGCTGAGATGACGTCACCTTCACCAAGCGCCGTTGGTTCGAGAAATCTAACTTATTAACATTTTCTATTAAATAATATTTTTTTATTTTTAGATAATTAAGAATTTTTTTATTGTAAGTGTTATACTTTTCAGCTTTGCCCTTTCTCTGACTATTTAAATAACAGCTAAAAGAACCTGTAACTTAACATTAATAATTTATATAACGAAAGCAATCGCCCTGAGATATGAGTTTGCGAGCTGTCGATTAGCGATCTATTCAAAATCGATTAGTCTCGATAACATTAATAAATTCATTGAATATTATAATTTTGCGTTTCATTTATTAGTAAACATATAGATAGAAGAATGTCAGCTAATATTTGACACCTGGACTCCAAGAAAAGATGAGAATAACATCATTGAAGGAGTACACTCATTAAATAACGGAAGACCACTAATCGATTATTACATTTTATAATCTAGTTAACGCCGAAAAACAATTCTTGTTATTCGTACATAATAAATCCGATAAATTAGTAATTAAAGAAATAAATATATAAAAATAAATAAATAAAAAATATAAAATAAATAAACAAACAAATAAATAAATATAATTTTTTATTTTCAAACAAATTTTTTTACCAAATTATCGTAAATCATTATGTAACTCCAAAACTCGAATATTTATATATTGTTACACGTTTTACCTGCAAAAGTTTGTTTACGGACAAAAACCTAGTATGAAGAAAAAACTAGTTTTATTTTATCACTTTCCTTCAGGGCCACAAAACATTCTCTGTAAAAAAAAAACATATTTAGTTTTTTAAATTAGGCCTATCACTCGATAGGTCTTTTATTTATGTATATTCTTGTGTAAGTCTCATACCAGAAATTTTATTTTCACAAAAGTTATTTACTTTAATCTACTTTTTTATTGTTATCCTGTAACATAGTTATACCCGCACACACGCACTCGCCATATGCCTACGCATTTGCTCGCACTACTTCACAACACGAATTATTTTATTTACTGATAAAATTTAACTTAAACTAACAAATTCGACATATATCTGATTGTCTATTACACAGTGTCTGAACATGGAGTCTTTACTTAAAGGAACCTTTATTGAAACATATTATCATACGCTAATAATTGAATTACTACTTTATATGCAAATTCCCCCTATTGCGTATAAACCCGGACTGGGTTAAAAAAAATTTCTTTTAAGGATAAAAAAAAATGTTTTTGTTATTTCAATAAACACAAAATTCTACCTAAAATTATTAAAATCTTTAATCACACAAAACTAAAATATAGAATCCAACTTAAACAATCCCTTCTTTAACTGTCAAATTTATATTCTCTCACTATAATAGCATATAACATTATTAAGTAAAGTATGCGGTCCTTATGGCTAAGCAGGTTTCTTCTGTTTACATTCCCCAGCTGATCAGTTAACCTTTCATTCATTCAATACGTTTATAATAAATATTTCTTTAAGCTTCTTTATTTAAATTAACTATTATTATTTCACAGTCTTTAATGTTGGAAGTATTTTCGAAATGACGATGTGCGGAATTTACCGATAACTTTATTAACATTAGTAACTTAAATTTAACTTTAACTTTTTAACGTTAACTTTTTAACTTTATTTATTTGTTTGTCGGCAACAATATACGTATTTTTACGTACTCTCTCGCGCAGTGTAAAGGGACCTTTATAGAGGCGAAAAAACTTAGTGGCTGTGTTGTCGCCAGTTTTACCAATATTATGATCTTTTAGCAATACTAATTCTTCTATTCTAAATGCTTGTAATTTATGCGTAGCGTTGAATTCTTCCGTTCTCTTATTAGCTACCTCACGAATCTGTTCATCGCTTGCACTCTTTTAATTTACATTGGCACAGGCAGATTTGATATAGTTATACGCTTTGTATGACCATTCCAGAATCTGTTTGGTTGTTTTCCAGAATCAAACCCCATCGGTGTATAACTGGTGACAGTATTGTAATTTTCATTTATAGATTGCTCAAAGAATTGTATATACTGCGGCCAACTATTGTGCCGTTCATGACAGTATACTCGAAACAACCTGCCTAATTCCCTGTTAGCTCGTTCAGCCAGATTACCCTGTGGACACCTAATCGCAGTTATAACAGGTTGAATCCCATACTGTGTCAGGGTATCGGACCACAATTTATTAGAAAATTGTTTGCCTTTGTCAGTTAATACCCTCTTGACATGTCCATGCTCCGGGATATATTTATTCAGAATTACATTCAATACCGAATGAGTGGTGGGACGCGTTATAGGATATCATTTTACCAACTACATAGATCCATCGACGCACACGATTAGATGTTTAAGTCCCCGCGTAGCTTTCGGTAATGGACCTAGAAAATCAATACACAATATCTCAATTTTTCCTTTGGTGATTATGTTGTTCATCTCAACATATGTGTGCTGATTATAGTACTTAGACGTCTGACAATCATGGCATCCACGCAGAGTTACCCGTACTTTCTTCGTTATGGAATTCCATATGAAATCCTCTCGTAAGACCAGGTAACATCTGTATGCACCAGCAGGCGGTAAGCTAGTATGGCAGAACCATAGAATCTCGTCTATCAAGTGTTCCAGTGTGACAATCTTCCACCTACCATCCATCAGCTTATACAGTATATTTTCTTCTACCTTATACCGTGAATGATTTCGCTGCTGTAGATTGTCCTTCCTGCCCACTCTACCTAGATCCTGGTCGTTCTCGGCGCCTAAATTACGCAATTTCTGCTTTAATTCCGGTAGAAACTCATATTTCATGGAGATAATTTTTATGTCAGTGTTTTCATGGGTATGTCGTTCCTTTCCTTTTATAGAGTAGCATAACGACTTAGAATGTCAGCCACTCTATTTTCAGTCGCCTTGCAATATTTAACTATAAAATCGTGCTCTTGGATTGCCATTATCCATCTGGTCATACACACACTAGTTAAAGACATTTTGACAAGAAAGATAGTGCCTAACTGTTTGCGTTAATTTGTAAATGCTGATCATACAAATAATTGTAAATCTTACTTAAGGCGTATACAATTGCTAAAATATCTTTTAGAAGGTTAAATAATTTTTTTCAGCTCCTTTTGCAATATATATTTTACACCTTTGTATTAATTTGTTTACACAGTAAATTAACACCTAAATAGGAATGTGGAATACACTATTAAATTAACAGATAAATAACAATAAGCATAAACTAATAACTTAACATGTAATAGCAATGAAAATATACCTAACAGATAAGGGTGTAGAAATGTTATTATACTAGCAAATTACCAATTGAATAACAATGTGATTATAATAGCAAACTAACACTTCAGTAGTAATTTAATTACACTAGCCAGTTAACAGCTACTAAGTAGTAATATGATTACACCAACACTGAAGTTATAACGTGATTACACTAGCAAATTAACACTTAAGTAGTAATATGACTACACCAGCACTGAAGCAGAAATGTCATTACACTAGGAAAATAACACTTACGTAGAAATGTGATTACACTAGGAATTAACACTTAAGTAGTAATGTAATTACACTAGGAAATTAACACTTAAGTAATAATGTGATTACACTAGCAAATTAAAACTTAAGTAGTAATGTGATTTATTATTGTATTGGAGTGTTAGGGGTCTCAAATATTTCTTCTAGTAATTTTGTACAAACCACTATGTTGTCTTCGGTATTGACGAGCGCTTTCGGCAGTCAAGCCATCTTCAGGTCATTTACCAACCAATTTTCATTTTCATTGGTTGGTAAATGATCTGAAGATGGCTTGACTGCCAAAAGCGCTTGTCAATACCAAAGACAACATAGTGGTTTGTGCAAAATTACTAGTAGAAGTAATGTGATTACACTATGAAATTAACACTTAAATAGTAATGAGATGACACTAGCAAATTAACATTTAAGTAGTAATGTGATGACACTAGCAAATTAACATTTAAGTAGTAATGTGATTACACTAGGAAATTAATACTTAAGTAGTAATGTGATGACACTAGCAAATTACCACTTAAGTAGTAATGTGAATACACTATCAAATTAACACTTAACTAGTAATGTGATTACACTACCAAATTAACACTTCTGTAGCAATATGATTACACTAGCAAATTAACACTTAAGTGGTAATGTGATTACACTAGCAATTTAACATTTTAGTATTAATATAATTACACTAGGAAATTAACACTTAAGTAGTAATGTGATTACACTTGTAAATTAACACTTAATTAGTAATGTGATTACAATAGCAAATTAACACTTAAGTAGTAATATGATTACACTAGGAAATTAACACTTAAATAGCAATTTGATTACACTAGTAAATTAACTCTTAAGTAGTAATGTGATTACTCTAGCAAATTAAAACTTAAATAGTAATTTGATTACGTTAGGAAATTAAAACTTAAGTAGTAATTTTATTGCACCAGCCAGTTAACAGCTACTAAGTAGTAATGTGATTACGCTATGAAATTAACACTTAAGTAGTAATGTGATTAAAGTAGCAATTTAACACGTAAGTAGTAATGTGATTACACTAGGAAATTAACACTTATGTAGTGATGTGATGAAAATAGCAAATTAAAACCTAAGTAGTAATGTATTTTTTTATTTTTTATTTACTTTCGATATGTATTATTAGACAATAATAAAATTTTATGATATACACAGTGTTCATAAATGGTCGTCCAATATTTAGGTAACGTGTTCCTTACATAATTACAAGAAAAAACATTTCCTGTAAACATAGGTCTAAAAACGTATAGTTTTTTATTTGTCCGTCATTTTGTATTTTTTGAAGAAAATTTTATTTCTCAATACTGGAGTGAGATATCTTAATGTAATCTGGTACATGTTACACCAGTAACGTTGTCTACAAATTATAATTTTGTGAAAATTTTATATTCACAAATTTCAAAATGGCGGCTGTTTAAATTTTTAAATTATTCATATCTCACAAACTATTAGATTTATGGAATAACGTTCCATTAGATAAAATCGTAAGTATTACTTCATAAGCGAAATAGTACCTAATTTGTTACAATGCGATCTCAAACAACCGAGTTATGATGGAAAATGTCAGTGTGGGTCACTCAATGCTCAATACCATGAAATCAGTGATGTTATCTCGTCCAGGTATTACTGAAAAACACTAGGGCAACTGAATATAAGTCAACAATACTTCAATCAGCTGTTTTATAAATTAATAAGCAAATTTGTAAAATTGAAACTGCAGTTGATCTTAGTGTTTCGTACAGAGTAGGCCTAGTGAATTGTGCGTTATTTTGATAATGTTTTCGCAATACTGTTGTTTTTGTTATTATTATTTTTTATTTTATTGTTTATTGTGCGTTATTTTCATATTTTTCATTATATATGGCAAATTTGTATAGTAATCATGGAATGGCTGACATGCACTTCATCTACGGGAAAGCCAATAGATCTGCTACAAAAGTAGCCCGCCTTTATCGTGAAGTTTATCCAGATCGTAGGCAGCCTTCCAGTAAAATGTTTGTAAAAATCCATCAGCGATTGTGTGAGATTGGTACATTCCAACCATCGACTTAGGATTATGGTAGACCGAGATCTGTTTCAACTGCTGAATTAGGGGCACGAGTTTTGGTCAGAAATGAAGAGGAACCAGAATTGTCATGCCAAATAATCGCTCATCAGGAAGGTATTCAAAGCCACACCACCATATGGAAAATTCTTCGCAATCAATTGCTGTAGCCGTATCACTTTCAGCGTGTTCAAGCTCTCGTACCAGCCGATTTCCATAGAAGGACTGGGTTCTGTCAATGGCTAATGAATGAGCGAGTTTGTGAGCCTATGTTTGTCTGTAAAATTTTATTTACGGACGAGGCATGTTTTATTTGGGATGGAATAAATAATTTCCACAACAACCATGTCTGGGTACAGGAAAATCCACATGCAACCTTAGTGTCAAACCATCAGCATCGGTTTTCGTTTAATGTCTGTGCGGGTATCTTCGGAGATAAGCTGATTGGTCCTTACTTTTTGCCTAACAGATTGAATGGAGAAGCATACCATGAATTTCTTACCAACAAACTTAATGAAATAGTGGATGATATTCCTCTACATCATGTACAACAAATGTGGTTCATGCATGACGGTGCACCCGTTCATATCTTAAAATAATGTCAAGCAGTTATTGAAAAGTCTCTTTCGTGGCCAGTGGGTTGGGCGTGGTGGACCAGTTACATTGGCCTCCCGCTCAACAAGATTTAAATCTTTTGGAATTTTACTTGTGGGAGCATCCGAAGAGCTTAGTGTATAGCACTCGAATAAACACGACAGATGAATTGAGAGACAAAATAATTATTTGCTGTCAATAAATTAAAGTAAAACCGGGAATTTTAGAACGTATTAGAGATTCGATGGTTAAACGGACTAAAAGGTGCATTGAAGTAAATGGGGGACACATTTAACACCTACTTTAATTATTTCGTGCTGTCGCTATGGTAATTTTTCATTTTAGTTGATAACAAAATCTGCAGATAAAGAAAATAGTTTAAAATATTTTGCATTCTTTTGTATTATACGTTTTCATTTTCTCCTTTCAAATAAATTTTAATGTTATTTACTATTTATTTGCTTGTACTTACAAATAAAACTATTCGCCAATAATTATTTTTGCAGTTTGATGGTAGACTCACACTGACATTTTCCATCATAACTCGGTTGTTTGAGATCGCATTGTAACAAATAACGTATCATTTTGTTCATGAAATAATGTTTAAGATTTTATTTAATAGAACATTATTCCATAAAACTAATAGTTTGTGAGATATGAATTATTTAAAATTTTAAACAGCCGCCATTTTGAAATTTGTAAATGTAAATTTTCAAAAAATTTCATTTTGTAGATTGTGTTACTTCACGTACCAGATTTCATTAGAATATCTTACTCAGTTCTTGAGAAATAAAATTTTCCTTAAAAAATACAAAATGGCGGACAGATGGAAAACTATACGTTCTTGGACTTATGTTTTCAGGAAGGTTTTTTCTTGTAATTATGTATGGAAAAGGTTACCGAAATATTGGAGGACCATTTGTGAACACTCTGTAAATAATACGTTAAATGCATTATGCTTCCATGCCTGCATCTATGCTTCTGAGCGGATATACACTATTTATTTAATATTTACCAATACTTATAAATGTATAAATGTTTATGGGTTTTCTCATTCTGTCAGATTCTATTTTGTAAGTCTGTGACTTTAAGTCTCTTAAGTCTGCGTTGTGTATTTCATAGAACGCATGCTAATTCGTTTGTATCTCAGGTTAATTTTGCACGGTATCTAGTTTAACCTGTACTTCCACAACCATTATGGAGGTACTTGTGTAGAAGTGCCGTTCTCGTACCTTGTCCAAGAAACGTTTCCTGTCTGCTGTCTATGCCGGTTTCATTCACAATTCACAAACAGTTTAGTCAACCAGTACAGCTTCAATTCTGTGCTTGTTCGCTGTCCGGAGGTAATTCCAGCTAGCGGCAATGACCCGATGGTCGACAAGGCTCTTTTCGTGTGACATGAACTGATTTATTTCATTGACTGTCACACATCACCATACTACGGTTGTTGAGACGTGTTTAAATTGTGCTGAAAATATGGAACCCACATATTTTAACACAATAAAACTATGCCGGCAGAACTCCCCGTTCGATGTAATGCATGGCACTAGCATCTCGCTGGCCACTATAGTTTTCTTATAATGCTCATGTGTCATACACCAAGTTTGAACATTGAACACGTAATCAAAAGCTTCTAACGATTGTCAGCGCAATGATGGTAGGTAGTTGAAAAACATGGACGGTGAACAACAATGTTTCTTTGCCGTCCATGTTTCGGAATCAATGTTTATTTTAAGTGAAACGAAATTTATTCGAAACTTTACGAATTTATGATAAAATCAACAAAGCAATGTTAACTGTGTAAGCAGATATTAGTAAATAAATAAATAAATATATAAAAGTCTAGTAAAAGTTTTATTCTTACAAGGTTTTACAAGACTCGTAAATGTTCGAAAGTGTTCTAGATGTTCTGAAGTTAGTACATATTATGTTAAATTAAGTATATGTGTTGCCTATACCGCTTTAATGATCAGTGTTCCATTTTAATGGAATATTCAGTAGTAGCAATAGTCTAACCGTGTGCTTTGTTTTCGTACGGTAAAGGCAGAAGGGGATACAACTTCCTTGCTGAGTAGGACGTTAATGACATTTTACGCTTAAAACCTGCAAGCAGCATTACCAGGCTGCAACTGGCATTCCTTACACATTTCAGAAGTTAGAACTTAACTACCGAATGGCGAGCGAACTAGTTCCACATGTAAGAAGTTGCTTTTATGTATTTGGAGTAACGGAAATTTTGCTATAAAAAAATTTAGTTTAATGAAGAAAGTTGTGTTAGTTGTTAAAATCTCAAGCAGAATTATCACTGTTGCACACCACTATAAAAAAATTATTCCGATTAGCGCTTTCAAGCTTCACAGCTCATTGTCAGATCGGAAATGAACAAAATAACCTGAAAACAAACCCTTCACCCCCACTCCACCTTACCCTGCTCACACACAACAAGCTATAATTCAAATGTCCATTCCCCACCCTCGAAGCCTTGTCCCTCCATCTGGACAGTTACCTATTTTTCTAGCAAATTCCTTGTGTTTCAGTGTTGTGTGTGTGTGGTTACATTTAAAAAGAATGTACACACACACACACACACACACACACACACACACAACACTGAAACACAAGGAATTTGCTAGAAAAATAGGTAAGTGTCCAGATGGAGGGACAGGGCTCAGAGGGTGGGGAAGGGACACTTGAATTATAGCTTGTCGTGTGTGAGCAGGGTGGGGTGGGTGGAAGTGAAGGGTTTGTTTTCAGGTTATTTTGTTCATTTCCGATCTGACGATGAGCTGTGAAGCTTGAAAGCGCTTATCGGAATAATTTTTATATAGCGGTGTGCAACAGTGATAATTCTGCTTGAAAAAAATTAAGTTTCAAACAAAAGTGAATGGATAAATAAATGAGGCGAATACATACTAATAATGTTTATATATTGCAAGGTTACAACAATTTTACAAATATATTATCATATTCTCAACGCAACAATAATATATATTACATCGGCCAGGTCGCAGGATTTTGTTTCTCGTTGCGTCAAGTATATATGGTTGCACAATAATTAAATAATTTTTAAAGAGGAGTGAAAACCGTTTCAAAATAATCATTCTAAGATTTATTAATTTATAGAAAAATATTTAACTATTAAAATTTCAAACGTTAAACAAATAAATATTCACCTTAATAGACGTTACCATTATACTATAAACCTCCTATGCTATTCATAACATACAACAAAAATAAACACCCATATAATATTACTAACTAACCAAACATGTTGTACAAGTTATTTAAATTCTTTTTATTTCTGTCTGAAATTAACTCAAATTTTAATTAATGATAGCAACTCATTTACCAACAAAATAATATTGAGATTCAAGAATGAATTTATTGTTGCTATAAACAAATAAAAATGATATTACATTTACTTCCAATCTATTATTGATTTATACTGACACACACAAAAAATACAACAAAAGATTAGTATTTCTTTTCTACAATTTGTTGTTAAATTACACTCCCTTATCTAACTACTATTAACTTTAAAAGCCTAATTATTATCTGTTCATATTTAAGTTATTTTCGAGAGCTGTTTTCACAATAAAAAAATATAATTGTTTTTGTATCACCTGCGTATATCTGCCGTTACCGTTGCGTGCGCGTGTGTCTCCAGAATCCTGAGAGTATGCTGATGATGATGATGATGATGACTATGCTGATACGGTGTTTGTTGTCTCCATGGGTTGTTGCTGTTGGTGATGCTCCAGCATTCCTCCTTACATCTTGGTGTGAGTGTGGTACAGTGTGTGTGTCCTGGTCGATCTGCAATCGGGCAGCGTGACGTCGTGTGTAGATTTCTTGAGTCTGAGTGTGTGTTCGCCCAAAATTGCTAGTGGTATTTATACTGGTGGCGATTTGACAGGTACAGGCCTGTATTCAACAAGATAGAGATTGTCAGTTCGCGCCAAGGAGTCCTTTTTATTACACTCACTTTTTGGTTAATTATCGCGAACTCATGACCATATTCGTCACATGAGCGATATCATTGTTAGCGTAATTTTTTTATGGTCACTCACGTATACCACACATATTAATTACTCTTCAATTACACTAGTAATTAATATTAATTTGTTAGCATCTTTAACATTGCACCTCTGTAAATAAATTTTATATCACCATACTCGTTAAAAATCCCTTAATGTAATGGTGTCTTTATAATTGGTGTAAGTCTTTGTTTACGGGTTTAACACAAGTAATTAGTTTATTGTAATCCTGTTAGGACCTGATTAATTGACAACAAACAATTCATACGCGTCACCCCATATTCTTGTTGCAGCTGGCTTCACACACACAACACACACACGCCGTATTTTTAACTATCGAAGCAGGTGCACTTTCGACATGTTCCAGCCTGCATTTTCCTGCACCAAATTGTATAAAACTGTTGCTTATTCTATTTACACTAATTACAATATAAAACATACAGCCCTGGGCAAATATGCACATATATGTATTGTTGCAATTTATTGCAACAGTACAAATATATAGGGTACTATGCAATGCACTAAGTAATTTAAATAATTAATTAGAATAAATAAATAATGCAATTTTGTTAATAATAATAGTTTAACTTCCAATCTGAATTGTAAAAGGAACGCCTAACTTTCATGTTGGAACAGGTGAATAACGCCAGCTGCTCTCTGTATGTGTGTACACACGTAAAATGCGTGTGTGTGTGTGTGCGACCTGTCCATTACTGAAAAGCGCCACCCGTTAGGAACACTATAAAGCTGTCCTAAAAATTCTGTTACAGAAGTATTTTCCAACACATGGTAAAATGAAGAGGATTTTTAATGATCAAAGAGTGCAATTTCAAAATGAGGTATGGAATAGAATATTAAGAGAAAATGGAATACAACCCATACTCACATCAATCAGACATCCACAGGAAAATTTAGCCGAGAGAGTGAACAAAGAGTTGGGTAAGTACCTACGAATCTACTGCCATAACCAACATAATAAATGGGCAGAGTATTTACCATTCTTTGAGAAAGCAATTAATGAGAATTACAGCGAAGCTACGAGCTACACACCAATAGAGATTAAACAAGATTTTCAGCCTAACAGATTCTGGAGAAGGCATGTTCAGAAACCTGCTAATCAGAACTTACCAATCCCATTAAGCATTAAAATTGCACATGCGAAACGAAGAGTAATGGAAAAAGGTAATAAGAGAATAGAGCGCTTCAACAGGACTCAGAAGTTGGAGAAGTTTAATGTTGGAGAAAAGATATTATTAAAGACGAATCCAGTGGGAAAACGTAGTGATACTGCTGCAAAAAATTCTTCAGATTATACGATGGAGCTTACACTTGGCTAAGACAAATTGGCCAACAAACTTTCATTGTATATGATGACATAAGACTGAAAGAAGTGGGCAAATATCACGCCAGCTTTTTAAGAAAATTCTATGAATAAATAAGTAGGTCACTGTGACAAATAAAGGTGAACGCAACTTAAAGCGGATGTTGCGGAACGCACCAACTCAACACGCGTTGGGAGGGGAATAATTATTCTGCCCACCACGTAAGGATAGAGTGAATAATAATCTATTCATTATTATTTGAACATAATGTAAATAAATGAGTTTTGTAACAATGTAATATATTATTGTCTAAGGTAAAAAGGAAAAAAAAAATTAATAAACCTGTTTATTAAATTTTTTTTATTAAGCAGGGGAATAATGCAACAGTACAAATATATAGGGTACTGTGCATTGCACAAGGTAATTTAAATAATTAATTAGAATAAATAAATAATGCAATTTTGTTAATAATAATAGTTCAGCTTCCAATCTGAATTGTAAAAGGAACGCCTAACTTTCATGTTGGAACAGGTGAATAACGCCAGCTGCTCTCGGTATGTGTGTACACACGTAAGATGTGTGTGTGTGTGTATGTGTGTGTGTGTGTGTGTGTGTGTGTGTGTGTGTGCGACCTGTCCATCCTGAAAAGCGCCAGTATTTCCAATTATTTAATTTTTAATACTTGTGTGCATAATAACACAAAACTAAATACATCAAAATGTGTATTTAAATAACACGAATAAGTGTATAAAAATAGTATAAAACAAATAAAGAGTGTAAATACAGGAAATTAAAAATCAATAGTAATTATGTTAATTAAGATAAAGAAAAACGGTTTGTGAATGATGAACGCCTGTAAATTACCGACCGAATGAATATCGGTTAATGTGGAAAAGACTTTGCAATTCGCGAAGACGACCAAATTAAGTGCGACAAGAAAGCGTGGGTTAGAAGTGACGCTCTCGACAATATCAAACCTGCAGATTTTTTTCGAGATTTGATTTTGGAGTCCTGGGTATAAATACAGGGGACGCGCTAACATCATTCTCTTCATTGTTCGATCACTGATGTAGCCGGAGGCTCTACTCGACAACTAGAACTTCGTCATCTTCCTCGACTACTATGGCAGCCAGAGACGCTGCGTAGCGACAACAACAGTACATCAACCACAAACAGCAGTCAGGAACTTCAAGACTACTCATCAGCTCGTGTGAGCAGTTGCAACTTGAGGCCATGACGAGGGACGAAGGAGCAGCCGAGTACAGGCAGTAATCCAGAGTACGGGAATCCAGTAATCCAGAGTACGAGAATCCGACGGACGAAGGACTACAAGACTCCAAGACTCCAGGACTACAGGAATCCAGGACGACAAAGGAGCATCCCATATCAAGGACCGAAGAGGACACGCTGCAGATGTAACACAAATAATAAGGTGACAAATAACGATGCACTTAAAACCCGACACTTAATCAAAAGACAATAAGTAACAAAGAAAAACAAATAGACAATTCAATTCAAATATGAATCAAGAAATTGTATAACTGTAAATATGTTTGTGTATAATAATTAAAGTAAGATTTAAGACTGTGTAACGATAACTGTTATCAGTAACTATAATTTGAAAGCTATAATTTTTAGTATTGAAATTGACAAAGTCAGGAGAGAATTTTATTAGAAAGCAATGCATATGCAGTAATTTAGAATAAGAGCTTAGAAAATTAAAAGATTAGATAAACTAATCAATATAATATAAATGAGCTAGCTGAGAGCAATATAAAAATTTATAACGATGTATTAGAATATAAGATTTTATAATATATTTGTGTGTAATATAAGACTACTAATTATGTGTAATAATTACGTGCAAATAATAATGATTTTGAATCTCAAAACAAATAAGAAATTTTATGAATAAATATTGAAATGATTTTTAAACAGATTACATAGCGATATTTTTATTACGATTACACCTATCATCATATCAACACACGAATTTAATGTGTTGTAATGTTTTTAAAGCTTTGTCGCACAGTAAAATCATTTGTAGTGTTGTAAAATAGCTTCCAAAAACATGGGCTTAACACATTGAAATCGTAAGTGTTGTAATATATATATATATTATATATATATATTATATATATATATTATTATATATATATATAAGATATCGATATTTACAATGAAGATAAACAGAATATGTTAAACGTCGTATTATTTTTGGTACACATTCATGTACAAACAATATAAACATATAATCTTTTTCTTTATATTATTTGTATTTTTGTAATAAATCAAATTACATTGCGCATTTAATCAAGTTTTTTTTTAACTTAAAAGGTCATTGTTTTAATTAGGTTGATTGTTTAATCACCGAATCTTGTTTGGTGCTGCTCTCTGGTGGCGTACCTGAAGTTAATGCTAATGTAACGCAATACACTGTTATGAATAAATAACCTTAATTCTGCGTTCTGGTGGCGGCCATGAAATAGACAACAAACATCTTGTCCTCAGATGTGATCAAACGCCAAACAGATTAATTTAAGAAACAAATTATTTTTAACATTTATGTTAACCTTATAATAGTATTTAAAAATTTAAATTATCCTCATATCCTTTAAAATATTACGCTTTACTTGAAGCACACATATTTATGGCAGTGGAGACATTTTGGCCTAGCACTGACCTAGCAACACTATTTTTCGTTTCAGCTATTTCGTGACTCGTTGAATCGGTTTATTGCCATAGGATCGCGGAAGTAATTCGGGTACCGTAGTGCTTTAGATGAAGCTCTCACTTCAATAAATGACATGCCACGGTTGGACTATATTAGTAAATACCACCTCCCATGGAAACGCACTGCTTATGGTATCTTTCAACAATAAAGTTTTTGATTCTTTTTTTGTGCATTCTTGTCAATCTAATAACAAATATAATTATATCTTAAAGGCACAAATATAATTATATCTTCCACATCAAAATAATGCCACAATATCAGCTAGTGTTTTCTGACTGTCAACGGAATAAAGCTAATGTTTCCTAATCATCGATTCAGTGGAAACCCTGGATGGTTCTATTTCTATACCCATCCCTAGTTTCTACCGACACCTGGAAAATCTTGTATTCTGTCTTATATAATATTTATGAAATACGAGACGTTTGTTAACGCTGATAAAGTTGAGTTCGTATATCTGTATTTGCCTTACCTCCGACAGACACAGCGCTTTATGTCCGCACAGAGCAAGAACAGTAATAATGGAACCCAACATCTAAACGACATTACCAGGTCAGTCCTTGATTTATGTTCCGTTTCAATTTGTTCTCATTTAATAGGTCGCCCGTAATTAATTACAATGGATATATTTTACACAAGTTAAATATTTTTAAACAGAACAGCGTTCATGTGAACAGAAGAACATTTGATACAAACAAATAACTTGTGTCTTAAAGTACTTACTTGAAACATTGAACCAGTTTTCAATCGTATAAAGAAACAAACTTTAATTTCCTTCATTTTCAGTGCAAATTCAAAATTAATTAAGACCTTTACTGTGAAGTTGCATGACGCCTTAATCATGTTGTCGAGGGAATAAACAGACCAATGTTCAACGGATTGCTGACTTTAGAGATTCCTTATTGTTGAATGAGCGAAGCAAATTCTAAGCTTTGACTTCTCCGTTAGGAATTTGTCTGTCTATCTGTCGATCTGTCTGTCTCTTTGGAGTAGCTTGTCTCACGAAATGTTCTGAACGCATCAACCAATTGCCGTAAAAATTTCCACGCGTGGTCCACGCTGTTACCTTACAAAACCCTGTTGGGTTTTACATGGATGCCAAAAAAATATGGGGTCAGAGACAAAAAAGAAAAGCTGTCAAAATTTTGTGACGTTGGAGACCAATAATTGATAATTTTGATATTGTTTCAAACAACATGTAGTGCATTAAATTGAAAGGAGTTTTAATTAAAGTCTAAAGTGTTAGGTTTTGCAAACTTCAAATTTTGAAATGCTAGGACCCCACAAGCAAAAGTTTGTTGAAATTGCAAATTCCTTGTATGACATCAAATTGAAAGATAATTTTATCCAAACTCGGAATAAAGTGTATAGTTTTGGAAACCTAAAAACTTTTGGTCCCAGGGCCCAAAAATGGTATCTGCTGAAAATTGTTTTTAAAAATCCAGCCGTGGGTCAGAAAAAAGGGAATTGTTTCAACTCATATCACATTGTTTACAATTTTAGCGTTTTCTGTATGATTGCTCAAAAATTGTTACTTACTGAACAAAAACAGTAGAGTAACGGGTATTTCGGTAATGTTTCTGATAATTAAAATTTCTTTAAAATCAAAATTTATCCAATAGTAAATGTACATCGTTCAAACTAGTGAGCGAATTCTGCAGCTCATGGACCTTAACAGTAATAAAATACATAAAATTTTACATAAAGTGGACTAACTCATTCCCGTCCAGGTAACTAAAGTTATTGTCACTCTGGCGATATCTAAGCTTTCCGTGATTATATGTGACGACGTTACAGAACAATCTACGTGTTTATAGAATGTTCCAGAGGCTGAATGTTGCGGCGTACGTGATTCTCAGTGCATTTGCTAGGCTGTTCTAGAATTCGCGCGGCCGCACGCACTTTATCAAGGCCTCAATGAATTACGTTCTAGTGGTTTCTACTAGACGCCTATTAGTGAATATTCTGGAACCTCAGCGAGGTATAAATACAGGTACGCAGGGACCCTCAGTTCAGTTTATTGTCGGGCGATACCGTGTGCGTTCAAATGGTTATTAGTGAAGTGTTGTTTTTATAATCGGGCGGTATAATTGTAATACAATTGTGTTTTATATTAGCTGACATTTTATTGCGTGTGACAAATCGTTATTTGATTTGTTGTAAGAGACTGTGTTGTTAATTACAAACTGTTTAACTGTGAAAATTAAAGCTGGTGATTGGTGACTTAATTGGGGTCTTGTACTTTGTTTCCCACTGTACCAACGACGATCAAGTAGACCGTAGTAACAGTGGGTTTGAAGTGCGACAGAACCATTAACAGTGGAAACAGTGGACACTTGAACAGGACTGTATGATTTCTAATTAATCGGTAACCAATGGAGGCCAGCCAGATGATGGAAAATTTACAGGCGCTGCTGTTACAGACGGAGAAACGACAGGATGAGAAACGCAGGCAGGAGACGGAAGAAGCAGAAAAACTACAGGATGAAAAACGCAGGCAGGAAAGAGAAGAGAATGAGGAACGTCAGAAAACACTAATGCTAGAAACAGAAGAAATACAAAAAGAAGAACGTAAGCAGGAGGCAGTGGAACGGAAGCGTGAAACAGAAGACATCAAGGAGTTAATACAGGAGCAAGAGCAGACTCAAGAACAAACCGCTGCAGAGTTGGGTCTCCTACGAGGTGAGCTTAACAAACAAGTTACTAAAATATCGGAGGTACAAGAATCAATGGCATTAAAAATAGCTGAATTAGAAAAATCTGTTTTGAATATTGAAGAATAGATGTCTAGAAAAATATATCTCATAGAAGAATCGATGTCTACAAAAATATCTGTCATAGAAGAATCTGTGTCAAATAAAATATCTGCAGAAGAAAATTCAATGGCAAACATAACAAATTAAAAGTGAAGTTGAGCAGTGCATGAAAATTCAAACAAAACAATTTTCTGAACAACCTGTACCAGTGATAAAGACAGAAGAAGACAAAGAAACAAGTTAATGGAGGCGGTCACTTTGCCTGCAGTAGGGACAGTTCATGGCAAAGCTATAACCTTTGACGGAAACAGTCACTGGGCAACGTACCTCCACCAATTTAAAGCTGCTTCATGGGCAAATAATTGGACAGAGAAAGACAAGAAAGTTTCGCTCGTTCTTGCATTAAAGGTACCCGCGGCAGAACTACTACAGAAAGTGCCACCTGACAGCCAGAACATCTATGCTGAGTTGATAAAAGCTATAGAATTACGGTGTGGTGATAAACACTTGCGAAATGTGTACTGCACCCTGTTGAGAGCAAGGCGACAGCATTAAGGGAAGAGCCTTCAAGACTTTTAAGCAAGTATTGACAGACTAATTAGGCTGGCCTATCCTGAAGCGCCAGAAGATTTTCGAACGAGCTTTGCGATGCAGACATTTACTGCCGGTGTCCGAGATAACGAACTACAGCAAGTGTTACGAATGGAAAGACATCAGACGGACGCCCTGGTACATGCTTTGCAATTTGAGGCCGCCAAATCAGCGTCTGGTTGGACAAGTCATAAAGTCCGCGCTAAAAAATCGCGACTTCACAGACGATGAGGAAGAAGAACAGGGAACAGAGACTCGACGGTCGGCGCCACAGAATAAAATAAGAAAGGATGGAAGACCGAAGTGTTCTATATGTGGGAAACATGGACATATACAACAAGATAGCCAGGTTATAATTCAGCAGCAGGGAAACGACTAGTAGTCGGTACAACGGGGCGTGTGCTGACTAACTGGAGGAACGTAGCCCCTAGACAATACGCAAATTCTACACTTCAGCAAAACAGCGGGAGCTTGGTAGTTACCGGATTTGTTCAAGAAAGGCCAACCTCGATTACAGTTGACACAGGCGCAACAGTTTCTATTGTGCGCCCCGACGTGGTGAAAGATCTGAAGCCAATCTGGTGCTCTTGCAGCTTGCGAGCAGCTACAGGACGGCGTTTAAAAGTGTATGGAAAAGTAGAGATACACCTACGCCTCGGTAGACTTGAGTTTAATTATCAGGTACTTGCTGCAGACATTGTGGATGAAGCAATTCTTAGTGTGAACGCTAAGAACGCATACGGATTTATAGTCGACTTCAAAAACAATGTCTTGAGAATCGGAGGAGAAGAGGTAATTCTCTCCACAATGACTACATCAGAAAAATCGATGGACGTCATAAACCAAGTGGCCGTAACTGTTCCGCCAAACTCCGAAATTATCATCATGGTTAGAACCAAGGTAGATACTAGGGGCAACCAGTGCTCTATATTCGAGCCCCAGGTAGTCAGCACACCGGGCATACTAATTGCCAGAAGTTTAGTAAAACCTGACGAAACCGGAAATTTACCTATTAGAGTGGCGAATATTTTGGATCAAGCTGCCACTTTACAAAGCAATACGCTCCTAGGCAACTTGTCTCCTGTGGCCTGGGTAGCCGGAATGACGCAACAAAGATCCAGTTTTTCGGATACTACCAAATTACCATAGGAACTGCAGGAATTATTGAACAGGTCTTCTAACCACCTCTCAAGTTGTGAGGTAAAAGAACTCAAACGGTTTTTACATGAATTCAAACATTCTTCTGCAGTTCGGGGACAGTCATTGGGAAGAACCTCTCTTGTACAACATCGCATCAATACCGGGGAAACAACACCAATACGCCAACCTCCTCGAAGGCCTCCATTATCTAAGCAAGAGGAAATGTCTCGGTTGGTACAGGACATGTTGACAGAGGGAGTAATCGAGCCTTCGTCAAGTGTTTGGTCTTCTCCGGTAGTACTGGTATCGAAGAAGGATGGTGGATTGCGTTTCTGCGTAGGCTTTCGGAGGTTGAATGACGTCACAAAGAAAGACTGCTATCCATTACCTCGCGTTGACGATACACTAGACACGCTGTCTGGAGCACAGTGGTTTTCCACATTGGACGTGAAAAGTGGATATTGGCAAGTGGGTCTTCATCAAGAAGACAAGTAAAAGACCGCTTCCTCGACCCCAAATGGCTTCTTCCAATTTAACGCCATGCCATTTGGACTCTGTAATGCAACGGCAACATTCGAAAGATTGACGGACCTTCGAGGACTGACATGGAAAATTTGGCTCGTTTATTTAGATGATGTCATAGTCATCGGGAAGACTTTCAAAGTCTATTTGGAAACCCTTAAGGAGGTTCTGACTAGAATTCACGGTGCCCAACCAAAGTTGAGCCCGAAGATGTTTTTTCTATTCCAGAAAGAAATACAGTATCTGGGCCATCTGGTTTCGGCAGCAGGTGTTAGCATCGATCCTAATAAAGTAGATATCGTAAGAGAATGGCCAGTTCCGAAGAGTAAACACAAAGTTCGTAGTATCCTGGGTTATGCTCATATTACAGACTTTCTTGGAACGATTTGCAACTATTGGCAAACCACTACATGAGCTAACGGAAAATAAACGAAATTTCCAGTGGTCGAGAGATTGTGATCAAGCATTTAGAACTTTGAAAATTGCATTATGTTCACAGCCAAATCTCGCTTTCCCCGTTTCCGAAGGGAAGTATATCATAGACAGAGACGCAAGCAATACTGGTCTAGGAGCAGTTTTGTCTCAAGTGCAAAACTTTGAAACACGAGTAATAGCGTATGAGCCTCCAGGTGGTCTAGTGGCTAAAGCGGGCGATTGATGCGTTCGTGGTTCCGGGTTCAATTCCCGGCGGAGGCTCCGTACGGCGTGCACTCAGCGTCGTGAGGCAGAACTGAGTAGGCGCTGAGATAACAGCGCCGCCTCCTGGCTGTGAATAACGGAACTAGCTGCTGGTGGCGCTTAGTACTAGCCATACACCGTCGCACTAACACAAAATCCGCGCGGTACGCCTTGGTCCTTAACGGACTGTTGAGCGGAGGTAAAGCGGAGGTTATGCTCATATTACAGACGTTTTGCGAAAGGCTTCGCTACTATTGCTAAACCACTACATGAGCTAACGGAAAATAAACGAAACTTCCAGTGGTCGAGAGAGTATGACTAAGCATTTAGGACTTTGAAGATTGCATTATGTTCGCAGCCAATTCTTGCTTTTCCAGTTGCCGAAGGGACCTACATCGTAGACACAGACGCAAGCAATACTGGGTCTAGGAGCAGTTTTGTCTCAAGTGCAAAACGGTGAAGAACGAGTAATAGCTTATTACAACAAAACGCTTTGTAAACCAGATAGAAATTATTGTGTTAAAAGGGGAGAGTTGTTGGCAATTTTCAGAGCTATGTAGCACTTCCATAAATACCTCTATGGGAGAGCGTTTTCACTACGTACCCACCATGCCGCGCTTGCATGGCTCTTGAAATTTAAAAATCCGGAAGGACAGTTGGTAAGGTGGTTCGAACGTCTGCAAGAGTAAAGCTTCAAGGTACAACATAAGCAGGGGCTGCTGCATTGTAATGCAGATGGCTTATCACGAAGACCGTGCCCGGAAAACTGCCGACATTGCGCAGAAAGGAAGAACAAAACTCAAGCGAACATATTCAATCTATCACTGTTGATTTCATGGCAGACGGCTGGACGATACAATTCTGTCGACAAGAACAGATGACTGATGAACACATTGGACCGATCTTGACAGCAAAAGAGGAAGGTCGCCGCCCGAATTGGCAAGATATCTGCCATGGTTCGGAAGTGCTGAAGGGTTACTGGCCACAATGGTAATATCTTACCTTAGATAACGGATTGTTGAAAAGAGCTTGGGAAAGTGCTGATGGACGAGACGTGGTCACGCAGTTGATAGTTCCCCAAAGTAAAGTGCAGTCTGTTTTGAAGGAGATGCATAATGGAACATCTGGAAGCTATCTTGGCGTTAACAAAACCTTTGACAAAATACGGAAGCGGTTCTATTAGCTTCATCTTCGCCACGACGTAGAGGAATGGGTTCGGACGTGCGAAATATCTGCCGCAAACAAAGGCCTCAAAAACCAGAAGCAGGGGAAAATGAGACAGTATATCGTTGGACTGGCTTTCAAGAGAACTGCCATAGACATTGCTGGACCATTCCCAGATACTGACGATGGAAACCGGTACATCATGGTTGTAGGTGACTACTTTAATAAGTGGGTGGAAGCCTACACAATTTCAAATCAGGAGGTTACCACTGTGGCAAAGGAGTTAGTTTACAAGTTCTGTTGCCGTTAAGGAGCCCC
The DNA here is from genome assembly GCA_034769895.1 of Magicicada septendecula. NCBI lineage: Eukaryota > Metazoa > Arthropoda > Insecta > Hemiptera > Cicadidae > Magicicada > Magicicada septendecula. The sequence goes on along the minus strand of CM068376.1, from coordinate 359,186,251 downwards.
TATGGAAATCCATACGGATCAAGGAAGAACTTTCGAATCAGGAGTGTCTAGGAATGTCTAAAGAATTATCCCGTCTACTCGGAATTCAAAAGGTAAGGGCAATGCCTCTGCATCCTCAATGGGATGGGATGGTTGAGAGTTTCAATAGGACACTTAAGCAGCATCTTTCGAAGGTTGTTGACGAGAACCAAACAGACTGGGACCAACATATATCACTATTCCTCATGGGTATAGATCATCGGTACATGACACAACCGGTATGACTCCAGAAAAATTGGTGTTTGGGTGGGAAATTCGTCTTCCTGGGGACTTGATATTCGGATCACCTGAGACTCAGTCATAAGAACCACAGAACTATTCCTCGCAATTATAAAACCAACTGCGAGAAATGAATCGCTTGGTAAGAGGACAGCTGAAGATTGCCAGTGATAAAATGAAAACTTGGTATGACATTCGCAGCAATAGTGTCGGTTTCCAAGAAGGAGATCAGATCTGGTTGTTCAACGCAAAGCGCCGTCGTGGTCGCTCACCTAAGTTGCAAACTAACTGGGAAGCACCCTACACTGTCAAAAAAAGAATCAATGATGTTGTTTATCGGATTCAACAGGAAGGACAGAGAAAGTTCAAGGTCGTCCACTAGATCGCCTGGCTAAGAATTACTTCAGAGATGGTTTGCCAGTTCGGGACGAACAGGCTTAAGGAGGGGGAAGTGTTACGACATTACAGAACAATATACGTGTTTTTTACAGAACAATGCGGTTCGAGTTATTTGTCGGGCAATTGCTGAGTGCGTTCAAGTGGTTATTAGTGAAGAGTTGTTTTTTGTCATCGTGCGGTACATATCTGTTTTATATTAATTATATTAGTTATTAGTGCTTATCGAATGTTCCAGAGGATGACTGTTGTGGCGTACGTGATTCTCAGCACATGTGCTAGACTGCGTCAGAAGTCGCGCGGCCACACGCACTGCGTCAAGGCCGCAATGAATTACGTTCTAGTGTTTTCTACTAGACCCCTATTAGCGAATATTCTGGAATCTCAGCGGGGTATAAATACATGTACGCAGGAACGCTCAGTTCAGTTTATTGTCGAGCGATACCGTGTACGTTCAAGTGGTTATCAGTGAAGTGTTGTGTTTTATAATCGGGCGGTATAATTGTAATACAATTGTGTTTTATATTGGCTGACATTTTATTGCGTGTGGAAAATTTTTATTTCATTTGTTGTAAGAGACTGTGTTGTTAATTACGAACTGTTTAACTGTGAAAATTAAAGTTGGTGATTAGTGACTTAATTGGTTTCTTGTATTTTGTTTTCCACTGTACCTACGACGATCAAGTAGACCGTCGTAACAATATATTACCTTCGGAAATGATGTTGTACCTATTCGCCTTTCACCAAAGGAGCGTCAGATCTTTGCCTTTTCTCCGTACACATATAATATAAGTCTTACAGACCAGACAATTAATTTCATTACTCGTTTAACCTGAACGGATGATGACTATTAGCTAAGAACAATTAATGCATTTCAAACGATTTCCGCCAAGGAAAATATAAAATCAGAAAAAAAGTTATTTGAGAGGAATATTTTATTTTATATAATAAATATTTATATTTATTTTAAAGTGGATATTGCAACAGTCAGTAATTTTTTAGGGTAGAGTAATATAGAACTTATGAGTCAAAGTACTACAGCATGCATTGTAAAAGTACACAACACGCATGATCTGATACAGTTTACAATCCGTTACGATTGTAACGTCCAGCTTAGATAAAGTTTACTTACTCCAATGTCAGGGTCCGGAATACCAATCGCTCCTCATAACGTGTCTACAATACTTGTCTATGGACTTGTTTCGTATTTAGACGTTTGGCAGATTTGTCGATCGTCGAGTTCAGCTTAGAAACAGTTTACTCACTCCAATGTCTGCATCCGGAATACTAAACTCTCAATACACCGTGTCCGCAATACCTGTCCATGGACTTGTTTCGTATTTACACGTTTGGCAGTCTTGTCGATCGTCGAGTCCAGCTTAGATACAGCTTACTCATTCCAAAGTCAGGATCCGGAATACCGATCGCTCAACCTGACGTGTGCGCAATACCTGTCTATGGACTTGTTTCGTATTTACACGTTCCGGAGTCGTGAAAATTGTCGAGTCCAACTTCGATTAGTTCCTGTATTGCAATATGAGGATCCGGAATACCGAATGCTCAACGCATCGTGCCCGCTATACCTGTCTATGGACTCGTTTCGTATTTAAACTTTCGGCAGTCTTGTCGATCATCGAGTCCAGCTTAGATAAAGTTTACTCACTCCAATATCAGGATCAGGAATACCGAATGCTCAACGTAAAGTGTATGCAACTCCTGTCTATGAACTTATTTCGTATTTACACGTTCGGCAGTATTGCCAATAGTCGAGTTAATTTCTAGTAATTTTTGTATTGCAATGTCAGGACGGGAATACTGTTCGCTCAACGTAACGTGTCCGCAATAATTTTCTAAGAACTTGTTGGGTTTTTAAACGTTTGACAGTCTTGTCGATCGTCGAGTCCAGCTTAGATAAAGTTTACTCACTCCAATTTCAGGATCCGGAATACCGAACGCTCCTCATGACGTGTCCACAATACTTGTCTATGGAATTGTTTCGTATTTAGACGTTTGGCAAACTTGTCCATCTTCGAGTCCAGCTTAGATACAGTTTACTCACTCCCATGTCAGGATCCGGAATACTAAACGCTCAACCTAACGTATCCTCAATACCTGCATAGACCTGTTTCGTAATCACACGTTTGGCAGTCTTGTCGATCGTCGAGTCCAGCTTTGATAAAGATTACTCACTCCAATATTAGGATCCCGAATACCGAATGCTCAGCATAACATGTCCGCAATACCTGTCTATGGACTTATTTCGTATTTACACGTTCGGAGGTCTTACCAATTGTCGATGTAACTTTCGAGTAATTTTTGCACTGCAATGTCAGGATCTGGAATAGAGAACGCTCAACGTAACGTATCCGCAATACCTGTCTATGGACTTGTTACTTTTTACACGTATGACAGTCTTGTCGATCGTCAAGTCCAGCTTAGATAAAGATTATTCACTCCAATATCAGGATCCCGAATACCGAATGCTCAACGTAACATGTCCGCAATACCTGTCTATGGACTTTTTTCGTATTTACACGTTCGGCAGTGTTTTCGGTCGTCGAGTCCAGCTTAGATACAGTTAACTCACTCCAATGGTCAGGATCCGGAATACCGAACGCTCAACCAAATTGTCCGCAATAAATGTCTATGGTCTTGTTTCGTATTTACACGTTAGGCAGTCTTGCCAAATGTCGAATCCAAAAGCGACTAGTTTCTGTTTTGCAATGTCAGGAACAAGATTCCGAACGCTCAACGTTACGTGTCCGCAATACCTGTCTATGGTCTTGTTTCGTATTTACACGTTTGTGAATCTTGTCGATCGTCGAGTCCAGCGTAGATACAGTTAACTCAATCCAATGTCATGATCGGGAATACCGAACGCTAACGTGACGTGTCCGCAATACTTTTCTATGAATTTGTTGGGTTTTTAAACGATTGACAGTCTTGTGGATCGTCGAGTCCAGCTTAGTTACAATTTACTCACTCCAATGTCAGGATCAAGAATACCGAATGCTCAACATATCGTGTCGGCAATACTTGTCTATGGACTTGTTTGGTATTTAGACGTTTGGCAGACTTGTCCATTGTCGAGTACAGCATAGATACTCTTTAGTCACTCCCATGTCAGGATCCGTAATACTAAACGCTCAACGTAACGTATCCGCAATACCTGCCTATAGACTTGTTTCGTATTTACACGTTTGGCAGTCTTGTCGATCGTCGAGTCTAGATTCGATATAGTTTACTCACTCGAAAGTCTGGCTCCAGAATACCGATCGCTCAACATGACGTGTGCGCGATACCTGTCTATGGACTTGTTTCGTATTAACACGTTTGGTAGTCTTGTCGATCGTCGAGTCCTGCTTGGATACAGTTTACTCACTCCAATGTCAGGATCTGCAATTCCGATCGTTCTAGGTAACGTGTCCCGAATACCTGTCTGTGGACTTGTTTCGTACTTACACGTTCGGCAGTCTTGTCAATTGTCGAGACCAACTGCGATTAATTTGTGTATTACAATGTCAGGATCCGGAATGCTGAACGCTCAACGTAACGAGTCGGCAATGCCTGACTATTGACTTCTTTCGTATTTACACGGTTGGCAATCTTCTTGATCGTCGAGTCCAGCTTAGATACAGTTTACTAACTCCAATGTCAGGATCCGGAATACCGAACGCTAAACGTAACGTGTCCGCAATACCAGTCTATGGACTTCTTTCGTATTTATACGCTCGGCAGTCTAGCCAATTGTCGAGACCAACTGCAATTAGATTGTGAATTACACTGTCAGGATCCGGAATACCGAACGCTCAACGTAACGTGTCCGCAATACCTGTCTATGGACTTCTTTCGTATTTACACGTTTGGCAGTCTTACCGATCGTCGAGTCCAGCTTAGATGCAGTTTACCTACTCCAATGTCAGGATCCGGAATACGGAACGCTCATCGTAACGTGTCCCCAATATCTGTATATTGACTTGTTTTCTTATTTACACGTTCGGCGGTCTTGCCAAATATCGAGTCCAACCTCGGTTAGTTTGTGCATTGCAAAGTCAAATTCCATAATACCGAACGCTCAACGTAACGTGTCGCAATACCTGTCCATGGACTTGTTTCGTATTTACACGTTCGGCAGTCTTGCCAATTGTCGAGTCCAACCTCGATTAGTTTGTGTATTGCAATGTCAGGATCTGGAATACCGAACGCTCAACGAGGCGTGTCCGCAATACCTGTCTATGGACTTGTTTCGTATTTACACGCTCGGCAGTCTTGCCAATTGTCGAGTTAATCTTCGAGTAATTTGTGTACTGCAATTTCAGGATCCAGATTAGATATAGTTTACTCACTCGAAATTCTTGCTTCAGAATACCGATCGCTCAACGTAACGTGTCCGCTATACCTGTCTATTTACACATTCGGCAATCTTGTCGATAGTTGAGTCCAGCTTAGATACAGTTTACTCACTCCACTGTCAAGATCCCGAATACCGATCGCTCAACGTAACGTGTCCCCAATACCTGTTCATGGACTTGTTTCGTATTTACACGCTCGGCAGTCTTGCCAATTGTCGAGTTAATCTTCGAGTAATTTGTGTACTGCAATTTCAGGATCCAGATTAGATATAGTTTACTCACTCGAAATTCTTGCTTCAGAATACCGTTCGCTCAACGTAACGTGTCCCCAATACCTGTTCATGGACTTGTTTCGTATTTACTCGTTCGGCAGTCTTGCCCATTGACGAGTCCATCTTCGATTAGTTTGTGTATTGCAATGTCTGGTTCCGGAATACCGGTCGCTGTGACGTAAGATGTCCGCATCTATGGACCTGTAATAATGTAATCAATGTTCTCTTCCACCGCTGTTTGTGTACCATTGTAAGTGAAAAAATATATGCTGAACCAAGGGGGTGGGTTAGCGCCTTTGCAGTACGTGTGTCTCAAATGGTCCCTTATAGGTAAAATCTAGGTACCCTTCTCTCAAATGCCTCTCAAGTCTGAATCTAATTGAGTGATAGAAGATTGAGTTTGGCTTGAGTGTGCTTTGTCGTACGGCATACAGTCTATAATCTTTGCCTCACGCCCTCATATTCAGTAATGACTCTAGATAGTTCTATAGCATGTACTTAAATGTCCTGTACCATAACTTTACAAGTTCTCAATTAAGCAAATATGATATATTATATTATATTATGATATATTAAGCAAATTATATCGGAAGGAAAGGAAGAAATGGAAAGTAATGCTTGCGAAAGAGATCGGCGAGGGATTGATTAAGGAGATACACGAACTATACGGACACTGTGGTGTAAAGAGAACGTACGAAGTGTTCAAAGAGTATTTCACAGGGGATCATTTCCATAAATTCACCAAACAAATGATCAAAACGTGTGGGATATGTCAGAGATGTAAGGACCACGGCAGGAAAGGTATTGGAGAGACACGGCCGATACTACCGAGAGAGAAAGGAGAAATGGTCAGTATGGACTATTATGGGCCATTATTTACGTCGACAAGTAGTGTAAAGTACATATTGGTAGTCATTGATAACTTTACAAAGTATGTTAAGTTATACACTATGAAAAAAGCGACAACAGCCACCACATTAAACAAATTAAAATTGTATATTCAAGAAGTGGGTAAACCGAGGTCAATCTTAACCGACAATGCCATGCAGTTCACAAGCAGATCTTGGGCGAAGAGTTTAGGAGATCTGGGAATCAAACCTAAATTTACAGCCATCCGCAACCCTTGTAAAAATTTGGCGGAAAGAGTAAACCGGCAACTGGGAAATATATTTAGGGTTATGGTAGGAGGACACCTTACGAAGTGGGCGAAGTATGTCAAGACTGTAGAAAAATGTATCAATGAGACCTACCATGATACCATTGAAATGACGCCATATCAAGCGCAATGGGGCACCAAACCAAAAAGAGTATGGGAATCATACGTTGACCGGGAACTGATAAAAGAAGAAATGAAGAATCACCAAGAGGAAATATATCGAAAAATGAAAAGAAAGGGTGAACAAAGAGCACAAAGGAAGAATGAAGAAAGTAATAAATTAAAGTTTAAGGTAGGAGACTTAGTCCTGGTTAGGACAAACACAATTTCAGACGCGGTAAATAAAATAACAGCAAAATTTTGTGAGTTGTACCAAGGACCATATGAGGTAACCAGCATTAAGGGAGCCGCTGCATACGAGATCTCAGAGGTCAACAAACCTAACACAGTACGAGGTATATTTAATGTTCGGCAATTAAAACAATACTACCATGGGTTCCGGGGAGTTGGGAATGTAATAAATCAACAAAAATTTAAAATTCCTTAATGTGAAAAAAAAAATTAATGTAATAGTAATAAGTAAATATAATAGAGTCAGTCATATATCAATAGTCAGTAAGCGAAATTTGTAAACAATAAGTAGTAGTTATGGTAGTAAGATGTGAATGACCGACCATCGGCAAATAAAGAGGGGAAAGTGAAAGTCGACAATGAGGGGGACCTTCAAACAGATCTATGAAAGTGGGTCAGTGCGGGTAAAATAAACAAACCCTCGTTTAAATGACTATATATATATAAATCTATATGTAGAGGCATACAAAATGATTTTCCCAAATTTTGTTGTACAATTGTGGATAAATCTTTTTGGGGGACGATGTAACATAACTTTACAAGTTCTCAATTAAGCAAATATGATATACAGTTATTAATAATGTATGATTGAATTCTGAACAGTAATAGTAAGTAAGAAATTGTTATGTATGTAAAAAGAAAATATGTAGTATAAGAAGAGACAGGGTGAGGCCAAGTGCGCCGACAGTCTGTCGCCAGCCAAATAGAAATATAATAGAGCCTGTACCTTACATGTCATAAAAACATAAAAGTGCTTTGTATGATCGAAACAGCAAAAAATGCGTAAGTCCCGTTAGAAAGGCGAGGCGATGTCCTTCAAAACACAATGGGATTCACCCCAACATAAACTGTGAAAGTTAAGAAGTAGCGTCGTTGTTAGCAATTTAAGCGGCCACGCGGTAAAACTTCGTGCCCAAACACATTGACCAATAAGACGTAGCGTCACTATGTAGCGCGAAAGAATTATGATGTCTGAATGGGTATATTCAAACAAACCGGGGAAATTTTCAAAATAGAACCAATGGGAAAGGAATTAGCTATGACGGAAGAGAGGGCACCTCCAAGTAAACTATAAAAAGAGAACATAGTAAAAAAAATCACTACTAGTACTGCTACCACTACCATTACTACTATTAGTCACTAGTCGAAGGAGTCTATCAAAGTCTAATGGGTAGGAGTCACTCAGTAAATAACTCTATTAATGTAATCATAACGGCAACGTACTCTAAACTTATACATAATATCTAAATTGTTATGATAAAGAGTCGGAAGAATAAATAGTACCGTGAAAGGAAAACAACATATTTATTATGTGAGCGTAAGTACGAAACAAGAAGATATTTATTATGTGCGCGTAAGTACGAAACAAGAAGATATTTATATCTATGTGCGCGTCGATTGTATAACGCGAACGTATGTTTCAAAAGTGATAAATCAAAGGTGCTTATTAGTGGAGTGAAGTGTATTGATCAAAGTGGAAACACCAGTCATATCAGAGGAATCCTGCAAAACAAGTAACACAATTCTATAATAACAATTTATAACCAATTATTTTCAAACATAGTAATTAATGTCTACCGAACTTAACTCATCTCATTCTAAAAGACCCCACAGTTCGTTCAGATCCTAAGCAAGGTAATTTATGTATTATGACATGTCAAGAAGAATAATAAGGAGATGTGTAGATATAGCTAAGTCTTTATATAACAAAACGTAATAAATAAATTAAGACATAGTAACCATTGGAACTAAGTAAGAGGTTAATTTACCCGCAAATGTTAGTATGTTAAGAAATTCATAATGGTTGAAAGAATATTATGATGTGCCTTAAAATGATACCGATTAAATAGTTATGTTGTGTGAGTAAATGTAATTTTGCAAACTAGTAATTCAATTTATATGGTGAGCAATCGTAATTCTAAAGATTAATGAATCAAGTAACCTTTAGTTTTAATAAGTAATTATCAGCTTGACAATTGATAAGTCATTTGATACAATATAAAGAATGTGTAGCATGGATTATTAGAATTTTAATTCACATTCTGTATTATGAAAGAATCAATATAAGTATTATTAGAATCTGAACGAGAAAGTGTCCTTATTTGATCTCCCTGAGGTTCTCTGCTCTGGCGCTCAAAAGTAATTATTGATTTCACAAATTAAACGAGCAGATATACTTATTTATTAGACGCAATCACACCGTAGAATTAAGAATTTTTATATTTAGCACAAAATTGAAATTAAAACTCCGTATATAAAAAACCCCGAAAAGAAGGGGACTTCACAAAAACGTTATATTTGTCGCCATCAACGTGGTGCAGTTGTTAGCAAACGTTATATTTGGCGCATCCAAACGTGGAGCACAAATCTCCAGAACGTTATATTTGGCGCTCAACAACGTGAAGCTTAAATTCAGAATTAAAAAGCTCGGTAGAATGAGATGAGGTAGACAATAAATAAGATATATGTAAATGTAAGTAGATGTTAACTCGTAGTAAGAGTAGACAATTAAGGAAATTTAAATTGAATAATAATCATAAAAGAGAAATGGCAACGAATAACGGGGATAATAGTGATAATGAGGTGGTATTCGAGGTCAACAACCAAATGGGAGAGACCAGAATAGGTGAAGAATCGACCGACAATGAGACCCCGACGGTTCTTTCAGAGGCAAGGGGACTGCGAGAAGAAGACGTCCGCAGCGAAGTACAACAAACACAAACAAACATAGATATAGTAACGTTATTACAACAATGACAGAAAGCTTGACAGAAAAAATAACGGAAAATAATAAACAAATGACAGAAAACAGTCGACGATTAGAACAAAAATTGACAGAAAACAATAAGCAGGTCACAGAAAACAATGAACAGTTAAAACAATTAGCAGAAAGAATCGACAAAATCGAAAAGAGTATGGAACTAAAATTCACACAACAGTTAAACGAACACAGAACACACGTAGAACAACAGATTACTGAATTAAGACAAGAAAACCAGGAGTTCACAACGAAGATAAGAGCCGAAACAAAGGAGATCGTCAGGGAAGAAATGGAGACGATCTAGGCAGAGGTGAAGGAGCACTTAGAAAACAGCGACCAAGTGTTCAGAAAGCACCAAATCGTAGTAGCTCAAGAAATAAAAACCTTAAATACCAAAGTCAATAATAATAACAAAAAGAATGGAGAGCAGATCCAGAAACTCACCGAGTTATACGAAAACAATTGTACTTCGATAGACGGTCAACTGACGCAGATAAGGGAGGACGTGCGAGCAAGAATTATACAAATGGAGAGGTCACCGATGCAACGTGCGATGACGACAGAACACCTCAAGAACGTTGCATTTAATGGAGAAGGGGAATACCCCATGGAGTTCGTCAAGGAACTGGACGAGATTCATAAAGAATATTACATGAGCGTAGGAGTGAGCTGGGTATCCAGACACTTAGAAGGAGAAGCCGCCATTTGGTGGAAATTGGTTAAGAATAATATTAACACCTTCAGTGAATTTCAGGACGCATTCATAGCTAAATACTGGAACCAGATGGTACAAGAGGGTTACGCGACCGATTAGAGTTCGGAAGATATCGGCCGGAGAGTGGACTTAGTATGGTACAATACATGGAGAGGTGCATACTCCAAAATCGACAGCTGATACCACCGATATCTGACCGACATCTGATACGGAAATTGGCGCGACACTACCACCATGATATAGCAGTAGCATGCATTACAAGGGGAGTAGAAAATATTATCGAATTTCAAATGTTGCTAATGGAATTTGCGACGTTACGTAAGAAGAAGGGAGATAGTTCTGACAACTATAGGACGCAGGTAGCGGTAAAACCGGAACAGCATGAGAACGAGAGTCGACCTTGGCATCACAACAAAAGTGACAGACAGCCGACTTATCGACAGAAAGTAGGGTGGAGGCAGACAAATGGGCCCGAGCCGAGAGAGAGCGCAAAAACACAAAACAAACGTGTTTACGAAGCTCAGGTCAGCGCTATTGCCGGAACGAGCGGTACACAAAGACACTCACAGGTTGTTGACACCCCAGCAACAAGTTCAAAAAACTAAGTAAGTTTACTACTAGAAATAAGGTAGATGTAAGTTGTAAATATTCAGAAATTAGCACCACTTTCATAGAAATAAGGGACGCTTTGTTAGAAGAAGATTTAGAAATTAACAAGGCACGTAAATTTAAATGCCCAGAGCTAAGCATATGCACAAATGGAATACCGGTGGTCGCCTTAGTTGACTCAGGTAGCCAAATTAATGCAGTCTCGGCAGAGTGGTATCGAAAACACAAATGCCAGATGGGAAAACTAAATATATTAAAAGTAACGAATATGATAGTAAAAGGAGCGGTCGGTAGAAAATCTAAACAAATAACTCAGCAATTATTGTTAGAAGTGAAAATTGGTCAGTATAGCATTGACGGGGTATTCTTAATAATACCTGATCTAATTCGGGAATGCATAATTGGAATCGGGTTGCTGCGAGAGAGTGGATGTGTCATTGATTTAAAGGAGAACCAGATAACATTTAATAGACATGAAGCAGGGGAAGATGCACCTGAATATGTTGAAATTCTAGCTATAGAAGTTGATCAAGAAGAGAAGCGGATTGGGGAGATGATTCGTGAGAAGATGGAAGAAATTACAGGAGTCGAGACGCAGGTGAAGAAGGAATTAGAGGAAGTATTGATAAAAAACCGCCAGATCTTCAGGGAGCAACCAGGAAGGATTACGAGGTATGAACATAAATTTATTGTGACAGATACCACACCATATTGTATGAAAGGTTGGCCAATTCCTCTAAAATATCAACAAGCCGTAGACGAAGAAATCAAGAAGATGGAGGCGTGCGGAGTGATCGAACGAGCTGCAAGTCCATTTATTAATCCGATCGTAACCGTCATCAAAAAGGATCAGTCGGTACGACTATGCCTGGATGCGCGGAGAATCAACGCCGTGACTGTTTCAGACTATGAAGGAGCGATGCCGATTAATGAAGTGTTGGCGAGCTGTGGAAACATCAAAGTGATGAGCAGTATCGACCTGACGAGTAGCTTCTGGCAAATACCGTTAGCAGAAGAATGCCGTGATTTCATCGGATTCTTATATAAGGGGCGTTGCTATCGATACACTGTCACTCCGTTTGGTTTGAAAACTAGTCTGGCGAGCTTAACAAGGGGATTGGATCACGTGCTATCAGAAAGGGTGAAGAAGTTCACGATTATTTACGTTGATGATTGCTTGTGCGTATCTGGAAGCATAGAAGAACATCTCATCCACCTGCAGTTGTTACTACAAGATCTCAAGAAAGCGAACCTCACAGTAAACCTGCGTAAATCGAAATTTTCCGAGAAAAAATAGAATACCTAGGGTACGAGTTATCAACGAAGGGCATCAGTGCGTCAGCAGAAATGGTAGCGGCAATTTTAGAGTTCCCGAAGCCAAAAAACCCAAAGCAATTAAAGGGATTCCTTGGGTTGACCAACTTCTATAATAAGTTTACCAGCCGATATGCTGAGGAGACACGACCACTTTTACAGTTATTGAAGAAGGGGGTACGATTTAAATGGACTCCGGAGATAAATGAACAATTCGAAAGGGTGAAACAACTGTTTGTAGATACAGTAATGTTGAGACATCCTGACCCGAACAAACGGTTTTATTTACAAACAGACGCCAGTAAATACGCATTGGGAGGACAACTTTATCAAATAGATGACGACGGACAAATCGGGGTAATCGCGTTTACTAGCCGAGTATTCCGAGGCGCCGAGTTAAACTATTTTACGACGGAACTAGAATTATTGAGCGTCGTCCACTGCCTTAAAAAATTCAGAACGTATGTGCTAGGACGTCCACTCACGATCATTACGGATAATAAAGCATTGACGTTCATGCAGAAGTGCCAGTTAACATGTTCACGAATCACGAGATGGATACTCGCGATTCAAGAGTACGATTTCGAAGTGATACACTGCAAAGGAAGTGAGAATGTTGTAGCTGACATACTGAGTCGATACCCAGTGGATTCGCAAGAGGAGATGAGAAAGGACGGAGAAGGAGAACTGGAGATTTGTACTGTAGGTATCAGAAAAAGCAAACAGTTGAAAAATCAGCTAATTAACATCTCCCAACACCAGCAGAAAGACCAGAAAAAGAATATCATAAACCAATTACAAAATAATAAAAATAAGCAACTATTGAAAATATATAAGTGGAATAATAACAAATTATATCGGAAGGAAAGGAAGAAATGGAAAGTAATGCTTGCGAAAGAGATCGGCGAGGGATTGATTAAGGAGATACACGAACTATACGGACACTGTGGTGTAAAGAGAACGTACGAAGTGTTCGAAGAGTATTTCACAGGGGATCATTTCCATAAATTCACCAAACAAATGATCAAAACGTGTGGGATATGTCAGAGATGTAAGGACCACGGCAGGAAAGGTATTGGAGAGACACGGCCGATACTACCGAGAGAGAAAGGAGAAATGGTCAGTATGGACTATTATGGGCCATTATTTACGTCGACAAGTAGTGTAAAGTACATATTGGTAGTCATTGATAACTTTACAAAGTATGTTAAGTTATACACTATGAAAAAAGCGACAACAGCCACCACATTAAACAAATTAAAATTGTATATTCAAGAAGTGGGTAAACCGAGGTCAATCTTAACCGACAATGGCATGCAGTTCACAAGCAGATCTTGGGCGAAGAGTTTAGGAGATCTGGGAATCAAACCTAAATTTACAGCCACCCGCAACCCTTGTAAAAATTTGGCGGAAAGAGTAAACCGGCAACTGGGAAATATATTTAGGGTTATGGTAGGAGGACACCTTACGAAGTGGGCGAAGTATGTCAAGACTGTAGAAAAATGTATCAATGAGACCTACCATGATACCATTGAAATGACGCCATATCAAGCGCAATGGGGCACCAAACCAAAAAGAGTATGGGAATCATACGTTGACCGGGAACTGATAAAAGAAGAAATGAAGAATCACCAAGAGGAAATATATCGAAAAATGAAAAGAAAGGGTGAACAAAGAGCACAAAGGAAGAATGAATAAAGTAATAAATTAAAGTTTAAGGTAGGAGACTTAGTCCTGGTTAGGACAAACACAATTTCAGACGCGGTAAATAAAATAACAGCAAAATTTTGTGAGTTGTACCAAGGACCATATGAGGTAACCAGCATTAAGGGAGCCGCTGCATACGAGATCTCAGAGGTCAACAAACCTAACACAGTACGAGGTATATTTAATGTTCGGCAATTAAAGCAATACTACCATGGGTTCCGGGGAGTTGGGAATGTAATAAATCAACAAAAATTTAAAATTCCTTAATGTGAAAAAAAAATTAATGTAATAGTAATAAGTAAATATAATAGAGTCAGTCATATATCAATAGTCAGTAAGCGAAATTTGTAAACAATAAGTAGTAGTTATGGTAGTAAGATGTGAATGACCGACCATCGGCAAATAAAGAATGGAAAGTGAAAGTCGACAATGAGGGGGACCTTCAAACAGATTTATGAAAGTGGGTCAGTGCGGGTAAAATAAACAAACCCTCGTTTAAATGACTATATATATATAAATCTATATGTAGAGGCATACAAAATGATTTTCCCAAATTTTGTTGTACAATTGTGGATAAATCTTTTTGGGGGACGATGTAACATAACTTTACAAGTTCTCAATTAAGCAAATATGATATACAATTATTAATAATGTATGATTGAATTCTGAACAGTAATAGTAAGTAAGAAATTGTTATGTATGTAAAAAGAAAATATGTAGTATAAGAAGAGACAGGGTGAGGCCAAGTGCGCCGACAGTCTGTCGCCAGCCAAATAGAAATATAATAGAGCCTGTACCTTACATGTCATAAAAACATAAAAGTGCTTTGTATGATCGAAACAGCAAAAAATGCGTAAGTCCCGTTAGAAAGGCGAGGCGATGTCCTTCAAAACACAATGGGATTCACCCCAACATAAACTGTGAAAGTTAAGAAGTAGCGTCGTTGTTAGCAATTTAAGCGGCCACGCGGTAAAACTTCGTGCCCAAACACATTGACCAATAAGACGTAGCGTCACTATGTAGCGCGAAAGAATTATGATGTCTGAATGGGTATATTCAAACAAACCGGGGAAATTTTCAAAATAGAACCAATGGGAAAGGAATTAGCTATGACGGAAGAGAGGGCACCTCCAAGTAAACTATAAAAAGAGAACATAGTAAAAAAAATCACTACTAGTACTGCTACCACTACCATTACTACTATTAGTCACTAGTCGAAGGAGTCTATCAAAGTCTAATGGGTAGGAGTCACTCAGTAAATAACTCTGTTAATGTAATCATAACGGCAACGTACTCTAAACTTATACATAATATCTAAATTGTTATGATAAAGAGTCGGAAGAATAAATAGTACCGTGAAAGGAAAACAACATATTTATTATGTGAGCGTAAGTACGAAACAAGAAGATATTTATTATGTGCGCGTAAGTACGAAACAAGAAGATATTTATATCTATGTGCGCGTCGATTGTATAACGCGAACGTATGTTTCAAAAGTGATAAATCAAAGGTGCTTATTAGTGGAGTGAAGTGTATTGATCAAAGTGGAAACACCAGTCATATCAGAGGAATCCTGCAAAACAAGTAACACAATTCTATAATAACAATTTATAACCAATTATTTTCAAACATAGTAATTAATGTCTACCGAACTTAACTCATCTCATTCTAAAAGACCCCACAGTTCGTTCAGATCCTAAGCAAGGTAATTTATGTATTATGACATGTCAAGAAGAATAATAAGGAGATGTGTAGATATAGCTAAGTCTTTATATAACAAAACGTAATAAATAAATTAAGACATAGTAACCATTGGAACTAAGTAAGAGGTTAATTTACCCGCAAATGTTAGTATGTTAAGAAACTCATAATGGTTGATAGAATATTATGATGTGCCTTAAAATGATACCGATTAAATATTTATTTGTGTGAGTAAATGTAATTTTGCAAACTAGTAATTCAATTTATATGGTGAGCAATCGTAATTCTAAAGATTAATGAATCAAGTAACCTTTAGTTTTAATAAGTAATTATCAGCTTGACAATTGATAAGTCAATTGATACAATATAAAGAATGTGTAGTATGGAGTATTAGAATTTTAATTCACATTCTGTATTATGAAAGAATCAATATAAGTATTATTAGAATCTGAACGAGAAAGTGTCCTTATTTGATCTCCCTGAGGTTCTCTGCTCTGGCGCTCAAAAGTAATTATTGATTTCACAAATTAAACGAGCAGATATACTTATTTATTAGACGCAATCACACCGTAGAATTAAGAATTTTTATATTTAGCACAAAATTGAAATTAAAACTCCGTATATAAAAAACCCCGAAAAGAAGGGGACTTCACAAAAACGTTATATTTGTCGCCATCAACGTGGTGCAGTTGTTAGCAAACGTTATATTTGGCGCATCTAAACGTGGAGCACAAATCTCCAGAACGTTATAGTCCTAACGTCGTCCTATATCTTTTTTGTAATTTTATTAAACGTTTTTGCATTAATATATCAGCTCCGCGTGTGTACTTCTGACAACAGCACGATACATAGGCCTGCAGTGTACGTTCATATTGCAACACTAGTAAACGCGATTAAGCACGTTGTTCCTCACTAGCAACGAGGCTCCGTGCTCAGAGCGCCCGTGCTCTGAAAGACAACGCTGAAATCTTACTCTGAGCGCCGATATTGATAAGCCTGTGTTCTGTGCGCCGAGCTTATGTGTGCATCATTAGACACGGTAACACCTGGCTGCATATCTGTCTGTCCGTTCTTTTTCAACTATGTAGCCAACATTACCGGTCCTATGAAGATTTGTACAATGCATTGCTAAAAGGAATTATCACACCACTGGTAAGCTCCCGGAGCTGCAGAACTCTCTGTTTTGAACGAAATACATTTATTATTAAGTTAGTTAAATTTCAATATTAGATAATTTTATATATTATCAGAAAAATTATGAAAACCCAACTACGCTACTATTTTATTCGTAACATAACAGCAGGCAGTCATAAAATAAATACTAAAACTTCCGAACTTCTGCATTGAATTCTAGTTAAATTTGTAACCATAATACCAAAATGATAAATAATTTAGTCATATATTTTCAGTTTATGTATGTTTCCATAGATATATGTATATCTATATCCAACGTTATTCACAGATAACTTATAACAGATAACAAAATGTGAGGTTTTTTGAGTCATAGTTCACAAACATTTTGAAAATGATCCAAAATAAGTGTTGAGACATGCTAATTCTGTGAAATTGTTACACATACAAAATACAGTACTACAGATACAGATTTTTTATTTTAACTAAAATTCTTCATAACTTTAAAACCCAAAATATTTTATAATTTTTGTAAAACTTTGAGTTCTATTTTCAGCCGTTGGCGCTTCTAAAATTAACTTTTAGATTTCATGTAGGCTACTCTTGGCACGCTGATGTTTTTCCTTCGTACACACTCAGAATGTAATTTGAAGGAAACGTCCTTCACACAACTCAATTAAACGTTTCACCCTGTACTGATATTCTTCGTGAAAAAGTAGAGTCTTTACTTTCTGGGATGCATTTAAATCAAAATTCACGACTTTAATACTACTGTGTCACAACCATTGTCAAACCACAACTAAGGAAAGGTGTGAATAGCAAGCTCATCTACGAATCGTATAGTCAGCGGATTTAAGGTATGCGGCTAGATAGCCACTCCAGTGAGCTTTGTCTTCCTCACCAATCCGCTTACATTGCACATCTTTTGTTCACACATGTATACAGCTCAGCTTTCCGCCTCATAATCGTATTTTCATTTTCTTAATTATAGTTGAATTTAATCACTTTCTTTTATTCTCTCCTCAGATTTGTTCGACCCAACCAAATGAGAAATCATGAGATAATAAGTAGGATTATTCGCTAATGATCAATGTGCAAAGGCATCATTACATGCATAATTAAAAATTTCTAAGTGAAAGTTACAGGCTTCTGAAAAATATGTAGGGCAGTATTCGTGCGGTACCTTTAAACATAAACTCGGTGCAGTTGACAAACCGCATCTTTCATATTTTACGCTTACATAGCGAGTTTATAAGTATACACCTGTGTGTGTGTGTGTGTGTGTGTGTGTGTGTGTGTGTGTGTGTGTGTGTGTGTGTGTGTGTGTGTGTGAGAGAGAGAGAGAGAGAGAGAGATTTGTTTTACATCGGCAAAATAATAACATTTCTTACACATTATTTTACTTAAATAGGTAGACATAATTACAATATTGAAAACAGTAATTAATACATTATTGCAATTTAAATTATTGATAATGTAATAATCCCTTAATTACGTTTGTAAATAATTATAGATCCAGTAATCATTGAATCTTTATTGGAATTGGTGCAAATAGCAATACATGTCTAAAAATATGTTACAGCTGAATGCAGATTGCAAGATGTTCAATAATTTATAGGTCCTTCTATTAAAAGTTATTATTACTGCTGGCACTAAACACACTTATCCATAAATTAGGGAATTATGTACAAAATAACAGGACTACCGATATTACAAACACAAAATTATGGTAAAAAAATTAATCGTGTGACAATGGTTGTTACTTATTATTTATATCGTTGTAAAATAATATTTACCGAGCAGGCCTACATCGTCTATACAGAGTAATATAGTCTACTAGCTGTTACCCGCGGCTTCGCACGCGAATATTTGACTTTTAATAAGTATTTTAATATAATTTTTATTGTCTGTGTCTATATAGCGTTCTGTCAGCTCGTATAACAATTTTTTACTCAATAGTCAAATTCTCTCCAAAGCTGTTTTCAACGCTTGTACTATTTTAACTTGTACTAAATTATTATGTTGGTGCAACAGCCTATGGAGATTTAAATGTACCCTCTTATAAAGCCTTTGGGGATATGTATAAAGTACCTGTTAAATCGAAAACCTTATGTTCTGTATTTTAAGTGTTACTGTGTTAGTAGGATTGTTGTATAACACATTAAACGTTATGTTTTCCTCAACCATGGCTTTTATTTATTTCAACAGTAAACTAAAACCGTTGTCATCTAACCTCACAAATGAAAACAGTACGTATTTTTGCTTTGCATTAAGAAATAGGACAATTTACAATTAGTACACTTCTTCTTTTCCACATCGTAATATATCGATACAATCGCATATTATATAAAACATCAAAAATGTACTGCAGGAATGGATAAATGTACAGTTCCGATGCCGCTAAATAAGTTTTGTTTATTTACTTGTTACTATGGTAATTAATTCTGGTCTGGTATTTAATATATTTAATGACTTATTCATTGCATCATCAGAAATACGTATAAACATAAATTTTATAATCTTTTAAGACTATTACAAAACTAATAGACATATCTGTACACAAAATTAAAAAGTATATCGATACAATTGCATATTTAAAACATTTAAAACTGCAGGAAAGGATAAAGGTACAGTTCCGATGCCGCTAAATATCATTTGTTTATTTACTTGTTAATATGGTAATTAATTCTGGTCTGCATGCTGTTGTTGACATCTTTATACGCGTCAACGAAAAGGTATAATTAAAAGGGCCTTAATCGTGCGAACGGGGCAAAATATCAAATTCCACGTAAGATCGTGTTTTTCGTCTTAAAGGTTTACCTGTGCAAAATTTGGTGCCAATCGGTGTAACGGTGTGGATTTGTATTCAGTACACATAAATCCTCAGACTTTGAGTTATATATATATTGCAATGAAACACAGGATCCTGATAAGCAGTCCAGGCTTGTGTAATACACAGACGATAAACATTCATGTTTCAATTGGTAGTTTGTTAGATTTGGTTT
Source organism: Magicicada septendecula (assembly GCA_034769895.1). NCBI lineage: Eukaryota > Metazoa > Arthropoda > Insecta > Hemiptera > Cicadidae > Magicicada > Magicicada septendecula. Next base: position 359,166,523 of record CM068376.1, on the reverse strand, counting down.
TTTGTGGTATAAGTTTTGTATTTTAGAGAGGATAAGGAATTAGGCTTAGTCAAACTGTGTATTATTTTATGTGTTATTTATTCATGTACTATGTCAGTGGAAATGTGCGCGCGTGCGCGAGTGATAAACGTTTTCCTGGCTGTGCGTGATATAATTATCGTATCGTTGTGACACTTGAACTGAACATAAACTACTATATTAGCTACAGTTCCTGTATATTGCCCAAGCTTAAAATGACGTTAAAATATGATTTCGTTAAAATATAAAGCTCATTGTAAAACGCATTTCTGCGTGAGATAAAGGCATTCTGAGATTACCATCTATGCATGCTCTTTCAAATTCGATGCACTTTACGGCATGAAACACTGCCGAGTCATGTGCAAAGTAACCATGTGACTTCCTATTGTAACATACCGTGTATAAATAAGTGAACTTAGACTGCGTTACTGTGTGAGGTATTCTGCAGTACCAGTAGTATTTCATAATGTACTTATTAATAAAATATTGTCATCATTAGTTTCCGCGTGAGTGGAAGATTTCCGCATAGGGAGGTCTGCTGATCGTGGTAGACCCAGTGTTATGCATGAACACTTGAAGAGTCCGGATTGGTATAAGCCTAATATACCGTTTCTAAGTAATACCCACTGTGACCTGAGATACTTATGAATTATAAATACTGTATAAAATTTCAGAAGTAGTATCCCTAGAACCGGTGTTTGTGTGCGAAGCGTCAGTGTCAACGTTGGAACTCCAGAACACCAGCCCAGCTGGAAGCATCACCAGGGTGAACCATCTGTCATCGTACGCCACGCCTGACGACTCCACGACACAGGAAAGGCCCCCCCTTTTCCATCAACATCACCGTGGAAATCATCATATATGTAATGTACCACAACTCGTATATGAACAATAATTAACATTTTAAATGACTATATCTGAAACACTATCATTATTATGCTTGTCAAATATATCGTATAAACAATTTCATAAGTCTTGTGTGCAATAAATAATCTTAAACCCTCCAATATAGACTTTTGCATTAAAACACACATACTACCATATCCTATGCGCCAATAGTTAAGTTATTTGTGTTATCGCATAGAGATAGTCTATTTGGCGCTTAGCAACGTAGGGCACGAAAAATAGCGGTGGTTTTACGCTATTCTATATATGTCAAAGAATATAAAATTTGTTGGTAAAATCCGACGTATAATTATAATTAATGTAATATTTGTGTGTGTATGGTTCATATGAAAATCTGAGGATATAAATTATCAATTGTGCATATTCTCTTGTGTGTCATATATGAACAATTTTATCAGTATATTAGAGGTAGTTAATTAGTTGTTTTGTGTGTTAGGTAAGGTTTGTTTACATTTTGATATATTGAACTGCTTACTGTGTGCGTATAAACTGGATTACACTACGTTAATAATCTTGTAGTAATAATAATTTTCTTAGCGTATAAATCAGTAGATTAAATTTTAATAAAATTTTAAATTAATTTTATTCATTATGGCGGATACAGCAGAGATAAAGAATGCTTTAGCGGCCTTATTAGCTAATATGAAAACCATGTCCGAAGAAAAGAAAGCCGATAAATAAGAAAATAAAGCTCGTCAAGAGGAGATGAAGGCGAATATACAGAAAATTGCAGAAGAAAATAAAGCCAGTAAAGAAGAAGCCGTGAAACGTGATAAATCGCTCCGTGACGAAAACAAAAAAATATATGCGGCCGTGCAGGAACAATCCAAACAGAGCAAACAAATGTTAGAAGCTACGGAAAAGCGAATTAGCGAGACAGTAGAAGTTATAAGAGCTAACATAGAGCCGGTGGTGGAAGTTAGTAATTCACGCATTAGTGAATGTGAGGCGAAAATCTCCGGGATTGAGGAGAAAGTGGTACAGAACGCATCCACGGTGAGTGAATTAGTGGCCGAACAAGACCTGCGAATCCACGAGTTTCAACATCAAGTGTCACGACTGCAAAATACATCGTCACCGCTCAACTGTACTGCATATGTCTACAAGACCTTGGACGACGCTAATTCGCAGCTGAAGTTCTTTGGACGAGAGAATGAAAACCCCATGAACTTCATCAAAGTTTGCCAACGGGATCTGGAAGCGATTGGGGACAATTTAAGTGAGGCCGACAAAGTTAATTTCGTAGTACGGCGACTAAAAAGTACTGCGGCGGAGTGGTTCTCTGTCATCCAAGATAAGATCAGCGCATATGAAGATCTGGTAAAGCATTTCAGGGCTAGATACTGGAATGAGGAAGTCCAAAGAAAGATCCGCGTGCAACTGGAGTTTGGAAAATATTCCAGTACCAAAGGATCCAAAGCATCATACGTAATTCAATTAATATCAAGGGCTAAATACCTAAAACCTATCTTAACGGAACCGGACATGGTCAATAAACTGGCACACCATTTCGGACGCGGCATACAAGTTGCCGTCATTACACAAGGGGTAAAATCCTTAGAAGAGCTACTCCTATTGCTCACAAAATGGGAGGGTATTGACAATCAGAGTAATGGTAGTAACAGTAGTGAAACACCTCGAAAACAGTTTCAATATCAACCTCAAACAAAGCAACCACAATCAAAACAACAACATAAAACGACAATTAAAAATACAACTCAGAAAGTTAATACCAACAAGGTAGTAGTAGTGACGGTAAATGATTCAGGTGTAGAGCAGTCAAAAAACGTGTAAGGCTGCACAGCGTGGGTCCATGTAACAAAGTAAATAGTACACATAAGAATACAAATGAATTTTCAAAAATCAGATCCAACAGTAAAAAGTAGTTCATCAATCGAGTGTGAATAATGGTAGTTGTAAGAATAAATTTGTTGTGTCTGGCCTATATCCTGCAGAAATTAGGGATAGTATTGTTTGCAATGATGATAGCAATGAATGTGAGGAAAATATTAGGGTTGAAAATGACACTAACCTTATCGTCGATGATAAAATCAACGTTGTGTTGGTGAGGTATTGTTCGACAGCGGCGCAGAAATCTCGCTGATCGACGATGGTTCCTACTGAGGCATAAAAACCATTTTAAAAAAATCCCGATTCTGCCGGTAAATCACAAAATTATAAAATCAACGACGGGTGACTCGCAGATGGTTGACAAACAAACACTTGTAACAATATCCATTCAGGGAGTGGAATTAGAAATCACTGTACTTATAATTAAAAAACTTGTATATGATATTATTTTGGGAGTCGACGCTTTAAATAAACTGCACGCTACCATTGATTTTCCAAACAAAACGTTAAAATGTACAGTTAATAATAATCAACACAATATCAGATTGGGACGCAGGAGGGGTAAGGAGGGTTCCGTATGTAAGCCGTATACATTAGCCCGACCGGCTGTTCAACAAGCCGATAAGATAACACATAACTCACTGACCCACAGTAGTCAGGTAACGGGCAGCGAGCAAAACAAACTACAACGTGTGCTAGATAAATTCGGATCGGTATTATTTTCAAATAAACCGATCACAACAAATGTATACGAGCACAAAATTCAAATCACTGATTAGAATAAATTTGTGCGGAAAACTTACCCCATCCCTCTACACTATCAACAGCAAGTTGATGCAGAAGTCAAGGAAATGCTTGAGAGTGGCGTGATAGAACGCACAGATAGCAACTTTCTGAACCCTATGGTAGTTGTCAAGAAAAAAATAATGACATTAGGTTATGTCTTGACATGAGGAACCTTAACACCATTACAAAAAAATGCTACGACTCTGCTCCGAATGTGGAGAACCTGTTCGTTAAATGCCAGGGGGTTAAATATATGTCCCGCCTCGATCTCAAAAGTGCATTCTGGCAGATTCCCCTTGCTAAGCAATCAAGGAAGTACACAGCATTTCTGTATCGTAATAAATGCTACCAAATCAAAGTAGTTCCCTTTGGATTAGTAACAAGTTTAGCCGCCATGGTCAGGTGTTTGGAATTAACTTTGGGTCCTGAGGTGGAAGATTTTGTGAGCGTATTCGTGGATGATATTTTGATTATATCTAAATCTTTCGAAGAGCATATCCAACACTTTGAAATCGTATTTCAAAAATTAAAAGAAGCTAACCTGATCCTCAACCTTGAAAAGTGCGAGTTTGGTAAATCGCAGATTAAATTTTTAGGACATATAATTTCCGCGGATGGTATAACAACTGACCCTGAAAAAATACAAGCAATGATGGAGTTTCCGAACCCCAGGAAACCTAAGGACAACAGAGCGTTCCTCGGTCTGACTGGTTATTTCCGACGTTTTACTCCTGAGTATTCTAAAACAATTGAGCCGTTGCAGGAACTGCTACGTAAGAATATAAAATGGAGATGGGAGGAGCGTCACGATCATGCCTTCAACGCAACCAAAGACCTGTACAGCAGAAACCTTCACGTATTCCATCCCGAGAAGGAGGGCACGTATGTCTTAAATTGCGACGCCTCGGATTATGCCATCGGAGGAGTACTCTACCAACGAAATGAGAAGGGTGAGCACAAAGTGATCGCTCACAGCAGCAGATCACTAAAAGGGGCTGAACGCAACTACGTCACCTCGGAGAAGGAAATCTTGGCCATAGTATACTGCATCAGCAAGTTTCGTTACTACCTGGTTGGGCAACATTTCGAAATCCTTTCGGACAACCAGGCCTTATCGTTCATCCTGCTCTGCAAGTTGGCTAATGCTCGCATATCCCGTTGGATCATGGCCATCCAGGAATATGACTTCACGATTAACTACTGCAAGGCCAGCGAGAACAAAACGGCGGATACGTTAAGCCGATATCTTCCTGTAATGGAAGAGCGACATGCTTCAAACAATAAAGAAGTACAAATTCTGGCTGTTAAATACAAGATAGAAGATAGTCTTAAGAATAATTTAAAAAATATTGGTACGGAACAGCAACGGGATACCAAATTAAACCAGATCAGTAACGCGATCCGGATCCAAGAAAACCCCAAAAACAAAATATATAAAAACGTGCTGTACAAAATTGTTAATGGGGGTTGGAAAATCATGGTGCCTGACGCGATGGTGGAAGACCTTACCTGGATGTGTCACGAGAGCCTAGCACATGCGGGGGCTTATAAATGTTACCTAGCAATGCGGGAGGATTTTGTATGGCTAAATATGTCAGGAAAGTAAAGGCCATACTTCGCACATGCCACGCCTGCCAAACTGCGAAATATCCCAACCAACATACCCAGGTAGAAATGGGTAACACTGTGGCAAGGAATAAAAACGACCTAGTCTGCATTGACTTTTTAGGTCCACTTCCGCGGGCGGCGCGTGGGATGAAGAAACTTGTGGTTTGTACCGATGCCTTCACCAAGCATGTCAGCCTGTACGCCATCGGTAGACCGACAACATCGGCTGTAGTAAACATCATATTAAATAAATACATACCGAAAAATGGACCCATAAAAAAAAATCTATCGGATCAGGGTAAACAGTTTACGAACACCAAGTGGCACTCTGAGCTAGAAAAACACGGTGTCCAGACTATACTGACAGCGATCCGGAGACCGCAAGGAAACCTGGCTGAACGCGTCAATAAGGAGTTGGGACGATTATTCCGGACATATTGTAATGTTAACCAGAGTAAATGGCTGGAATTTTTTGAATCTGCCATAAATGGCAATTACCATTCGACTACAGGATATACCCCAAAACAACTCCAAACCGGAGCGATGCCAGGACGGATATGGGAAGGGCACATCGAAAGGATATCGACTCAGAATGTGCCGATACCAGTCGAAATAAAAAACTTGAGGCGAGGCGACGCATTAAAAAGTGCGCAGAAGAGCGCACGGAAAAGTTTAATGCCGAGCATAAGCTGGTGAGTTTCAAGACGGGGGAGAGAGTGCTTTTGCGTGCATTGAATGTTGGAAGAAGGGAGGACAACACAGCCGCGAAGTTTTTCAGGCTATACAATGGTCCTTATACCCTATCTGAGCAGGTTGGAAAGAATACTTTCATATTAACCAACCCCGACACTAACTGTGCGATTGGTAAATTTCATGCTTCATCGCTGAGAAAGTATTACACAAAAAATCCATAAATAAACGTAAATAAATGTCAGGATATAGGATGTAGGAATGTGTAGCTTTATTTAAAATATGTCAGTTCAGGTATAAATGTTATATGTAGGGTAATTCTGTGAATGAGCGATAATCAATTAGAGATAAGGAATGCAGTCTGTTGTGTACCATGTGACCTTGCCCAATTGCTACCTGCTTCTCAAGAACATGTGTATTTATTGTGGTTTAAAGGTCATTGTTCCCACGTGTCTTTGGTTTATTGGTTCTGTCAAGTTGACAGTTATGAAATGTTAGTATTGCAAAGAAGGTGTTTATTTGATTTTATGTTTGAGAGTATTAGTGTTATTATTCATAGGGTTAGGAAATTGTTTTGGATGTATCAAAGAAAAATTTTTTTTTTTTTTTTTTTTAGTCAACTTAAAAAAAAAAAAAATTTTTTTTATGCGGGAAGGGGTTAATCCTGCAATGAAACACAGGATCCTGATAAGCAGTGCAGGCTTGTGTAATACACAGACGATAAACATTCATGTTTCAATTGGTAGTTTGTTAGATTTGGTTTTTTGTGGTATAAATTTTGTAGTTCAGAGAGGATAAGGAATTAGGCTTAGTCAAATTGTGTATTATTTTATGTGTTATTTATTCATTAACTATGTCAGTGGAAATCTGCGCGCGTGCGCGAGTGATAAACGTTTTCCTGGCTGTGCGTGATATAATTATCGTATCGTTGTGACACTTGAACTGAACATAAACTACTATATTAGCTACAGTTCCTGTATATTGCCCAAGCTTAAAATGACGTTAAAATATGATTTCGTTAAAATATAAAGCTCATTGTAAAACGCATTTCTGCGTGAAATAAAGGCATTCTGAGATTACCATCTATGCATGCTCTTTCAAATTCGATGCACTTTACGGCATGAAACACTGCCGAGTCATGTGCAAAGTAACCATGTGACTTCCTTCCACCAATAAGATGCTGGAAGGCAGTCGGAATTTTCTTAAGCCTGTTGCTGCACAATTAGTTTTTCTCATCTAGCTATCACGATCGGAACGTGCAATTCTTGCAAGATTTTTCGCTTGCAAGAATTTGTTAAGTCTTTTCGGCGGTAGTAACGAGTGTGAAGGCTCAGAACTGTTTGTTTAATACATCTCTACACACGGTATTGTTATTGTAACATACCGTGTATAAATAAGTGAACTTAGACTGTGTTACTGTGTGAGGTATTCTGCAGTACCAGTAGTATTTCATAATGTACTTATTAATAAAATATTGTCATCATTAGTTTCAGCGTGAGTGGAAGATTTCCGCATAGGGAGGTCTGCTGATCGTGGTAGACGCAGTGTTACGCGTTAACACTTGAAGATTCCGGATTGGTATAAGCCTAATATACCGTTTCTAAGTAATACCCACTGTGACCTGAGATACTTATGAATTATAAATACTGTATAAAATTTCAGAAGTAGTATCCCTAGAACCGGTGTTTGTGTGCGAAGCGTCAGTGTCAACGTTGGAACTCCAGAACACCAGCCCAGCTGGAAGCGTCACCAGGGTGAACCATCTGTCGTCGTACGCCACGCCAGACGACTCCACGACACAGCAAAGCCCCCCCCCCCTTTTCCATCAACATCACCGTGGAAATCATCATATATGTAATGTACCACAACTGGTATATGAACAATAATTAACATTTTAATTGACTATATCGGAAACACTATCATTATTATGCTTGTCAAATATATCGTATAAACAATTTCATAAGTGTTGTGTGCAATAAACCCTCCAATATAGACTTTTGCATTAAAACACACATACTACCATATCCTATGCGCCAAAAGTTAAGTTATTTGTGTTGTCGCAATATATATAGATTACTAAATTATGAAAATGTCGACATTCACACTCTTCCTCTCTGTAACTCACATGCTCTCTCTCTCTCTCTCTCTCTCTCTCTCTCTCTCTCTCTCTCTCTCTCTCTCTCGCACTCTATCACTCTCACACTCCAATCACTACTCTCTCCCATTTCCTGTTACTCGTACTCTCACAGTCCAAAACACATATAACACACACACACACCCGCAAGATACACAAGCCCGTGTGCACACACATATACACACAAACAGAATCACACGCCCAAAATTTTCTAATCTCCAAATCTCTCTCTCTCTCTCTCTCTCTCTCTCTCTCTCTCTCTCTCTCTCTCTCTCTCTCTCTCTCTCTCTCTCTCTCTCTCTCTCTCTCTCTCTCTCTCTCCCTCCCTATCAAAAACACATAAAGACCCTGCAATGTAATTATGGGTCAATACAATGTTATTAATTATGTCAATTAGTTACATCGATTTATTACTCAATCAATTATTAATCTTGGAGACAATGGTTGATTAATCTTATCACTTTTATCTACTAGGATTTATTTTCCACTGCCCCTCGTTGGGAAGCCATATACAGTGTTAATGTTTATGCCTCTTTAATTAATTGCATAAATTAACAAAATTTTATAATTATAGAAAATTTTCTCGTGATTATAATTGTCTAGTAAAACGTGTTTTCTTGTGCCATATACGATGGGCATAATACGATATCCAAACATGTTGGGCAGCCATATACGATGTTGCTAACTTATGTCACACGTTGGTAGCGTGATATACAATGTTATGATTATGCAAATCTCATTTGCATAAATTATATTTTAATTAATTGTTGTCTGATTATAATTATATTAATGTTATGAATGTGTTGTCTGTGTGAACTTTATCGTATCTCGCCGGGTTTAACTAGCCCCGCAGTTGGATGCAATATACATATATTAATGTTGGTGTATATTTAGTTAACTGCATAAATTAACTGTTGTTTAATTTATGAATCACAATTAAATTTATTAAATATGTAATTAGTAATGTAATCACCCAAAAGTAATTAATTTGGCTTTTACTACCAAATAAAACTTCAAGACTTAGAATATTTACGTACATGGTACTTGTTAAATCATGTTAAATCAAAATCATTAATAGAGGATCGTATCATTTAAGAAGTTATCTTGTGAGTCAGGTCTTAAATAATTCAATCCAACACTATCGAATCCATTCTATCCATTCTCTCAATCACGCCATACCTTAGCATTTTGCTGATTTCGGCGTCCACCTTCTCCTTATATGCTATCGGGATTGGCCACCCGCGTTGGAAATATGGTGTTTCATCAGTCACTTTGAACTCATGTTCATAACAATCCATTCGTCCTGGACTCTCTCGAAATACATTTTTACATTTTAGCAAGATTCTTCTAAGCTCCTCTCTCGTCGTTTTATCTTCACATGTCACACTGTCAACTTTCTCATTTATCCTTCTCTCGATCCCGTCCAAGTCTTCTTCTACTAGTTCCATGTGTATGATAGGTAATTGCAGTTCCTGTTCACCAGTCCTCCCTCTGAATTCGACGGTTCCCTTACTCATATCAATAACACATCCCTCTTCTTTTAAAAAACTAATACCTAGTATGCAGTCCGTAATTAAATTTGGTATTACTAAGAAAACACAATCTATCTTAATATTATCAATACGGATTTCGCACATAATTTGCTTCCGGATTAATTTTGACTTCCCACCAACTGCACTTACAATTAGTGTGTTATTCATGCGGATTTCCTCGTAAGGGCGCAAGCGTTGTTTGTTCCTCTCAAACCAATCTTCAGCTAAACCGTTGATGGCACTTCCCGTGTCTATTAAGGCGTTTACTGTAACCTCATCATTAAATTTTATTACTATCTCTGGGCATTTAGAGATTCGTCTTTCTAATTGTGTCTGTTCATCAAGGATTAATTCTTGTCGCAAGTCAGGTAAAAGTACGTCAGTTTCATAATATTGTAGTGTGGGTTTTCGTGCGGCTATCACTCTAGACGACCCACTTAATTTTTTTTTCTACCACCTCGCTCCCTTTACAGTTTGACGTGGAGGCGCTATTGTTAACAAAATCTATGGTATTTACGGTCGGCTTCTCACCGAATTTCTGGAATTGTCTGTAATTACCACCCTCACCCTTTCTGTGTTGCCAGTGGGTTGGATTTGGTTCCGTGACATTGCTCACAGCGGCGTGCTGATTCTGTGCCACCCCTCTTGTATCTCGGTCATTCAACTTATCTCCTTGTCGCACGAATCTGTCTTCTCTTTGGTTTCTCTGTCGAATCATCGCATATTCTGAAATTAACGATTCCAAGTTTTGTATAGTTCGCACGTCTCTCGTCACGCAAGCAATTTCTAATTCACGTCCGTAATGACGCGTTATTTTCCTAATTAATTGGTAGTCTGTGAGTGGAGGTGTTAGCTGTCGGCTCTCTAAGAGTTGTCGCTCCACGTACTGGACTGCGCTCATACTTCCTCTCCAATCAAAACGACCGTAATCCAGGTTATTCCTGACATCGTCTTGCTTCTCCAGGCCCCAATATTTTTGTGTGAATATCTCCTTGAATTCTTCAAAGTTCTTTATTTGGTCACGTACGACGCGCCACCATATCGCTGCATCAGCCTAAAGCTGTTTTCCTATCCATTTAACGTTATCTGATGGGTAGTACATTTGTTGAAGTTCGGAGAGTTCCTTTAAAAACTCAATGGGAAAACGGTCCGTTCCGTTGTACTTAAGTTCGCAGTTGTTGTTCCCGTTCGTTCTCGTGGACAGTCCAATTTCAGCCTCAGCTATTCGTCGCTGCAGTCTCTCTTGTCCGCTTTTAATGTGGTTGATGTGGCTTTTTAATTCTTCAATAATTACATCCTTTTCTTTCTCCGTCGTTGTGGTCTTTTGTTCTGCCGTGCGCTGTCGGTCGTCAACTTCAACGATTTTCTGTTTAAGTACATTGACGGCTTCTCCCTGTTCTTGTTGTTGTTGTGTTATGTTATTCTGTACTTCTCTTCTCCATTCTTCGTTTCTATTATTCGTGTCTTGGATATGGTGATCTAGTTTTTGATCGACCTGTTCGACTGTTTTTTGTGTATGATTTATGGCTTCCTGCCACTCATGACGGTCCTTCTCTCTCACTTCTTTATTCTCTCTCACCTGTTTCTTCAGTTCATTTTTCAACTCTTTTATTCCATTTTCACTCTTCCTTTGTAGATCGTTGATTTTCTCCTCCCACTTCTTAGCGTAATCTTGTAAATCTAGTTTTATTTTGCTAATCTGTTCTTCATTATGCCCTTTTAATTCCTCCTGCTTTTGTTTTTGTTCTTTGCTTTGCTCTTATAATTTCTCTGTGATTAATTTATCTTCTTTTTCGTTTTGCTGTTCTAATTTCTCAGTCATCTTCTCATCTCGTTGTTTATAAAATTCAAATAACATTTGCAAGTTCATTTCGCCGGGTTGGGACATCTGTCCCCCCGCCCTTATATCTCATTCACCCGCGCTGACGTCGTCGCTTGGCATAGTACTCTCCTCCTGTCCTTCTATGTTCAATTCGTTATTGATATCGAACTCCTGGCTTTCGGGATTATTAGTCGCCATTCTTACTTGACTTCGCGTAATCATTCAGAGTTATTTCGGTTGTATAATTATTATTTGTCTTATATTTATACTTATACTATTTTTTGCCAAACTACAAACTACTCTAGTTTTACCGCTGCCTGCACTTAACCTGCTTATTTAATAAGAATTAACCTTATTAATCTGTCTTCAGGTTGGGCGCCATATACGATGCAATAACTTATGTCAATTAGTTACATCGATTTATTACTCAATCAATTATTAATCTTGGAGACAATGATTGATTAATCTTATCACTTTTATCTACTAGGATTTATTTTCCACTGCCCCTCGTTGGGAAGCCATATACAGTGTTAATGTTTATGCTTCTTTAATTAATTGCATAAATTAACATAATTTTATAATTATAGAAAATTTTCTCGTGATTATAATTGTCTAGTAAAACGTTTTTTCTTGTGCCACGTGTTGGGCAGCCATATACGATGTTGCTAACTTATGTCACACGTTGGTAGCGTGACATACAATGTTATGATTATGCAAATCTCATTTGCATAAATTATATTTTAATTAATTGTTGTCTGATTATAATTATATTAATGTTATGAATGTGTTGTCTGTGTGAACTTTATCGTATCTCGCCGGGTTTAACTAGCCCCGCAGTTGGATGCAATATACATTTTATATTAATGTTGGTGTATATTTAGTTAACTGGATAAATTAACTGTTGTTTAATTTATGAATCACAATCAAATTTATTAAATATGTAATTAGTAATGTTATCACCCAAAAGTAATTAATTTTGGCTTTTACTACCAAATAAAACTTCAAGACTTAGAATATTTACGAACATGGTACTTGTTAAATCATGTTAAATCAAAATCATTAATAGTGGATCGTATCATTTAAGAAGTTATCTTATGAGTCAGGTCTTAAATAATTCAATCCAACACTATCGAATCCATTCTAAAGTACATTTATTATAATATAGCATTTTATATGTATTCATATCATAAAAGAAATATACATTTTTTCCAGTCTCCAGATCGCTATTATGATTAACTTAAGAATTTTTTACCTTGTATAATCCACTATGCGATCTCAGTTTTTTACATACAACATGTTTCAGGGACTAAATCCCCATCTTCAGGTACAGTAAAAAATGTATTATTCCCCTAATACATAGGGGTCGTCGAAATGATTAAAATGTTTATACATAAAAACACACGCACAAAAATCACTGAATAAATTAACATATAACACAAACACATGAACACGTTAAAAGCGACTCAGTGCACCGGTCGACCTCCGATCGTCAACTAGCCCGTGTTCGTGCTGCATTGCTTATCATCAACGCGGTATCATATAATTTATTGGATTTAAATGATAGCTGATCGTTGAGTAACTGCTCTTTATTTACTTTGGATGCCTTGTATATTTCAAACTCTTCTAAAGCATTCAGGAAATGACCTTTATTACAAACATGTATCGGCTCCATGTTCTCTTTGAATCCGGTGTAATTATGGTTTTCGTTTATTAGGTGGAGTGCGTAATTTGATGAGGTGGTTTGGGGTTTCTTTTTTGGTAGGTGTTCTTTAAATCTTCTTAGATCGCATAATAGCGATCTGGAGACTGGAAAAAATGTATCTTGAAGCCAGACAAGCAAACACAGTCTATAAATACAAGTACATCAAGAGTAAAATATTGAAAATCAACCTCAATATTAAATTTATCAAAAAGTGTTTACGACATAACATCACACCGAAATTCGCAATTTTGAACGTTAGAAACAAATCAGCGGCAGCTTATAATGCCAAAATAAAAGCACAAAAAACGTGGCTTAAGGAGGAAATTAAAGCATTATACATAAAGAAAATTCGTTTAAAGAAATTGTTATACAAAGCTCATTTGCTTTGGTCTTGAACACGTTACACCCAGCTATAGTCAATGAAGTAATTTCTCTAATATAAACACAGATTAGAGATAATGCCAAAGTAATTATATCGAGACACATCAAGAAATTTGATAAACTATACATTGAACAACAAAAACAAGATAACATAGAATGTAAACATATATTTTATAAACGTGTAGCCAATCTTACTAATATTGAAGTATCAACAGAGGAACAGAATTTATTATCGAAGGGCCTACACTATAATTTACCTGACTTTAGTAAACACGCTTTAACACGGGAAATCACGAATGCTGAGGCTACAATTAAATGTATTAAGAACCAAGACACTCAGTGTGAAACACGGTCATTAATCAAAAATAAGTTGAATCGTTTCCTGAAGTTAAATAGCACACATAACACAGAACATAAAAAAGAGTTAAAAATCGCTAAAAATATCAAACAAAAAATAATAAATAACAACGCAATAATTACAAAAGCAGACAAAGGAAACACAGTGGTTATTATGGAAAATACATATTATTTACGTAAATGTAACGAATTCATTCAAGATAATAACATAACAGTGTTAAATGATGACCCGACCGAAAAACACACTAAAACCATAAATTCAGCTATTAATACATGTGTAAATTTACTTGACACACAAACCAGACGGAATGTGACACAAATCAAACCTAAGGCACCTGAATTTACGGGACTGCCCAAATTACACAAACAAAACATTCCTATACGACCTTTGATTAACTATACGACCGCCCCTAATTATAAAATAGCCAAAAAACTGCAACAAATTATTAAGAATAGCATAAAATTAGAAAATATCCACAATGTAAAAAACACCTTTGAATTCGTAAATAAAATTAAAGATATGGAGATTACACCTAGTTATAAACTTGTCTCGATGGACATTGTCAATTTATATACAAATATTCCGGTTTTGGAAACATTAAAAATTCTAAAGGTAAATTTAACTACAACAGGTATTCTAAACAAAAAACAGATAGATGAACTCCTATCTTTGTTACAGATTATAGTACAGCAAAATTATTACACTCATGGCAACAAGTATTTTAACCAAGAGGAAGGTTTGGCTATGGGTTCACCTCTAAGTGGACTTTTGGCCGAAATATATATGAACTATTATGAGAATAAATTTTTATTGTCTGACTATAACCGATTCTATGATAAAATTGTTTCTTATACACGGTATGTAGACGACACCTTCATAGTATTTAATGGCACTCATAGACAGGTGGATATGTTTTTTAAATTTATTAACGAAATGAACCACAACATAAAATTTACTATGGAAATGGAAACCAATAATGGCTTGAACTTCCTCGATGTATTGGTGTTAAAAAGAAACAACCATTTCGGTTTTAAAATATACCGAAAACCTACCACAACAGACATAGTTATAAATGCTAAATCGATTCATCCATACACACAAAAAATGGCGGCGTGTAATGCACTAGCACATAGACTGATAAGCGTACCAATGAATACGGAGGATTATAAGGAAGAATATAACATAATAAAACACATAGCCTTGAAAAATGGATATAACACAGAAATTGTGGATAAAATGATACATAAACAATTACGGAAAATAAATGGTGACAATAATAAAGTTAAAAATACAACACAATATGCTCAGCATTATATACGATCATACTCCCCAACATAATAAAAAATGAATTTAAAAAATTATATATAAATGTTTCATTCAAGACCATAAATAATCTAAAAAATATACTTAAGCCACGAAAACCAATAACTTTGAAGGAATGTTCAGGAGTATATAGAATCCAGTGCAGTGAGTGCGATAAGTTCTATATCGGACAAACGGGGAGGAAATTTATCGAGAGATTTAAAGAACACCTACCAAAAAAGAAACCCCAAACCACCTCATCAAATTACGCACTCCACCTAATAAACGAAAACCATAATTACACCGGATTCAAAGAGAACATGGAGCCGATACATGTTTGTAATAAAGGTCATTTCCTGAATGCTTTAGAAGAGTTTGAAATATACATTGCATCCAAAGTAAATAAAGAGCAGTTACTCAATGATCAGCTATCATTTAAATCCAATAAATTATATGATACCGCGTTGATGATAAGCAATGAAGCACGAACACGGGCTAATTGACGATCGGAGGTCGACCGGTGCACTGAGTCGCTTTTAACGTGTTCATGTGTTTGTGTTATCTGTTAATTTATTCAGTGATTTTTGTGCGTGTGTTTTTATGTATAAACATTTTAATAATTTCGACGACCCCTATGTATTAGGGGAATAATACATTTTTTACTGTACCTGAAGATGGGGATTTAGTCCCTGAAACATGTTGTATGTAAAAAACTGAGATCCCATAGTGGATTATACAAGGTAAAAAATTTTTAAGTTAATAAAAGAAATCATATAATAAGAGTATCTACAATTATTTCCAATAGACAATTAAATTCTATGACACATTTAAAGTAATTGAAAGAAACAATCAAATGTATGCACTTATTCGTGCGTAGTGACGTTAATAACTGCCAATGTAGCGTGCTCCTGATTTGCACTAAGTGATTTTACTTCAAAACACATTTAAACATTTATACACATGAAATACTCATATACTTGCAGTAAACATATTAGACATATACATACATGAAATAATCATATACCTGCAATAGACATATTAAAACACATACAGAATTGAAATAATCATATACTTACCCTAATAAAATAATACATGTGTAATATTCTGTGACATTATTTATTCCTAACTATGGATTCGGATTTTATTGACTCTTTATAGAATATCTCAGGCAGTTGGTTCTAAGTGACAGGTCAGCGGTATTACGATAAACTAGGAATTATAATAAGTGATTAATTTTGTACGTTACGCATGTCGTCGTAGTGTCTCGCTCCCGTTGCATGTCCATCTGGGTTCATTTGCTGACGGTTGATGTTAATCCATGAAACACTCGTAATTCGTACTTTCAATTGTTATACGCACATCGTTCCGGAACACTAGTCCGCACTTCGCGACATCCGTTATGAGTTTTATAAAATCATTACAGTTTGAGTCGCGGTACTTGCACTAAGGATTCATCGACTATTCGTATCGCGTCAGTCTATTTATGCGATTGTTAGTTCGATACTGTCACGCACTTAGTTGTCTTTCAACTTACGTGTTCGACTCTTCCGCAACGCCTAGATTGCTTTCAAGTTCATTAGATGTATATAAACGTTATCAGCACTTCACTTTATTTTACGAAATAATGTAGTCTCACTAATTTAGTATGTGATAAACCGATCCATTTCGTTGATGGAAAAGTTCAAGTATGTTACTACTGTATATTATCACTTTTTACAGCATTAATCTTATGAGCGTAATGCTTAAAGTTTTATAAAGTTCGTTATTCGCGCATCGTCGCGAACACTACCGTTTCGGCTTGACGGTTTAAGGCTTATTCCCGAATTTCCATTAAGTCCGAACACCACTTCTAATATATCTCCGAACAAAGTCTTTATGATAGAAAATTAAATGTTACTCAGATAAAATTATAGTAATACTGAGATACTGAAAAACTGATACTGAGATAAAATTTTGATAATACTGAAAGAATGAGATCTAGATATAATTTTAATAATACTGAGAGAGCGTCTCCTCGTGCATTCAGTTTTTATTTCCTTCGTCTTTCCCACTCTTGTCACTCCTACGATCGCTTCATTTTCCCACCAAAATAGCTCTGATAGGACAGTTGTTTGGACCTCCCTATGTCCTCTTGTCTCCGGTCTGTGATTCTGGTGAATTCTCCACCCAGTGCCGTTTGGAGAGGGATGTTCTTCCTCGGGATTTGTTCTCTGGTCGTCGGCTTCTGTCAACACCATCCCTTTCAGTTACTTCCTTCTGAATTCTCGTTTCTAATTGGCTGGTTGGCTTCTCTACTTGAATCTTACGTAGTCCACGTGGACACGACGAGTTGCTGTCATCAGGACGTTGCCACTTTCTTGGAATCTGCACCTAGGTCTAGCTTCTGAAGTCACATCTGCCCCTTTTGGTGTAGCGTGTCGAATTATTGTATTGTTCAGACACTATCGAGTTCCTCTAACGAACTTACGGGTGGCAAACATCTGTGTTCATCGCAGGCGCCTCTTCGTCCCATGCTGCATTGTCTGTGCTACAGCTATTGTTTTCCTGTAAATCGCACACATGCTTGGAACAATGCTCTTAGCGATGGCTATCTATTTTTCTCGCTACTGGACGGATGCAAGGGTAACATTCCTTTGTTATATTTGTAGAGTCAAGCGTTCCCACGCATGGTCCAATTCGTCGCAACATGTGTTGTAGCGCGTATTGTCCCTTAACGGCTTTCATGTCGTTTAAGTGGAAAGGAAAGATTTGTTCCTTTCGTCGCTCACCCTTGAACAAAGCTAACACGTGTCACTCTTGACGGGCTCTAATTGTTGGTGTAACTCCCTCGGAAAACCCAAAATTCAAAAAAAAAATCTCGAAGTAATAAGTACGTTAACCCCCCCCCCCCAACACACTCAAATCACAATTACGCATATTCCACATATCGTAAGTACAGATAATATCCATGTAGGGTTCTTTACGTTTTAGCAGCCAGGTAGGCCTATATGAATACCTCTGCTTCACGCATCTACACATACTAGAACCGACTCTATATACACGCGCGCGCGCGCGCGAGAGAGAGAGACAGAGAGAGAGAGAGAGAGAGAGAGAGAGTGTGTGTGTGTGTGGCAGTCAAAGAGAAATAAAATAACTTATTTCCGCAGAAGTCTTAAAAGTAGTTCACTACTTCAGGTCTACTGCAGTTTAAAGGGAATGGATGTATATTATCTTATTCCTTTACCTTTTTCAGAAGTCTCCAGATTTCAATTCGAAAGATTTATTATGCCTGTAATAGTGCCTTTGCACATGATTATTTAGCGAATAATCCTTTTTATTATCTCAAAATGTCTGATTTAGTTGGGACGAACACATTTGAGAAGAAATAAAAGAGTTTGTTTAAATACAACTGTAAATAATAAAGGAGAATACGATTATGAGTCGGAGAATTCAACTGTATGTATGCGTAAGAACGGGACGTACAATGTAAGGGGATGATAAGAAGGCAAGACTTGTTAGTATGGTCGTATATACTAGATACCCGCATACCTTAAATTTGCTGACCATATGACTCGTAAATAAGCTTATGACTCCCATCTTTCCTTTGTTGTGGTTTGACGATTGTTGTGACACAGTAGTATTAAAGTCGTAAATTTTGATCTAAATGGAGTCGTTATCTCCACAAAATACAAACTCTGTATCGGTAGTTTATGTATTTTGTAATTTGACAGAATGTGTCTCAACACTAATTGCAAATTTTGGATCGCTTTCAAAACGTTTGTAAACTATGTTTTTAAAAAGCATTATATTTTTTTATAATTTATGTATATCTGCGAATAATGTTACATACAGAGATCGATGGAAACACACATACACTGAAAAGCTATGACTAAATTATTTGTCATTTAGGTATTATGGTTACTAATTTAACTAAAAAACTAACACAGTAGTCCAAAACTTAAGTATTTATTTTATGATTGTCTGCTCGACAGGTATGTTACTAATAAAATGGTAGAGTAGTTACCTCATCGTAACTTTTATGATACAAGAAATGGTCCAATATTGGAATTTAACTAACTGAATAATAAATGTATTTTGTTTTGGGACATTACTAGTGCTGTGATAATGGCTTTAGTAATGACTTGTAGAAATTTTAATTGGACCGCTAGTGTTAATTACGCAGTTGGCGAACAGCAGATATACAGATGTGCAGCCAGGCACGAGCGCTCTGAGCACGCTACCAGCAACGATTCATATGTTGTTCTCTACATTACCTATTAATTACAGTAGATAGCAAGACGGAGTACACATATCTTTTACACGATACAAATAAAACTGTTCCGTGATGATACGTGTAACAATGATAACACTAAATATTATTCGTATCGTTATAGTGGTCGTTGCTGTTGTTGTTGTTGCTGTAGTAGCAGCAGCAGAAGCAGCAGCAGCAGCAGTAGTAGTAGTAGTAGTAGTAGTAGTAGTAGTAGTAGTAGTAGTAGTAGTAGTAGTAGTAGTAGGTGTTGTTGATTTGTTTTTGTGCTTCTTCTATTGTTTCTTTTTATTATTATTATTATTATTAGTTGTATTACTACGACTAATAGTATATTTATTAACTAACTAATTTTATAACTATAATGCTATTAAAATGGTATTGTTTTTATAATAAATATAACTAAAATATTATTTGGCGATGGACGTTTTAGCGATAGTCTGTCAGTAAGTATAGCCATAATTTTTATATTATTTGCGTCGACGTTTCGGCAATACTTATTGCCATCATCAAGACCATCAATATCAAGATTTAATATCAATATAAGATCCAGATATATAGACAATAGAGAAATAACCAAACACATGAACAGATCCGTTAATTGAATATGTGTGTGTGTGTGTGTGTGTGTGTGTGTGTGTGTGTGTGTGTGACAGTGTTTTACATGTGCAAAATAATTACTATTATTACATACTGTTTTACTTAATTAGATAGACATAATCTTACTATTGCAAAAACATCAATCATTGGCATAACGTGTATTAATAACGTTTTCGAAATGTTATAGTCTAATTATGATTGTCTGTTTAAGTAAAACGATAGTGATAATAGTAAGTATGTTTCTGATCTAATACACATACACACATCAGTCAATTAATTGCTCTGTTTATGTGTTTAATTATGTGTTCTATTATCCGTACACGGGTCCTGATGATGAAAACAAAATATTGTCGAAACGTCGACACAAGTAAAGTAAAAATCATGTCTCTACTTACTTACCGATCCTCAGTAGGCCTACTTGTTGATTTAGGCCTCCATTTTCATAGATAACTTCAGTGACCGATCGCCTTCAAAGCGTGCACACCCATATGGACGTGTGTGAATATAAAATGGTTGTTATGTGATTTTAACAATTAACGACCTCGAATGAGCGATTTATATCTGAAGGTGGAACATGTGTTCCGAAACTCGTCACTTTAACGCAAAAACAAAGACACATGACAGATCTGAGGTGATTCGATTAATTTATAAATTTGTTGATTGACAGTTACTATTAATTTAGGGATTTTATTTTCGTACTACTATTCGTTTCATGGGTAATTTTGCTGAACTGTGTTACGCCAAATAATGGGTAAGACTTTAGTGCTAAATATGTCTGTACAAAGGATAGTAACGTACAATATTAGTAGAAGGTGGAATTCTGTGTAGTTTCAAAAAGAAAGACGACTTTATTTACAATCTTGTCGTTGAACTACAGAACACGTTCACCCTTGCCGGTATAGAGTACATGGAACGAAGTTACAGGTGAGCCATCCCACAATCATTAGAGACAGTAGTCTTAGTACTGACCTCTGTGTAAAAAGAATTACTATCAATATTGTTACGACTTTGCAGTACAATCTACGTGTTTTTTTAATGTTCCAGAGGAATCCACCTGTAATGTTGTGTGCGTACGTGATTTCAACATGAGTTCGCGAGACTTTTCTAAACGTCACCAGCCTCGCGCAATGTGTCAAGCCCGCAATCACTTACGTCCTAGTGCAGCGCTGATGCGTAGTATGTGGAAAGTTCTGGTTTCTGAGCGGGGTATAAAGACAAGACTTTAGTGGCGCTTAGTTATTGTCGGTTATTGTCTGTATTGTTCAGTTATTGTCGGGCGATTGAGTGGCGATTTACACAGTGTGGTTCGAAGTATTTTGGCGAAATGTTATGTTTTTATAATTGTGCAGGACAATTGTAATACAGTTGTGTCTTACATCATTTGACATTTTTATTGCGTGTGAACAATTTTTATTTGATTTGTTGTAAGAGACTATCTTGTAGATTACAAACTGTTTAATTGTGATAATTAAAGGATTAGTGACTTAATTGATGTCTTGTATTTTATTTTCCACGGTACCATACGACGATCAGTTAGACCGTCGAAACAGTGGGTCATACGTGCGACAGAATCCGTTAACATTGAAAACAGTGGACTCTTTTTAAAAGGCTAGTGTAAATTCGTAATTAATCTGTAAACATGATTGCCAGTCAGATGATGGAAGCTTTCCAAACACTGCTGTGCCATACACAGGAAGAAGCAGAAAGACGACAAAAACAGAAAAACGACAGGATGAGAAACGCATACAGGAGGGGGAAGAAGCAGAAAAACGACAGGATGAGGAAAGTAAGTAAGAAGTAGATAAAATGGAAGCTCTTTTTGAAGCTATGCAGAAACAGTAGGAAGAACACAGTGCCGCAGAATTGGGTCTCCTACGAGGTAAGCTTAATAAGCAAATTACTAAAATATCGGCGGTATAAAAATCAATGACATTAAAAATAGCTAAAGTAGAAAAATCGGTCTCGATTGTTGAAGAATCGATGTCTACAAAAATATCTGTCATAGAAGAATCCGTGTCAAATAAAATATCTGCAGTAGAAAACTCAATAGCAAACAAAGAGAACAAATTAAAAGTGAAGTTGAGCAGTCCATGAAGATACAACCAAAACACATTTTTTGAACACACTGTACCAATGATAAAGACAGGAAAGACAATAGAGAAAGTCACCTTTCCTACGGTTGGGACAGTTCATGTCAAGGCTCCATCCTTTGACGGAAGCAGTCACTGGGTAACGTACCCCCGCCAATTTGAAGCTCCTGCATGCGCAAGTAATTGGACAGAGAAAGGCAAGGCAGTTTCACTCGTTCTCAATTAAAAGGACCTGCGGCAGAATTACTACAGAAATTGCCACCTGACAGCCAGAACACCTATGCCGAGTTGATAAAAGCTTTAGAATTACGGTACGGTGATAAACATTTGCGAGATGTGTACTACGCTCAGTTAAGAACAAGACGACGACTCTCCGGAGAGATTCTTCAAGAGTTTGAAGAAAATATCGAGAGACTGATTAGATTGGCCTATCCTGAAGCACCAGAAGATTTTCGAATAAGGTTTGCGGTGCAGACATTTATTGATGGCATTGGAGATTGTAAACTTCATAAAGTGTTACGAATGGCAAGACACCAAAGTAACTCAGAAGCTCCTGCTGACGCCCTAGAATTTGAAGCTGCTAAGTCAGCGTCCCGCTACATTAAGGGGTTTATGCCATCACATGGTAGTCCGAAGATCTCTGTATCACATTGCCGTTACGATGGGTGCAGAAAAACAATGTTGTCGGAGAAACAATTCAGAAGTTCAAAAGCGCCACAACGATTTGAACGATGGGAAAAAGACAGTAGACCTAAGTGTTACAACTGTGGGAAACGTAGTCATCTACTGGTAGACTGTTAGGAGAAGAAAATACAGAGAGAAGAGAGTGATTGCACCAATTAGCGAAGTAAGCCCCAGAACAGCAAATAGTTCCACGCCACATAAGACGAGTGGAAACGTAATCGTTTATGGATTTGTGGAAGGTAAACCAACATCATTTACAGTTGACACGGGCGCAACAGTGTCCATTTTGCGTCCTGGCTTAGTAAGCAACAGTCAGCCTCTAATTAGCTCTTGTACAATACAGACTGTGACTGAAAGCCCCATCAAGATGCTAGTAAAGGTAGACGTACGTGTACGCCTGGGTCTCCTCGAGTTTAGCCACCAAATTATAGTTGCAGACATTGTCCATGAAGTGATTCTTGGCACGGACATTATGAATGCAAATGGATTCGTTGTGGACTTAAGAGAGAACGTCCTGAGAGTTGCTCAAGAGAAGTCAAAGCTTTGCATGACCAAAATGACAGGGTCTACCAACCTTTCGATAAAAAAGTGGCATTGGCCGAAGAAAAAGTCAACACGTCTGGTCAAGAGGAACCCTCCCTATTGCAAGCGGAAATGGAGAAAGAATTAGCAGAGGAAGTACAAATAAGTGTAACGACAAAATAAGTGATTGGAAAGCCAACTATTGATGTCGAGACAAGACTCTTGCTTGTTCCTGAGTTAATGAAAGAACCCGGGGAAAACGTAACTGAAGATGAAGTCACGGAAGAGGTTGTTGACGAGAACCAATCAGACTTTGACCAGCTAATGGCGTATAGGTCATCAGTACATGACGCAACGCGAGTGATTCGTGCAAGACTCATATTCCTGGGAACTTGATGTTCGGGTCACACGAGGCTGAATTCGAAGAACAGGAGAATTATCTTTCGCAAGTAGACCAGCTATGTAGATCGCCTGGCCGAGTACTACTTCAGAGATGGTTTGCCAGTTCGGTGCGAACAGGCTTAAGGAAGAGGCAGTGTTACGACATTACAGAACAATATACGTGTTTCTCGAATGTTCCAGAGGCATCCGGCTGTAATGTTGTGTGCGTACGTGATTTGAACATGCGATCGCGAGACTTTTCTAGACGTCACCAGCCGCGCGCACTATGTCAAAGCCGCAATCAATTACGTCCTAGTCTACCGCTGATGTGTATTATGTGGAATATTCTGGTGTCTGAGCGGGGTAAAAAGACAACGCTTCAGCGGTGCTTAGTTCAGTTATTTTCAGGCGATTACACAGTTCGTTGAGTGGCAATTTACACAGTGTGGTTCGAAGTATTGTGGCGAAATGTGATGTGTTTTATAATTGTGCGGGACAATTGTAATACAAGTGTGTTTTATATCAGTTGACATTTTTATTGCGTGTGAAAAATTTTTATTTTATTTATTGTAAGAGACTATCTTGTAGATTTCAAACTGTTTAATTGCTATAATTAAAGCTGGTGATTAGTGACTTAATTGGTATCTTGTACTTTGTTTTTCACTGTACCATACGACGATCAGTTAGACCGTCGAAACAAAACACATAATATCTCCCACCCCCTTAGATTCCGTAGACCTTTCAGTCACTATTTTCAGGCTATCAAATGAGGACGTTTTGCGGTAATCAATTATTTCCTCTTTTTGTCGTCTTTTGTTATCTTAATGGATTGGAGTTTGATATTCCTTGGTGTCGAAAGATACAATGCAAATAAACCCTGGCTGACAACTTAGTTCTAGACCTTCAGCGTCAGACCTGTAAGATTACACTTAGTAAAAAATACTAAATAATTATTTTTCATAAATACGTTCCCCGTTTTTGATATGAATATACAGCGCACTCTAAGGACCGGTAAATACTGAGCAATATGACAACAGCGTCACTTAGTTAAAGGCAAGTATGTTTTAATGTAATTAATGGAACTCACAAATTTTTACAATGAGTCAACATATTATATTCCTAATTGTCGTCTGTTATGCTTGTTGATTACTGGTTTTGTTTTTAACTAATCATCGACTTACTGAAACAAATGCAATAAGACGTTTAACATTTTTGAATTACAAAATACTGACTAACTGTCGCACTATTGAAACATGTTTATGATATAGTACAGTCGCTGAAAGAAAAAAATTCAAATTAAGTAGCTTCTACGAGATTTATTGCATAAGGCTAGATAAAACGGTGAGAAACAATTTAAAAAAAATTTACATAAAACATTCCGTCGCGGTTTTTCGAAAAAGAGGAGAGGGAAGGTACAAAACATTAGTTTTTTCAATTATCTTGAAAAATAACAAATTTACGAAAAAACGACAAATTACATAAATTAAAGAGCATTAAATTCTCTACAAAAAAGCTAATTATTTTTTTTTTTCAGGAAAATACTTTGTGGGAAAAATGGAATGAATTTATTAGAAAAAAATTATTGTCGGAGCCCGCCCCGTTGTGCAGGAAGGCTAATTTTTTCTGACATTGCAACATACAAATTTTAATAAAATCCGTTATATTAGTCGAAGAGACAAAAATCAAAAAGCATCTTAAAGCGAAATGTTTGTACTTTTACGTAAAATGAAAAGAAAATAATTAAAATAATAATAAATACTTAAATAAAGTAATAACTTTTTTGTTTTTTATTTTTGTCAACTAATGCATAAACATATTAACAATTTATTACAAATGTATTGACATTTAAAAAAAACTGCACAATATGAACTTTACATATAAGTTATAGGTCTTCGAAAAAAATAATAAAAATTAGGATGGATTTATTGGCATAAAATGAGCCAGTTTTAAATTTATCAGTTTTTTGAGTTCGCAAGTATACATCATTTTCTTAAATTAAAATTTCTACAGACATTTTCAAAATAAATATTTTTTAACAAAATTATGAACAAGTGTTGATCAGGGTGTCTTCTATAAGACTTCGGTGTAAAGGATTGTAAAAATTGAGTTAAATGTAAATAAATGTAACTTTTATTAATAAATGTAAAAATATGTCCATTGCGCGTATTAATATTATTAGTTAAAAACTAGAAAAAAATATTAAAGTGTAACTATTGTATGTAAAACTACAATATTTGAGGTTTCTCTTCTATGTAGTGAGGATTTATATCCGTGCATGGGCATGAAAAGAACAGACGCTGAAAGTTGAAGAATTTTAGGGAGAGCGAGGACAGCTGGCACATTACCTGCGCCATACAGATGCGCGGTGAGCCGACACACAAGCTTGTACGTTGTAAGTGTTAGTGTGAGGGAGAAATAGATATAGAAGACTTGACTTCTCAATCTTTTCAAGAAATTGGAGAAGAAGTCGATTTTTAAATATATTTATCATTATAAAAATAATTGTTATAATTGAATTTTATAAATAAATAATAAATGCACTGAAAAGTTATTTTCCACCTTGATAATTGTGAAAAATTCCGAAAAATCGAAGATAAAACGATATTTTAATAATTTTGTAAATCATAATAAGTTATAAGTAAATAACGTATAATTTGTATAAATAATAAATGTGTTTTAAAAGTTATTTTATTGTCAAAATCTTCAATGATTGGAAGAAAACCTATTTTTGAATACATTTATAAAGTGCATTGTTAAATAACATTTTTATTATAATTCGTAATAAATAATTAAATAAAAAATTATACATAATAATATATACATAAATGAATAATAATGAGTTTTTATACTTATATTCCTGAAAAAAGTGCCTGTCTATTAAATAAACATGTATTTTATGTGAAAATCCACCTTGTGAAAAATTTGGTCAAATTTAAAATAATTTTTCTACTAAAATTATCGCCTGGACAAAAAAATTTTAATAATCTTTTTTATGCAGAATGCTCTTTCTTTTTGGTGTTTTGTATTTTTCTCATAAATTTAATAGTTTTTAAGATAATCACGAAAAATGCATTTTTTGTAACTTCCCCTCCCTTTTTTCGATAACCCGCGACTGAATTTTTGTAAACCTTTTTTTTTTAAATCCTTTCTTATCTTGTTATCTAGCTTTATGCAAAATATCTCGTAGAAGCCACTTAATTTGTAATCCTTTTGTCCTTTATGAACAATATTTTTATTATGGATTGCAAGGTGGAAAACTGCATTAACCAGTTGTAAACTTTTAGTGTTACATAGTGTAACAACAGGATGACAGTGTGACTGTCCACCTGACAGAATAGGAATTACAGTCGTACTGAGCAGCCTTTTAACTTTGGTTATGGGTTGTTTGATTGCAATGATTATTTCATCATTGCTGTGAAGAAGGAAAATTGATTATTAAATTTTACAACAAATTGTTAATTATCTCTCATAGACGTTCGTGGTTTTCATTGTTCATAACAACTTATTAGTTTAACACACGTTATACAGACGTTTCACCCACCCTACGATGAGACAGAGCATAATGTCTTATTTCACCATTGGTTGCCCAATAGACTATATAAAATTCTTCACAGTGTATTGTTGAAGAATATGAGTTTCATCATAACATTTAAAGCGTATGTTACTACGTAATTTGGTCCTTCATCATAGTGTGGGCGAAAGTTTTGGTACTGTAACCCCTACTTCATCTTAAGTAGTTAAAACAAAAAGAATATTTCTTTTTGTAAAGAGGAGCCACAAGTTAATTAAAACTAGGCTAAGGCCTAGAGAAGCTAAAAATTGCGCTGGATCCAGTGAGACGGGACTTGCAATGAAACCTCAAGTATTAAATAATTAACAAATCCCTTTTTATTATTCTATCTCATAATAATAATATAATGAATAAATAAATACAACAGTAAACTTTAATTCCCCTTTAAAATAGTTACATAAATAAGTATACTTTCTCAACAAGGCCACCTGAAAAATATTAACTGAATCCAAGAAAATAATTACTGTGTCACACCATCAATGAATTGAAATTTAAAATAATCGTTAACCTCAAAATAAAGCTCCCATTAAACTATTTATTAAAATATAAAATTTATATCATGTGTTCCTTTTAGAATGCAGTATATAAATTAATGAAGATAAATAATTTCATTCCTTGTTACTATTAATAATAAAATAATTACGCAACAAATTAAATAAATTTTAAAGGTGACAATTCCTATACTTGTTATACTGTTAAATAAAATAAATAATTTATTTAAAGAAATGATCAGCCACGATTATTGAGATAGAATACCTCCCTTAAAAAGAAAATGAAAAGGATATATCCACATGACTACATGTGTTAACTTTCTGTTGTAAAAGACCCTGAATAATAAATCCCTATATCCCAAGTTCCCACCAAAAAGTACAGTAATGCATAATATTTATATATATATATATATATCCCCCAAAATGTACACAGAAATATACAGACATAACATGTTCCACAGGACAAAAATACATTATACAATTGTATACATAAAATACACAAAATACATAAAGGTCTCTTGCCACACCCTTTTTTATATTACCCTTCTGGTGTATATAAATTCTAACTTTTCCTTTTATAATAATCCGAATTAGGATTAGAAATTTACATTTATAATAGTACCCACATGGTGTGGGTTAATTGCACGTCATGTGTATAAGAGAATGTATAGCATACAAATGTCCCCAGGACCTAATAAAAATTCAAAAGTAAGTGCCTAAGTGGCTAAGTGCTTAAGTATCTAATTCCGGTGAGAAATAAAAATTGTTTTAAAATAATTAACGCCCCCCAGTTATCAGAATTAGTATAAAGAATTTATATATACTTAAATAGGGCCAGTTAATGAAAAGAGAAAAATTGCACAATATTAGCACCTTATAAAAAAATACACTTGGGTCAGAGACGGACATGTTCATTCAACTTTCGGCTTGTTTCAACAAACAAGTCTCGACAAAGTCTCGACAAACAAGTTGAAAAGTGTTTCGACATGCATAGCTTGGTTGAAACTAGTTAAAAATTCGCCTACCTCCCCAGTAATGTTTTTATACAAATGAAATAAACTGATATTTTAAATTAAGAGAAAATATGTGTTTTTATGCATAGTAAATTAAACTTGAGAAAATTACTAATAACAAAACTGACTTTAAATCTGTAGCGATAGCCCTATAAAGAAATTAGTGGAAATCTATGTTGGATGCTGTCTTGTAACCATGTCAGTCTCTGAACTGACAATTTACTATAAATATATTGAAATTTTACAATTAATTCTTTTTCTTAGTGTACACACTAAACTGTCCCATCAATTAGGGATCCAAATGAATGTTTACTTGAACGGTAGAAACTGATGGTTATGTATAACTGGTGGTGCCATGTTGATTCTACGTGTTAATTATAAATGGTTGTTTTTCACCTGCTTATGGGTCCAGAAGGGTATTCTCTTTTATGAATATGTGGCGATCTCATGATTGGCATTTGGTGTTGTTGTTGTGGTGATCTACTTCTCTTCGGTGGCGAGTGTGGAGCTTTTAAGATGGAATTTGTTCAGTCATGTAGCAGGACATGTCTCTGGTCGGCGAACCCGCAGTCGTTTAAGAAACTATTTTTACATAGTTATTAGAAGTAGAAGATGGAATTAACTCTTCTCTCCACCGAAGAGAAAATAATGTCGATCGTCACCCACGCAGAATGTAGCCAGACAGACCTTAACAGAAATTTTCGTTCCTTCCTCGTTTGGGTAAGGAAAATCTCACCAGGCTGCAGCACCGTTTTTTAAAACTGCTGCAAAAACTCAGCAGATGGCGACACCGATCAAATAGTGTAGAGTAGAAAACGGTAGTTTCTCCTATCCGCGGGTAGAGCGCAGCACTAATTACTGCCTTAAATTTCGTACTGCCAATAACGTCAAAACTGCCAATGAAATGACTGAACTAGCGCTGAATCTTTTGACTCAGCACAGTACTGAGACAAATAAAACAAAGCATGTTAAACAGAATTAGGTTTTCAATGGATGAAACAACAAATAATTAATACAACTTCCTGACTATGGTTTTCGATTGATATTGTTACGACGTCACAGAACAATCTACGTGTTTATCGAACGTTACAGAGAGATCCAGAATGTAAGTGTGTGTCGTACATGCTGCTAGACGCATTTTGCGAGAATCTTCTCGACTGTGCCGGGCTTCGCTCGGGCGCTCGGCCTGTGTCAAGGCCGCAGTTACTTACGTAGTTCACACGAGAGATAAGACGCAGTTTGGAAGCTTCTGGTGTGCGAGCGGGACTATAAATACATGGCGGTAGCTGCCTTAGTTTTCTGTACAACTGCGATATATTTCCAGTGCGGTTCGAGTTATTACTGTGTACGTTCAAGTAGTTATTAGTGAAGTTTGCGTTTTATAATCGGACGATATAATTGTAATACAATTGAGTTTTAATATTAGTGGATATTTTATTGAGTGTGAACAATTTTCATTTGATTTGTTGTAGAGACTGTGTTGTTAATTACGAACTGTTTTACTGTAACAATTAAAGGTGTGATTAGTGACGTAATTGGTGTCTTGTACTTATTTTGTTTCCACTGTACCTACGACGTCATAACAATATTCTACAATTGGTATGAAAGGGCTTGTAGATATCTAACGTAAATACTCTGCATAAAGGTGACAGAATAAGTACTTAGCCCAATGCTTGCATGACTGTAACGAATTGTGATTATTAAACTCCTAAGTCATGTCATTAAAATATTTGTTTTGTAATTATAACTGGTCGTGGTTACATATATACTTTCGTGTAAAGTCAATCGTCACTTGTTTAGGTGGTAACCTGTAGCCTGTACAGGTAGGTATAGGTCAAAAATCAGATTTAGTTGGATGTTTTAACTTTGTATGCCTTCAGTTTTGTATTGTAGGTTTCTATCTTATATCTCCAGCAGCGACGACAGGCATGGAGTTTTCCCACACAGTAGTGAAGTTTGAAGGCTCATAATTCTGTGCGAGGAATTAATACTCGTATGTATTTCCATAAAAAAATTTCTATTTTTCGAAACGTCAGATATTTACACAGGTGCTGATAAAAGTTTTTTAAGCTTTTGGAGAAAAGTGAAAAACATGAAGAAAGGAGATGATAATAATATTTTTCTCTTTCGAATATTTTTGTGGCTTAAATTTATTTACTTGAATACTTAATTGTGTGTGTGTGTGTGTGTGTGTGTGTGTGTGTGTGTGTGTGTGGAGACTTTTTAGTAATATTAACTAAATAATCTAAATAGTGACATAATCAGAAACAAATTAGGTACTGAAACACTCATTTGGCTAGTACATGCAAAAAAAGTCTGCTTTGTACTAAGTTAATAATAAAATAGATCTCGTTTGGTGGATTAACGGACAAACATAGCAAATGTACGCATATAAACTCACACTTGTGAACAATTGTACATTTTTTTGTCAATTACAATAACAGGAAGGTTGTGTTAATACGCTATCAGGCTGTAATGATTCTGAGTAAAATAAATGGATTTCAATTGTTTTCAGTTCGGTCTCAAAAGGTAAGTATATTTTCTTTTATCAATTTACGCAAGTTTTGATATAGTATTTAAAGAGTTAGAATAATTACAGATTTTTTAACAACATTTTCCTTTCTTCACAGTACACATTTGCGATAGTGAATAAAAATAAATACTAAATAACTATAATTATTATTTCAAATTTTGTGCACCGAAGTAATTTAGGAGTTAAGTAGGAGTTCAGTGGACTTCCTAGTAAGCCGTTCGGCGTATCTTAAACGTGAACCATATTAAATCAAGTAAGTAAATTTCTAACATGGAGTTTAGTAGGATGGACTTATGGACTTCCTAGTAAGCCGTTCGGCGTATCTTAAACGTGAACCATATTGAATCAAGTAAGCAAATTTCTAACAGAGTAAAGTAGGATGGACTTCCTATTAAGCAGTTCGGCGTATCTTAAACGAGAACTATATTGAATCAAGTAAGCAAATTTCTAACATGGAGTTAAGTAGGATGGACTTCCTAGTAAACCGTTCGGCGTATCGTAAACGTGAACCATATTGAATCAAGTAAGCATATATCTAACAATCGGCGGCCTTGTTAAACTGTATATCTTAGGAAAACTAAATAAATCGTTAATTTTACACAGTAATGTTGAAGTTGGACTCCGTCTTAGTCAGCCAGCTAAACAGTCTCCAGTTACAGCACGCGCGTCGTAATATATAGGCCTATATATATATTTATATATATTCAAACACTTTTTGCTACAGTCCGTTTCTTGATGTATATATTATATTTTATTTTTATAATGAATTTACCTCAAGATATTTCTTTCCTTATTAGGAACTTGTTTCGGGTACCATTGTGTACCCATCCTCAGCCTTCCGGATTTTGTGTCGGATGAAGTACATGTGTGTTGGTTGGTCGCTATTGTGGCTTCCTGTTGGATTCTGGTACTTCAAATTGGTTTTATTGTGTGTTATTGTGGTGTATGTATTAGTGTTTTGTGTATTTTCGATTTTGAGTACTTTGAAAATTGTGTCATGTTTTGTATTGATTTGTATTTGTTCAGGTATCAGTTTGTTTTGTGTTTTATGTTTGTATATTTGTAAATTTTCCCAAATGTTCATTATGGTGCCTTTGTGCGGTATGTGTTTTATTAGTGTCATGTTGGTTATGTTTGGGAATTTATGTCCAGTGTTTATTGCATGTGTGGGCAAATTAGAATTATATATTTCTGGTTTTTTGTATGCGTTTAGGTGTTCAAAATAAGTTTTCTCAGTTGTTTTTTTGTTTGTCCTATGTAACATTTATTGCAATATTGGCATTCAATTTTGTATATACCATTGGTTGTTGTATTATCTTTGTTGTGTGGGTTTAGATTATTTTTGTTAATTTTGTATGCTATTTTAATGTCTGTGTTCTTAAACACATTTTTGTTAGCTTTGCTATTTTATTATTTATGTATGTGAATGTGGCCCATTTTTTATTGTTGTTATTATTTTTGTTTTGTTCATTTTGATTAATATTAATTGTTCAGTTTTTATTTTATATTTTATTTTATTTTCTATTTTGTTTACGGTGTTTTTATTATATCCATTTTCACAAGCAATTTGGTATATTATATTTCTTTTTTTTGTCTGTTTCTTGTTTGTTTAGGGGCATTTTGTACATTCTGTTAAATAGTGAATAGAATGCTGCCATTTTATGTTGTGGCGGGTGGTCAGAATGGATAGGTATAATGATGTTAGTGGAAGTTGGTTTTCTGTATATTGCATATTGTAGGTTGTTATTGTATCTTGTGATGGTTATGTCTAAATAGTTGATTTTGTTGTGATTTTCTTTTTCTTCTGTGAATTGTATTTTTCTGGAAAAGTTTATATCTGTTGAAAGCATAAATCATGTTACTTGGGTTTAGCCAATCGGAAAACATTAAATTCAGTAACATTCATTCTCTGTAGAGTAAAGATCGACACAGTTTGTCTGTAGCAGTTGTAAGGTGAAGGTGTGCTCGTGCGTGAGAGAGTTGTTCTCGAGCGAACATAGAAAAGTATAACTTAACTTAATCCTTGGTATTCTGTACGAAGTTCTGCGTACAGAACCGAGTGGGTCAATTATTAAATAGAATTATAATATAGTGTAGTGCTTTTCGTGTAAGTTTAAGATATCCACTTACGGAATATAAAGACACTTCAAGATTGCGTGGAAGGTGTACGACTAATAAACCTTATTAAATTGATACCCATATTCACCCTGAGATTGATAAAATTTACATATCAATTAATAATAAACTATTCTAGGGAAAATATTAAGCATTTTGTGTTTAACGTATTTGAGAAGAGGACGAAAAGACGAAGAGGACGCCAGACGAAGAGGACGCCAGGAAGGAGTGACGCTGAAGAAGAGGACGCCAGGTCGGGAGCGGCGGTAGGAAGCGGAGGATTGCACGTACTGAGGTCGCAGCCTTAATCAAGTAAAACTGATATATTATCGAACATTATAAACTATTATTGCAAATTACAATACATGACAATTTATAGTAAGATATACCTCTTTAAAAACTATATTTGTGTGTATAATAAATAATTCTTCATCCCCTCCATAATAGACTTGTTTGTGATTTTTACACACTCACTATATCCTTATTAGTATAATAAAATTTGATCCTTATGCAACGGTTCAAATTTGATTATAATAATAAGGATATGGTGAGTGTGTGAAATTTACAAACACGTCAATATGGAGGAGATGAAAAATTATTTATTATACACATAAATATAGTTATTAAAGATGTATATTGTATCATAAATTGTCGTGTATTGATAATAGAAATAATAGTTTGTGTTGTTCGATAATATAAATCGATTTTACTTGGTTGCTGCAACGTCCTCGTCTCCACTCGTCGCTCCCGTCCTGGCGTCCTCTTCTTCAGCGTCACTCCTTCCTGGTGTCCTCTTCGCCCTGTCGTCCTCTTCTACAGCGTCACTCCTTTCTGATGTCCTCTTCGTCCTGGCGTCCTCTTAGTCTTGTCGTCCTCTTCTACGGCAGGCGGCTCCAGCGGCGATATTTCACTGAGTCTCGTTGTTATTATGTTTGACTGCTAACATTAATTAGTTTCTTCATAAATTGTTCACTCACAATGATTATAAATTTCACTCGTACAGTTTATTATTAATTTATACTTTATATTTTCTTAATCTCAGGGTTAATATGGGTATTAATTAATGCGGTGCGTTTAATTGTACATCTTGAAGTGTCTTTAAATTCCATAAGCGGATATCTTAACTTACACGAAACAGCACTATATTATATTATAATTTTTATTTAAATATTTTACTCACTCGGGTCTTAACGCAAAACTTCGTTAAGAATTACCAAGGTTTATTTTATATATGATGTTTCTATGTTCGTAAGAGAACAACTCTCTTCACCGGGCACAACTTCCCCTTGCAAATGCTAAAGCAGAACTGTGTCCATCCTACCTCTACAACGAATGACCCTTACTGAATTTAGTGTATTTTGATTGGCTAAGCCCAAGTCACATGATTGATGGAACAAACAGATATACGAATTTCCTGAAAACTTTGTATAATTTAGCAAAGGAAATTATTTACGAATTTTATTACTGTATCATTGATAAGAGTTACAATTGAGTTTTTCTTCACTTAAAAAAACCATATTTCTAAAATGGTTATGAAACATAGAGTTCACATAAATTGGAGCTATTTACATAAACAATTCATTGTCAAAGTTTCACGTCGATCGGTTAATTACCACGGAACATATCGCGATCACACGTTATCACACCCGCACACGCGCACAAATTCACTCAAAAAATACATGACCATATAGAACTCCATATATTTATGAAGAGTTTGGTACACCCTACATGTTTATCCATTTATAAATACAAAACTTACGGCTAAATGACAAAATATTACATAAAACAAATTTAAACAGGAAAATGCTCGTCATCCATGTGCTCTGATACAAACAACATAGCTTTTCATACTGTGTTCCGTTGCAATATATTTATATATATCTCCTTTTATTTGACTCTGTGTTTGGTTCAAACAGAGTCGGCCGTTTTTATAAGGGTACAATTTATTAATTTACTTTTTTTTCTAACCGTTATATTGGTTGGTATCTCGCCGTTTCATATAACATTATCACCTGTATGAATTTTAATGAGTAATTTATAAAACCGTGAAAACAGAAATTTTGTATAAGATGTAGAGGAAGAGGAAACTAAAGTTATATTGTTGTTGTATTTGTAATTGTAAAGATACCGAAAATTTTGACAGTTTCTTCAAGAATTCTTTATTAATGAGTTTTTATTACTAAAGCACAAAAAGAAGTTCATTATTTTAGATAATGTCTAAAATATTAAACTACATAATAACGCATACTGAATCGTGTATGATTTAAATAGGTCTATTTCTGTGATATTCAGTAAAGAATTTTATTAAGTTACCAGGCACGGAAATGAAATGGAACTATCTCAAACAATCTCTCAACTGAGTTTTCGATGGTACATTCTAATTGTATATTGATTCAATTGAATATAATCGTCGTTAGATTAAAGATACACACGCGCATTCAAGCAGAACGTTTCAACTACAATCGATCTACGATCATTTTCAGGTGTTACAAATGTATTGTCGTAAACTGTGGAAAACTAACATATATAAGACGTACGAGAATACCGAAAGAATCGTTAAATTAAAAATTGTACGTCTAAAGTCTTGGAAGAGACAGTGTTTAGATCAATATTAATCATTTTCACGCAGTCCTACCCATAAGAAGCTAAGTCCAAGACACTGCATGTTACCTTAATATCCGCAATTCGGGGAAGCATAACGTTAGAATCTTTAAAATTTTACCTGTTTATGTGATTCGTCGATATTTGCTGCACATTCGCTTTTACTACTTGGCGGCTCCGCTTGGCGGAACGTCAGAAACAAAACAAAAATTTGTTTTTTTAATTTATTGTACATTGTAGTTTTATTTAAGTATTAACTGATTCTAGGCTTTCTTAACGATAAATGTTTTCCGTGACCATTTGCTTCTTTATTCGCTAACATCTTAAGTATTTCAGTTTCAGCCGAATTTAGTTTACAATTTACTCATGTTAGCGAAGGTGGTTTGGGGTTTTTAAAAATAACTTCATTTGGTTTTTGAGAGGATTTATTTTTCACTTATCTAAAAATGAAACTTTTTCGTGTGAACTTACTGTTTATTCTCTTCTCGTCGAACGCGTTTCGGCGTACGTATTCGCCTTCTTCAGCTTCGAGACAGACTGCCATCATTTAGTAACGGTTGTTGTGTGGAAGGTGTAGTGGGGGTGGTGCGTGGAGGAAGGGGTTTGGCGCGGGGATTCAACTTAATGTTTCTTTTTTGTATAATTGTGTCAAAAAGTGTATGTGATTTATATTGTAATTGATCGTTAAGTATGTTGTTTGGTTGTGTTGTGTGGTGTTTATATATTTCATATTGTTCAGTTGTGTTTATTTTGATTATTTATTTATTTTGATTATTAATGTTATGTAAACATTGAAGTATATAATAATAATAATGGTTATAATAGTAATAATAAATTTTATTATGAAGAGAAATGGAATATTATTAGCAATAACAGACTTTTTCAAATAAACTTTAATAAATAGTATAATCTTTTTATACATAATGTCTACCATTAGTTTTTCTTATTGCTTAATATACTTTTACTGACATTATTTTTTAATCACTTAACAGTGAAATACTTTTAGGCCGATGTAATACAGCAATGACTTTTACAATAGATGTTTGTATTTCTATCATATAAGATTTATGATATGTATTATATTTGTATTACACTATATTCATTTCTAATTCTGCAAGAGAGTAATCTCTTTTGAAATGTTTAAATATTTAAAATAATCTTTCTTACACTGTCTACGCTGTAGGTACTCTGAATGTCACTCTTATTTATCAGTTCCTTTCCTTCACCTTTTGGCTTTTCCTGCATTTTCCATTTTAATTGTTGATTGCTAGTTAGGAAGGTAAAAAGGTATAGGTGTTTTGTAAAACCAAAGTTGCTGACACGTAGATTCCACGAGAAGTTCTCTGATAGAAGATTCTAGATTGTCTTAATGTTACTTTCTGAAGTTTATTATATTAAGTGTACTAACTCATGTGTTTGGTTTTCAATTAGTGACACTTGACTTTACAATTCCTTTGTTCTGCAATTTTCTCACAGCCTTACACATTTTGTAACACCTGAAGAAGCTCGAAGATATATAATGATAGAAACGTTGTGCTTTTTAAATTTAACGTTAGATGTAGTCTATTTAAATACCTTACACTGTCTCAAACAATGTAGTTTATACACATTATATAAAACTATAGACCGTTATAATGTCACTCACGAGGACGCGTGTTGTTTTAAACTGTTTATTCCTGTCAGCGTTTGTTATTGTATGTAAAACGGAGGAGAAGTGAAAGATACAGTCAGATGTAATCACAAAACTTGATAATGCCACGGTTGATTTCAACATCCATGCTTTTTACTTATCAGTATGCTTTGTGCCGGTTTGTACAAGTTCTTGTACGGACGGTTGGTTTATTTATAACTTACCTTTGTAGTCTGACATTTGGTCAAGCTCAGTAGGGCTAGCGCGTTATGTTACGTCCCGTAGGCCTAATTTATTTTTCATATCGTTTCTTATTAAGTGTTTTTTATAATACTCAGTGTTTCGTAACTTAAATAAAATTAGTTAATAACCTTTTTTGTAACAGTAGTTGATATTTTACTTAAAAGGTGGGAGATTGCAGCGTTCTCCCTGTAGTTTTTTCTACTTTTAAATTATATTCAAATCACTCGAAAAAATACGTATGTGTACGTACACGCACGCACACACAAACTTTACTGTGCTGTACCAATACACGCAATATTTATAACGAAGCTGTGTCACATAATATGTATTTTTTCTATAACTTAAAATGTCATCGTTGCACACCTACTAAACTGTAATTATAATAAAGTGTTCTAATTTTCCATTGCTATTCTGTGTTTACAATGGAGATAGTGTAATAGATTAAACTACGCATTAAATAAGAAAGAACATAGCAGGCTTGTACACACTGTTCCGCCGAATGGCAGTCTAGTGGATCGAGTGGATCGAGTTTATCCAGGATGTGAAACCCGCATCTCTCCATGATGCATCTACAGCGAGCTATTTTGTAAACTTAACTTACAGGCTATGACCTATTTACGGTTTGTGTAGTGTTGTTTGTAGGAGCTTCTTCTCCTGTTTTTCAAAAATATAAATATATAACAATATATTTCGTTAAATTGTAGAAGACTGGGTATCGATATAATATTCCTAATTATATTGGAAATTGTGATAGCTGTATATTTTTGGCAATTAGAAGTAAGCCCCATATCTAAGCAATTACCGAAAAGAAGGTCCATCACAGTAATTCGAGACAAGCACTGTACTTAATGACGTTTTTATGCTGTTGTTACAAAGTTAAATTATTTAGCAATCGCTTCTGCCTTCCACAGAAAATTAAAATTACAAAAACAAAGAAAAATAGCAAAAGTGTTTATTAATACTACTCATTTTTTATTCGTTGACTTGCATTACTTAACGTGGCATTATTAGTAGTAACTTTTTCCAATAATGTGCAAATCATTACATCACAGTTATTTGAAATCCAGCCTAACTTTCATTACTACACAAAATAATTGTGAACCTACACAATTACATCATAAAATAGTTTACAGCTCAACCACATTGATATCACTAGCTCAACCATAAACAGCGCTAGCGTCAGCTGATACAGAGGCAGTAATGTTTTCCCCACCATACACAGCTGCGGGTCTCATCCTCGAGAAACTGGATCCGCTAGATGCTTCTCGCTGTCCTCTCCCAGTCTTGTTATTTACTTGCTAACTTTCCCCTTCTGCTGTGCAAGAACACTCGTTAACATTCCCTCTCCTTGTCGTGTTCGCTTTTCATTTCTCTACAAGATTGTAACTAAAAGGATAGTTATTTTATTCTGTTGACGATATCTTCATTGCTCCACTCAGTCAGTCCATACCCACATGTCATAAGCCTCAATCCCGCCCCCTCACTCTCAGCCCCTTAATCCACTCTCGCGTCCGTATTAATCAAGGCCTCATTTCCAGATTTACACTGCTGCAATATTGGCTCTTCTTCTTATTAAAGTCTTCAATAATCAAGGCGATTCTTGCATTAATCTTCATTCTCTTCTCCAATCCTCCGTTTGCATACGTCTATATTCCCCGATTGTTACGTTCTCAATATTATTTACTCCAATAATATGTTTCATGCACACTACTAATGGCGTGACTACGGAGTAGGATCAATCCCCCAACAGCTACTAAAAATTTAAGTGAAATTCCATAATCACTTAACGTAAACCTATTTATAAGCCAGTTGTGTGTCTTAAATAATACTTATGGATAATTGAAAATCCTGAGGAAAATGGGGAGTCCAACCTTCAAGACAGTCTCATCCCCCCCTCCAACCCTCCAACCGGAACAGCTTTAAGTTACGCCACTGCATACAACACACTACATATACGCATGGTGGTGATAGTAGGTCTAGTAGTAGTATAATTGTTATATATACATTTCTATTTCCTTTTCGTATTAATACTACTGGTGGCATCAGTACTGTTATTATTGTGTTTCGCCCCTTCAGTCAGGCGACTTAATAACAGGATGTACGTCTGAGATTAAAGGTTAGACGTTTGGTTTCTACAGTCAAGTGGCGCGATGTTTCTTGCGTTGACGCTGCAAGAAAAAATGTAGACGTAAATAAAAAAATAAACGAGAATCTTCACAGCGAATACAGTTACACAAGATCGACGAGTGTGTTACTGCTTATAAGGTCAAAGATATATCGGAATGGGGAACCATACATGACTTCCATGTTCTAAGATTTATATTTAAAATCATTTACGAAAAGAAATGTTTCCATAGAAACTACTTCTTTCCACTTATTGCTTCAGCCTTAACCTCAGTACTGTGGTCACTAACGTATACCACCACACGTTATCGCACTCGATTTTCACTGATGATGCAGTCGACGGCACTGCCGAAACGTCTGGTTTTGCAGAAAACATTGGACTACGGCCAAACAGCCCGGGAAGGAATTTTACCAACAAACTACTACTTTTTTGCCGATAACGTAGTACACATAAAAATTATCCCCTCACCCTTCAACTATAATTTTCATTTATAGAAAATTACCCCCCCCCCGTTCAACTAGCCTCTTCATTTATAGATATTTCATCGACATTTCTACAGTGGATTATTAAGATCTTCTTATCAGGATACTTTATTTATAAAAATTAAGTACTTTACTCTTGTTACAACAAAAAATGTTCCAGGTAAACTGCCCTTTCCCCGTAACCCATCTTCACCAAAGTCAATAGGCCTTGAGTAGTCTACAACTCAGGCACAAATGTAAAAATTTATTTGATTCTGTTTGAATTTACGGCAGTTATCGTTGGTCATGGAAAAAGTTCTCTTGTTACTACATAAAATGTTGCAGGTAAACTACCCCTTTCCCTTAACCGAACTTTACCAAAATCAACAGACCTCGAGATCTCTATAAGCTAGGGGTGTATGCAAAATCTTACATGATTATGTTTGAATTCACGACAGTTATCGTTCGTCATAGAAAAAATTAACCTTGTTATCAAATAAAACGTTGCAGGTAAACTACCCCTTTCCCTTAACCGATCTTCACTAAAATCAAAAAACTTTCTGATCTTTAAATACCAGGAAGGTATGCAAAAAATTATTTGATTCTATTTGAATTTACGGCAGTTATCGTTTGTCATAGAAAAAATGACCGTTGTTAAAACATAAAATGTTGCTGGTAAACTACCCCTTTCCCTTAACCGATCTTCACAAAAACATTAGGTCTTGGGAACTCTAATTTTCAGAGTTGCATGCAAAAAATTATTTGTTTATGTTTGAATTTGCGGCTGTTATCGTTTGCCATAGAAAATACCCTTGTTAAAACATAAAACGTTGCTGGTAAACTACCCCTTTCCCTTAACCGATCTTCACCAAAAACAATAGGTCTTGAGAACTCTACAATTCAGGGCTGTATGCAAAACATTATTTGATTCTGTTTGAATTTGAGGCTGTTATCGTTTGTCATAAAAAAAATTACCCTTGATTAAAAAAAAAGTTGCTGGTAAACTACCCCTTTCCCTTAACCGATCTTCACCAAAAACAACATGTCTTGAATATTCTACTAATCAGGACTGTATGTATGCAAAAAATTATTTGATTCTGTTTGAATTTGCGGCTGTTATCGTTTGCCATAAAAAAAATCTACAGATAGACACACAGACACTATTCGAAAAACCGGGCTGTATGCAAAAAATTATTTGATTCTGTTTGAATTTGCGGCAGTTATCGTTTGCCATAGAAAAAAAATCTACAGACAGACAGACACACAGACAGACAGACAGACACACAGACACTTTTCGGAAAACGACTTTTTTTCATGTTTTGAGTGTAGTAGAATCAGAATCTGCAATAATCTCGAACACGATTTTTTTTGCCATCACCATACTTCCATTCCTTAAGGAATATGGAAGTAAAAAGACATTTTTACTTCCATATTCCTTAAGGAATGGAAGTATGGTGATGGCAAAAAAAATCGTGTTCGAGATTATTGCAGATTCTGATTCTACTACACTCAAAACATGAAAAAAAGTCGTTTTCCGAAAAGTGTCTGTGTGTCTGTCTGTCTGTCTGTCTGTGTGTCTGTCTGTGTGTCTGTAGATTTTTTTTTCTATGGCAAACGATAACTGCCGCAAATTCAAACAGAATCAAATAATTTTTTGCATACAGCCCTGATTTGCAGAGTACTCGCGACCTATTGTTTTTGGTGAAGATCGGTTGAGGGAAAGGGGTAGTTTACCTGCAACGGTTTTTTTTTAGCAAGGGTAATTTTGTTTGTTTGGCAAACGATAACAGCCGCAAATTCAAACAGAATCAAATAATGTTTCGCATACAGCCCTGAATTGTAGAGTCCTCAAGATCTGTTGATTTTGGTGAAGATCGGTTAAGGGAAAGGGGTAGTTTACCTGCAACGTTTTTTTAACAAGGGTATTTTCTATGGCAAACGATAACAGCCGCAAATTCAAACAGAATCAAAAGATTATTTGCATACCGCCCTAAATTGTAGAGTTCTCAAGATCTGTTGTTCTTGGTGAAGATCGGTTGAGGGAAAGGGGTAGTTTACCTGCAACGTTTTTTTAACAAGGGTATTTTCTATGGCAAACGATAACAGCCGCAAATTCAAACAGAATCAAATAATGTTTTGCATACTGCCCTGATTTGTAGATGTCTCAATGACTTTCGATTTTGGTGAAGATCGGTTAAGGGGAAGGGGTAGTTTACCTGCAACCTTTTACGTTTTAACAAGAGTAAAGTACTTGAAAATTTATTTAAACTTTTTGAAACAATGGTAATTGTTAAAAATAAAATAATTTTGTTGCCAGGCAATAAAATTATAATTTTTTCATTTTAATGTAATATAATATTTTTCATTTAATACAGCAATAAAAAGGCTGGTAAGACACAGCCTGGCTGTTTGGCTGAAAATGATTTTAAATATAAATCTTAGAATATGGAAGTCATGTATGGTTCTCCATACC
Source organism: Magicicada septendecula (assembly GCA_034769895.1). Taxonomy (NCBI): domain Eukaryota; kingdom Metazoa; phylum Arthropoda; class Insecta; order Hemiptera; family Cicadidae; genus Magicicada; species Magicicada septendecula. Next base: position 359,123,651 of record CM068376.1, on the reverse strand, counting down.
GATATTTTCATGTTTTGAGGGTAGTACAATCAGAATCTGCAATAATCTCGACCACGATTTTTTTTGCCATCACCATACTTCCGTTTCCTTATGGAACATGGATGTAAAAAATAAACGAGGATCTTCGCAGCGAATACAGTTACACAAGGTCGACGAGTGTGTTACTGCTTATAAGGTCAAAGATTGTTGCGACATAATGAAGAGTTTGCTGCTGAAGAAAATTGTCGTTGGTTTAATCTGAATCTGTTGACTACAAATACAGTAACTGAGATATTAATCTGGAATATTTATATCATACGTCTATACTTATATCTGGTTCGTTGTATCAGGGGGTTATATACACAATATATCTTATCAACTGTAAATATATGAGAGGAGTGTATTCATATATGACGCCCACTTTTGCTTTCCAAGGTAATATACTGTTTAACTGCAGACAAAGGTACTTGTTATCTTTTATCTAAGCAATTCCTTTATCGTTAACTAATATACAGTGGTGGCGCTAACGAAACGGGGGCCCCCCCGCGAAACTAATTAGGGGGCCCTATAAAAATGGTTAAATTTTGTATACGTAATAGGGGAAAACACTCAAATGAGTTTCTATTTAAGTGTGTTTCACAACAATGGTTTTGAATAGTTTCTCGTCTATCACAAAGCGTTTGCAATTTGCAAAGGACGTTTTACACGTGTACAAACTCTTAAAATTCATTGTTGCTAAATAGACAAAGTTCTATACAAACTATAAAAAAACCAAAATAAAAAGAATGGTTTACCTTACGTCGAAGATCTACATTCAGACTATGAAACAGTACCGCACACAGAGTGTTAAAAATTTATTATTTAAAAACGAATATCAAAGTAACATTCTAGCTTTTTTGAAACATTTAAATTAGTTTGTAACTGAATTTATAAAATTCTTGAATATACTCTATACAAGTTCTCCTTAAGTCTAATCCAATTCAATAACACTCGAACTCAAGTAATGTACAATATTTACAGATGAGGATCAACCAAAGTTCACTGTTTTCCTAAGCCTAGTCTTCTTTTTTTAATAGCTAAGAACTTTTCAACCACTTTGTTGATATTAGTTTTCTGTGTCTCTTCATGCTCAATGCTTAACAGTGCCAAGTCACTCAACCGAGTTTGGGCCATGGTACTTCTTAAGTATGACTTAATTAATTTAAGTTTTGAAAAGCTTCTTTCCGCTGTAGCTGTTGTGACAGGTATGGTTAAATAAAGCTGCAAAGCTGTAGTTAAGTCTGGGAGGCAACTCATAATGCAGCTGTTTTCTTCAACCAGTAAATTCATCATTTCTCGAATGATTTTCTTGTGTACAATTTCTTTGGCCATCAGAGCTTTGAAGGATATTACTTGGTCAGGCAGTGATGAGGAAAGGTCACCAGGATACACATTTACCAGAGCCTTACTTTTCTCCACTATTGTCTCTTGTGAGAAGTTTACTAAATTCTGAGGCGTCAGGAATGAAAACCTACCATCAATGCAACGCAATCCTTCGAAACTCATTTGTAGCTGAGCTATTACAATATCTAGTGTTGCATTGAAAACTTTTACTTCAAATGATTTCACTGGGTCGTCAATTCTATGGTCAACTGATAATTCAACAAAGAACCGTTTTACAACTCGCTTACGCTTATTTTTCATGTTACAAGTTATGTCCCATGACTAGGCCAACTGTTTAGCGCCAGCAAGAAAGCCGGCAAAGTCCTTTCTTAAAACTTTTAACTCATCACTAGCGCGGCTTAGAAACTGCCACGCTCTGCCTAGGTCAACAGTTGGCCTCTGTAGTGCTTTTGAAGTTATATTTACATTCTCTAAAATCAGTTTCAAGGCAGAGCACAAGAATAAATTCAAAGTTTTCCAGGTGGTTTCTAATTGCTAATGCTTCTTCTGCCTCGGAGTTTTTTGAGCTGTACAGAATAATTTCTGTCAAACACTTAATCACATTTTTGAAATCATTTCTTAAAGCTAACAGACAGTCGTGTCTAGAAGACCACCTTGTTAGACATAGCTTTTTTAAAGTTAGATTTTTGGCAGAGCTGTCTTCTTTAACGGCAGTGTTAAGTTTTTGCCATTTATGTAAGCTTTCACTGAAAAACACATAAGTTTTCTGAACTATGTCATAAAATTGTCTTATTTCAGAAATACTTGGTGAATCATGATCACCAAGTTCAGGTTATGTGCAGCACAGAGTATGTAATCCGCGTTTGGGACTATATCCATAATTCTTTTCTGTAACCCAGAGTATTTCCCGCTCATTGTTGCTGCACCGTCATAACCTTGACCTCTACACTTACTAATGTCAATTTCATTTGTTTTCAAAAAGTCTAAAATCTTACTTTGAAACCCCTTACTGTTGGGATCCTTTCTTTCTTGAAACCCCAAAAAGGACTCACTAATCACAGTTTTATAATTGCCAGGAGATTCTTCTACTATGTTAATGTATCTGATTACAACACTCATTTGGTCAATCTTAGAAATGTCTTGTGTGCTATCAACAATTATAGAAAAAAAAAGGAGACGAGTGAATCTGTTTTAGTAAGGCAGTCAATACTGATTTTCCTAGCAAGTTAATGATTTCATTTTGAATGTCATGGTGGAGGTATTTTGATCTGTTTTTTTCATTTTCTAAGTGTGCACTAGGGAGAGAATCGTAGCGAGAAACTAAAGATACTATGTTCAAAAAATTTCCACTTTCAGGATTTATTTCATGTAATGATTCTCTATGGCCACGAAACGGCAATGAACACAGTGCCATGGTTCGAATGACATCCACAATCCGTATGAAAATATCTTTCCACCATTCATACCAGTTTCCACTACAAACAGTAATGTCATTTCGGAAAACGTAGTTTTTTTGCATGTCTATACACTTAAATAAAACGTATATTTCTTATTTTAAATACAAATTTGCCGGTAGTCGGATCCTATTAAAACTTTTTTTCCTATTATAGCTCATTTCATATTTTTTTCTAGGGGCCAGAGTGGCGGGGCCCCCCCGCGCCGCGGGGTCTGCGGGGGCCTTATCGCCGCCACAGCTAATATACTCTTTGTTATGTTTGATTTTCTTGAATAAATGTGATTTATTTTATTCATTTTCAATAACTTACATCTAGTTCTGGCAACAGTAGGCTAGATTTAGAGGAGGCTGCTTCAAGTTCCTTTAAATTGTATCGACTTTTAATTCATCGAGTCTACGGGAAATGTCTGACCTGAGCAGGGCGATCCTATATAGCACCCTTTTTTACCGTCTACAAGCGCGCAAACACAAACCTCTATATAAAACACTCTAAATGATTTTACAATGTAAACGTGAAGTTTTCCTTTATCACCGTAGGCCTACCTCATAACATGCAGCAAATAAATTTTTCAGAATTAAAATTGAATCACTGTGCATCGTATGTCCTTCATCTGCAATTTTCACAATTTAATATTCATATTTTTCCATCCCATATTGTTTCACGACATAGTGCGTTTTGAAGGAGCGTCAACACATTATATTTACTGACGTACTTCTGGAAGAACTGTTAATTCTCGTTCTGAGAAAGCCAACTACTCCTCGTTTGTGATTTTTATAAAATTAAATCTTCAGTTTGAGGTTTCTGAGTAGAGCAGATAACTGAATTTGCTCAGTATGGCACTTGAGACAAGCATCTCTTGATCCGTATTGCATTTCAAAGTATCACATTCACTTGAGCTCTGCATCAATTATTAATAAGGTAAACATTTACCAAGTACTGCAGTTATTATTAGGTACCACTTAACCTTTGTATTTGAAAGCAAGGAAACTTACTTAAGTGTTGTATACCTGTGTGAATAGCAATAGACAGCACTTCATTCTATCTAGACACTGCAAATCTGTACTGCTCAGTTGATCCTAGGACTGGAAAAATATATTTTAGATGTAATGTTATATTGAAAATAAGGTAGTTACTGTCAGTGTAGTCAGATCCGTCACCGTATTACCGTACAGTTCAGTTTCATTAACAAGTTATGCTAAACCTAGTTTTAATGAGAAAAAGTTTATATATCTTTTATTAATTAACATTTCAGTCAACATTCTTACACATCTTACAAACAATTAATAAATCGTATTTATATAGCTGATTTAAACAAAAAGAGTTCGTCTACTGTATACCGCATTCACACTCTAATATCAATGAATTTATATCATTGTTATCCAGGTTTCTTATCGAACTGTGAACAACTACACAGTTGTCATTATACCACAGATTATTTTCTCCCTCCATAAAATAATTAACGGAATCGCTCAAGTTATCTGCTATAACGTTTAAACCAGTGATTCTCAATCGAGGGTCCGCGACCCCTAATGGGTCCCTGACATACGGGTAGGTGGTCCGTAGATCAAAGTTAAGTTCTAACTACTTTTTAAACAATTTTTGTAACACCCTGTCTTTCATATGCAAAACGTTATTAATTACATAATACATAAACAAACGGATAGTTAGTTAAGGAATAATAAATAAGGTTTACGTAATTGTTAACTTAGATATTATACATGAAAACTGCTACTTAATTGCTTTATTAGCTACTTACTGGTTTGTGTATTATTGTATTTTGTGCATGCAAGTGTTACAATTTATGACATGTTTGTACCTGTAAAGAATTATGTGACCATTTCAAATTGTTGTTTGTGACTAATACCACTGTTTGTTTCCACCGTACAATACCACGAATCGTGAGTCCGTCGCAACAATGTATGTTTCAGATGTACAAATTATATCTTTTCGTCTATATATTATATCCAAATATTATATCGAAACGTATCAAGTAAGCCTTACTTGATAGGTTTCTTGGCGTAATTTACACGAATTGTGTAACACTAAATTTTACCGAACTGTACTGTATGAGACAATGACTACAGCGCATTCCCTGTTGCAGAATGATTTCTTCTCTAGCGGAGAAGTTAGTGATGCGACCACTCATCAAATCAATCCGATTTAACTATGAACATGTGATTTTGTTTACATCAATACCCAGTCTAAGAGTCAGTACGTTTTAGGTATTATGAACACTGTTGTACTCACTTCGGCCTTGACTTTTCGCGGTTTATAAAGTCGCGACCCCGAAATCATCTTTGCGTTAATATGTAAATGTGCAGGTGATAATTGATCTCCAGTTGAACTGTATTTACTCTTGTCCATTCTCCTTTTCGCTGATGATCAGGCAATTGTCGTTCAGGACAGCGATGATGATTGTGTGCAGGAAATTAGAAACGCGTACAGAAAGTAGGGTTTAAAGATAAAGTGGCGTCAGACAGAGCATACGACATCATACAGAAGTCGAAACAAAAAGTTTATAATTTCTCTTACTTCAGTAACAGGATAGATATTCATAATTAAAAATAGTTCGGCGTTTATGCCAATGAAGAAAGCAATTGGATTGTTGTTGAAGAATAGTCATATGCAGGCCAGATCAAAAGCGTTCAGGTGTAAATGAATAGTAGAAGTGGCGTAAACATGTATAGCAAACAGACGACAGCAGGAATGACTACGAGTTACTGAAATGGATTTTTCGGGAATGGAAGCAAGGAAGTTAAGGAGGGACGGAATAAGACATACTATGAAAAGAGCATTAATGGATATCGTGGATGTGGTAAAAACTGTGGAAGGGAAAGACTACGACGGTACGGACATATGAAGAGGATGCGGTATGGAAGATTGCCAAAGGATTAAAGGAATCAGATGAACGAAGGGGGAGAGGAAGATGGAGTGATAGAAAGCATGTAACTAAGAGGACAGTCAAAAGTGGCAGATGGAATGAGATGGAATTTGAAATGGGTAGTAAAACCTTGTTTTTATACTTACTTACGTGATTTATATAATGTATTGTTTGGTTGAAGGAAACCACAGATTGTGGAAACGCCTATATAATGTGTGTGTGTGTGTGTAATCCGATCATTCTATTTCCAGTACACAAGTCGTCTCTGTTTGACCCGGTTATTTAATTTCTTCTTAGTATTTTTCCAGTGTTATTGTCCTTCTGCGTGTGACTTTCGGTCATATTCAGCTGCGAAATCTTGTTGGTTCCATTCAATGGCTTGTCTCGAAATATCTTCTCCGGTTTTTTATGGGTTTGAACCAGTACCACAGTATTTTCTTCTTTAATATTGTCTCAAAATGTACGTATAGAATATAAATATTTCAGGATAGATAAAACATTCTTTTCAGGGGAATGGAAATTACACTCTTTGTGTTATGTAAATTTTAATAGCGATTAAGTAAGACTAAGAAACGGTATTTGAGTGTGTATTTGTTTTAAGGCCCTTCTAGTTAGAACTGCGCATTCTGTCGCCATGGATAACGTGCAGGACACATCAGATGTCGAAGTATGTTCGGAAACGTTAACTCTCGTTATCTCCAAAAATTCACCCACAAAGGTCAATCTTAATCTTACGTATGTCAATTAATTTACGAAACGTGAAAACTGATGCATAAATAATATCAGTATAATGATATTATATGTCTACTGGTATTATATGTTATATAAAACTGGAAGCACATTGTAATGTGGGAATGACTAATGCGCACAGGTGCTTGCATTCCATTAACTTTATGAAGTCTACTCAACTATGAAACATCAATTCCGTTTACACAAAGCTATTGTGCCGTGAAGTTATTTACTGGCCTATACGTGTTAGAAAAACGCTTTCTAAATAAAAATTATTTCTATACGTGTTTTTGGCGTCTGCTACTTATTTTTCATGTTTTGCTGATAAAAATTTAAGACTAGAGAAAAGTGAGATCAGGAGATTTTTATTTTAATATTTATAGAAGGAATATGTTTCCATGGTAAAGAGTTTCAGCTTTAAGATAGATGGGCGGAATTTTTATCTCCTCGGGTTACACGATTATCATGGTAGTCATTTTTCATTTTCATTTAAACAGACCAACGTCAACCTTAGGAATCGTCACGGAGCCTGTCCTTCGTACACATATCACGACAAATTCAACTTTCTGTCTCAAAAATAAAAACAAAGCAAAGAAGGAAAATAACATATGGTGCAGGAATACATTTTGTTTGGCAGTGAGAGCTTTCAGTAGAAACTTATTTTTCTACTTTAATACGGATACGTGATGGATATTACATTCAACGTGATAGTTTTATAATTCGAGAATCAGCGGCGTGAAACGAATGATGTTTGTTCTCCGCCACTCCACCCCTACAGTTTTCCAAAGACTCTGACATTCTTTGACACGTTCCTTTACAGTTTAGTTGTTGTTCAGTGTCACATCAAATTTAGTATAAAATACAACTACTATAGCTATGTGAATACTGTAATGTGTTCTGTACATCCCGTATCATAATTTTTATTTACTTAATTAATATTCAGAAAATATAAATACGGTAATCCTCCGTTATAAGAGTCCCCGTTATAACGTCCCCGCTTTTAACAGACAACTCTAAGAAACATGGAATGTTGAAAAATCAAAGAAAAAAGGCTCAATACTGACACTTAGCAACGCTGGACAAAGTATGCAGGTCATTGAGCCGTATGACTTTTTCCGTTCATCAATGGTCTTGTATCCCGCGCGCATCGGTTTATATCCTACTCATTGTTCTGTATTCTAGGAAGCTACCTAGATCAGGGTCTATTTCAGTTAGTTGATGAGTACGGTGTTGTCTTCTTTCACTTGTTGAATTCCCAGTTGTTTTATACTGTTTCCTCGTTACAGTACAGTTTTTAGGAGATTGCTAGGTCTCTAAGTAAACCTACTGTAGGCCTGAAGAATTAACTTAAAAATCTTTCTCTTTATGATAAACTGCGAATTATAGAAAAAGGAGCTCTTGTGACAAGTACGGAATTGCTAAACAAACCATGTCGGACATGAAAGTGAAATCTGTAACTTTGTTCTCAAGTTCAATGTAGCAAAATGAAAGTGAATGAAACGAATGAGGATGCATAAAACAAACAGTTTCTCTTTATACCCACATACGTTAAATGAATCATAGCCATATTAATAAGGCCTACTTACTGTATAGGCTTACGAACACCTCAGAGTCTCTATTAGTCCATTATGACGGAAGTACATTAATACTCCATGCAACATGCCCCGTATAGTACCCCATGTCGTAATGCGAAATTACCTGTAACAAAACTTTGGTGATTTTGTTTTGCACCAGGTTAGAAGGACTGTTGTATCGGCAGTCTTTAGTTCTTCTCGTTCTCCAAAACCGGATTTTCATGTGCTTCTAATTAGCTATCTTCTGACAAATAGCCTAATCTTTTGTCCGAATCGTATACGTAAACTTGCGTGAAGTGAGGTTTCTGTACTACGAGGGGTTCAAAATACCAGTGTTTATAATGCTCGGCTGCTCGATTCCCTTGTGCACCACAAAATAAAGATTCGTCTTTCAGCCCCCACATTGATTCAGTGTAAGGAAATGAATATTTAAGATAATAGTCAGGGGTAATAATGGACGGCCGAACCCTACCATACCTCTAAGCCATTACTATTATTATCACTGAATTGTGTTTATATTAGTTTTTCTGTCAGATACCCACCCAGAGATACAAACTATATTACTTTGTAGTTTAAAATTTTCTTTTCCGTAGACAGAGAACAATATTCTGCGTATTAGCGTCGTACGTATTATGAAAAATTTAATAAGTGTCCGCAATATAGGAAGTGAAAGTTTTGTTGTGCACTTTCGTTGAAGTGCGTTTGATTTTTTATTAAGCCACTGTTAACATTTATAATTCAACCGTTCAGGTAGTGGAATATTGCCTGCTTCTATACTACGTATACAATACGATTTATACTGCAAGCAGCTGTTTAAAAGTGAGACTGTTTTCTTCGTATGTCGAAAAGAAAATGTTCATAATTTCCTGGCTCCGTTGCACTTTGTTAACACATCAGCCAAATGTAATTTGACACATTGACAAAACCTTTACTATTTTGTAAAATGGAAGCACCTTAAGAGCCAATGTTATTTATTTAGATAATCACATGTAATAGAAAACATTTTACAAGACTTTTAAATGGGTATATTTTTAACTGACCCGAAACTAATTAATTATAAACAGGCCAAATTTCTCAGTAAATTTTATCTAAACGTTATTTACTATAATGCGTAGTGCAATAGATATTAAAATATTTCGTTTTTTGATATTAAAACAAAACAAAGACTATTGTAACTCTTTTCTACACTATTCTGTATGTATTAATAATGATGAGAATCCCCAAAATGTAGGCATAAGTGACATAGCATGCTAACCATTAGTGATGGATATAACTGAACATAACAAGACTTAATTTATCCTTTTGTATCCGACCGTTGTTACTATTTACATTGTTAATAAAAATGCGAGCAGAACATTATGATAATTTGGTTCAAATAATCTAGAGTTATGGAATGTAGAATGTAGTACATTATTCATAGGCTTATGTATCAATCTACGGGATAAAAGAATAGACCTATACCAATCTGCCTTTTAAATGGCCATGGGGCGTGTTGTAAAGCATATAGGAGGACTGGATGAATAATGTGGAGACAGGACTATTTGTATCACACTTTATTTCAGTGTAGTAAGCGAAGGTGTACTCCCAAGTGGGACAGGCTTAGTTATGATTAAGCGCACTAGGCAAACGATTATTTCGGTGCTGAGGTTTTACTCGACCAAGAAACACAATTATATACTGTATGTTAGTTGTAGGCTATACTGAAACGTAAAGAAGGAAGATCCCAAAAGTAGCGATGACAGAGCGGAAGTCAGGTGGAAGAAAATAGAGAGGAAAAACTAGAAAGAAGTGAACTAATTGTGTTGGTATTCTATGAAGAAATATAGTCTTCGTATATTTTCAAGACAAACAAACGGAGAACAGACGAACAAGTCTGCACTTTGGAGGTCCATACGTTTGTATGTAGACTAATGTAACACGTTTAATATGTTTAATATTTAAAAATTGTAAGACAAAAGATAAATGGACAAAAACACATAATCATGTCAAGACGTCACGCCGAACAAGGCAACAAAAAAGGAGCAAATATTAAGATAATGCTAGCACAACAGTGTGCAAAAAGCAGGTACAGTACAAAGAAGATGAAGTACAGCACTTCATGGGTACACGTGTAGTCGATGAGTGTGAGTCCCACACGCCCAAGTGTCTGTTAGTTTCAGCCATATCGAGAAATCCCAACAAGTAAATAAATTTCATTATACAAATTTTTAACGTTAAAAAATTGATTCATATACCAATTGAACCCAACAGAAGTGTAAACGTTAACAATTTACGCTGCCATTCATCAAGTAATTTGATTTATGTGTTGAACATGTGAGAGAGTTGAAAACAACGTTATCAATCGTTTTATTTTATTGCTGCAATAAAATTCGTTTTATTTCTTAAAACAAAGAGTGGCGGCATAACCGTGTAAACATCACGTATGCTCAGCAGTAATTTGTAAACATCGGCCGTCAGCTGTGCGGATACGTTTTAAATAGAAATGACACATTACGGGAAGGTCTACTTTTTTAAAGTAATGAAACGCTCGGTATGGGATGTCGTTTACTCCACTTTATCTGCATAGGTTTCAACATCTTTGTACTGTGACCCCAAGCAAGCTACAACGGAGTGACATGATTTGATTGTCGTACGTGCCTTTACATTTCATTTATAAATATAAAACGTTTACCAGAAGGCTTAGGTTGGACAATAATCATCGTTCGAATTAAGACAATATCGTTGGACATCGTTCGAATCGTTGGACAATAACACAACGTTTCGACCACTGAAAAATCTGGTCGTCTTTAGATATAAGTTAATTAATAAGATATAGTAAATACAAACTTAATGTAGTCTATTGGTTTACTAACAAGCGTGAATCGTAAAAAAAACCACCTTAACTACCTACAAAGTTAATCACAACTATAAAATAAAACTATATACTAAAATAACCAAAAATCGGGAAGCACCACCACACTGACACAAATTTACATACTAAACAACTCAGTGTGGTACCTATATATACAAAACACATCGACTACTGGAATCTCCAATCGCCCAGTCAGCGTTCTGTTCGGCGGTATAAACCGCAAACAGGGCAAACTGTACTCCAGGCTTCCTGGGTACGTCGTTCACGTAGACTGAAAACAGGAGAGGCTAAGACGCTACCTTAAGCTACCCCGGCTGTAATACGTCTCTCGGAAGAGACGTCGTCGTCTATTCTTACGCAGGAGGTCCTCTCCGTCAGAACGCTAGCAATCAAACGAATGTAGTAATCTAGGATCTGGATTTCCTGGAGTTTGAAAATCGTCGTGTTCAAAGGATTTTTTCTACATTTAGGAAACAGCCTACGATCTATCCGTCGTCTGTGATGTATTCCACCAATCTAATTAGCTGATAATTGATGGAATGTCCCACTCGGAAGCAGAACTGTTCGGGGACCAGAACGTCAAAATTTCTTAGATGATCTTGTACACGCCGTTAAACGAGTTCGGGTACCTTTGACATGGCTGACAGGAGACTAATGGTTGGTCGGAATGGCTTTCCTTGCTTCTAGATCACTATGACCGTCGTCTTCTGCCATTAAATGTACATTGTTCAAAGGCTCGTTTCGTTGTTTCTGCTGACGTATAGTGTCAGCACCTTCTGTTCATTGAGTTTGCATGTTCTAACACATAGGATGCAATCGTTTCTATTTCAGATCAATAAATGAGTTATTTCGTTATTTACTTTTATATTTATGGAGAGACAACTGCTCATGAGACTTTGTTAATCCCTGATAATGCCATGACGCCGCCAATTTTAATTCCAATTAACTTACTTTTCTCAACTCTAAATTTCAATCGAATTAAGTAGTTTGATTAATTTAACACTCGTACTAAACGTTCAAAGCTGTGCTAGACCTTTTGGTGTATAATTGTTTGCGCGAGGTGACGTAGCCTACATTTGCTTAAGCCGCACTGCGTAACAATACGGCGTCCATTATCCATTATCGTCCGCAGCAGGGTAACGATTCGATGGCAACAATTAGGATTGGCGATTTCTCAGTCTCGTTGGCCACATCTAGATAGTATCTCAAGATATAACATTAATTAACATTATAGTATTTATGTTGTAACTAAAATCTACACCGTCAGCCAGACGATACCAACATATTAAATTAAAAATAGCCTATATATGAAACGTCCGTTTGGAAAACTATGAGGTGTTCAAAAATAAGATAGCCTTTATTCTCTGTTACTTGCCCACAGACGTAGTTGACTAATAGGCAGAATATGTCAGGTCAAAGTTTTAGTGAGTGTTTCTAAGATTTTACCGACGCGCTTGTTTTACAAATGGTTTCATTAAACTACAAACATAAGAAAACATTTTCTTATCATAATTCTGCTCTAGTTACGAGGATCATATGTATATTGATTTGAACACAGTTGACTTAATTGTTAAACACCAGGGACATCGTTAATCACAATTTATGTTAGTTCTTCCTATAAAACAAATGCACTCGATTTCAGAGGTTCTTCTAATTTTACATTCCATTACACTCACGCGCACGCGCGCGTAGACGTACGAGACAAGCTCTCGGATCTTATTTTTAATTAAACTATACATTAGTTAATAATTGTAAACATAGAATTATATATTCTAAGTTATGCGGAGTGTTGCGAGTTTCTTCAGAAAATTAAGACAGTTTATAGCTGGTTAATATGGATAATTTATGCATTTGGACTCTATACCTCATATCTAAGGAGAGTTTATTTGACGTGACGCAAAACGCGCCCGCCTTCTGTCTGTTAGGGCAATGAAACCCCTGATTCCAGTGTCCGAAGGGGCTGGCGTTAACGTCAGCGTTTGCAAACTACGATCTACACACGTGTTTTGTAGACTGTACATAGGCGATTGATTCTATCAAATGGCCAAATTTGTGAACATCGAATGTATGATAAAATGATGGAATGAAGCTGGTATTGCCAGATTGAGAACGATAAGTACATGTTGAGGTTGGAGTAGGCTGCATCTATACGTAGGACGAGGAATGGAAGATTCAGTTGCAGGGAGTGCTGACGATAACTCAACCCAACGTGGAATGCGTACTTTAGTACCAGTACACAACTTAAGCATATAAGGTATTACACTCCCTCATTTCCCTTTCTTTGTTTTCTATTGTATTAGAAGGGGACGTCATAATGTATTATATATTGAAATATAACGACAGTTATAAGGTATAGGACTGTTCCTTACAAGAGATTTTTTTGGAAATACAAACGAGTACATTAGACATGTGATTTCGAAATCGTGGTAAGCGGGAATGTCTTTTATATCCGATGAAAAGTGTCGGCCAGAAAGTTTTGAACAATAAATACAGTTAAAACAACAACAACAACTACTACTACTACTACTACTTCTACTACTACTCCTACTACTACTACTACTACTACTACTACTACTACTACTGCTACTGCTACTACTACTACTACTGCTACTGCTACTACTACTACTACTACTACTGCTACTACTACTACTACTACTGCCACCACTACAAATATTACTATTACTACCACTAAAACTACTACTACTACTACTACTACTGCTACTGCTACTACTACTACTACTACTACTACTACTACTACTACTACTACCACCACTACTGCTGCTACTACTACTACTACTACTACTACTATTACCACCACTACAACTATTACTGTTACTATTACTACTACTACAACTATTATTGTTACTATTAGTAGTAGTAGTACTACTACTACTACTACAACTATTACTGTTACTATTAGTAGTAGTACTACTACTACCACTTCCACTACTACTACTACTACTACTACTACTACTACTACTACTACTACTACCACCACTTCCACTACTACTACTACTACTACTACTACTACTACTACTACTACTACTACTACTACTACTACTACTACTACTACTACTACCACCACCACCACCACTTCCACTACAACAACTACTACTACTACTACTACTACTACTACTACTACTACTACTACTACTACTAATAATAATAATAATAATAATAATAATAATAATACTGTCACTGCTACGGCTACTGTTATACGAAACCTGGTGCTGTTGCTGTTGGTGCTGCTGTTATCATTTCTTATTGTGTAGTTACTGTTCAACTATGAGTTCATGTCTACATTTAGTTGGCCTATTATAGGAAATGACACGTATACTGTATCTGTAATAAACCAAATACTTGGAGGAGTAATCTTCTGACTGTTTATGACCAGATATGATGGGGTAAATACGGACAACACTGTACTATACTGAACTGTAAAGCTGACCTATGACCCAGACCCTGCCCTTTATAGTGGGTTGTTAAATTTAGTTTCGTTTAACTAACTCTTGCGCGAATTATTATAATCAGTTCCTGTAACTTTTACCCCCATAATATTTGGTCATAGTTTCGACTTCCCGCTGATACTTTCAGACGAATCTGTTAAAATAGCAGAGATTGTATTGTATTCCTGATCAATATTTGAAGAAGAAAGAATTTGCGACTTTGGCCTATATATCAGTTATTATTATTCTCTTGTAAACTGTACCCACGACTCCATTTCGTAGAGCATAATCTTGAATAAATAACACAAAGAATAATCACGTTAATAACTAAAAGGATTACAATTACTAATAACTACGAATATTAATTATAATAGGCGTAGGCCTTACAGCTAATGTTTAAATTAACTAGAAAATAAACACAAAATATAAATATACAATACCAGGAAACAAGTTTACTTACAAGTCTATATTAATACTTACACAACTAGTCAGTCTTAGCCTTTGCAATGTGCAATCTAAGTCACTGCGGGTGGAGAGAAGACTTTTGTGAATAGGGTCGTAGTTTTAGTAGTGACATTGTATTTTATAAATTAGTTTCTATTCAGATTAAACAACAGTCATTATTTTGATAATTTATTAATGTCAAATATGTCGGTGCAATTGCTAATACCGATGAACATTATGTCTCTCTGTTTTTCTTTATGGACAGTCGTGTAAACGTGTAAATTTTATATGTGAATAGTAAATAGTTCTATAATATAAAATCTTTATTGCATACAGATGGACACCTTATAAAAGTCTATTTACGACACTATCGACGTTAGCATATTAAATGTCTATGACCACAATATCCGTTATGAAATCAATATTTTCATAGTCTGAGTAACTGGATTTCTCGCGTAAGTCGTATAAATATGTGCTCAAGATCATTTTCTATTACTTTCGTCCTAAAACCTCTTAGTTGCTACATAGCCATTTAGTTACATTATGGGAACCTAGATAGCTCGTAGTTTCTCGTGTAGAAAAATTTATACATTTTTCTCAAAAGCTTTAAATTATCAGTCCTAAATATTTGCCATACATCATCTAGGTCATGGGGCACATCTATATATTGTAATTTTATCATATAGAAAACACCCGATTTGTATATTCCGATGTACAGGTGCCTCATAGAATAAGTAGTCGGTAAATCGTGTATTGGAGTGGTATCGGGTTTATTAATGATATGACTAAAAAACTGCACCCTTTTGATTTAATACAGATAAAAAAACAACCTTATTATTCTGTCTCTATTGACCTGACTATAAATTAGAATAATTTTCTCTCTTATAACCTAATACGTCAAATCTTTTTATGAGTTCTTTTGTCTTTTTTGTTTATAGAATTTTAAAGTTTATAACAAAAAAAAAGATAATAAAATCACTTCTCTTTTTGACGAATGTAGATCGAGATGTTGATGTTCGAATTTGGATAGTTGTGGGTCGTTCACTCTGGATACAGTTTCAGAATACCAATGGGACCTCCTCCTGTTGTCAGACATTCAGGGTCGTTCTTGGGTAAACAATTCTATAAATTCCAGTTAATTAATTTTTTGCTATTAATTATTTCTCCTATCATTTTTGTTTATTTAGATTACCCAATACATCCAGTAAACATCTACTGTATATTGATCCCTATGCGGGTATCTTCCAGTTTCCCGGATTAGCACTATTTATAAAATGTACGATAATATTGTAACGAGAACCCTATCAAACAGCCGAAAGCGTTCTCTGCCCGCCCCTCCACTAGTCGACGTAGCGGTCGACTGATGAAAGCAACAATTTGAAGCCGCAACTATTGCAAACAACTGGGCTTAGAAAGAGGAAGCAATTTCAATCGTTCTCGCATTAAAAGTACCTGCCGCAGAGCTACAACAGAAAGTGCCACCTGACTCCCAGAACATTTATGGTGAATAGATTAAAGCTCTGGTATGGTGATAAGTAGAGACCGGATTATATGCAACATAAAAAGGCTGAAATATGCATGCAAATATGCATGAAAAATGCTTAAAATATGCAAGTAAAGTGTGAAAATATGCAAAAATATTACATCAGCCATCTTTATTTTTTAACAATCTTTGTGTTTATAAATGTTTACAATCATGTATTTTTCTAAATTTTCTGTTGTAAGGTTGTGCCTTCTATCAGTCAAAATATTTATATAATTTGAAAATGAACGTTCCACGTCCACCGAGGTTACCGGGCAGTACTTGAACTTAGGTGCTACATTAGCGCATATTGTCTCAGGTAAAAGTTCACCCATGCCATTAACAAAACTATTTATTTGACATAAAGGTTCGAAGCCGGGGTTGTTGTGTAAAATGTTTTCAAACTTTTCTTTAAGTTTATGCAGGAATATCTCTGGCAATTCGGAGTTCAATTGACGGATTTTGCTCATCAACTGAATGGATTCATTCAACGTCAAACCATGAGATTCAAGCTTTTTAATACTCTCCGGTATGTGGGAAAAATGGGTGCTAATCATAGCAATGCTCTTTTTAATAGAAGAGTCTTCAAATGCTTCCTTGCACTGACGAACTACATACAATCTGCGCTGTCGAAGTCATTTACTACACCTTTAATGGCATCGAAATAGTGATTGTAGAACAGTACAGCTTCAAGCCACGTTCCCCATCGAGTTACCACTGGTTCAGGTGGTAAAGGCACAGTAGGAAGTTTTTCTTTATAGGCCTTAATGCGAGCAGGTGACTTGAGGAATACTTTCTTTGTTGACGAAATCAATTTATTTACTTTTCCAAACGTGCATCGTACTTCTTCGGCGAGTCGATGGACTCCGTGAGCAAAGCAGGTGACGTGAATCAAATTAGGATAAAATACCTGAAGGGCTTCGGCTGCCTTAATCATATAGGGTGCAGCATCTGAGAGAAATATGTACACTCTTTCATCTACAGAAGGATCAGGAAATATTTTTTAATACCCTAATTCACAAATCTGGCAATGGTAGAATGATTTGTCTTTTCAAGTTCTTTGCAGCATAACAAATAAGAAGAAGAAGGCTCAAGTTCCAATTTCCCGATGATCAGATTCGCAATATAACGGCCACAACTGTCTGTAGTTTCGTCAACTGAAATCCATATAATGCTATCATTAAGGTCATTCCGTATTTCGTCCAAGACATGTTGGTAAATTGTTGGTATGTAATTTTTACGTAATGTTGATTCATCTGGTACATTTTGATTCAAACAATATTTTCCTAGAAAACGTCTGAAGGTAGGATTTGGAAGTTTGAAACCGGAATGTTACTTGCAAGGAATGCTTCACATAAATCCATGCAAAACTCTTTTTTTTTTTGTCTTTAGAAGTAGAGACACTGGTACTTGCCTGTGTTAAAAGTTGTTGTCGCGGACCTTTGTTGTTCAACGCTGCGATATGATGACTTGTCTTAACATGCTGGTCTATTTGAAATTTTTTCGCGCACGAAACACTTTTCTCGCAAACTTGACAATATAAAATGTTTCCGTCATAAGTAAATATTCCAGAATAGTCTACTATCCACGTTGAGACACTTTTTTTCACCGGAGGCATCGTACACTTTAAAATTGGCACAAATATAAGAAAGACGATCGAACTAACATAAAACGTGCGTAGCCTAGCCAGTTAATCTCGAAACTAACGTAAAACGTGCAGAGCCTAGCAAGTTATAACAAAACAACAACGCGCGCATTTTGTTTTGACTGTCGTGTCGGAGTAGTGCGGTAGGCATGTCGCCCGTGGCTACGTGCTCAGAGCGCCCGTGCTCTGAGCGCCAACGATGAAATCGTGCTCTGAGCGCCGATACTGATAAGCCCGTGTTCTGTGCGCCGAGCTTATCTATACATCATTAGACGCGGTAACACCTGGCTGCATATCTCTGTCCGTCCGTTGTTGTCCAACTCCGTAGCCAACACTAGTGGTCCTACGAAAATTTGTACAAAATTCATTGTATATGGACATTATCACACCACTAGTAAGCTCTCGCAGCTGCAAAACTCTGTTTTCAACGAAATACAGCACATTTATTATTAAGTTATATATGTGTTAATATTAGGCAATTTTTTATATTAGAAAAATTACGAAACCTAGTTAATACTAGTTTTATAACTAGTATACTAGTTATACTAGTTTTAATACTAGTTAATAATAAATACTATTTTATTAGTAACACTACAATTTTAGAGCAGACAATCATAAAATAAATACTATAATTTTGGAAGTTCTGCATTGGATTTTTAAATTTGTAACCATAATACTTGAATAATTTAAGTATAATAATTTAGTCATAACTTTTCAGTTTATGTATGTTTCCATATATATATATATATATGTGTGTATCTAACATTGTTCACAAATACACATAACTGATAACAACATATACAGTTTTTTGTGACATGGTTCACAAACGTTTTGAAAGCGATCAAAAACGAGTGTTGAGACATACTAATTCTGTCAAATTACTACACATAAAATATACAGAGACTACAGATATAGATTTTGTATTTTCACTAAAATTCTTCATAACTTTACCCCAAACTTTTACAATTTTATTAAAATTTTAAATTATATTTTCGGCTTGGTACTTCCAAAATTAGCTTTTTGTTCTGATGTACCCTTCACACGCTGATGTTGTTCCTCCGCACACAACTAGAACGTAATCTACTCATTTGAAATTTTACCCAGTACTAATATCCCTCGTGGAAAAGTAGAGACTTTACTTTCTTGGAAGTAATGACTCCATTTACATCAAAATTTCCGACCTCGCTCGGAAAGGGCTGCCTTTTTACATTCGCATACACGTGTTCCGAAGCCGAGACTCGTTCGGCCACGACTTTAGGTCTAATACTACTGTGTCACAACGATGGCAAACCGCAATTAAAGAAAGGAGCGAATAACAAGCTCATCTACGAATCGAATGGTCAGCAGATTTCAGATATGCAGCTTAGTGAATTTGGTAGAATTTTACCTTTCTTATCAATCCGCTTACATTGCACATCCTCTGAACGCATATATACAGCTCAACTCTCCGTCTCAAAATCGTATTTTCATTTTCTTAATTACACTTGTATTTAATCACTTTCTTTTATTCTCTTCTCAGATTTGTTCGTCCCAACCAAATAAGAAATCCTGAGATGATACAGAGGATTATTCGCTAAAGATGCATGTGCAAGGGCACCAGTACATACATAATAAAAAAAAAAGAAAGTTGCAGACTTCTAAAAAATGTATAAGGTAATATTCATCCATTTGCTTTAAACAGCAGTAGACCTGAAATACTGAACTACTTTTAACACTTCCGCGAAAATAAGTAATTTTATTTCTTATTGTCAGCCCCCCCCCCCACACACACACATTTGTAGTTTGAGAATAAAGCTGTGATTTCTTTAGTTAAGTGTGATGTAGAATTATTAAATTATATTAAAAATACTAAATAAAAATAATATAATAAAATCCTTAATTTAGTAGTGACCGTCGATCAATAAATGTTTAACGATGGAAGGTTTAGCGAGAATCGGTCAATAAATATAAAACAAATTTTACATTGTTTGTGTCATCATCAGGACTTGTGTACGGACAATAGAGAAAAAGCAAACACGTAATCGCCAAGTAGATCACACCCTTCTGCCTTCTAAACACGTGGTAATTACCTTCACAGGTGAAACGAACGATGTACAAAATGTCTTGTGGTTTGTGTTTATGAATAGGGCGTATGTTTTAAGTACCTTACAGTTGTAAATGCCTCACTCATAATATTGTCTAGTACCAGTTAGTTACAACGTATGAGTAATTAATAATGACACATAGGCCTATTCGATTAGTTTTAAACTCGGTGCAGTTGTCAGACCGCGTCTTGCATACTTTACGCTTACGTAGAATCCAGAGCGTATATGTAGGCTACGGTATATACGTGTGTGTGTGCGTGTTTTAGACTGTGAGAAAGAGTGAGAGGGAGTGGGATAGAGTAATGGAGAGAGTGTGAGAGTGTTGGAATGCAAGAGGGTGGGGGAGAGAGAGAGCATGAGAGGGGAAGAGTGTATTCTATAATATTTTACAATACGTATTCAGCTATAACATATTTCTACACATGAATTACACATCTGTACCAATTCCAATATAAATTCAATGATCACTGCATCTATTATAAACATAATTACGGGATTATTATAATTATCAATAATTTAAATTGTAATATTGTGTTGATTAGGTGTTTGAAATATTATAATTATGTCTATGTATTTATGCAAAACAATATTAATAGATATATAAATATTATTAAATAGTAGTAGTAATAATAATAGTATTAATATTTAAACAACATTAGAAGTATAATATTAAAGTTATATAATAATTATTATTATTACTATTGTTATTATTATTATTGTTATTGTTACTATCATTATCATTATGACAGGCCCAACTTGCACTCAACGGGCAGTAGAAGATGAGGAACAACTAATATTGTTATTAGAAGGAACAACTTATTAGAAGGAGCCCGATACGGGCGCAATAGGTTCCATCCTGAAGTAATATGCTAAGTGTTTCCAGGATGGATATAAATGCCTGAATTAGAGGTGGGTTTTTTAGTGGATGAGAGTCTTATACAACAAGGAACACACGGTATCCGTTGACGGTGCATAAAACACTTTTTCCTCACTATCAAGTTAGAAGTCCCCACTTCTAAAACTTGTAGAAACGAAAAAAGTTACTATAAAGTTTAAACTATTTTACCATTAACTCTAAACGGTAATTTAAAAAGATGAATAATGCCTGGTCAGAGTATGAACTAGTACAGACAGCAGGCATACATATGTTGTAGTGTGATTTACAGTCACAGTTTTCATTATGTAAGCAACTCCAGAAGACAGGATAAGTGGGCGCTACGAGCAGCTAGCACGGGCTCAGAACATCCTAATTATGTTTATAAATAATTATAGATGCAGTAATCTTTAAATGTATATTGGATTTGGTACAGATAGCAATACATGTGTATAGCTGAATACAGATTGTAAAATCGTCTATGATGTAGTCCTTTATTATTAAAAGTTTTTATTACTACTGGTATTGAACACACTTATCCATAAATTAGAGAATTATGTACAAAATAACAGAATTACAAATATTACAAACACAAAATTACGGTAAACCAATGAATTTGACAATGGATAGTACTTATTACGTATATTGCTGTAAAATAATATTTACCCAATACAGTATATGGTCTATACAGAATATTAGTAGGCTATAGGCCTACTGTAAAATAAACTTCGACATTCACGCTCTTCGCCCTTTCACTCACCTGCTCACTCTCTCACTCACTCTGTCTCTTGCACTCACTACTCTATCCCACTCCCTCTCACCCTTTCTCTCTTACAGTATAACACGCGCGCGCGCGCGCACACACACACACACACACGCACACACACAGTTATATACTTATAAACTCTCTACGTAAGCGTAAAATATGAAAGACGCAGATTGACAAATGCACCGAGTTTATGACTGTGTAAGCGGTTGAATACAATGTAATCAAGAAAATTAAAATACGATTATGTTACTGGGGGCTGACCTGTTAAATCCTCAAACACAAGACGTGCAATGCAAGCGGACTGATAAGAAGGCAAAGCTCACTGGTATGTGGCTATCTACCCGCATACCTTAAATCTGCTGACCATATGACACCTGAAGCCCCATGACACGTAGATGAGCTTGTTATTTGCACCTTTCTTTATATATATATATAGTTGTGGCTCGACAATCGTTGTGAGACAATACCGTTAACGCTGTGAATTTTTAGACTTTTGTGATATAAATGGAGATCATTACTTCGAAGAAAGGAAAGCCTCTAATTCTTCACGAATTTCTTATTTTCTTACCTTTGTTAGGTCCGTCTTGTGACTTTTATCTTTAGAATAATATTAGCGTGACGCGTTTCAGGTCATCTGACCCATCCTCAGACACTTGCTCGAAAAGAGGTCGTCATATATTAAAATCCAATTAAAATAAAAACACATATGTAAACTCATTGTCAATAATTAATGTTCAAAAACAGGAATAACACTGTTGTCGTGATGCACCACGCGATTACCGATCGATACTGAGTAGTGTAACTTTTCAACGTTTTGTTTTTGCGAGGCTAGTATTGCTGTATCATATAGCGGGTTGCTCTTGAAATTTAATTTATCATTCAATATGTTGTTCTTATATACAGGGTTGTTATGACCCCTGTATATTTCAAATTCTTCAAGTGCATTCATCCTGAGTCCTTTGTCACAAAAATGTAGGGGTATGAAGTTTGTGTCAAAACTTCTATATGAGTGATTATTATCTATCAAATGTCAAGCATAATTGGATTTAATATTATCTAGGGAGCCGATATTTTTACTAATTGATTTGTGAGGGGTATGTTCTTTAAATCTTTTTATAAATGGGCGCCCCGTTTGACCCACATAGTAACAATCACAATCGTCACATGTTAATTTATATATACCTGTTCTTGTCTTAACGGGGACATGACGTTTATGTCGTATTAGATTTGATATTTGATTGCGGGTCTTGAAAACTATATTATATCCTATTTTATGAAAAGTGGGAGTTAGTATTTTTGGCATTATTTCTGTGAATATGGTAGATACATATTTGGGGTAGATACATATTTGGTTGTTGGTTGCACACTATGTGTTTGTCTCGATAATCGGGTTTTTTGTTTCTAGACAATATTATCTATAATATGATGATCATATCCATTTTTCGTGGCGATATGTTTAATTATATCTAGCTCAGTGTTATAATCATCTTTTTCAAGAGGAACGGATAGTAATCTGTATACAAGACTATTGTAAGCAGCTAATTTTTGTGGATATGGGTGATGTGATTCAGCG
The DNA here is from genome assembly GCA_034769895.1 of Magicicada septendecula. NCBI lineage: Eukaryota > Metazoa > Arthropoda > Insecta > Hemiptera > Cicadidae > Magicicada > Magicicada septendecula. The sequence goes on along the minus strand of CM068376.1, from coordinate 359,100,440 downwards.
TGGATGGTTACGTCAGTAGTAGTAGGTTTACGATATATTTTAAATTTCAGGTTATCTCTATTTTTGATAACTGTTAAGTCCAGAAAGCAAATTTCATTTTCGGTCTCGGTTTCCATTGTAAATTGGATATTATTATTTATTGCATTTAAAACATTCTTCAAGTTGTTCAATTGGCGCAGAGAACCATTAAATATTAAAAATGTGTCGTCGACGTATCGGCCGTAATAAATGATATTATTTGCAAATATGTTATTATTGAAAAAGAAATTGTTTTCGTAATAATTTAAATATATATCTGCTAATATGCCGGATAGCGGTGACCCCATGGCGAGACCGTCTCTTTGGTAATAATAACCGTCGTCGAATGTGAAGTAATTCTGTTGTAAAATAGTCTTCAATAAGAGTATTAGTTCTTGTATCTTTTGTGTGTCCAGTTTTTTAGTAGTTAGTAAATTATTGTTTCACGAAGGCTATCAGTACAGGATCAAACGTTCGAATGAGTGTATTACGTTCTGGGTGTGTACGATAGAAAAATCAACAACGTGTCGAGGGTCCATTAAATCAAGGAACGGAATCATCGTGGAATCACAGGAGCACTTTGTGTACCAAATTTGGCAGAAACAGTGGTGTCAAAAGCACTATAAAACTGCAGGAAGCGAGCGCGAGAAGAACTGAACACTGAGATTCACCAGGTATTCCAGCAGGAGTTCCAGCCAATTTACGATCAGGGACTCGATATGCTGACCCAAATACCAAAATACAGCAATGTGAAGTCGGCCCTTTGTAAGGAAAGGAGGAAAGCGCTGGGAACTACGCAGAATCCGTCCAGCAGCCAAGAAATCTTCCTCAACGATTCTCTAAAAACGTTTGCTGACGGAACGCCATTTTTTATTAGTGATTTTGAAAACAACAGTGAAAGAATGCTAGTTTTTGGGTGCAATGGGGTAGAAACCTTTTTGAGGACTTATACTTCTACCTCGACGGTACTTTTAAAATTTCATCAAAATAATTCACTCAGTTGTACACAATAAGTGTGAATATTGGAAGTGATATTAGTGAAACGAACATTTATCCAGTAGTGTATGTTCTCTTGCAAAATAAAAAATAGGCTACGAAACATATCATCAACTATTCAATGTTCTGAAGGAGAAAGGATGGTCTCCTCAAAAAGTCATGTCGGACTATGAAACTGCTGCAATTACAGCTGTAACGAATGTGTTTCCAGACGTGGATGTGACCGGCTGTTATTTTTATTTTACACAATATTTGTGGAGTAAAATTCAAAATATAGGCCTTGTAAATGATTATAAAGAAAATGAAGAAGTTCGGTTGCCATGCAGGATGGTTGCAGCATTGGCTCTTATGCCTGTTGATTTAGTAGAGGACTGCTGGTTTAAAATTGTGGAAGTGTGCCCGAATCATGCAAAACTTACGGAGTTTTTGGACTCTGTCGTGTCGCAGTGGTTGGATAATGAAGATTGGAGAACTTCATTTGTGGAATGTCTGCGGAGAAAGACACAGAACAAACAATGCAGTAGGAGGTTGGAACCGAAAATTCAACGCCCTGGTAGGAAGACGACAACCTAACATATATTTCCTCATAGATAAACTTAAAGCTGAATCGATATATATTACAGCTCAAATTCAAGCAATTGAGGTTGGATTTCCTGGACAGAAGAGAAGAAAGAAGTATATCCAAATTGATGAGCGACTAGAAAAAATTATGTCCCTGCTACAAGAACATGGAGACGTGTACAGATGTTTAAAGGCCTTAAGTTATATAATCAAACTTGACTAACTGGAACGGGTATTTATTAAATAAAAACAAAATGAGACAAATTAAAATATGACTGTACAAATAAAATTTAACCACATCCATCCATATCCATATCCTATGCATATCCAAAAAATTAAAAATATAAATAAACAAAATAAAAGAAAATAAATTTAAAAAATTTTAACAAAAAAAAACAAAAATACTTGAAAACAGGCATGTGTTTAAGAATCTTATTTAGCTTAAACGAGGTTCTTCGATATTTTAAGATCTTCGTTTAAGCAGGGTTCTTTGATATAGCCAGACTCGAGCCTCGATGAAAAGTTAGCGCAGGTTGAGATTTTATCCGGTATGGAATATTCAGACCAGTGTTCGGATTCATTTTAACTACGTAGCGAAAAATTGTACCGTAACTATTCTGTGTCCATTCCGTTGCTATAGCCAAGACTGAGCTTAACAGTCAGGCTTTCTGTGTATCATAGGTATCATGTCAAATGTACTGGATACATTTTCTTTTCAGTTTAGTGTTGTGAGAATGCTCTCTACCAAATGTTCATACCACATTCCATAGATATCGAACCGTACAACTCGTTGCATTCTTGATAACTTAACATAATGCTTGTTAGGTAAGGGGATAAACGATCTTAGTACGAACTGATGTCAAGGTAAGTAATATCGGTATGGAGAACCATACATGACTTCCATATTCTAAGATTTATATTTAAAATCATTTTCAGCCAAACAGCCAGGCTGTGTCTTACCTGCCTTTTTATTGCTGTATTAAATGAAAAATATTATATTACATTAAAATGAAAAAATTATAATTTTATTGCCTGGCAACAAAATTATTTTATTTTTAACAATTACCATTGTTTCAAAAAGTTTAAATAAATTTTCAAGTACTTTACTCTTGTTAAAACGTAAAAGGTTGCTGGTAAACTACCCCTTCCCCTTAACCGATCTTCACCAAAATCGAAAGTCATTGAGACCTCTACAATTCAGGGACGTATGCAAAAAATTATTTGATTCTGTTTGAATTTGCGGCTGTTATCGTTTGCCATAGAAAATATGCTTGATAAAAAAACGTTGCAGGTAAACTACCCCTTCCCCTTACCCGATCTTCACCAAAAACAACAGGTCTTCCGTACTCCACAAATCAGGGCTGTATGCAAAACATTGTTTGATTCTGTTTGAATTTGCGGCTGTTATCGTTTGCCATAGAAAATACCCTTGTTAAAAAAACGTTGCAGGTAAACTACCCCTTTCCCTCAACCGATCTTCACCAAAAACAACAGGTCTTGAGAACTCTACAATTTAGGGCTGTATGCAAATAATCTTTTGATTCTCTTTGAATTTGCAGCTGTTATCGTTTGCCATAGGAAAATACCCTTGTTAAAACATAAAACGTTACAGGTAAACTACCCCTTTCCCTTAACCGATCTTCACCGAAATCAACAGATCTTGAGAACTCTACAATTCAGGGCTGTATGCGAAACATTATTTGATTCTGTTTGAATTTGCGGCTGTTATCGTTTGCCAAACAAACAAAATTACCCTTGCTAAAAAAAAACCGTTGCTGGTAAACTACCCCTTTCCCTCAACCGATCTTCACCAAAAACAATAGGTCGCGAGTACTCTACAAATCAGGGCTGTATGCAAAAAATTATTTGATTCTGTTTGAATTTGCGGCAGTTATCGTTTGCCATAGAAAAAAAATCTACAGACAGACAGACAGACACACAGACAGACAGACACACAGACACACAGACAGACACTTTTCGGAAAACGACTTTTTTTCATGTTTTGAGTGTAGTACAATCAGAATCTGCAATAATCTCGAACACGATTTTTTTTGCCATCACCATACTTCCATTCCTTAAGGAATATGGAAGTAAATAAACTACCCCTTCCCCTTAACCGATCTTCACCAAAATCTAATGGCCTTGAGTCCTCTACAATTCACTTATGTATGCAAAAAATTATTTGATTCTGTTTGAATTTGCGGCAGTTATCGTTTGCCATAGAAAATACGCTTTATAACAAACGTTGCAGGTAAACTACCCCTTTCCCTCAACCGATCTTCACCAAAAACAAAGGGTCTTGAGTACTCTACAAACCAGGGCTGTATGGAGAAAATTATTTGATTATGTTTGAATTTGCGGCTGTTATCGTTTGCCATAAAAAATAACCTTGTTAAAAAAACCTTGTAGGTAAACTACCCCTTTCCCTTAACAGATCTTCACCAAAAACAACAGGTCTTGAGAACTCTACAATTTAGGGCTGTATGCAAATAATCTTTTGATTCTGTTTGAATTTACGGTTGTTATCGTTTGCCATAGGAAATACCCTTGTTAAAACATAAAACGTTACAGGTAAACTACCCCTTTCCCTTAACCGATCTTCACCAAAATCGAAAGTCATTGAGACCTCTACAATTCAGGGACGTATGCAAAAAATTATTTGATTCTTTTGAATTTGCGGCTGTTATCGTTTGCCATAGAAAATATGCTTGATAAAAAAACGTTGCTGGTAAACTACCCCTTCCCCTTAACCGATCTTCACCAAAAACAATAGGTCGTGAGTACTCTACAAATCAGGGCTGTATGCAAAAAGTTATTTGATTCTGTTTGAATTTGCGGCAGTTATCGTTTGCCATAGAAAAAAATACCCTTGTTAAAAAAACGTTGCAGGTAAACTATCCCTTTCCCTCAACAGATTTTCACCAAAAACAACAGGTCTTGAGAACTCTAGAATTTAGGGCTGTATGCAAATAATCTTTTGATTCTGTTTGAATTTGCGGCTGTTATCGTTTGCCATAGGAAATACCCTTGTTAAAACATAAAACGTTACAGGTAAACTACCCCTTTCCCTTAACCGATCTTCACCAAAATCAACAGATCTTGAGAACTCTACAATTCAGGGCTGTATGCGAAACATTATTTGATTCTGTTTGAATTTGCGGCTGTTATCGTTTGCCAAACAAACAAAATTACCCTTGCTAAAAAAAAACCGTTGCAGGTAAACTACCCCTTTCCCTCAACCGATCTTCACCAAAAACAATAGGTCGCGAGTACTCTGCAAATCAGGGCTGTATGCAAAAAATTATTTGATTCTGTTTGAATTTGCGGCAGTTATCGTTTGCCATAGAAAAAAATCTACAGACACACAGACACACAGACAGACACACACACAGACACTTTTCGGAAAACGACTTTTTTTCATGTGTTGAGTGTAGTAGAATCAGAATCTGCAATAATCTCGAACACGATTTTTTTTGCCATCACCATACTTCCATTCCTTAAGGAATATGGAAGTAAAACAGTATTAACAACAGTGCGAAATAAAATAATATCACAGTGCTATTTATAAATAATATAATTTATTTATTTTTCTTAAATAAATAATCACCTTATATTTTTTAATATTGCGTATTACGCGAACGTGATCAATAAGTTCGTGTAATTTTTAAATTTCCCACATTAAAATAGTCTGATTTGAAAAAACATGACATTGGTACACCTGTTTTGTAACAATCGACACAAATTATAGCCATATTGGAAGAGTAGGTTTAATTTGAGTGAGTTGCGTTTTAATTTGTTTGCATTTCTGAACATTTTGCAATGCAGGATTAGAGAGCTTGATCAAGTTTTATTTAAAAAACGAGGTAATGTGGTGTGACATGATGAAAATGTTGCAAAAGTTTACGGTAAATCTAGCATGTATAAACGAGAGGTTTATGAATGTTACAACGCTTCAAAGATAGTCGTGAATGAGTTGAAGCTGAAGATGTATGACAAAATGAATAATGTGGTATAGTGTTCCAAGAATGTTTATCCTTGGGTGCTATGATGAATAACGACCACTTTTGGGCATGCTGTGTTACACGTCTAAAATTATTCAATGGGAACGGCAAGATTAGTGAAAAGACGATCTATGGAAATTACACCACAATAATGCATCAGTCCACACATCTTTGCATGTTATGGTTAATTCGGTGTTTGTGCATAAATATTGTTAGGATATACGTGACATAAGGTTTAGCCCCTCAATATTTTTGTTGAACCCCGCCCGAAATAATAATCTGCGAACCCCCATTAGGGATGCGGCAACACTGATTGGTTTGTTACAGATTATAAGCTCACAGCGTCCGTTTGTTAAAGTATTGTTTTATTATCATCTGTTTACAACAGGTTTAAAAATCAATTTAAAATGAATGGCCCACTGTCTGACTACGTCACGCAAGAAATGTGATACATTTCCTGCAAAAATTATTCATAGAATGCAGGAACAATATGGAGATTGTTGTTTGAATGAGCGCGTAGATTCCGAAGAGTTCGAGCCTTGTACGATCGCACCCGAAGCACATCTAAGGGCGCCTCTGGTCACATCAGACGTCACGCGTCTCATTGTGTCAATTCGGTTGATGTTGATGATAATCTTGACCATGAGTATTACGTGCATTTATTATACACAAATTACGCGAGCGCGTGCGCTGAGTGGTCTGACAACGAATAAAACTCCACATCTAATCTTATGTACACATTAGAACCTCCATTAACCAAAATAAATGGAGGTACACAATGTGGATTTCTATAATGTCTCGTACACTAGTCTAGATTTAAAGAATATTATAGATCATTTAAAGTATAATAATAAATTAATCAAATTAATATTCTATGTATAAAATTTGAGTTTCTAATTAATTACAGTAGAGCTACCTCTGTTGTTTGTATGTTATTTTACAATTTTATTTTTAATACTAAAAAATCCTTAAATTCGTAGTGACCGTCAATCAATGAATTTTTTCGGTGAAGGGTTTGTGAGGATCGGTCAAAAAGTATAACATAAATTTTAAATTATTTGTGTCAACATTTCGACAATATTTATTGTCATCATCAGGACCTGTGTATGAATACAAAAGAAATGTCAAATACAACGGATCAATTATTTTAGTGAATGTGTTTGTGTATGTGAGTCTGTCTGTCTTGTGTGCGCGCGCGCGTGAGGGCGTATGTGTGTATCATTGTATATGTGAAGGAATTGAAACAGTTTGTTTTACATCTACAAATGTTTTCCGTAAATACAGCGACAAAATTATAATATCCCAGAACATAATTTATACAATATTACAATTTAAATTACTCATAATGTAATAGTACTTGTAATTAATAAAAAGCAGTAATCAACAATTATATATTAGAATTGGTACAGAAAACGTTTATACATATACCTGTCAACATATAGCATAGTAAACATATAGCTAAATACAGATTATAGGGATGTTCAATTATGTAAATTATTAAAAGTTATTTTTATTATGTTTCCCTCACTACTGGTATTGAAAACACCGACATTAATTTAGAGAATTCTAAATTAAACAATAACTGTAGAACTTTACAAACTTACATAAGAGAATTTACATAATATTACAAACACACGCGCGCGCGCGCACACACACACTCTCTCACTCACATACAGAAACACGTTCACTCAAATAATTGATCTGTTGTGTTTGATATTTCTTCTGTATTCATACAACGGTCCTGATGATGACAATAAATATTGTATAGCATAATTTAATACTAATGTTACTTTAATTATTATTATATAATTTGTATTATTACATGGGTCATCAATCGTTTACACGAACATCAATCGCGTAACACAAGTAGTTATGTCGAGTTTAATAATGTCTATGACTCAAGAAGCGATTAAAGGTTTTGTCAGGTTCGTTTATTTACCAGACATCTGAGTTGACGTTTAGACAAAATTTATCATTACGAGTAGGCCTACTTAAATACGTTCAATACAAAAGGGATTAATTGCCCTACACCTGAGTGCTGTATTTTGTGAATGTGTGCGTATTTGCTACATAAAGATTAATATAATTACTCATACGTAATGGGTTACTCATACCATTGTTATTATGCGTATTCATATTGTACAATTATAACATCCGGCACATGTTAATGGTCATTATAGGCTACATATTAATTAATTTTGTATTGCCCATATACGCGACCCCGCACATGGTGGTGATGGTGATGATGATAATGATGGTAGTAAATGTTGCCAAAACGTTGAGACTGTTTTAAAACTGTTTATTCGGTCCCGTGGCCAGAGCGCCCATGCTATGAAAGCTGTAAATGGACTACTACTTCAGCTTACTAATCCAGCATTAATTGATCCCCTTTGTGTTTTTAATTGACATAGACAATAAAAATTGTAGCTGAAAATCACATACAACATCGTAAGCTGCCTGTTTACATTAATGAGACAAGTCTTTTTAAAAAGAGTGCGATGTAGAAATGCACCAAGATTATTAGAAGGTAATTAAACATATATTACTAAGTACTTACATATTTTTGCGTTACACACAGGTTGGCCTACGGGTTCTTAAAAATACGTGTTTAAGGGAACATATTGTGTATTTACATAACCGTAAATAACATTACATGGATTTGTGTAAATTTAGACTAATGGTTTATAAGTCTAAACTCGAGTCAGTAGTGTTATAGGCCTAGTTGTTCGGTCACTGATCTCTACCACACTACCTGAGTGGAGTCGTAGAGTGTTGAAGAGTATTGACTAACCGCTTTCCTTATTGTTATTCGCACTCTTTCATTAGTTGTAATTTGACATTTGGTTGTACGCACAGTACTGTTACTTGTGGTCAGTTATGAAGTTTTTTTATCTAAATGGAGGTTATTACATCAACTAAAGGGAAACCTCTGATTCATCGTGAGGGCTATTAATACAGAGCTAAGTTCAAACAAGCATATTGCATTCTAGTTGTGTACGAAATAAAAAAACATCAGGTTAACGAGGGCTCATCAGAACAAGGAACGGAATCATCGTGGCTTCACAGGAGCAGTCGTTGTGCGCCAAATTTAACAGAACCAGAAGTGGCAAATGCATTAAAAAAACAGTGCAAGAAGATGTTCATCAGGTTCCGGCAGAATTTCCAATCAGTTTCTAATGAGGATCTCGATATGGTAAAAGAAGTACCGAAACACAATAGGTACCGCAAAGTGAATCGTTGTAAAAAATTGAGAAAAGCTCTAGGAACTATGCAGAATCAGGCTAACAGTCAAGAATTCTTCATCAACGACTCTTACGAAACCTCTTACGGAACACAATTTTGATCACTAATTTTGAAAGTAACAATAAGACTGGAAAGGGACAGAACATTTTTTTGAAGATTTAAACTTTTCGTTACCTTGCCGGAACTTATAAAATTTTATCGAAACTGAACACCCAATGTATAAAGGATACTAGAGTTAAGCCACTGAAAAGACTATTTATCTCACAGTCTGTTAGCTTACAAAATAAAAAATACGAAACTTATCTTCAAAAATTTACTTTTCTGAAGGAACTGGTATAATGTCAACTATAACGAATGTTTCTGCAGCAAAATTCAAAATGTACGCTTCGTCGGTAATTATAAAGAAAGTGAAGAAATACTTTTGACATGCAGGATGGTTGCAGCCATAGCTGTCAAGTCTGTTTAGATATTTCAGTACTGCTGTTTGTGATTGTGGAAATGTGTCCGAATTACGCATGTTGGTTTTGGCCTATGTCGTTTCATAAGTGGTTGAACAATCAAGATGTATTGCTTTATTTATAGAATGTTGTTAGAGAAAGATAGAAAGTGTTCTACGTCCTAGTAAGAAGACATTTCTACGCCCTCTAATATATATTTATTAGAGGAAAACTTAAAACTGCTAAAAACTGAAGCAGAGAATTACAGCTCAAATCGCGACTTTTGAGGTAGGTCTTGCGGACAGAAAAGAACTTGACTAACTGAAATTCTCTTTATCAAATCAGAAAAGAATTAGAAAGAAAAAAAACACGACGTTACAACTAGCTGCCTAAAATTTAAAATTGATAATAAATAATTTAAAAAACTAAAAACTGAAAGCAATATTTAAAAACTTATTTGAATATTTAATTTTAGAATTAAAAAATTATTTTAAACACACCTGCGCTTAAGAACTTGTTTAGCTTGAGCGAGATGTTCTATACAATGATCTTTGTAACAAGACGCTCAAACCTCTCCAGCACCGGTACAGAATATTAGAGCAATGTTTAGATTTGCGTGAACTACAGAATAGACAGAAACTTATAAATTCCCTTTCAACGTCCATTTCCATTCCTAGAAGTAAGTCGAATAACCATGCCTTAATTTGTATGTAATTGGACGAGACAAGCAGGTCCTCAGCTTAAAGTCGACCGTTTGGCATTTGTCTGCCTGCAGAAATGTAAGATCTTTCCGAATTTAGCCTGAATGGAATGTTAACCATAATTCTAATGCAACCTTTACTACGACAATTTTCTTGATCTGGAGCACCAAGAGCCAAAAATTGAATTCAAAATTGTAATAAAATTTTAAAAGTTTATAAGACAATCAACTGAGAAATTTTATTCAGAATACAAAATGCGGTCTGTAATAGATCTGTTTGACAGAATTAATATCTCTCAACACTCCTTACAAATTTTGGATCGCTTTCAAAAGTTTGTAAGCTGTTTAAAAAAAATGATATATTGCTATCAGTTGACTATCTGCGAAAAGTAAATTTGCGGGAGCCTACTAATCCTGTGATAATTTTTTAGCAATGATTTGTAAAAATTTTCATAGGACCGATAGTGTTGGTTACGGAGTTGGCGAACAGCGAATAGACAGCCAGGTGTTATCGCGTCTAATGTTGCATAGATAAGCTCGGCGCTCAGAACACGGGTTTATCAGTCTCGGCGCACAGAGCACGATTGCAGCGTTGGCGCTCAGAACACGGGCGCTCTGAGCACGCTACGTCGCCCGTCCTTGTCTTACGCGGTTCTGTCACTGTGTTTAATTGTATAGACAAAAGACGCGCGGCTGCTAAGAGCGGTAGAGGGCTCGCTCATACGAGCCATGCGTTTAATTGTTTAGGTCGGCTACAACTATTAAGATCTGTAAAAAAAGCGCAAATATGCCCCATCAGCAGGTTTTCAGTAAAATATGCTAAAACCTGTGTAAAAATAGCCAAAATATGCAAATTCATATGCAAATATGCATTTGCATATAATCCGGTCTCTAGTGATAAGCATTTGCGCGATCTGTACTACGCTCAGTTAAGAGCAAGGCGACGACGTTCCGTGGAGAGTTTTCACAAGGTTGAAGCAACCATCGACAGACTGGTTAGACTAGCCTATCCTCAAGCACCAGGAGAGGTTTGAATGAGGTAAGCGGTGCAGATATTTACATTATTAATGGCATCGGAGTTTGTGAAGTTCAGCAAGTGTTACGAATGACAAGACACCGAAATAGCTCAAAAGCTCTTGTTCACGCACTCGAGTTTGAAGCTGCCAAGACAGCGTTCCGCTACGTTAATGGGTTTATGTCATCACACAATAGGCAGAAGACCCCAGTATCACATTGCCATTACGATGGGTGCAGAAAAACAATGTTGTCGGACAAACAATTTAAAAACTCAAGAGCGCCACAACGATTTGAACGATAGGATAAGGACAGAAGATCGAATTGTTACAACTGTGGGAAACGTGGTCATCTACAAGTAGACTGTTGGAAGAATAAAATACCGAAAGAAGGGAGTGATTGCACTATTTGAAGAATTAAAGCCCCAGGACAGCACACAGTGTCCACGCTACCTAATACCAGTGTAAACGTGATCGTTAATGGATTTGTGGAAGGTAAACCAACATCATTTACAGATGACACAGGCGTTACAGTGTTCATTGTGCGTCCTGACTTAGTCAGCAATCGCCAGCTCAATGTAGATCTTGCACAATACAGACTGTGACTGGAAGCCCCGTCAATGTGTTAGGAAAGGTAGACGTACATATATGCCTGGGTCTTTTCGAGTTTAGCCACCAAATGCTCGTTGCAGACATTGTCGATGAAGTGATTCTTGGCACTGACGTTATGAATGCCTACGGATTTGTTGTAGTCCTAAGAGAGAATGTCTTGCGAGTTGGCCAAGAAAAGATAAAGCTTTGCATGGCAAAAATGGCAGGGTCCACCAACCATTCTATCAAACAAGTCAACAAGTGCGGCTTTAGCTGAAAAATAAGTCAACAGGTGTGATCAAGAGGATCCCTACGAGCAGAGTAAGTACTAGTGTAGAAAACGACAAAAGAAGTGAATGGAAAGCCAACTATTAGTATCGATGAAGACTCTTGCTTGTTCATGAGTTAATAGAAGTGCCCCGGGGGGAGTTTCTGAAGATGAAGTTACGCAAGAAGTCATTGACGAGAACCAAAAGAATTGGACCAACTAATGGCGTGTAGGTCATCAGTACATGACCAACGGGAGTGATTCCAGGTAAACTAGTGGTTGAGCCGAAGACACGTATTCCTGCAAACTTTTTGTTCGGATCACACGAGACTGAATTCGAAGAGCCGGAGAATTATCCTTCGCAAGTAGACCAAGCACGTACATCGTCTGGCCAAGTATTGCTTCAGAGACGGTTTGCCAGTTTGGGACAAACAGGCTTAAGCAGGGAGCAGTGTAAAGAGAACCTTATTGACCAGTCCAGAACGTCCTCCACCCGTCCCTCCTATAGTCGACCTGGTGTTAGCCTCATTCAATGGAGAACTCAAGTATGTTCTAGAGTGTTCAAGAACACTTGAGATACGCATTAAGCTGGCAAGCAGAAAGAATGGAAAACTATTCTGGAGCGCTTGCGCTACCTATAAAAGGGACAGAGGCTGGCTTTGTCAGTCACTCACGTTGAGCAGTTTTCATTGCGCGGATCGAGTGGTTATCGAAGTATTGTGAGAAGTGATTACTGTGTTATATTTTGTGCGGGATTCTATTACTTGACATTAATATTGCGTATATACAAATTTAACTCGAATTATTTCACGATTAGTTTGCAAATAATTAATTGTGAATAATTAAAGCTGATAATTTGTGCCTTCGTTGGAATCTGTATTTTGTTTTCCACTGTACCATACAGCGATCGGTGAGACCGTCGTAACTTAGTAGACCGAACCTCTAAACTAGAGCAATACGTCCACACGTTTTCAAGTTCAGAGAGAAACTTTACTGACTGACAAGAAATCAGAATATGACTGTAAATATGCCCTATTTCTAGTACATTGATTTGCTAATCATAACCCTTCTCTGCGTCTGAAGCCAAGACAAAATTATTCTTGTATTAAACTGTATAAAAACAATTTGCGGGTTGTCCAAGAAACCAGTATGATTGTACGGCTTATCTAAAGTGTCAAAAAACATTTATTTTTTAAAAACCTTATATATCCAGTTGTAATAGCTAACAAATACTGACATTTGATAGGTTTTTTATTAGGCTTATTCTGTTACGCCTCGAGTCTCATCTCAAAATTTCCATTTTAACGAAATTTATTTAATTTTTTTTTATTATCCCGTAAAATAATTACATATTCTCCCATACGCGCACTCACTACAAGCCTACGCATCTTTTCAAACCATTTAACTATACACATTTTTTTTTAATGTCTAAAAGTTACTTAAACTAACAATTTGAACATGCCTCATATTTACTAACACACAATGTCCAAACCTGCAATCTTTACTTATACAATCTTTCATTTCAACATGCTATCATATGTTCAGAGTTCCAGTATTAATTTGTATCCATATTCTACTCATTTCACATACACACATACACATACCGTATGTATACACAGCATATTTTATTTAATTGTTTTACAATTAAACACTTCACTTCACATAATGCTTATATGATTTGGTTTCGATTTTGTATTTTAATGTTTTAAAATTTTTAACGATCTCAATGAGTGATAAATTTTAATATTCTGATGACGAGACATAGTCTCGAAACGCGTCAATTATAATTCATTGCGTTATATTGTGGTCACGAGACAGGAGAAAAAAAGGTAAATATATTTATTTATTATTTGTTTTTATTATTGCGCTGCTTACAAACCAGATTATTATATTTGCAGACAATATTTGTAAATTTTTGTACTACAAATATCTGCTTACGCTGATGATTTTGTAATAATAACTTAATCAAGACAACGGTTAGTTGAGATTTACAAGTATCTATGCCAAAAATCCGCTGAAACGCGACTGAATGTAAATAGGCTATCAGCAAAACTAAATACTTGCTAATGTCTGCATCAAAATTATCAGAAACAATTATAATTTTTACATAGAGGGTAACTCATTTGATGCGGATAATAATTTCAGATACCTGGGTAACATCCATTGGAGGGGTCGTGGCGTAATGGCTATCGTGTGACGCTGCTACGCTGTCGGCGCGGGTTCAATTCCCGCCAGGGGTCATCTGCCTTAGATATGACCGTTCCCTCTCGCAAGGTAATGGCAACCCAGCGAGAGGTATCCTGTCTAGTATAAACTCTCCCCCCCCAAAATGAAAATGCCGTTCGGATCCGGCGTTAAACTGTAGGTCCCATATACCTGTGAGATACTCATTACCACACGCACCACGGGTATATGCGGGGAGGGTACTAACCAGTCGAAAGACTGAAGGACTACGAACTGAACTGGGTAACATAATAGATAATGAAGGATCCATAAACACGACGATACACAACAGGACACAAATAGGAAATATGGCATATGCTAACAGTAGACTAATAACAAGAAAATTATTAATTACATCACAAAAATGGAAATATGTAAGGAACTTATCAGACCGTTCCTTGCAGAGGTGAGACACGTACATTAGCAAAATGGAACAAGAAACACTAAGAAGGTTTCAAAGAAGAAGATTGTGAGACATGTTTATTGCCCGGTTAAGGAAGATGGGTAGAAAATAAGTAATTCCCAGGAGGTAGATGAGCTATTGAAGCATGAGGGCACTGTAAGACTCGTAAAGTTTCAGCAAATACAACGGCTCAGTTACCTAAAGCGGAACGATGACCAGCGTATGCCAAATAAAATATTGAGGGCACAGTTGTATAAAAGCAGAAAGGGAGGTCGACCTTATATAAAACGGTTGGATAATATGCTGGAAGATAAAAAAAAAGATGAGTTAGACTGAGATGGCAATGGGTAGGAGCCATTGGAGAAGATTGGTTATTAGAAGCCGGGGCTCACGTAGGGCTGTAGTGCAAAAGAAGAAGAAGAAGAAGAAGAAAAAAAGAAGAAGAACATGTCATGGAAAGAAAGAAGAAACTACATGTCGTCCAGCGACCACTCGTCCCTTATTCTATGTTACACAATTCTGCAGAGTCTTTTTATTCTGAACATTCTCTGTCACATACTTGTTGGGGGTGCATCGCTATGTACAACCTGTAATGGCATACATTTTTTCTCTAACAGAAGTCATCTTGTGGTGAATACTTTACATCAAGACTGTTTCGATTATTGCGGATAAGGATTTTAATCTGAAGCTCAAAAGCACATTTTATTTAACAATACTACATGAAGTAAAGAGTCAAACTTCTTGTGAGAAAAAACAAGATTGATCAAGAATTTGTTAAAGAAAGTACTCAAGAAACATGATAAAACTAGAGCTTTAGTACTATTATCACGATTAAAGAATTCGCTGTGTAAAATGTCCAGTGTGGTGCGAAACAATGTAAACTAATTTTGGTTAGGGCTTCGTTGTAAAGCAGGAACGGTGAGGAATAAACACATGGAATACCAATAGCAATTAATGTTTCAAGTGTAACGTTAAGTAATTGGTGCAGTACTGTATTTGATGAGGAGTTTGCATGCAAATGAATTTTTGTTCTCGTTCCTTTTCCAATTATTTACATACTAAATTGTACTTTTGAATGTATATGTATAGTCTGACTCGATCGATCCTTCCACCTTCTTCAAAAAGTGATTTCATTAGGAATTTTCTTCAGATTTTATAGTCACTCGAGTTGCAGGCTGCAGAGTGGTCATGTCTTTGCAGAAAAAGGATGTTATGATGTGCATCCCCTCCCAGGATGAGCTTGAAGTAAAGAATTGTCAAGCTGTGGATTGAATTGTCCTGACTGCAGATGTAGGTGCGGTTCCTTGACTCCTTTAAGTTTTGACTAGCATTAGTTCAGAACCACTGGCGCGTTCGCCGTAAGCCGTCGATCTGGTCGGATGGCTCCGCAGTGAGGGATTACATAATTTGCAACTTCCGAAGCGACTGGAGCAGGTGCAGTTTTGGTTTCTGTACACCGTCTTGGTCCCAGATCTGAGTTACGGCTCCGTTGCTACCTTAAAGAATCACCTGAAGGAGCTTGGTGCCGGACTGCCGTGGGCAGTAGGTGCAGCAGTCATAAAGTGTCAGCCGGAGGCAGTTAACTCCCTCAAGGAAGTACTTACCTCTCGAAACCTCGTGCCGAAGGGAGTCGAGCTGTTTCTATTTCATTGGCGCTGGAGTAGCCAGACGTAGGGGAACCTACAGTTGAATGTGGCATTGTCTAGCCAAACTTCTGTCGCTAGACGGAATTCGGTGAATTTCATTGCTTGTTGCAGGTCTCCCTTAAATTAAAACAGGTCCACTAGACTACGCATACGTTTCTGTATAGAACCGTGACTATTGTGCTGCAATGGTAGGCCTAATTGAGTTCGTTTACTCCTACTTTAAGCCTAGACGACGTTTAGCGACAGAAAATTGGGTAGGCGTAAACTGCTGAGGACGAAGAAAGAGTGTGGTGTATTAGGGAAAAGAGTTATGGGTAGAAAACACTTGCACCCATTTGTCGAAAAGATAGGGAGAGCTGGGTAAGAGAAAAGCTATTACGTGTAAACGCGGTAACGTCTAATTGCGTAAACGCAGAAGGCGTCGTTAGCGTCCCGGAAACGCGATGGTTAAGTTAAAACGGCTTTAATACTTAAAAGGGAAGTAAGACTTGAGAGTTAAGGTATCAAGTGTTAAGTAGTGTATGTGTACAGTGGGTTAACTGCGTAGACCGTCTATACAGTATAGCGGTCAGTGAATAGAGTCTCACGTTCTTCAAAGTATTCGTTTTATCGACTGGGTTTTGTATTCAGCTTACAGACATAATATTCTAAAGTTCAAGATTTTGTCTTTAATTGGTGTTATTACTGAGAATATCAAGGCGAAAAACTGTGAAGTGCGATTGTAAAACAAGGAATTGGTTTAGGAGGGACAGAGACAAATCTGGTTTGCCAATTTATGCAGAGGAAACAACGGTTATAATGGCGACCGGAAGCGGAAGCTTGGTGTAAGGAAAACAATAAGCAGTACAAACTTACGTAAGGACCAAGAGTATAGGATAGCGTCGTAAGGAGATAAGAACAGAGCACACACGCACACACAAACACACACACACACACACACACACTCACAGTAGCGCATAATAATGTGGCTGTTTTCAACATTGAATTTTACTGGTTTGTGTTTTCCCCCAAAGTTTCACGGCAATTATTCAGTAGTAAATAGTTCTTTTCTCCAGCCGTTTCCAACTGCCCAACATCCGATAGTATATATGAGTTTCTTTGTCTTGAAGGTTGACGGAGAACCAGTGTCTTTACTAAATTGCTTATCTTCCCCGAATTAGAAGAAATCATGTTTTCCCTTTGATTGATGGTTCTTCTGTCTTCAAGACCCATGGTTTTGTTAAATCCCATCTGTCATCGACTTTTCTTTTCCAGTAATCCTAGACAGTATCGTTGGCGAATCCGATCACCTGTATCAACTGAACCATGAGATTTTACGAGCTTTCTCCTCCCGCTTGTGTCGTCTATATTCATTATTCAATAGTTACATTTATTATACCTTCTATTTACTTTAATTTTACTACTTTCTGTAATGTTTTATTGTTTCATTTAATGTACGTACACCTTTACCTGTAGACAATGAGCCTACAGCTGTATATAATGACGAAATCTAATCGGTACTCAACTAGCAAAGAATACATGTTTATTACCACCGTATTACAATTATCCAAGGAAAGCTATCAAAGTATATCTGTTTCAAAAATTATACGAATTTAATTAGTTAAAGCGATAAATACGGTAGAAAAAAGAAAGGTATATTAATTAAAAAGCGACTAATATTTTCTACTCGTGTATGAAAACCTTGCAGTTTATGAATTCATTTCGTCCCCTCTTGTTTGCTATCTTATCAATAAACAGCCAGCCACGCCTGCCACAAAGGTCGCGTGTTTTGTGGGGAAAACTGTCACCTTAAAATCTCTTATCACGGCCGAGTAAATTATTTATCCTTGAGTTTCTGCAGCTTGAATGTTTTGACGCTTGGCTCAGATGTCAAGTAAAAAGTAGTGCACTTAGACAACTGAATACTTCATGACTACCCCATATTTGTTTACTGAACTGAAACACTTCTTAATACTTGTTTGACAAATTTTGGTATACACGTAGAGGACACTAATAATCCCTGAAATTCTTACAGGATTACTTAAAAACCAAACCTTTAATATGACGTTTCAAACAAACTGAAGTTTTTTAACCTTAATATTACAAAAGCACAAAACACAATATAATTGAAAATGTATAGAGTCCCAGGTACGGCCAACATACAGACAACTACAATATCAGCTATTTTTAGCATTTTTAAAAGATTGTAGTGCTATTACTATTAAGCCGATTTTAGTGACTCCAATATTAAAATATATAATGTCATCTATACTTTATTTAAAATAACAGGTAAGTTATATACGCTAGGTAAAATGAAAGTTACAAAGAATTTTAGCACAGAAAAATATATTTTGCTGACCTTTAAAGAAAAATATAGCCTCTCCTATTTCTATGCTAACTACAGTAGCGTAGCGTGCCCGGCGTCTTCTGATTTAAAATTTATAAAACTATGTATAATGTATATCATCAGGAATCCACTTGTTTGGCAAGCCTAGCTGGATTCTCATCTTGTCTTTGAGTGAGAGCCCTTTCTTAACCTCTGTTGACCGACACTTGTTTTTTCGAACCCGATGCTATTAGCGTATTCAAAGGCTAGGGTTCTTGTTTCTTACGCTTCTTTATAGTAATGGGTAAGCCAGACTCATCAGCCGTAGCGAAAGCAGCCGATATATGAAATGAGGACCCCCAAATCAATGCAAGCGGTCCCACAATTTAGGGATTTGATCGTTGTGCCAGCACATCAACATCGTTAAAAAATTAAAGGTTGCTGTGGTGCGGACAGACATGGCAAATGAGCAACGAGAGATTGCCCAGAAGGATACTACAGTATCATCTGACCAATCGCTGGAAGAACGGTAGGCTTAGCGACAGGATGCGGAGGAGTTTATGAGAAAACGAACTTGGAAGACAGAAATTACTGGCGGTTGACATGCGGGATGAGACGAATGTCGTAGGTTTCCCGCTTTGTGTGTGTGTGTGTGTGTGTGTGTGTGTGTGTGTGTGTGTGTGTGTGTGTGTGTGTGTGTGTGTGTGTGTGTGTGTGTGTGTGTGTGTGTGTGTGTGTGTGTGTGTGTGTGTGTGTGTGTGTGTGTGTGTGTGTGTGTGAACAATACAAGCTTATCATTACTCGAGGTAAAGAATACTGAGTAACTTTCCGATACAATTCTAGAGCGGCAAGTGGCGTGAAAGCTTCCCTTTATGTGTTATTACTACGTTACACATGCTTGTTGCAAATCATCACCAATTTACTGCACCCTCTGTATATGTTACGGTAGTAGTAACCAATTGCATTATCTGTGAAAGAAACAACTATTTTCGTCAATAATTATAATTATTTTTAACGTAAAAGGTTTTTTTTCTTACGAAATCTATTAGGCTAAGCACGACTGATGAAAATTTGTTAGACTCATATAAAATACTTACTTTCTAAAAGATTACTCCTCTGCATAATTTAACACGCAAGCCGGAAAGTTAAGATTAATATATTTTATCCTTTGTTAAAGCAAAAATCTTCGAGCAACAACAAACAGCATTTGACGGTGTAACAGGTTTCCTTGGCTGACAGGGGGTTCTGAAAGAAACAAACTATTTTACTAACATTTGAGTTCAATAAATAAACCCTTAGTATTGTTCTACATATACTTTTAATTTTCCTGACAATTGTTTTACCAGTTACGGCAGGGCCAGAGGCTAGATTTGAAATATATGCTTGGCCGGAGTAGGTATGGATTAGTGTATGACTAAGGGGACAATTGAAAAAGACCCGGGTAAACGTCTTAACAAAGGTGAGTGTTCTGCTGTTCGGAACCAAGATAAAGCACCGTTACTGTAGAATTACAAATCATATACAATAAGCTTTTTGTGGAGACAATTTAGAAGTCAAACTATGTCACACTTAAACTAATGCATGATTATAGTATAATAATTTTATTATATTACAATCAGTTGTACTAAAAGAATATCCATGTCGGTTTTTTGTTATGACCGACTCGCAAATAATTACTATAGATAACATTAATAATTCTTACTGAAATGCGCAATGGAAGCTATAAAGTTCAAAAATAAAAACTTAGCTAATGGAGGTCTATTAACGATTTGCCTTCCTGGAAAAATTTAAAATCCTAACGAAAATTTCAACATTTCTATCTGGTAAAGACTTCCAAAAACCGTATTTTTAAGCCGGGGGTTCTACTGTATTGGCCAAAGTTTTTTGAATATTGCATCTGAATTTCCATTTGGTTGCCATTCTGGCTGTAACTCTGTTTATCTCTCTAGAAGCGAAACATTTTCTGCTCTGTTGAACACAGCTGCGCTGCTCGGAAGCAACATCTGTTTTTCAGAAGACCAATCGGCTGATTTGCAGATTCCTCTCCCGAAAGCAGAGAAGACGTCCTCTGCCACGCACTCGTCTACTCTACACATATGGTAGACAAACAGCAAGAATACACTTCTGTCCCACTACTCGCTGCTGTTCAAGTCCTTGCGAACGCTCACCAGCATGGATGTCCCGGACGTTCGGACATCGAGATATCAGTAAAATCAATTTAATAGTACAGTAATAAATTTTCCACTAAATAGGCATTATAGATTTTTGATGATTTCAAAACGGAGTATTTCATTGAATATTCACATAAATTAATTTAATAATGTTAGCCTGAGGAAACTAAAACATGTTATAAAAATTAATGTGTCGAATATTTAATCACTAAATTAGATGCAATTTTATATATTCAACGTGTTATACTGTGTGAGTACCACTCCTGTAAAGTAAATGAATACTCTTTGTAAGACAACTTAAGTACACATCGATTGACATTGATATTGTCTGTCAGTGTATATATATTTCGTTCCTTTAGATTCTCTTAACCAGTTTCTAATTACTCAAAGTAATAAAGACTGGTAAGCTAAGCAGTTTTACATTTCAAATTACAAGAAATATAACGTTTCATATGACGGTAATCATACAAACATTTATGACTTTTGGGAACAAAGTTTTGTTACCTTTTAGTACACGCTTGAGTACTGCGTCATCATTTCACCCCTCCCCCTTCGAACATATATTTCATATCTAACCTCTGAAGCTGGCGTAAATAGTGAAAGAATTGTCATGAAAATAAAAGTATCTGTAGAACTATACCAAGTGGTTATTTATTGAATTCAATTATTAATAAAATGTTCTATTGTAGCTACAGATGCTAACGGAACTCTGTGAAGACCAACGGACGGAATGGTGGAAGAGATCTCAATGATCCAATAGCAGGACGTGCGGAAGAGTCTTAGAGGAGCAGACCTTTTCAAAACCTGGGTTCATCTGGCTCCTGATGATAGCACCCAGTAAGGGCCCCTACATAGGGTTACAGGTGAAACCCGGTCAACGGTCTAAAAACGGCGGATGATGCAACACAGTTCCCAACGGCAGAGAGAGCGGAAGAACCTACTGCAGTAAACCACGAAAAACAATCATTTCTGTCTAACAATCAGATCTTATCTCGGAATTTAATTCCTACTTTTGCACTCTATACAATTTCAATTGCAGTATGGAAATTCCGCTAAATGAAGGCACTACCCCAGGTGGTAACTTGAAAGAGAAATCCACCATGGCATCATGCCATGCATTGGGACCAAGGGTTCTGGGGAGTCCCAACAACTGCAATGAAAGGTTTGGGTCACCTTGGAATCCCTCTAAATTTATATAGAATAGACAGCAATAGGTTAAAAAACATCTTCAGATATCTGTGGGGGAAGAAGTCAACATCAAGTTGGATTAAAGAAGTCCAAAAGGATTTAGAAAAAATAATATAAACGCAGAAGAAGCAATTGAAAGAGAAGTTTTTTGTGCAAAAGTGATAAAAATGGAAGGAGTCCAGGGTAGGAGAGAGAAAAACGCAGGTTCAAAGTCGACCGAAGACAGGAAGAAGAGACACATTGAAATGATGAAAGAATATTGGAGACAAAGAAAAAAACAAGGAACAAAGAATTGAAATTTACATGTGGTCCTTAGATGACCGGCACAAAAAAAAGTTCTATCACGTGCCGAGCGATTATTCGGTAAGTGTACTTAAGTCATCGTTTTTTCGTATGCAGCCTTTTTTCTCGGAATACTTCTTTCAGCTGTTCAACAAATAATGACGGCGTGAAGTAGATCCAGAGGAGATTGGTTACAGGAAAACGCACCGTGTTCTCCCTTATGGCATGAAGTCTCGCAATGCTGAAGGATGTAATTTTTTAGCACTTACGCCACAGCGCATTGTACGTATTGCAGCAGCTTGTTGCTTTGCTTCAACATGGATTGGCGTGCTTAGAGGCCGTTTAGTGTACCTTTTCCTTTGATGATTGTGCACATAACGACACATCTCGTTTCGTATGTGCTTGTTGAGAGTCTTGCTAGTTTCTCGCCTTTGCTTTGTAAATTGTATTTTCTATTCGTGAACTTATTCAACGGTCGGTGTTATCAGCGGTTTGTAAAATATGGTAATTTTTAATATATGAAATATCTTATGTAAAGAAAACATTTATTATGTAAAGACAATATTTTACTATCTTGTCGTTAATTATAATGCCTCGCAGGTAATATTTTGTTCTCTACACCTCGTCCAACAGTCTTGCGAAACTATGGGAGAGTTAGGGAAATACATTGTTCTTAAAGAGAAACCGCTCGCTTATACTAACTAACTTAAAAATTATGTAATCAAGATACTGACTCTAAATAATCATAAAATACTGTCGTTCATTATGAATAATATTCTTTTACGTTTTTTGATCACTTAAACAGGTATAATTACAAATGTAACAATACAACATTAAAAATGCTATACTGAGAAAAACAGGTGTTATAGTTAGTATAGAAATTTAACTCGCCATTACTCGAATGTCATACACATAAATGAAATTAATTTTTGCGTGGTTGCAAGTCGATGTGTTCTTGAGATGCTTTCTGAACAAATCTTTTGCTTACAGCATGCGCCTTATCACCAATAATAATAAAGATCATCGCGGACTGACTTTTTGACTTCAGTAGTGAAAAAAATGCCTGAATATAACTAAAAAATAATTTTTACTTGCTTCAGTTAATACATTTAATGCACCGTAGTCGCAAGTATACATTTACTTGCAACCACCCAAAAATAATGTCATTTAAGTGTGTGACATTCCAGTAATGGCGACTTAAATTTCTAAACTAACTACTACGCCCATTTTCCTCAGTACATAAATTTTAAAATTTTATAGCTATATTTGTAATTGTAAATTTTTTTAAATATTCTAAAAAGTGTAAAATGTCATTGTTTATAACGCATATTGTCTCTTATGATCACTTTGAAGCTAATGTCTCGATTAGAGAATTTTCAAGCTAGTTAGTATAAGAGAGCGGTTTCTCCATAAGAGAAATGTATTTCCCTATCTTGCCGATAGTCTCATGTGACAAGGTATAGATGTAACCTACTCAGAGGCTGCTTTAACTCGTAGTGTCTCGATTTATTAAATTCCACAGTGAATAAGATTATGAAGTCTGCAATGTAATATTACCACTTAATCCACTTGCCACGTTTATTACAGTCTCTGCAATAGACCCTGCTGTTGTTTACATAAAATATCGTACTTAATTATGTGATATTAACGCAAAGTGTATATGTGACTTCCTTTACATTTATTATACAATAACGAGGATGCGTTGTGGACGAAACATCAATAAATTGTTTTACGCTGAAAAACGTGGCAGCAAAATGTGATAATAAACTTACCGATTGAGTTTTCAATTATACGGTGTAGCTTTGATTATGATATAATTAAAACACGTCCCATTACACTGTACGTGCTACGTGTGTTTATTTCCAGTATTGAAAATTTATTTAAACGGTGATACAAAACAAACACACTCACAGGAACATATTCTTTTTGAAGTAGTTAAAACGTCTAATAAAAATACCTGCAACAATATGTATTGCGTGGCGTAAAATAATTTGTGACCGATACTGCTAATTTGGGATAAACTTCTGTACTCACAAGCTTTGGCTAACTTTATTCCAAATACTATTTCAAAAGTTTAAAAACACAAACTCTTGGTAGTTTCTCAATTTATTCTTATACTCTGACAATTGTTTCAAAGAACGGATAAGAACAATAAATACAAAGAATGTGTTAGAGAGTGAATATGTGTTAAGGGTTTTTGTATGGACAGTGGTAGGATAGACGTGTGTTTGGTAGATGGGATGGATTGATAACCAATGTATCACTAATAAAACATATACCACACAAAGGCACCATAATGAACATTTGGGAAAATTTACAGATATACAAACATAAAACACAAAACAAACTAATACCAGAACAAATACAAATCAATACAAAACATGACACAATATTCAAAGCACTCAACATCGAAAATACACAAAATACAAAAACATATACCACAACCACACACAATAATACAACTTTAAAAGACCAAAGACCAACAAACAACCTTAATAACATCCAGCAGCCAACACACGAATACTTCACCAGAAAAAAGATGGCGAAGGCTGAAGATGAGAGAACAGGAACTCTCGAAACATGTTCCAAATAGAAAAAACATCTTGAGGTAAATTTAGTATAAATATTAAAGTATTATATACATCAAGAAACGGACTGTAGCAGAAAGTGATTGAAATATATATATATTGCAACGTTACAACAAGTATACAAATATATTACCATGTACTCAACGCAAGTAAATATGTATTACACCGGCCAGGTCGCAGGATTTTGTTTCTCGTTGCGTCAAGTATATGTGGTTGCACAATAATTAAATACTTTTTAAAGAGGAGTGAGATGTTGTTGACATGAAATAAATCATTTAAAATCGTTTCAAATAATCATTCTAAGATTTATTAATTAACAGAAAAAAAATATTTCAATATTAAAATTTCAAACATTAGACACATAAATATTTACCTTTATAAGTTTTACACATATTCGGTAACCTGCAATGCTATTCACAACATACCACACAAATAAACACCCATATAATCTTATTGACTAAACAAACATGTTAAACAAGTTATTTAAATTATTTTTATTTCTGTGTGTCTGAAACTAACTCAACTTTTAAATACTGATAGCAACTCAGTTACAAACAAAATAAGACAAAGTTTCAAGAATGAATTTATTGTTGCTATAAACAAATAAATATGATGTTACATTTACTTTCAATCTATTAATTGATTTATACTGACACACAAAAATACGACAAAAGATTGTTATTTCTTTTGTAAATTTTGTTATTAAATTAACTTTCCTTATTTCTTAATATTTAAACTTACTAACTTTAATGCTTTAATGTTTATAGTTCATTTATTTTAACAGCTCTTTTTACAATAAAATTACTATAATTGTTTTTTATCACTTGCATACTGCTGTTACCGTTGCGTGCGTGCGCGCGCGCGCGCGCGCGCGCGTGTGTGTGTGTGTCCAGAATGCTGATGATGATGTTGATGATGGTGGTGTGGTCGTTGTCTCTAAGTGTTGTTGTTGGTGATGCTTCAGAATTCCTTCTTACGTCTTGGTGTGAGTGTGGTAGTGTGCGTGTGTGTCTAGAAGTCGATCGGCAAACGGGCAGCGTAACGTCCTGTAGATTTCTTGAGTTTGAGTGTCTGATCGCCCAAAGTTGTCAGTGGTATTTATACTGGTGGCGATTTAACAGGAACATTCCAGCTTTCGACAGGTTAGATATGGACAGTTCGCTCCAGAGCGTCCTTTTTATTACACTCACTTTTTGGTTAATTATCGCGAACGTATGAACATACTCGTCACATGAGCGATCTCATTGTTTGCGTAATTTTTCTATGGTCACTCACATGTACGACATATATTTATTACTCTTCAATTACACTATCAATTAATATTAATTAAATAGCATCATTAATATTGCACCTCTGGAAATAAATTTTACATTACCATACTCGTTACAAATCCCTTTACGTAATGGTGTCTTTATAATTGGTGTAAGTCTTTGCTAACAGGTTTAAAACAAATAATTAGTTTATATTACTCCTGTTAAAACTTGCTTAATTGACAACAAACAATTCGTACGAGTCACCCTATTATCGTGTCGCAGCTGGTTACACACACACAAACACACACACGCTGTATCTTACGCGGCGGCAGGTGTACGTTATTCGACAGGCCTCGGCCTGCATTTTTACGCACAAAATTGTATAAAACTATTCGTCGTATACTTTCTATGCTAATTACATATTAAACATACCGCCCTGGGCAAATATGCAAATATATGTATTGATGCAATATATATATATATATATATATATTATAACACCCTATTTCATCTATCAATCTACTTTCTATATATAATGATAGAACAAATCTTACTTACCCGTGACCTTTTCTTTACCTGGGCGCCAGAACAAATCCCAGATACAAATGACACGGATTCAGCTTAGCTCAGAGCACAGAGACACACTATCTCAGGATTCGTTCAGTGAGTGTGGAATTTAAGGGGAATCGTTACAAATAACTCTTAAAATGTGTTGAAGTTTGTGTAATTAACGATTCTGTTATTGTATTAGTTTCTTTAAAAGCTAAGTTAATGACTTATTGCTTACATAAATGTTATTGGTTAATGAGTGTGCTTGAAAAGTGAAGATTAAAAAGTCCAAACGACCAATTGCTCTTATCTGGTTTATTTAGGGATTTTATATCTCCCAAACCAGTGCTAAAGAACGGGTCTGCAATAATTTGCACGTTCAATACTACACCTCACTCTCCATTCAACACTCCTAATGATGTTGACCAATAACGTTGACTGATGATCCTGGACAATTACAGATGCTGTAGCTACTCTGGTGCACAGGTCACTTCACTGTTACTTAATTATTAATTAATTAATTTGTTATTACGCAGCGAGCTTATTTATTGAACCTTACTAGTTCCTCTACTACTGCGGACCACTTCGTGAACTGTTTATTTAAATAAATACTTTGCGTGGTTTGTGCAATTTAGCTCGTATTTAACACACGTCTTGCTTATTTAATGCCCGAACGAAGAGTGCTCAATTCCCTCATTCTGAGTTGGCGTCTCCTCTAAATACAGGATTCTGATTGGTTGTTTCAAATAAACCATGCGTTTTCCACTTGAAACAATATCGAACAAGTCGGTCAAACGCTCCTTAACAAGTTTGAGATGGTAGAGAATTACTGGCTAATTTCATACTTCCTCTTTTCGCAAATCGTTTGATTACAGGTATTTGCAAACGTGATTTCAAAGATCTGACCACAGAATATTATTGCATTGGTCTTTCTCTGTATGTGTGTGAAAACATCTAATTCGTACCTAGCCTAATTCTCTAGTTATATCTCTTGGCGTTCTTCTTCTGTATAATTTCTTTAAATGTTAATTATATTAGTTGATATTTTGGCTACTTATAGAGTTTTAATTGCTGAATACTATGCATGTGTCAGAATTGCCGTATATTTATTAGTTTTGAAGATATTGCAGTTTTAATAAATAAAATTAATTGAATAAAATTTCATGTCTGTGCCCGCATCAGTAGTAGCAGTGGCGATGTTAGACAGAGATGGCTGCGATTATTCCCTATCTCTCTTGCTTACGCCGCTAGACTAGCACAGTTTGACACTTTCATATAACGATCTGATAGATCGACTATATGAATCGTTATATATACCCCCAGTCGGTATAAAAAGATTTGATTATATAAGAAATACATAAACATTTTTTTCTTCTTGTATACTTTTACACTAATTAAAATTTGCACATATAAAATTTCGCACTTTTTTTTAATTTGCACTTTTGGTGTTTCTTGCATAAAATTTGCACTAATACAATTTTGCTTACTTCTACCTTATAGCTAATTATTACAATATGTTACTTAACCTAACATGGCATACACATATTAGATATTTATATGAACATTAATACTTTAATCACAATTTTGACTTAATGGATGTCAATAATCAAAACAACAATATTGACATTTATTCAACTACTTCTTATTAACATTGACCTTGATTCAAAGACATTTCTGAAATTTTGTTTGACCACGTTTGATTCACATACCTCATTGGCTCAAACCATTGTTTCCTTATTGCTCTATATTTTGTCTATATTTCCTCAAACTATCCCCATGGTACTTTCCTATAATTTTGTTTTTTTTAATGTCTTTTAATTTCCTCCATCATACAGCTTGGTAATAATAATTTCCACCTATGGGAACATAGCTTATATAGCTTACCGTCATATATGGAAAATCCTGGTTTGGTGTTGGTAACCGCACTTCTCCAAGCTACACTAATTCTAGGGTCTTCTTGTTGATGGGTCCCTATTTCCTTAAGTCGTCTAACTACTTCAGGTTTTGCTACATGCTTTACCGCGTAAATACCTATATCAGTGCTACTACTTTTACTGTTAACTGTATCCATGTTGTTTTCTGATGGTGGATTTCTACTAAGTACATCTGCTACCAAGTTGTCTTTCGCTTTACAATATTGTATTTCAAACTGGTACTCTTGTATAGCCAAGATCCAGCAAGTCAGACGAGCACCTAGCAATTTACACTTTAATAAAAATACTAACGCCTTATTGTCGGTGATTATAGGAAGTTTATCACCCAGAATATAACTTCTAAACTTTGACAGGCTATGCACTATCGCTAATAGCTCTTTTTCTGTCGTAAAATAAGTTAATTTCGCCCCTTTAAGTGTGCGACTTACAAATCCTAATACCGCTTTTTGGCCCTTCTCATCTATCTGATATAAGTGTGCTCCAATAGCAATATTGCTGGCGTCTGTTTGTAAATAAAATGATTCTCCTACCTTCGGATGATGTAATATAACAGTATTTATAAAAAGACTTTTCACTTGTTGTAGCGCTTCCTCGTGGTCCCTTGTCCACCTCCATTTAATCCCTTTGTTTAACAACTTCAACAATGGAACAGTACTTGCCGCGTATTTACTTTTAAACCTCTGATAGTAGTTAGCTAAACCTAGAAATGACTTTAGCTGCTTGCAGTTCTTTGGAGTTGGAAATTCTTGTATGGCTTTTACCTTCTCTGGGTCCGTGGTTATTCCTTCTACTGAGATTCGGTGACCTAAAAACTTAATTTCCTCCTTACCAAACTCTGATTTCCGTAGATTCAGCGTCATGTTTGCTGATCTTAATTTTGCAAAAGTATTTCTTAAATGTTGTAAGTGCTCCTCGAATGTTTGTGATACACATAGAATATCATCTACGAACACTAGTGTATACTTCTCTACCTCATTACCTAATGCACTCTTTAAACACCTTACCATTGCAGCTAAGCTGGTGCTCAGGCCGAAAGGTACCACTTTAAATTGGTAGCACTTGTTTTTATACAAAAATGCCGTATACTGTCTATCACATTTGCGGATTGGAATTTGCCAAAATCCGGATGTTAAGTCCAGTTTGGTCATGTACTTAATTCCATTACATTTTTGGAACAATTCTTCCGCACTCCTTGCGCACTCGTAATCAGGTATTAATAAAGAATTTAATTTCCTGCCATCAAGGCATAAGCGGATACTCCCGTTCGGCTTGGTGACAACAACTAAAGGGTTAATATAGGGACTTCTTGCCCTCTCTATAACTCCATTCGCTAAC
Source organism: Magicicada septendecula (assembly GCA_034769895.1). Lineage (NCBI taxonomy): Eukaryota > Metazoa > Arthropoda > Insecta > Hemiptera > Cicadidae > Magicicada > Magicicada septendecula. Next base: position 359,070,735 of record CM068376.1, on the reverse strand, counting down.
ATCTGTTGGACCTCTTTTTCCACTTCTTCTCTATAGTGTAAAGGGATTGGATAAGTCCTTTGCACAAATGATGCGTTTTCAGTAAGTGTTAACTGATGTTCATAGAACTTAGCTATTCAAGATTCTAAGCTATTCCAGATTCTTAGCTACAGAGAGTTCTAAAAACATCCCTATACTCATAGACAAGTTGCTGAATTTGGTTCTGTTGCTTGTTGTTCAACTCAGTCCCGATGTTGATTTCTGGAGTATCTTCAATACAGTGCTGGTCACTCCGAACGCCAACTACCGGTTTCTCTCCATACCCTTTTATGACACTTACCGACTTCCAATGCTTAAATTCTTTAATGTTTACACAGATTTTCTTGGTATTTATTTCCATCGTGATAGTATTTCTTTTGAAATTTATTTCTGTCTTCCATTCAAGTAACGTATCTACCCCAATAATACAGTCACGAACGAGTTTCGGGACTATAAGAGCTACAATTTGGGTTTGGGTGCCATTTATATTGATAGGTAAATAAATTTGTTCTGTTATCTTTTGCATTTTGGCTCCAGTGGCTCCCTGTACATTACAATTTTTTACGGATGGTCTGGGACAATTACGCAACTGACTATTATTTTCTACAAACTTTGAGCTGACACAGGTTACCTCACTGCCGGTGTCCATTAACGCTTTTACTAGTAGATTACTGATTTCACAAATTATTTCCGGACATTCAGGATAATGGTTTCTACCCACTTCTTGCTCTTCTTTTAACAAGAACTCCCTATCGTTCACTTGATTTACATTATTTGTTAATTTCCTTTTAACTGTATTAATGGGTTGTTTCACTGCAGGTAATGGTAGATTTAGTTTTGTTTCTTTTCTACCTGCAGTGGCTTCCCGTTTCCCGTATTCGTTTTACTAGTAGACGGTTGTGGCTCGGTAGATGATATGGCTGTCTTACATACCTTAAACCCATTACTTGGTCTGGTTTCAACGCTCCTACTTCTACCCTTCTCTTCCAATTCCTGCCGATATTGGGGTTTGTTGCCCGGATATGGGGTAAACCTTTTTTCTTTTGGGCGCTCATTGTCTCTTCTCTTCGTTGGGTAGAAAGTTGGTTCCTGATGATCGTCTCTAGGGTGGTTACTCAGCTGATTATTTACTCGCTTCAGGTCCCTCTCTAGGTCTTGACATTCATCCACGACCATTATAAACATTTCTAGGGTATCCACTCCTCTAGTAGTGGTTGCTACTCTAGTGCGTTCCGAGAAATGACGCGCTAGCTTATACACTAGGTCTCTCTCCTCCATTGGTGGTGTTAAATGCTTTACTTGTGCCAATACGTTTAGCACATAGTTGGTGGTTGTCATATTCATGGACGGGTGATAATTACCAAATTCCAGATGATCACGCACCCTTCTTTGAATCTGTATGTTCCAGTATTGAGCAAGGAATTTCTCTCTGAAGTCGGCGTAGGTTTGGACTCGGTCCGAGATGACTTTCCACAACGTACCTGCCCAATTCTTGAGGAATCGGCCTAACATGTCCTTCTTGTCCTCGTCGTCCATCAGTGGGTTTACGCGAGTTACATAAGCCTCAAACAGCCTTAGAAACTCCACAGGATTCTCATGTGGGTTTCCTGAGAATACAAGGTTTTCCGGTTCTTCCTTATAGCCGCCACACCTCACTACTTTGTTTTGCTGTGACTTCCATTGCCTTAGTCAGATCTTCCCGCATTACCTTTAATTGCTGTTCTACCTTTTGATGTACTTCGTCTCGGTCAGCCTTACTCTCCACTTGTTTCTTAACCTCCTTAATATTTTCACCCAGTTGGGTGCACTCTACCCTAATACTCTGGATTCCTTCTTTATTTAGAAGCGTTTGGGTTTTCAACTCAGCAGTTACTTCGCTGAATTGTTGGTTAATAAGGGTTACTTTCTGTTCTAACCGTTCATAAAATTCGTTTCTAAATTTATTTAGTTTTTCGTCTTGGCGGCGAAAATTAGTATTTACTTGTTTCTTAAATTCCTCTATGGTAGTTTTAACCTCTTCGGTATGCTTATCAAACTTAAGATTACTCTCATCTATTTTGCTATTGGTACTATCTATTTTACTAGCTAAATTAGCTATTTTTCCTCTTTTTCAGATGTAGCTTCTTTACTACTTTGTTCTATTTGGCTAGTTAAATTTTCGTTTATTTGTTTCATTTCGTTAGATAAGTATTTATTAGTTTGCTCTATTTTATTATTAACATCATTTATTAATTTTTGATTATTTTCTTCAATTTTACTATTTAATTGACTATTTGTATTTTCAATTTTACTTTCAATTTTACTATTATTTTCATCCATTTTAGTGGTCAACTGCTTGAACATCTGTTCAATTGCTGCCATAACTACTGCTTGTGATTTAGCCATTTTTTTTTTCAATAACTATTTAACAAAGTTTATTTTAATATTTAACCATTCCACAGTTATTGTAACCTTAAATTCTCCACTTCGTTTCAAATTAAGTATTATTACAATTCAAACTAGTCACTTGGGTTAATATCGGTTTAATCGAGTTTACTCGGGCCCATTAGTTGCGGCGCCAAATTAAATAACGCGACCTTTTCATCTATCAATCTACTTTCTATATATAATGATAGAACAAATCTTACTTTCCCGTGACTTTTTCTTTACCTGGGCGGCAGAACAAATCCCAGATACAAATGACACGGATTCAGCTTAGCTCAGAGCACAGAGACACACTATCTCAGGATTCGTTCAGTGAGTGTGGAATTTAAGGGGAATCGTTACAAATAACTCTTAAAATGTGTTGAAGTTTGTTTAACTAACGATTCTGTTATTGTATTAGTTTCTTTAAAAGCTAAGTTAATGACTTATTGCTTACATAAATTTTATTGGTTGATGAGTGTGCTTGAAAAGTGTAGATTAAAACGTCCAAACGACCAATTGCTCTTATCTGGTTTATTTAGGGATTTTATATCTCCCAAACCAGTGCTAAAGAACGGGTCTGCAATAATTTGCAAGTTCAGTACTACACCTCACTCTCCATTCAACACTCCTATATTACTTTATATCTAATCTTAATAATTAAATACAGAATTTGAATTTATATAGTGTCTTTTTAAAAATTCTTTATTGATTTAATTATTTAGTTTGTTATTTATCTTCATTGATCAATGAATATATTTCTTATCTGATTGATGCGTCGACCGTAGATAGTAATCAGTAGAGATACTCCTTTTGATGGTTCGGCTCAGAAGAAATGATGTTGACCAATAACGTTGACTGATGATCCTGGACAATTACAGATGCTGTAGCTACTCTGGTGCACAGGTCACTTCACTGTTACTTAATTATTAATTAATTAATTTGTTATTACGCAGCGAGCTTATTTATTGAACCTTACTAGTTCCTCTACTACTGCGGACCACTTCGTGAACTGTTTATTTAAATAAATACTTTGCGTGGTTTGCGCAATTTAGCTCGTATTTAACACACGTCTTGCTTATTTAATGCCCGAACGAAGAGTGCTCAATTCCCTCATTCTGAGTTGGCGTCTCCTCTAAATACAGGATTCTGATTGGTTGTTTCAAATAAACCATGCGTTTTCCACTTGAAACAATATCGAACAAGTCGGTCAAACGCTCCTTAACAAGTTTGAGTTGGTAGAGAATTACTGGCTAATTTCATACTTCCTCTGTTTGCAAATCGTTTGATTACAGGTATTTGCAAACGTGATTTCAAAGATCTGACCACAGAATATTATTGCATTGGTCTTTCTCTGTATGCGTGTGAAAACATCTAATTCGTACCTAGCCTAATTCTCTAGTTATATCTCTTGGCGTTCTTCTTCTGTATAACTTCTTTAAATGTTAATTATATTAGTTGATATTTTGGCTACTTATAGAGTTTTAACTGCTGAATACTATGCAGGTGTCAGAATTGCCGTATATTTATTAGTTTTGAAGATATTGCAGTTTTAATAAATAAAATTAATTGAATAAAATTTCATGTCTGTGCCCGTATCAGTAGTAGCAGTGGCGATGTTAGACAGAGATGGCTGCGATTATTCCCTCTCTCTCTTGCTTACGCCGCTAGACTAGCACAGTTTGACACTTTCATATAACGATCTGATAGGTCGACTATATGAATCGTTATAATATATATATATATATAATATTTAATATTTATACTGAAATTACCTCAAGATATTTTATTTTCCTTATTAGGGACATGTTTCGAGAACCCCTGTGTTCTCATCCTCAGCCTTCGTGATCTTGCGTCTGGTGAAGTATTTGTGTGTTGACTGGACGCTATTTTGATTTCTTATTGGTCTCTGGTATTTTAAAGTGGTATTATTGTGTGCGATTGTGGTGAATTTATTAGTAACAAGTTATACATTATATATTACTAATACATACACCACAATCACACACAATAATACCACTTTAAAATACCAGAGACCAACAAGAAACCAAAATAGCTTCCAGCTAACACACAAATACTTCTCCAGGCGCAAGATCACGAAGGCTGAGGGTGAGAACACAGGGGTTCTTGAAACTTGTTCCTAATAAGGAAAATAAAATATGTTGAGGTAATTTCAGTATAAATATTAAATATATTATATACATCGAGAAACGAACTGTAGCGAAAAGGGTTTGAATATATATATATATATATATATAAAATCAATTTCCGCTACAAACAATAACTATATGTATTGTTACGACGGTCTAACTGATCGTCGTATGGTACAGTGGAAAACAAAATACAAGACACCGACTAAGTCACTAACCACCAGCTTTAATTATTACAATTATACAGTTTGTAATCAACAAGATAGTCTCTTACTACAAAGCAAATAAAACTTATTCATACACAAAAAAATGTCAATTAATATAAAACACAATTGTATTTTGACGACCAAGACCAAGCACTTGACGAAGGCTGGATTATTTCCTCTGGCAACATGTCCTGGACTAACCGAGACATTTCTTCTTGCTTCGATAATGGAGGCCTTCGAGGAGGTTGGCGTATCGGTGTTACGTCCCCCGTATTGATGCGATGTTGTACAAGAGAAGTTATTCCCAATGACTGGCCCCGAACTGCAAAAGAATCTTTAAATTCATGTAAAATCCGTCGGATTTCTTTTACCTCACCACTTGACAGGTCGTTAGAAGATCTGTTCAATAATTCCTGGAGTTCCTCTAGTAATTCGGAAGTGTCCGTAGTACTGCATCTTCTTTGCGTCATTCTGGCTACCCAAGCCACAGGAGTTAATTAGCCAAGGAGCGGATTGCTCTGTAAAGTGACAGCTTGATCCAAAATATTCGCCACTCTAATAGGTACATTTCGTCAGGTTTTACTAAATTTCTGGCAATTAGTATGCCCGGTGTGCTGACTACCTGGGGTTCGAATATAGAGCACTGGTTGCCCCTAGTATCTACCTGGGTTCTAACCATGATGATCTTTTCGGAGATTGGCGGAACAGTTACGGCCACTTGATTTATCACATCCATCGATTTTTCTGATGTATTCATTGTGGAGAACGTTACCTCTTCTTTTGCGATTCTTAAGACATTGTTTTTGAAGTCCATATGCGTTCATAACGTCCACACCTAGAAGTGCTTTTTCCACATATCCACAATGTCTGCAACAAATACTTGATGATCGAACTCAAGTCGACCGAGCCGTAGGTGTACCTCCACTTATCCAAACACTTTTACAGACCGTCCAGTAGCTGTTCGCAAGCTGCAAGAGCACCAGATTGGCTTGAGATCTTTCACCACCAATAGAAACTGTTACGCCTGTGTCAACTGTAATCGAGGTTGGCCTTTCTTGAACAAATCCGGTAACTACCAAGTGAAGACCACCACTTCCCGCTTTTTTTCTGAAGTGTAGAAATTGCGTGTTGTCTAGGGGCTACGTTCCTCCAGTTAGCCAGCACACGCCCCTTTGTACTGACTACTTCTCGTTTCCCTGCTGCTGAACTTTAACCCGACAATCCTGTTGTAGATGTCCAGGTTTCTCACATCGATTACACGTCAGTCTTCCATCCTTTCTTACTTTACCCTGTGGTGCTGCTAACAGTGGAAAACAAAATACAAGAAACCCATTAAGTCACTAATCACCAACTTTAATTACCACAATTGTACAGTTTGTAATCAACAACATAGCCTCTTACAACAAATTAAATAAAAATTGTTCATACGTAATAAAAATGTCAATTAATATAAAACACAATTGTATTACAATTGTCCTGCACAATTATAAAACACGTAACACTCCGTAAATAGGTCGAACCGCACTGTAATAATTCGTAACTCAAACTCACTGTGTAATCGCCCGATAATAAATGAACTGAGCGTCGTTGAATACTTGTATTTATACCCCGCCGATTTTCCAGAATATTTGCTAATAGGTCTCTAACAGAAAACACTAGAACATAATTCATTGCGGGCTTGAACACAGCTCGCGCGGACCAGTATGGTCTCGTATAGACCCGGTATTTAACGCGTAATTGTCTTTCACCGCAAAGTAGCAGCAAAATGTACGCACACACACATTAGAGCTGAAATATTCGAGAAACTTATACAACGTTCCGTGTTACGTAACATTTTTCCGCATTACTTAACAATATGTATATAGATAAAATTCCTCTATTCTATTTTTACTTTCATCGTCTCTACCTAAGCCCTCCTGAGCCTTACCCTTTTATCGTTTCCTTCGTTAGATTCTAGATTTGTACAAACCCCTAATGATTCTTTCCTCATTCGACGGCACACTTCAACAGTCTGCTTGTTCTGCCTTTTCTACGACAGGTCTTAGTTTAAGGTGATTTCTTATTACCACATTTCATACACTATTTTTTTTCTCTATTTTCCTTAAAAATTACGTTCCCCCTGCTCGAATCTTCGATTAAATTCTTTTGCATTACACTCTCGATTACCACCCATACATAGTGGATGGCCTCACTACTTTCTTAAATATTTCAATCGTAATTTACTTTAGTATTCTCTCTTTTATATTCACTAAAAGATGTCAAAACCAAACGAAATTGATTTTATAATTGTGCTAACAGAGCTTTCGTTCTAAGATAGATTATTTAGAAGTTGCCTGCAGTGTGGCAAAGCTAATCGATAGCAGTCTGTCAGTCTTGGAAAGTTAGCAAAGCAGGTTATCATAATTGTAGCACGGTCGCACGGAATACAAATTCGGATTACAGTCGCAACACACTCCAATCAACTCAGACTAAATTACTGCCGTTATGTAAAAAAACGACCTGTTTCCGTAATTAAAATATGCGGTACGTTTGTTGCTTTGGAATTTCAGATAAATGAATTTACCGAAATTGTCGTACCGAATTACGACTTGGCAGTGATACATTGTACAATTATTCGAATTTGCTTTCCTACGTACATTTTTTGTGTTACAGCGTATTAGTCTGACTCTGAATAATCGTGTCTCGTAACTTGGTATTACAATCATTTTATTCCTTACCTCAGAAAATGTTGTCAAAATATAAACTGTTTATATAACATCAATCCTTTAGCATGTCCTTTTATTATCTTAAGGATTCTACGAGCATGGGATTTTTGCAGCTGGCGCCGTTACCTGCAACCTGATCTACAAACATTTCATTATACGTTACCATACTTCTTCCTTGAAATTCCTACTTTTCATTGTGGTCTACACCTTTCATACACCGGCGCGGTTTCCTGCAACAAAGACTGCAAAGTTTTCTACATTACCATTCTCCTTCCTTAAAATTCCTACTTTTCATTGCTGTATACTGGTTTGGGTGTCACTGCGCCGTTTCCTAAAACCAACCCAGTCTACAAAGATCTCTATATTACTATTCTACTTCCTTGAAATCCTTACCTTTCATTGCTGTCGACTCGTTACAAGTCAAGGCACCGTTTCCTACCACCCAGTACCACAAAGTTTTCTACATAACCAATCTTCTGCCTTGAGATCCCTACTCTCTACTGCTGTATACTCCTTTGAAGTAACTGCGCCGTTTACTGCAAACCAGTCAACAAAGCTTTCTACATTACCACTCTACTTCCTTGAGATCCCTACTTTTCATTGCTTTCTACTCTTTTCATGCCCAGTTGCCGTTTCCTGCAACCCATTCTACCAAGCTTTCTACATTGCCATTCTTCTTCCTTGAGATTCCTACTTTTCATTGCTCTATACTTCTTCCATATCACGATTTTCTTCGCTACTCTCGCCTTCTACGGTGACAGTAGCAACCAACAACACTGATGGTCACACTTTCTGCTCATACCCATATCGTCGTAATGTCTTGCATTCCATAATACCAGTATTTAATTTCATAAATTCTCTTATGTCTAAATCCGTCATTTTTTAGTCTGATTCTGCGACGTCATCGCGTCTACCAACGCATTTCAGGAACTTTTTGTGTCCGTTACTGTCATGTTAATTTATTATACTTCCACCCCAATGGTAGTGATGTACTAATTTATGTAATCTGATATTTGGCTTTTTATAATTTAACAGAGCCAAGTTGAGTTATTTACATTGTTTGTTTCTGTCCTTCGTTGAGCTTTACTTTCACGTATTCCTCTGAGGGTAATCCGTCATCGCAGATATTTGTAGTTCATTGGTGCGATTTATAACATGAACGTCTATAGTAACTCCTATCACATAGCTCCTCCGGACTATTAAGTACTAGTATTACTAGTACTACTACTACTACTACTAATAATAAAAATACTACTACTACTACTACTACCACCACCACCACCTACTACTCCTGTTCCTGCTGCTGCTGCTACTACTACTAACCGCTATACATTTTTACTTTATCCTTTATCTTTCACATTGTCCGTCTCAGTTTTCATACTCTTCATCCTTTCTCTTCAGCACGCATGTTGTATATGTCTTCGGCCACCGATCACTTGATCTTCCGCCAATAACAGATTAGGCGAACGTCATCAATCTTCAATCACTGCTTTCTTAATACTATCAGATCCCCTCAGGTATTCTGAATCATTTTGCCCATCATTTAATACATTAACGCGCAAACGTTGTTACAGACAAAGCCAATGTCGAATTACACCAGGACTTGGTAAAACGATGAGGCCTTAATTAATAACAATGTTTTCGGTTCACAGCTATTTTTTATTGATAAATTTTTAGTACAAAACGTGTAAACTAAACTGTGATGTGCCATCCTCAGTGGTAACGCTTAGCTTTACAATGAGACTACCACATCATATAATAGGCGAAACGTTTTATAGGCTATAACAATAATATCACTGAGCGTGGTTGTCACCCAAAAAAACGTTATTAATAAACATTCCAAACAGGCAAGTCTGTGTGAAAACGTTTTTTATGAACTCACAATTAAATGAGAAGTCCTCTTTTCAAATAATACATAGTCCCCTGCTCAGAAATGTAATTTCTGTCGTCTTCGTGCCTCGACACTTTACTCAAATTCGTGACAGGTGGCCACTTGTTTTCTTTCCGTTACGTTGCTGCAGAACATCTTGTGTGATGTATAAAGAGAGCAATCTTAATCTGAGTAAACAAATTACAACAAAACGTGAGAATGAAGTAACTATGCAGGTTACTCTGTGTAAGACAGAAATCTAACACATTATACAATGCCGTGATTATGCATATTTGGCCATATGCAAAGCACTTGGAGTCTTGTCCAGTAAATCCAACACTGCCGTTATTAAACGTGCACCTTGTAGCAACACCTGACGCCCCAGAGTATTAAAGATCAATGAATCGTCATTTACAAATGATGACGAATATTATATAATTAACACCTGAATATTGCGACAGTACAACCATATACAGTACTGTGCATTGCCAAATTAATTAGTAAAAATAAATATATATATGGTTGATAAACATGATTCAGACTGCAAACTGGATTGTTTAAAATATAGGGAACAGTACAATTCATGCATGGACACGCATATCTGGCCACCTGTCACTAGCTGTGTGTACGTGTGTATTTAATATGTGTGTGTAAAACCTGTCCGTTCCTGGACAGTAACAACCCTTATTCAAATGATGTTAGATTTTAAGTTTTATTTTAATTATAAGAAAACTATGTACAATAATGTAAAACAAAATTCACCAAAGTGTGTAGGAAATAAAGATGCACAAAGGGTTATAAAACCGTGAGAAAGTGACGTAAAGTGAAAGTACAATGAATTTAAAAGTGAATAGCTCTCTGCGTAATTAGAATAAAAAAGTGTAAGTTACATATAATAAACATATGATAGTTAGCGATCGATTGAGTATCGTGTAGTGTAAAACAGACTTCGCAATTCGCGAAGATCGGCGAAATTAATGAATCGAACAAGAGTGGGAGTAAGGACGCTTTCGACAAACTCTGTCAAGACAAATATTGTTCAGACAGGAGCTTTTGCACGGTGTGGATATAAATACCAAGTCGCGCTAATCAGCTCCCTCCTTCTTCATTTAACCGTTGCCGCAGGAGGCTATGCCAGTCAGAAACGCTGTCTCGAATCTACAGTAAGCGTCACAGGATAGACTGGAAGTCAAAGCAGAGGCTCTATGGACACACCCACAGCCCATGATGTGAGGAGAGACAATAGATAAGGATTACATGCAGTGGAATCCTGGAAGAGGACCCGAGGACCGAAGGACACGGACCGAGGATCGAAGGAGGACACACCGATAATATACCTCATCAAAGGAGGTGATAAAAAGCCATATAATTGCCTACAATTGAAAGACAATAATTAAAAACTACAATGAGAGACATTCGAACTGTTACTATAAGTAATTAAATTGTACATAGTAGTGCAAAGACAGATTGTTAATTTAGAATAATATTTCATGTATGTCAATTAGGATTTGAATATAACGTAAATGTTATTAGACCAATATTTGATTTGAAATTGAAATAATTTAAAGTAATTAATAAAATCTTTATTTTGTAAAAGAAAAATGCATATGCAGTAGAAAAGAATTAAAGGAAAGTAAGATTAAAAAAGTTGAAATAAAAGTAAATTCATTGTTGAAATAAATTGGTAAGCAATTGCAAAGATAACCACACTGAATGAGTAAGCCGAGAGCAAAATATTTGATAGTTAAGATTAGAGAATAAGATTTCTTTATAACCTGTTTAATGTAAATTGTCAACCCGAAGTCACATGCAAAAGATTCGCACAAGCGAAGAATAATGAGTTTTTTCCCGTTCCGAAATAAGTAAAGATGTTGTTCAATAAATAATGTAAATATTTAAAACGTATTACAAATTTTTGTTATTACGATTACACCTAACATCATCGTTATGTTATATATGACACATGCAAATTAAATTAATTAAATTAAAATTGTTTTGTTGTGTTATAAAATTTGGCGCTCCAAAGAGTGAGGCTCCCAAATAAAATAAAATAAATTTGTATTTTTATAAATTTGGCGCCCAATGTGGAGCACGACACGACCATTTAGCTATTTAAATTGTTTTTTAGCTAAATGTACTCTCTATAAATACAAGTGTGGTAAAATATAATAGGTATAGTAGTTAAGATTCCTACGAAATAATATCGTATTTCATTTTGTTGTGTATTACGACACAACTGGCGCTCAACGAATGTATATCATTTCAAGGTGTAATTGTAATAGGAAGGAAAATAATAATTAATAAGAATAATAAATAAATAAAATTATTAAATGGTTCCGTAATAATAATATTTAAAAATAATATATAATAAAATAAATACTAATTATATTAAAAGTTAATATAATAAATAAAATTAATTCAACATGGCAGAACCAGGAAGTTTGAATCAAGAAGATATAGAGTCAACAGAAGAGACGGCCTGGAGCGATGAAATATTTGATATAAAACAAGAGGGTGTAAAATCGTCCGAATATATAAAAGAAGAATTAAAGCAAATTATAAATAAACAAAGGGTAAGATTAAATCAAATAAAGATAGGCGGATTAAAAAAAGATACTGTAAAAATTAGAGAAAATTTAAATGAAATAAAACGCGAGTTAAAACTAGAGAATGTCCAACTGAAAGACGAATTAAATCGAAATATAAATAAACGAACGAAGATTTAAAAGAAAATTTAAAGGATGTAAGACGAGAATTAAACAAGACATACAAAATAATACTATGCAGTTAGCAGAGAAAATTAGCGACACAAATACGCGCATAGAGGCAGTAAGACTTGCAATCGAAACAACACTATATGAACAAACAATTGTAATTGAAAATAAGAGAGAACGGATGTTCATAATTACTGGTGACAATTCTAATGAAATAATCGACAGTAGGGAAGAATGTAAAATAGAATATAAGCAATCGTACCTGGGTAGCAACAATATCCATTTGGCAGGTTACACTCACAGTATTAAAACAGTTAAAAAAATCATACGTTTAACACGATTGGATCACATCACACGCGACGAGGGTAAACGATACAATCATCGGCAGTACGATAAGCACAGTAAGTATAATTATAATTATAAACAGTACAGTGATTATTATAGGCGACGCACGAAAGCCGGTCACACACAGACTAATAAGGAATGCGATTGTCACGAGAGAAGGAGGGGAGATTCCGTTTGGCCGACAGGGAGAATGAAATTTTTACCCTATAGACAGGTTGATCACGCGGTAAGTACGTCCAAGGTACAATGCATATTTCCTGTCGACGAACAATGCATTGCTAACGTACAGAAGGGTGTGAATTATGGGGCACTCAGCGCCCTAATGTAAATAAAAGTTATTTAAAAAAATTATATATATTACGGTTTGAACTATTAATAAGATAGGGAATAATAATATGTGGATAAGATGTAAATACGACAAGAAATGCCATCTCTACGGAGATACAATATAATGAAATCTTCTATAATAAAATGAAATTTTAGTCAAAAGAGCGTAAGGAACGAGATATACGAGAACGGAAACAGAGAAGTACGACTATTACCCATCAGATTCGAAGCTAACCATAAGAAATAAGAAGAATCAAGATCAACTACCAGTTCAATATGAGGTACACAACAATATCCTCTTCAAATTGGTAAAGCAGGATTGGAAGGTGGTATTATCTAATGAAATGTTGCTTAAATTAATAAATCCCATATATGAAAGCTTAGCACATGCATCAGCTTTGAAATGTTATTTATGTCTGTGCGAAGATTTCACCATTAATAATATGTTTAGGAAGGTTCGAAATGAGTTAAAGAAATGTTATGATTGTCAAGCAGCAAAACAGCCAAATCTTCACACGTATGTTGAGATGCAGAGTATTCAAAAAGAAGCTAGAGGATAGTTAGTTGCAGTGGACTTTGTGGGGCCTTTACCACGATCAAGTCGGGGGATTAAACACATACTAGTCTGTATAGATGTGTTTTCCAAGGCAGTTCATCTGTATCCAGTTATGCGACCCACAAGAAAAGCTGTACTGAAGATACTACTCAAGAAATATATTCCAGCATATGGTAAGGTGAAGAAAATCCTAAGTGATCAAGGCGTGCAATTCCAAAGTGAAATGTGGAATAAAACATTAAGAGAGAATGGAATTCAACCCATACTCACAGCTATAAGACATCCACAAGGAAATCTAGCAGAAAGACTGAACAAGGAGTTAGGTAAATATCTACGGATTTACTGCCATAACCAGCATAATAAATGGTCAGAATATGAATGAAAAGCCATAAAATAAAAAGCTATGAATGAGAACTAAAGCGAAGCAACAAGTTACACTCCAATAGAAATAGAAGAAGATCGTAAACCCGAGAGATTTTGAAAGAAATATATACAAAAACCTGCCAATCAAAACATACTAATACCGCTCAGCGTTAAAATACAGAATGCGAAGAGAAGAATAAGAGAGAAAGGTAACAAGAGAGTAGAGCAGTTCAACAGAATTCATAAGTTACAAAAGTTTAAAATTGGAGAGAAGGTATTATTAAAGACCAATCCAGTAGGGAAACGGATTGATAATACGGCTAAACAATTTTTCAGATTGTATGATGGACCATATTCACTGTTGCGACAAGTTGGTAAACAGACGTTCGTTGTGTATGACGACGCAAGAGGGGGAGAAGTAGATAAATATCACGCCAGTTCTTTGAGGAAATCCATTCATATAAATAACTGGGTTACTAGGACAATTAAAGTTGAGCAACAATTGAAGCGGGTATACTAAACACCTCATCAACTCCACATACATAGGGGGGAAATATTTGCTCAACCCACCAAATAAGAGTAAATTTGAAGAATCGCATATTCATTGTTATTCGCACAATAAATAAATAAATGTGTTTGTAAATAATAATGATGCCATATTATTTGTCTAATAAAAAGGCAGAGAAAAAACAAATTTAATGAAATTTATTAAAATTTTGTTTCCAAGCAGGGAAATAATGCGACAGTACAACCATATACGGTACTGTGCATTGCCAAAATAATTAACATAATTAATAGAAATAAATAAATATATGGTTGATAAACATGATTCAGATTGCAAGCTGGATTGTTTAAAATATGGGGAACAGTACAAAGAAGTGTATGTTACACATAATAAACATATGAAAATTAGCGATCGATTGAGTATCGTGTAGTGTAAAACAGACTTCGCAATTCGCGAAGATCGGCGAAATTAGTGAATCCAACAAGAGTGGGAATAAGGACGCTTTCGACAAACTCTGACAAGACAAATATTGTTCAGACAGGAGCTTTTGCACGATGTGGCTATAAATACCAAGTCGCGCTAATCAGCTCTCTCCTTCTTCATTCAACCGTTGCCGCAGGTGGCTATGTCAGTCAGAAACGCTGTCTCGAATCTACAGTAAGCGTCATAGGATAGACTGGAAGTCAAATCAGAGGTTCTGTGGACACACCTACAGCCCATGATGTGAGGAGAGACAATAGATAAGGATTACATGCAGTGGAATCCTGTAAGAGGACCCGAGGACCAAAGGACACGGACCGAGGACCGAAGGAGGACACACTGATAATGTACCACATCTAAGGAGGTGATAAAAAGCCATATAATTACCTACAATTGAAAAACAATAATTAAAAACTATAATGAGAGACATTCGAACTGTTACTATAAGTAATTAAATTGTACATAGTAGTGTAAAGTCAGATTGTTAATTTAGAATAATATTTCATGTATGTCAATTAGGATTTGAATATAACGTAAATGCTATTAGAGCAATATTTGATTTGAAATTGAAATAATTTAAAGTAATTAATAAAATCTTTATTCTGTAAAAGAAAAATGCATATGCAGTAGAAAAGAATTAAAGGAAAGTAAGACTAAAGAAATTGAAATAAAAGTAAATTCATTGTTGAAATAAATTGGTAAGCAATTGCAAAGATAACCACACTGAATGAGGAAGCCGAGAGCAAAATATTTGATAGTTAAGATTAGATAATAAGATTTCTGTATAACCTGTTTAATGTAAATTGTCAACCCGAAGTCACATGCAAAAGATTCGCACGAGCGAAGAATAATGAGTTTTTTCCCGTTCCGAAATAAGTAAAGATGTTGTTCAATAAATAATGTAAATATTTAAAACGTATTACAAATTTTGTTATTACGGTTACACCTAACATCATCGTTATGTTATATATGACACATGCAAATTAAATTAATTAAATTAAAATTATTTTGTTGTGTTATAAAATTTGGCGCTCCAAAGAGTGAGGCTCCCAAATTAAATAAAGTAAATTTGTATTGTTGTATTAATTTAACACGTGGGAATTTGTTACTCTCAACGTTGTCTTCACAATTAACACATGATGTTTACTTACAAATGTCCGCACACATTACAAATCGGTAACTGAAATTTTATACTGAACTACTGTAAAGTAACGTGCACTTAGTAACACCCGTTTTGGTAAGTACAAAATTCGTTGTTTCCAGTACTTAATAATATTTTTTTTGTTGGTACGTTGTCACGATGTATCTTTAGTGTTGATATATATGATGAAAAAATTTTAATTTGTTTTTTCACCTGAGGACGACATTACATTTTTAGAGGTCGAAAAGTTGTGTTTAAGATTATTTAAAAAACGAAGTGTCCAGTGTCCGAAGTATTATAATAGGTAATAGTAATTGCCCTGTCGTAGCTTAAAGATACGCATTTAATAACAGGTCATATCGCTTCGATTAATCAGGCGCGCTGTCGTTCATTTGTAGCCAATAGGAACTGTGTAAGTACATTCGAGAAACGAATATGTTGTAGAATAACTAGGAAAATAAAGGCGCGAAACACAAATGTTAGATTGTATGTAAACATACATTCCTACATCTGAGATTTATAGAGTTATTCACTGAATGACAGCAAACGAATGTAAGCCCAGAAGAATAGAAGACAGCTCAAGTTATATCTTTGTTCGTAAAAGGAATCCGAAATAGTGGGAATTATATGTACGTATTAGCTTATTATAGGCTATGTAACCCTTCAAGTATATTTTTAAATTAATGTTAAAAGGCTGAAGATAAAAACGAATGCTGACCTACCTGATAAAAAACTGGTTTACAAGTAGTTGATTTTTCATGGATAATATTTTTATAATAAAGCAGATTATAGAGAAACAGAGAGAATTCAACCCAGGGACCCATACTGCGTTCATCAGTTGGTAAAAACCTCTTGATCGGGTGACGAGAGAGAAGTTAAGCATCACAATAAACCCAAAAGACAACCCAACTCTCTACAAGAATGTTTTCTTATAATGTCCGGAAAGGCTACCTAATAAGAACTATCAAACGCCTGCATAAAAATACATTGTTAACATATATACTGACCACATTCTGACAGAATGGAATTTTAAGGTTGAAGAGAACATTAAACTAAACCGTAGAAAATATATGAATGCATTGTTGTTTGACGATGATCAAACTCATATTTACGAAAACTCAGATGGCCCTCCTGACAGCCCTCCATCAATTGAATCTAGTGTGTGAGAACTACAATACAGTTATTTCAAAGCAAAAGGAAAAGTTTTGGCGTTGAAAGGAGTACACTCGATAGGAACAAAAATGAGTATTGGCAAATAACCAATAGAACAGGAATGTACATTAGGTACTATGTTTACATAAATATGATGAAAGATTATAAATGCTATATTTTCCTATATGCTACCTGGGGTATAAAGAGCTCGCTCACTATTTTCAACGAAGTACATTTATTACTACACAATCAATATTAAATAATTTTTCAGTTATGGAAAAATTAACAAATTACCGATTGCTCTACAATTTCTTTAGCAGTATAAAAATTGTAGAGCCTATACAATCATAGAATAAACATTAAAAATTCAAAAATTCAGATTTGGGTTACAATGCCTTTTAGTGTAATACCCTGCTAGATTTTCACAATTGTTTTCAAATTTTGATCACTTTTATAGGTCTCGGGGTTTTCAATTTTCATTTTCTAAACGTAACACTCCATTCAGATGTTAGTAAAAATATTCCTTAATTTGATACCCCACATGCATGTTTGCGATTTTAACAAAAGTTTCTTCTACGTTATGGGCCCTTCAGTTCAAAACCTTTTTAATTAAAAAATGAACACTATGTGCTAATCGTGGTTAAAATTCTCTTTAATTTGATACTCTACGTGTCTTTGCACGATTATAATGATTGCACGTGTACTCCACGCCCTATTGAGTATAAATGGGCTGAAGAATTTAATGGAATGGAATAATTGTATGAAATAAGTACTACAGTTGTCAGTCCAATAGATAGGGAAGTAATGATGTGAAAAATAACAAGCTGCCCTTGAGATTAAAAAGGAAAGATTTGAATACATGAGTTTTGTTCTGAAGGATTGCAGAAAAGAGATAATAGAGATCCTGTAAATAAAGCGACAAAAATAGTTACTTAGATACAAAAACAAAATGGAAAAGATTACGTAATTCAGAAATGAAGAAAAAGCAACACGGTACTCGAGTACACATTGTGTAAGAGCCATTTGATAACGTGGCCTACTCGTTCCATGGAACCTCTAGTTATAAATTCCGTAAAAGAATTCATAAAGCACGCCATATTTTAGCTATTTTAGCGTCTGTTGAGTTTACTGAAACTGCTATTTTTAAAATAGAAAACATCACACACAAACACATAGGTCTACACACACCAATGTTAACGGTAACTAAACGGTAACTAGCGGAGACGCACTCGGCTGAAGACTATATAAAGGCTTTACATTAAGAAGGTCACCTGATCTGAACAACGTTTGCTTAGTACTCTTAGGTTTAAGACGTGTAGATCCGAAAATATCCTTCCATCTAGGATATGGGAGCATGAAGCCGCCACGGAATACACCACAAAACGGGACTGACAAGATAGGCGTCCAGCGGAAGACATACAATATCATACAATCCAACACTCGTACCTTCCAGATCCGTTTCGTCTCCCCGACCATCAATAAGTTGATTTGGAGGGGTCGTAATTCCCCCTCTCAATGTTCACCGTTCGGCCACCCCGGCTCGCAATATAAATGAAGAATTAAATTAACGTATTCCGGTGAATCATGGAATCACTTCATGGATTCACAACCCCATTGATGGTTCGCCAACATCGTTAAGCATAATTCAGTCTGTAGTTAGTTTCATGCGTGTAGTAACACTGTTTTGAATAATTCAGATACATTTGTAAATTATTATGTAATATCTCTTAAATGTAACTAGAGACAATTTTAGTTTTACCACTTATCTCCCCCAAACTCACTGACAAAATATATACAACAAAATGATGTTCTTGTCATCTACAACGTTTCCCAATGGTTAATAAGCCTCTTTAACACTCTCAAGTCGGATGCCTAACAGTCCGTGGAGAGATGCGGTTCCGACATAATATATGCGTCTTTACAAATATAGCCTGTCATAAATTACATTATTGTATTATTTCATTATAGTTTACTCCATAACTTAAAGAAACTTCACCTGCAACTGTCGAAATTAGCGCATGTTAAATAGATATTCTATCGTACGGGTACAAGCCTCTGTATTAGGTACGGTCTTTCTTTAGTCTGATCACTGGAATCACGATTTGATATTTCCAATATACCTACAAAACGCTTAACGTGATGAGCAAAATGGTGGATGGTGATGAAAGCGAGCGGTTAGCTGAATTGCGTAGGGGGGGGGGAGAAGACGAAAGCACGTATTGAGGAACTCGAGGATTAATAAAAATACCTCTGGTAGTTGCGTCATTATGCTCCACAATTAAATAAAAGACGGAAGATATATTGCCCCTGCTGCTGCCGTCGAAACGAACAAAGAACGTCTAAAATCCAATCAATGTTTATAAAAATGTCAAATATACTGTCTGCCCGATATCGGAGAGAACATAAATGAAAGAAATGTGTTAACGTCACTATTAGACAAGACGAACCTGAAATATTGTTGGTATTATGTTACAGAACAATATTAGAAACATAAATATTCATTACAGTGTTTTCGAAACATTGTCTTTAAAATTATTTGGTATTGGTATTTATTCTGTAATAAACATATACCATTTACTAAATTTAAATATACTGTCAATTTTGTAAGGAGTAATTACCTATTACTGTATGTAGAGGATATTTTAAAGGTTAATTTTTGAAGTCTTTAGACAATAGTTAACTGTTACATGTTTTGTATTATTTTATCTTAGGACACTATAACATGCGTTACTATTTATTATAAAATAATTACGTGATTTTTTTATTTCACGTGTAGCTGTCGTAGTTTCATTTTAGTAAAAATTTGTTACTATAATCTGCGACTTTTTAACTATTCCTAAAAATTGCTTGTTCCGATTACGTAATTAAAGTAAGAGTCAAAGAGGAAGTCACGGTATCCCCTCAATTTGCTATTTAAACGGCGTTTCTTACCAAATGTAGGTGCCCAGATCTCAAAAACTAACAATGCAATCTTAACCAACATTTTGCTCTACATTCCGCAAAGCTACTGTAGTAAAATTTAAAAACGTTAGTGAAAATTACGAAATTAAAAAACAGAACAAACAATTTATTTGAACAACACTTTGTTGTATTTATATTTGTATTGTTAACTTTATAAAATATATAATTATGAATTTACTACAGTATATACTCCTTACTGTTATATACACGCTACAAAAATGTAACAGAAATGGAGATATAGGTACATTTAGTAAAATAGTAAAATGTACTTCTCATTTTGGGAAAGGAGGAAAATCAAATTGTATAAAATAATTTAACGTATACTTGTATATTTACGACTCTCTTGTCGTGGCTTACCATCTCTTCTCTTTTCTTTTTAATCTGTCTCTTCTTGGCCCTGGCCTCTTTGGTAATTTATAAAGCTGCTTTTTCAGCTTTTTTGACGGGAAGTCCATCAATTTTTTACGAGAAACTCTTGTGTTTTGACCTACGTATATCCATAATCTTTCTAGAACTCTTGTTCTGGAACTTGACCCTTCATTAAATGTCACAACTACATCCAATAAACCTACCAAAAATAAAAGGAACCTAACCTCACTAAAGATTGTTTAGAAGGTAACATAGAACAACAGCACAGGTGGTTGACAGAAATGTAGCAAAACGTAGAGAAAGGAGCTATTTAATTTTAGAATTTTTTACACAACGATAATACGTAAAGCAGCAGCATCTCTCTCATCAATATCTTTATTCCAAGCATTTTTTTAACAGAAATAACATAATAAAAATATTTGTAACATACTTTGTTATATATTAAACTTTTTATGAAATAACTGAAATTTTTTAATGACATAAAACAATTTTTTTTGACACATTTAGCGACATTTTATTCGGGGGGGGGGGGCGACGGGGAGTAATAGGCGTGTGAGCCCTGTCTTTACGCATCAATCAATATATAAACGGATAATATATAGATTTAATCACTCAATCCAACCAATCATATAAAGCGGATTACATTTAAATCGTGTAAATATAATGTTTTATTATGAACTCAGCAGTCTTAATAAACGTTGGCGTAAATTGTAGTTTTTTCACAGCGAATAAATGTAACTGAAACAACTTCTGCAAACATTTAAAGGCTTTCGTGGTCCGACATAGTTAACGAACTTGGAGGAAAAACGACAGAGTCCATTTTACCAAATTTTAAAAGGCATATAAAACGATTTTTCTAAAGAAATTACATAGGCTATATTTTTAAAATACATCGTATCTATTTTTTTATTGTTTTCCTATGCGAAATAACTGAAAATGAATTTAGTGTAAAAAAATAGAAAATTAAATTGATACTTCTGGGATACAAAAATATTTTTGTTTAAATGTTCAAGTTTTTTTAATATCCTCTCTTTCTCTATTTTTATTTTTAACACCATTCGTCATCTCTAAAACAAAATCAAAATTCACTATTAGTGTACATGTATTTTTCATGTAAGTGAGTATCTAATAAAAACATATATGTTTTCCAAGAAATTATAATCATTTTATAAAAACTTTAAGTTTTACAATTCAAAAATGCAAAATATTTTACATTAATTCTTCTCGTAGTTCTGGTATATATCGCCATGATGTTCAACACTTTTATCACGTGTTAATTTGTCACAAAAACGCTTGGCTTCGATACTGCTGAGGAATCGTTTCAGGCACTGTAGGTCACTGTACTTGGCCTGAGTAATTGGAAGTAGGACATATATGTTCTTCAGCTCAGTGTTGAAGATCATTTGGTTTTCGTTTTACTTTAATCCTTTTACTTTGGTCTTGTTATTGTGAAGTTTCTTTACTACTGCTTTGCCGAAAAAACTACTAAAATAGTTGTCACGATGATGAACAAACGTGCAGCAGTGTTTTGAAACTTGATGCATCTGATTCGTATTGGACACTATCCTTGGTAATTTGATTCTAAAACTCTGTCCAAGTCTTGAACATTTCTTATTTGCAGTCAACTACGATGTATGGAGACAGCTTTGCACGAATATTTTTTATAACCTGTTTCCGTTCTTTCTGAATTTGAACATATGACTTTTACTAAATAAGGCTTGTATTTCGGTCCCACTGTAAGTAGAGTGACCTCTGATAAGAAATATCACTTTGACCTTGTAAAACCCTCTCTCTGTTACTATTTGGTGATGCAGGTATCTAATGACAGGAGTTTCATTTCGGCCGGAACGTGTATCGTAGAAAATGACTAGTTCCGAACTGATACAGGTAAGATAGTTGTAACAAAATGTTTGACCATTGAACATACATTATCGGACTTTTCTTGACGACACTCTCGTCATAAATGTAAAACATCGACTTTTAATTAGAGTGTGAATAGTGAATGAAATAAAGTTTACTTGATGTTTATAATAAATCCTCTCCACCTCTAGGCTACTGGACTCTGATCGTTCTTTCCCCGATGCGCGGTAACTCTGATCGATTTTCCCGCTTATCGCATTTCTTTAAATATTTATTACAGCGGACTGGAAGCGTTTTTCACTGTTCTGATCCGCATGGTAGGTAACTCTCAACCAAAGCTACCCTATTGGCATTAAAAAACAAAATTCGAAAAGAATGGATTCTGATCACTTTTCCCCCCCGCCTCAGCCCGAATATTTAATGTAAATTGTTTACTGTGTGCGGATACTAGTAACTGAAGGCTTTGATTATTTGTTGCTATATAGTACGTTAGACAATCTACAAGAACTGTTGTTACAAAAGGTTTGTTTTATAGAAACTGTTATTAAAGTATGATTCCTAAATTTAATTCAGTTTATTATAACTTATTTCCCTAATTTGAAATATGTATACCACATACATACGTATACATATGTATTCATATACCGCATACATTGTTCATAAGCTACGGAATACGCCTACAAACATTTGATATGTTTTACGTGGGAGTATTTTGGTTATTTGACAATTTCCCTATTAGGCTAACTACATGGGTAATTTGTTAATGTTAGCCTCACTTACGGGATACCTCTTTCCAATCCACTTTTCCATATTTATGTACTGTGACTACCAACTATTTATATTTGTCCACGTGTTTCATTCTTTCTCTGTACCATATAAAAGATTCAGTTTTTCATAAATCTCTACACTGTTCCGTTCTTACTTAAATCCTGATGTAAAAATACAGACGTGGTACCTCTAAAACGTGATTCCCTGCTTGAAGTACAGGCACGATACATTGACAGAAGACAGATAGTACAGTACAGACAGAGTGTATAAAGTTGATACTTTGAAACACAAGTTTATTGTGACAATATTTACATTACAGAACAAAATAAAACTGTGATAGAGTGACAACAAAATATACCAATTAATGACTTTAATTCGTTGTTGCAAAAATTACGACAAATGAAAAAAGATGAGGGAATAGCGACAATTTCTTTAGCTTATGTTCTTTTTCTATTACAAGCTCAACCCAATGGCGCCATTTGCTGCCTTCTCTATCTATTGTTAATATTCAGGTGGGGCATATGTTGTGTTGTGACGGGCAACATACCCTTTCACGTGGCTCTACACCGATTCAGTAGAATTGAGAAAACAGTGATAAGAACGAATTCTTAGCGTGCCCCGATTTTTCCGCAATATCATCCACTACGAATTTTTGAAATTCGTGTTCATTTTGTGTCACTAACTCTAGACGTTCAGTTTTCACGTAACTTTCTTCAGAGCGTATGTTTTCAAGTTAAACCTCGCGACAATATCAGCTTTTTGCCACGCACTATTCGTAACACGTTCAGTAATCACGAAAATCATAACCTTGATTCGTATGTTAATTATAAACAAAGATGACTATACTTTGTAATAAAAACCACGTATCACAGTGATACTAACTGGTCAGACAATTATTCTCACTTGACTAAACAGACGTTCTGCTTCAGACGTCCAACAGCGATCCACGCATGTTTTGTTTACGTCAGGAATGAACTAAGAACGGAAACAGTATACATACTTTGTCGAGCCACACGCCGCTATTCAGGTCTCATTAGTTACGCGGGCGTTGTGATCCCTGCGGTTGTGTCAGTTCCCAATATAAGTAGTAGATAATATCGCCTTAATAATGAGTAAATTGATACACATTTTCTGTCGTACATAAATGTCTTTCAAGTACACATTTGTACCCATACGTGTCAAAGTGCATTTGAGTCTCGACGATATCATAAATTCTGGGTTAGATGGTCATAACCTTCTCTACTCCTGCTTGACTGTATCTTAATTTCTATAAAGGCATTTTTCGGACACTGTTATCAGACTTACTCCGCTTCTGCTCCCCTTCTTTAATACTCTCCGCTTCTTACCAAGAAGATGACACATGCAAATCACATATCGAATTAACAAAATTAAGTGAATACACAGACGTGAGAGAATACACATACACACAAAAATACTGTTACAGTTTATTCTACACAGAACGGTTACGTCGGACATTTACCATCGTTATAATTTTTCACACAACATTTCAACCACTAAACATGTGATTATCTTCACGTGTAAATAAAACTAGTAAATTAATCACAATCTTAAACCTATCCGAGATTCGTTCACTGTAAGCGTGAACAGTCATAAAAAAAAAAATTGATAAGGCTCCACTACCCACAAAGTTAAATACAACTATAGACAAACTATGTTAAAAAGGACCTTCAGTGTGGTTGTCCTCTAGCGGAGTTAGAGTGTAAGTAGCGGCACCTTTTTTATATAGTTTTTCTATAATTTGCAGGAATCTATTAAAAAAAATATAGTGACTCAAAATAAAATTCATTTTACTGGAAACAAGTTAATTTTTTTTTTTAATATTTGTAGATTTGATACTTATCGTCGTTTTAAAATGGTGCTTCGATTTCTTCTCCGCCAAGAACTCTCCATATCTCCAAAACTGGTTTTTAAGAAAAGCGCCTATATCGTGTACGGAAAGACATTAAATTATCTGCAAAATTAATTTTAAAGTAATATCAGTACAAATAAGAACGTTATGACGAACATTTAGAACATTTAATTAACAAAGGAAGGTAGAAATCGTACTAAATAAGGTTTATTAAAAAATTAGTTTTTTAATTTTTGTAGGACGAGTACTCTGTGAGATACGACTGTTTAAATATGGTGGTAAAACAGCGCGCCTTGATTTTACGGTGCTGCGTGAGAACCGAACCCAAGACATTTAAATTAGTAGCCAGGCACCAATAAAATTACAATAATACACGATACACTTATCTTGTACTCGGGTTCTGACCAAACGTGATTTATTTTGAAGCTGAATTTTGGTGTGCGTTAGCTTTAAGGCAGCGTTTTTCTGTTTAGCAAAATCGTTAACCGGCCTCTTTTTTGGAAAGCACTATAATGCGTTGCGCTGATGTATTTCAAGCAGGTAGCAAGTACATTCTGTGAAAGGGACTAATAATTCGAAATCGTATCTACTTGTAAAGCAACACTGCTGCGAGGGAATAAAAAAGCTGCCATATGCCTACGGAATATTGAATGCGCCAAACAAGTGTGCCGACCTTAACCATTTTCTCACACGAATAAAACATTCTGAACCTTGTAACAAATCCAGCCGGCTTGATCTGATGTACTGAAGATTTTATATTTGACAGAACATGTGATTACAACAAGATTATGTGAACGTTTTGTTATACACGATTTCTCATTGTTTTTGGCCTAAATTATTATGGTAATACGATAAACATTTTTTTTCAAACATTTTCTTTGTTTAATTTTATAAAAGGGTGTTGGAAGAACTGCATCCGTGGGACTGCATTATTTTTATCAATACCGGAACTGATGTTTTTATTAATCCACTTCACGGTTCTAATTATTTAGGCTCGTGTGCGTGTGTGCAGAACGAAATTGTAATTTCTTATTAATTTGTACTTAAGTGAATATTTGCTTGTAATTTTGATTTAATTGTTACTTTGTTAATTGTAAACATTCTTAAATTAGTAGTGCATATCAATCATAAAAGACTTAGCGAGGATCGGTCAAATACGTTTTTTGACAATATTTATTGTCATCATCAGAACCTGTATATGAACAACAGAGAAACAATCAAACGGATCAACAGATCAATTAATTGTGTGTGTGTGTGTGTGTGTGTGTGTGTGTGTGTGTGTGTGTGTGTGTGTGTGTGTGTGTGTGTGTGTGTGAGTCAATGTGTTTTACATCAGCATAATCTTGACTATTCTCACATGCATTTATACTTAATTCAAACAATTCTTGCTACAGTACTTTTCTTGAAATGTTTGAATCGTTAGTGGAAGTTGAAATGAAATGATGTTAGTGGAAGTTGGTTTTCTGAATATTGCATATTGTAGTTGGTTATTGTTTTCTGTAATCAGTATTTCTAAATAGTTGATTTTGTTATGTTGTTATTTTTCTTCTGTGAACTGTTTGTCTTGGTGTATATTGTTTTAAATTTGGAATTACATAAAATACAAAATACACTTGCAAATACTCTACAAGAATAAAAACTAAGATGGCTGAGTATGGGGAAAGTAGTTGATGCCCTAAACATGTTCCAATTAAGGAAAGCAATATATCTTGATTAATAACTAGTAGTATTAATAAATGTTATACTGAAATAAGAAAAGATAATTATAAAATTACGAAAACATGTTGACGGATCCTTGCTAAACCTTTCATTATTTGTTATTTATGTATTGCGTTGATTTACATTTGTTCGCGAATTTCCCTATTATTTTCATAACTTTCTTTGTGTTAAAGTTTTCTAACGTGGTTACCTTCTCGCTTTTTGGTATTAAATTTTTTAGTTTAATTGTTTTTATATAAGGAAAAGTGTGTTTTGTACCCTGTTGTTCCCATTTCCAACTAGTTATGGGAAGGGTTTTTTGTTACTATCTGTTATGCATAATCCATAATTAACGTACTGAATCTGTGACTTGTACTGTCGTGTTTTAATACTTATCTGGAGTATAAGCATACTTAAGTAGAGTATGCTTAAATTTAACTGGATATAAGCATGTTTGTTTATATCGATATATATATATATATATATAAAATGACAAATAACAATTTGGAGGTGTCAGAAATTCTTTACTTAGGCAAATATTTCAAAACAATCGGCTACTTCTACAACAACCACAAACTCATAATATTGTATTGGTAGTACATTAACAAAGCGCGCATTCTGTCAAGAGTAGAATACACTTATATAAACATTTAAGTATTAACTAAAGTGACAATTCTAACAGCCCTATGTACAAACATATTATCCACATGTACACATTAATAATAAAGCCTCAATTCTAAGATAAGACCTCATATAAACGAGGGCGCGTGCTCTCTCTCTCTCTCACTCTCTCTCACTCACTCTCATCATACGTTATATTAAATTATGATGATCATTTAACAAAATTTACAATCCTTCGCAAACAGAAAAACAGACGCACTGAAATTTCATGTACAATTCACGTACACTTCTCTTGCGAATGATAGGCGCGTGGTATTTATGTATGTTGTCGAAAACATACTACGTTATTCGGACAATGTCCAGACAATGTGATCGTTGTGATTAAACTATGACTAAGTGTTTAAATGGCACCCGGCGTCAGTGTAGAGATCAAATCAAGACTAACGTAGACCAAAGGTATGAAGAACTAGAATGTTTACAAAATGTTTATGTATCACTTGTTTTGAATACGCTTCACCCAAATACGTCTATTCCCCTTTAGAAAGTTAAGAAATAGATCGCCTCTTTGGGGTAGTAGAGCTTAAATTGGAGAAACTCCCAGTTCTGAGTTGGTATGCTTTACGGTTATTTAAAAATATATGCAGACGAAATTTTGTGTAGAGGACTTTGTGTGTTGCCTCTGCCTTCACTGTGCATATTCCAGTTAAAAATCTGTAAAACGTAATTTTCAACTATACGAATTAAATTTATCCCAAAATATACTCAAAAATAAAAATAAAAAAACTATTTTGAAAGTACCCAATTGTTACGCATTAACCTTAAAAAAGAAAACATATTAAGCATACGACCACAACAATGTACAACTGGCCGAGCAAAAGGCAGTATAGTATTTTGCAGTCGAATAATTTCACAAAAACCATTTTCTAATTTTGTAGACATAAATATGTTTATTTATTATTGTTTTAAAATTCAGTAAATTATGTGCAAATTTGTAAACTTGATGATCCGATTTCTTTGTAAAAACAAACTAATTATTAAATAAAGATATTCTGTACTTTATACTTTGGTGGTTATTGGCGTGACTCATGAGCGTCCCGACAATAGTTTGTGTTCTGTTCAGCTGTATTGAACTGAGTAAAACGTTTCGTTTAAGAAATTTCTAAAAAAGGGAGCAGTTTGTGGTTCAGTTTTATAAAATTTGATATTGCCCTATTTTTTGTATTAGTTCACATAAATATATAACTTCCGACATAGTTGTTAGACACTAACTAGCGATCGATAATGGACAATCATTTTTTATTTTATGTATTAAACATTATTTTATTTACCAGATTTTCGGACGGGCGTATCTTATCACTTATCAAGTTTCAACCATATTTATTCTATGATACACCAATTAAGACAAAAGCCCTAAGGAATTTACTTTACTTAGGTCTATATACAGAATTTTCTTTTTGTAGTGCCTTATGATCTTGTTATGATCATAGATCTAGTTATGTCAAGATCTTATGATCTCAGAAAATAGTTTTCTCTACTGCATATGAACAAATACTTGACGGTATTTTCTTATTTTAAACGCACATTATTTTGATATCCCGCTTAAAATTGACTCCTGTATTTACTGATACAATATGTTTTAACAAGAAGTTAAATATCAACATTTAGTTCATATTACGAACAATCTTTCTATGTGGTATTTTGCAGATTCCATTTTTCACCGTTTCAATAGCTATATAAATTCACACAAAACCAACAAGTTAAGTGTTCTTTTTAAAAATATTGATGTCATTCATAATAAGAAAACCTTTTATTTTTAAACTATTTAATTGCCCTGACACCAGAAAACCTGATTCATCATTCAACCTTTAAATGACGGGTAACATTTAAATGCATATGTGTAAATATAAATTAACACGTTTTTTATAGCTATTATTGCAACTAAAAGGTTTTCTGCTTTCAACAAAACGTTGCTATTACTGCAACAAGGACTATACTTTTTTGTTGCCCCTTCACCGAAGTGGTAGGAATATACCCGTAGTAATTAGTTTATTCCGTTTGAGCACCTCAGACATTTTTTTATTTACCTTTTACAATTACCCTAAAAAATATTACTGTTCCGAATTTAGGCCTTCAGTAACTCAGGAAAGAGGGTTGATATTTTACTGGATTCTTTAAGTCTGTTACCGACTGAAATTTTGTTAAGCTTCCCTAGAATTATGAGAAACCTACCTACCGAATTTCGTAGTCACAGGTTTAGTGTTTCGAGAACTATTGTGATGATTGTGTGGTAAGTGGGTGTTTTGTTTGTGTGTGTAGATTACGTCTGACCTATTCACAGATGTGTGAGGGTGCGTGTGTGTATCTGTGTGTGCGTGGCACGCCCGCGTTTCTTGTAGTATTCTCCATTTTAAATCTGACGTTGTAATAGGAGTAAATTAACTTAACTAAACAAGTATAAAGAATAATTGATAATCACAATTATTCAACAATTTACATTTTTGTAGTATTAAAATATTAAGTTAATGTCAATTATTTGAATGTGTTTATAAATAATACTATATTTAAAAATAAGAAAAGCGATTAATTACTGTGTTAATTATTATAGGTGAAGTTAGTTTTTTTAGCACTGTAAATGGACTGAACAGATAAACTGCATTTCTCAAATTATCTTCAACATTCTTTAAAAACATACTTTCTGAGTTATTAACAAGAATCTGAGCACTTCATACAAAAGAGACCGAATTAGTAACAGACCCTTTGCAATTCCTTGATTATATAATCTGAGAATGTCGATATAATTCCTTTGTCACAAGTATCCTGTGAACACCGGTACATGAGTATTTCATATGATTTTTTACAAATTACTAAATGAATACACAAACATATGACACTCACGACACAACGAAACAGTGCGCACTGCTCGGTGAACTGTCGAGCCGTTCTCACTGATATCCTCCTTGTTCTTCGTAATGCAGCGCCAACCAAAACAATAACTTGTCTTTAAGTAGTTGTTATTTATGAAGTTCGGTTGCCTTATATATTTCAAACTCCTCTAAAGCGTCCGCAAAAGTGCATAGGCTTCATGTTCTCCGACAACCCGGTGTAATTATGATTTTCATTTAATAAGCGTAACGCAAAATTAGTGTTCAGAGACAGTAATGATATTGTTACGACGGTCTACTTGATCGTCGTAGGTACAGTGGAAACAAAATACAAGACACCAATTAAGTCACTAATCACCAGCTTTAATTTTCACAGTTAAACAGTTGGTAACTAACAATACAGTCTCTTACAACAAATCAAATAAAAATTGTTCACACGCAACAAAATGTCCTCTAATGTTAAACACAATTGTATTACAATTATCCGGCTGGATTATTAAACAATTTACTTGAACGGACACAGTAATATCGCCCGATAATCACTTGTAATCGCCCGAAAATAAACTAAAACCTAAGCAGGAGGTATGGGCTATTTATAGTCTCCAGTGTTCCATAACAGGCGTCCTTAACAAGCCATCAAAAATTTTAGAGGACACTTCAACGCGACCTTCGAAGAAACACGCACCGTCGGGCTACTTGAGATGCTTCCAGAACGCACAAGACGTGCCGCATTACGTAATACTGCCTCACATGTCAATTGTCACGTATGCATTACAGCTGCGGGATCGTTCTCCAATGTACCAGAACGTTCCGTAATGACACAACACTTTTCCTGCATTACGTGACACTGCCCCCCCCCGCCATAAGACTTTTCGTATCGATCTGGCAAACCTTCTCTGAAGTAACACTTGGCCAGGCGATCTAGGTGGACAATCTTCAACTTCCGCTGTCCTTTCTGTTGAATCCCATAGACAACATCGTTAATTTTTTTTTTTCACATTGTAGGGTCCTTCCCAGTAAGTATGAAGTTTAGGTGAGCGACCACCACGGCGCTTTGGGTTAAACAACCAAACCTGATCTCCTTCTTGGAAACCTACACTATTACTGCGAATGTCATACCGAGTTTTCATTTTATCACTGGCTATCTTCAGCCGTCCTCTTATCAAGCGATTCACTTCCCGCAGTTGGTTTTCTAATTGCGAGGAATAGTTCTGTGGCTCTTGGGACTGAGTCGCAGGTGATCCAAACATCAAGTCCCCAGGAAGACGAATCTCTCACCCAAACACCAATTTTGCTGGAGTCATGCCGGTTGTGTCGTGTACTGATGACCTATACGCCATAAGGAATAGTGGTATACGTTGGTCCCAGTCTGTTTGATTCTCGTCAACAACTTTCGAAAGTTGCTTCTCAAGTGTCCTATTGAATCTCTCAACCATCCCGTCCGAGTGAAGATGCAGAGGCGTTGTCCTGGTCTTTCTAAATCCGAGTAGACGGCATAATTCTTTAAACACTCCTAATTCGAAATTTCTCCCTTGATCCGTATGGATTTCTATAGGGGCTCCATAACGGCAACAGAAGTTGTGAACTAACTGCTTTGCCACAGTGGTAACCTCCTGATTTGGAATTGCGTAGGCTTCCACCCACTTAGTAAAGTAGTCACCTACAGCCATGATGTACCGGTTTCCATCGTCAGTAACTGGGATCGGTCCAACAATGTCTATGGCAATTCTCTCGGAAGGCAGTCCAACGTTATACTGTCTCATTTTTCCCCTGCTTCTGCTTTGTGGGCCCTTGCTTGAAGCACATATTTCACACGTCCGAACCTATTCCTCTACGTCGTGGCGAAGATGAAGCCAATAGAATCGCTTCCGTATTTTGTCAAGGGTTTTGTTAACGCCAAGATGGCCTCCAGATGTTCCATCATGCATCTCCTTCAAAGCAGACTGCACTTTACTTCGGGGAACTATCAACTGCATGACCAGGTTCCCTCCATGTCCACTTTCCCAAGCCCTTTTCAGCAATCCGTTTTATAAGGTGAGAGATTCCCATTGTGCCCAGTAGCCCTTCAGCACTTCCGAACCATGCCAGATATCTTGCCAATCCGGGCGGCGACCTTCCTCTTTTGCATTCAAGATCGGTCCAACGACTTCATCAGTCATCTGTTCTAGTCGACAGTTTTGTGTTGTCCAGCCGTCTGCCAGGAAATCTACAGTGATGGCTTGAACATGTTCGCTTCAGTTTTGTTCTTCCTTTCTGTGGCAATGTCGGCAGTCTTCCGGGCACGGTCTTCGTAATAAGCCATCTGCATTACCATGTAGGCGCCCCCGTCGTTGTTGTACCTTGAAGTTCTACTCTTTCAGACGTTCGAGCCACCTTGCCAACTGTCCTTCCTGATTTTTAAATCTCAAGAGCCATGCAAACACGGCATAGTCGGTACGTAGTGAAAACTCTATCCCATAGAGGTATATATGGAAGTGTTCCAAAGCTTTGACGATTGCTAATGACAATTGCTCTCCTTGTAACACAATAATTTCTCTCTGGTTTAGAAAGCGTCTTGCTGTAATACGCTATTAATCGTTCTTCGCCGTTCTGCACTTGAGACAAAATTGTTCCTAGACCAGTATTCCTTGCGTCTGTGTCTACGATATACGTCCCTACGGAAGCTGGAAAAGAGAGAATTGGCTGTGAACATAATGCAATCTTCTAAATGCTTGGTCACACTCTCTCGAACACTGGAAGTTTCTTTTATTTTCCGTTAGCTCATGTAGTGGTTTAGCTCAAGTAGCCAAGCCTTTCACAAAAAGCCGGTAATATGAGCGTAACCCCAGGAAAATCTGAACTTCGTGTTTACTCTTCGGCACTGGCCAGTCTCTTACGGTGTGTATTTTATTAGGATCCATGCTAACACCCGCTGCCGAAACCAGATGGCCCAGATACTGTACTTCCTTATGGAACAGAGAACACCTCTTCGGGATCAGCTTCAGTTGGGCACAGTGAATTCTAGTTAGAACATCCTTAAGATTTTCCAAATGGTCCTTAAATGTCTTCCCGATGACTATGATATCATCTAAATAAACGAGGCAAGTTTTCCATGTGAGGCCTCGGAGTACCAGGTCCATCAATCTTTCAAATGTTGCCGTTGCATTACAGAGTCCAAATGGCATAACGTTAAATAGAAATAAAGCCATTTGGGTTCGAGAAAGCTGTCCTTTCCTTGTCTTCTTGATGAAGACCCACTTGCCAATATCCACTCTTCAGGTCCAATGTGGAAAACCACTCTGCTCCAGACAACGTGTCGAGTGTATCGTCAACGCGAGCTAATGGATAGCAGTCTTTCTTTGTAACGTCGCCTAACCTCCGGTACTCTACGCAGAAATGTAATCCACCAACCTTCTTGGCTACCAACGCTACAGGAGAAAACCAAACACTTGACGAAGGTTTGATTACTCTCTCTGTCAACTTGTCCTGTACTAACCGAGACATATCCTTTTGCTTAGATAATAGAGGCCTTCGATTAGATTGGCGTAGCTGTGTTGTGTTGTTGTGTCCCCGGTATTGATGCAATGTTGTACAAGAGAGGTTCTTCCCAGTGACTGTCCCCGAACTGCAAAAGAATCTTTTAATTCATGTAAAAACCGTCTGAGTTCTTTTACCTCACCACTTGAGAGGTCGTTAGAAGAAGTTCAATAATTCCTGCAGTTCCTCTGGTAATTTGGAAGTATCCGAAGCACAACTGGATCTTTGTTGCGTCATTCCGGCTACCCAGTACAGAGAAGTCAATTTGCCTAGTATCGTATTGCTTTGTAAAGTGACAGCTTGATCCAGAATATTCGCTACTCTAATAGGTACATTTCCGGTTTCGTCAGGTTTTACTAAACGTCTGGCAATTAGTATGCCCGGTGTGCTGACTACGAACATAGAGCAGTGGTTGCCCCTAGTATCTACCTCGGTTCTAACAATGATGATCTTTTCGGAGTTTGGCGGAACAGTTACGGCCACTTGGTTTATGACGTCTAACGATTTTTCTGATCTCGTCATTGTGGAGAGCATTACCTCTTCTCCTCCGATTCTCAAGACATTGTTTTTGAAGTCGGCTATAAATCCGTATGCGTTCATAACGTCCACAACATGAATTGCTTCATCCACAGTGTCTGCAACAAGTACTTGATTATTAAACTCAAGTCGATCGAGGCGTAGGTGTATCTCCAATTTTGCAAACACATTTACAGGCCGTCCAGTAGCTGTTCGGAAGCTGCAAGAGGACCAGATTGGTTTGAGATTTTCACCACGTCGGGCCGCACAATGGAAACTGTTGATCCTGTGTCAACTGTAATCGAGGTTGGGCTTTCTTGAACGAATCCGGTAACCACCAAGCTCCCGCTACTTTTCTGAAGTGTAGAAATTGCGTATTGTCTAGGGGCTTTGTTCCTCCATTTAGCACACGCCCCGTTGTACCGACTACTAGTCGTTTCCCTGCTGCTGAATTCTAACCTGACAATCTCGTTGTAGATGTTCAGGTTTTCCACATCTATAACACTTCGGTCTTCCATCCTTTCTTATTTTATTCTGTGGCACCGACCGTCGAGTCTCTGTTCCTTCTTCTTCTTCCTCAACGTCTGTGCCGTCGCGATATTTTATCGCGCGCATATTTATGACATGTCCAGCCTGACGCTGATATGGCAGCCTCAAATTGCAAAGCATGTACCAGGGCGTCCGCACTGTTCTGGTGTTTTTCCATTCGTAACCCTTGCTGTAGTTCGCTATCTCGGACACCGGCAGTAAGTGTCTGCATCGCAAATCTCGTTCGAAAATCTTCTGACGCTTCATGATAGGCCATTAATCTGTCGATACTTGCTTCGAACTCTTGAAGGCTCTCCCCGGAATGGTGTCGCCTTGCACTGGGTGCAGTACACATCTCATAAATGTTTATCACAATACCATAATTCTAGAGTTTTATCAACTCGGCATAGATGTTCTGGCTGTCAGGCGGGACTTTCTGTAGTAGTTCTACCGCGGGCCCTTTTAATGCAAGAAAGAGTGAGACTGCCTTGTCTTTCTCTGTCCAATTATTTGCGCATGCAGCAGCTTCAAATTGGCGGAGGTACGTTGTCCATTGACTGCTTCCGTCAAAGGTTGGAGCTTTGTCATGAACTGTCCCTACTGCAGGCAAAGTGATTTTCTCTATTAACTTATTTTCTGCGTCTTTTTCTGTCTTTATCATTGGTACAGTCGGTTCACAAAGTTGTTTTGGTTGTAACATCAGGCACTGCTCGACTTCATTTTTAATCTGCTCTTTTATATTTGTAATCGAGTCTTCTATTTTTGTTGACATAGTTTTTTCCACAATCGAGACAGATTTTTCTACTTCAGCTATTTTTAATGCCATTGATTCTTGTACCGCTGATATTTTAGTAACTTGTGTACTAAGCTCGCCTCGTACGAGACCCATTTCTGCGGTACTATGTTCTTGCATCTGTTTCTGCTCCTGTATTAATGCTTTGATGTCTTCTGTTTCACGCTTCTATTTCTCTGCCTCCTGTCGTCGTCACTCCTCTGTCTCTTCTCTTTCCTGCCTGCGTTTTTCATCCTGTCGTTTTCCTACTTCGTCCGTTTCGTGTATGCGTCTTTCTTCTGCTCCTATCAGGAGGGTGTTCTGTCTCTCTTCCGCTTTCTCTGCAGCCTATCGTCGTTGTTCCTCTGTCTGCAACAACAGCGCCTGGAAATTTTCCATCATCTTTCTGGCATCCATTGTTCTCCGATTAATTACGAATTACACACGTCTTGTCCAAAGTGTCCACTGTTTCCACTGTTAACCGTTCTATCCTACTTCTGACACCACTGTTATGACGGTCTACTTGATCGTCGTAGGCACAGTGGAAACAAAATACAAGACACCAATTAAGTCACTAATCACCAGCTTTAATTTTCACAGTTAAACAGTTCGTAATTAACAACACAGTCTCTTACAACAAATCAAATAAAAATTGTTCACACGCAATAAAATGTCCTCAAATATTAAACACAATAGTATTACAATTATCTGGCTGGATTATTAAACACTTCACTTTAACGCACACATTTATATTGCCCGATAATCACTTGTAATCGCCCGACAATAAAAATAAAAACTGAGCAGCAGGTATGGGCTATTTATAGTCTCTAGTGTTCCATAACATGCGTCCTTAACAAGCCATCGAAAATTTTAGATGACACTTCAGCGCGACCTTTGCAGAAGCACGCACCGTTGGGCTAATTGAGATGTTTCCAGAACGCACAAGACGTGCCGCATTACGTAATACTGCCTCACATGTCAAGTGTCACGTATGCATTACAGCTGCGGGATCGTTCTCCAATGTACCAGAACGTTCCGTAATGACACAACACTTTCCTGCATTACGTAACAGTATATTTATAATTAGATAATCAACGGACACGTCATGGACAACAAAATCTAGCAAAATTTGACTTGATTGAACAAGTATTCTTTTTAGGTAGATGTTCTTTGCCCGTTTGTGCAGAGTAGAACTTATCACAACCATTGAATTTCAACCTGTGCGATTTTCATTGGCTCTTTAAAATGTTCTGTACGACTCTTCATTACGAAAGAATAGGGAGGACGCAAAACAAACTGACATATCAGTGAGAATGTTGTTAAGCGGAGCATTGCGCATTGTTTCGTAGCATCGTGTACATTATGGGTCATGTGAATTGATTCAATCATTTGTATAATGACTCGAAAGGATAAGTTATTTTGGTGCCTGATGATGGAAACTTGTTATGAAGTCGCAGGAGGGATTATATTGAGGTAACTAATGAATACATTTGGAACTGGGGGCCGTATGTAATGTCTTAAAACGAATACGGAAACTGCTGTAGAACGATTGTCTTCCAAAATTAATATCAAATTTTCCAGTACGAAATAGTAAGAATTCCATAATAGTAGTGTCACGATCACTGTAAGTCCACTGGTATTACTACAGAGTAATAGTTAGGCTAATGCTTTTACCTAAAATTTAATTCGTTGGTGGTTTAATTATCTAAAGTTAATAATTAATTTAACTAACCCGATGAGTATATTTACTCGCGCACTGATTATGTAATCACAAGTGTTATTTCATCGCAGTAATATGTATAAGATCTCTCGCTAAGATTTTAATGAGATGTGCGAACAATGCGACCTACATTCCTTCAGTTCACTGATGTAATGTCCTTTTCTTTCCCCTTCTGTTTATGAGTTCGCTCATCCAGTAACCCCACTAAAACAGAATAGTTAAATTTCTGAAAAAATGGGATAATTTCTTTTCTTGTATTTTGTTGTCCGTGGTGTGGCCGAGTGTTAATACGAGTGTTAATCTCGTAACATTTATTGCAGTATCACTGATTATGCAACATTGTTTTATACAATTCCGTTGTAAAAAATAGTGCTAAGATTTTTTTTGTATACGTATCAGATTTTCAATAACGATAATCATACATTTTTCCGATACAGAACATGGATTACGGAATTTAAATGATCATCTTTTTCAAATGTTGATCTAAAATATTACTGTGCTGCATCAGAAAAATGTATAGAATTAGTGCAATACGGTGTATTAATGTTTCCTTCCGAACGCTAAGTTAGTAACGGAATATTGGATACTATAGTGGAATTTACAAGACGAGTGTTACATTTAGTTAATTTCAATTTATTTAATTTTTTCTGTACCTTAAAATTAAAAACTTACTTTTGAACACGATAACGTCTTGAGTTCAAGACGAATATTCAATTTTTATTAGGTTAAAAATTTATATAAAGTAAATATTTATATTTTTCTTAAGTAACATCTGAAGAGGAATCTTGTAAGAGAGACCAATGAATACATAGTACTTTAATTACTTTAATGTGTTTCTTCTCTGAATCCTGAAACCGTTAGTAAAATAAGTAACAGCGATACATCGATAATCAGAGTTCAAACATTTATGACTTCGTTTCTCTCAGACACGACCGTACTACTCTCTTCAATTAAAATATTTCTAATTCCTTTAGAAATCATATTCTCTCGGTCTGTTGTTACGTTACAATATTGTAGCACATCCATCTAAAATAAGCATTTACTTTATTTTATATACAATGCTGAATGCCCACAAACTCTAGTAAGGCCTAGTATTTGTACTCATTACCAAGAATGTTTAGCCTACACATTGTAACCCTTTAACAAAAAAGTGTTATGCTTTATAAAACTCTAACAATTTCTTAGATTAAAGTGATTTAAACTTTTTAATGTAAAAGAAAGATATCTTTTCAAAATTATAAAAACGCACGTCAGTAAGCTGTACAAAATGTCAAATCAAGAAACATTTTAGGATTTTCACTGAAGAATTTGTAAGCTTTCAACTTATAAAACTTTTCTTACTTTTTGAACTGAAGGAAACAGTGTTTTGTAAGTGTTAAAATATCCCCCCTCCTAGTTGTCCTCAAGATTGATATGTAGAATTACTGTATGCGTGGAACTATACTGTTGACGTACCGCGGAACGGAAACTGTATACGCGGACACTGCGTGGTTGTCAGCTTTATATTTACAACCACTATTAATACTAAGGAGGTTGAGAGCTTTAAAAACATAAAGATACCTTAAAGAAATAATTTTAAACTGTTGGAAAATCGGCCAAGATTCACATTCCCTTGGAACAATTTTAATCACTGCCTTTTTTATTTTCTATTGTATTTTCTATTGTAGTGTATTTATTCTTTATAGCCTAAAGGTACCATACATATGATTTGCAATCATACGTATGGTACCTTTAGGCTATGAAGAATAAATACACTACAATAGAAAATTGAGATTATAGGTACCATTAGTAAACAATAATTTTGTGTATATTATAAATACGTCATAGTATCATTAGTCACTGCCTTTTTGTGATATGGTTATGACTTCAAAGTGGTAATATACGTTTCCCCGAGCTGTAAAGTGCAGTCGGTCATTCTCTTTAATAGCTTTATAATTTCATTTATTTTCAATAGATGGAAACGTTGCCCCTTTTTTGTATGTAAAAGATGGATGTTTTTTGTTTTCGACAAATGAATGCTGGTCACTTGCAATTTTGTTGCTCAATATCGATTTCGTGTGTTAGAAATGTCGCAGTCGATCAGATTTCCAAACAGTACAATATGAAAACCTTCACTACAAAATCAAAGGTAATGACATATTGAGACAAGTAACTAATAAGAACAAAAATAATGATTAATGATAAAATTATAGTGCAGGTGAGCCATTTTAAGTATTTGAGAAATGGTGATATGATAAGAATTATGATATTGATGTTAGGTTGCAGGCGACCTGTGGACAATCAACCGTATTTTTAGAAACAAGACACTTCGAGAGTACAAAATTAAAGTTTGACAAGTTATGGTGATCCCTGTACGTCCTGTGGGTGTAAACTATAGACAACAACCAATAAACAAGAAAGTAAAATACAGTCCTCAGAAATTTCGTTTTTAAACGGAGTGGTGTTCTAAGCTTCACCGTATAAACAATGAAGCCATAAGAAAAGTTTTTAACTTGAATTAAAGGCAAAAACATTATAAACAACGGTGGTAGAAACACTTAGAAAGAATGTCTGATTCAAAACTTGCCAAACAAGTTTGTAAGTATAAACCTATAGGACATAGGTGTGTGAGTAGACCCAGGAAGAGTTGGCTGAAGGATCTGCGAAGGCGGAATGTGAAGATGACTGGATTATTGTTACGTGCGCATCACGCGTTTGCAATATGACAATATAACGGGAACAGCTTGTCCACGAAAGTATAAAATTATTCAGATTGGTTGCTTATTTAAATTCTAATGGTCCCACAGCGTGCAACATCTGTTCCCAGCATTACTGTGTAAATATGTTGTTTTCTTCTGATAAGAATACAGCCATCATATTTTCAGCTGGTTACGGCAACCAGGGACAGAATGTATTTTTGTTACTTTTCTTATCGTTACTCATGAGCAATTAGCCTATATGTCCGGCTACGCATTCGAGCAGACACACACACACACACACACACACACTCACACACACACACACAGATACTCTTAGCGGTATATTAAAACAAACAGTACTTTGCGCTACAATTTCGATCCATGTAGTGTAATTATAAAATTTTTAAAACTAACTTTCGATGGTACGTGAACATCATCAAGAGGTTTAGATCGGAAAATGACCATCGTTAGAATTTATCATACAACGTTTCGACCAATTTGTAGTCATCTTCAGATGTAAGTTTAACTAGTATATTAAATATGAACTTAATCCTATCCCAGATTCGTTCACTAACAATCGTAAACCGTCAAAAAATTAACTCACAATTTTAAAC
Source organism: Magicicada septendecula (assembly GCA_034769895.1). NCBI lineage: Eukaryota > Metazoa > Arthropoda > Insecta > Hemiptera > Cicadidae > Magicicada > Magicicada septendecula. Next base: position 359,030,427 of record CM068376.1, on the reverse strand, counting down.
ACAATAATAGAAAATGGTAATAACGGATAAAAAGGAATAAAAGGATTGCGGCTTATCCTGGACAGAACTGAGAAGCACATTTCACAAGCGGTTCACCGTCCAATTCCCTGTTCTTTCGTTCGTCTAACCTAAAAATTATAAATAAAATTAATTATATTTCAGTCAGCATTCCCCTTGATACATCAGGTATTTTTAGACGTAAGAATTGAACAGCTAGAAATTTACAGTACATTTTGCCGGAAATCAATGCTTTTCACTTCGATATTAAAATAAATGAAAAAGTAACACGTTTTTAAAAAATCGTTTGGAAATTCAGCCTCCAATTAAACCGATACGTTTATATGCACTTAACATTGACAGTAAAACAATTTGCTTTTCACTGCTTTGTGGTCAGCAAGAGACGTTGTGACATACACTGTGACTACGACTAATAGTATACCCAAGAATATTTACCTAAAGTTATAAGGCATTAAATGTATTTTGTGAGTAAATAATTATTTTAACCAACCTTGGTTTCAAGTAGAATCCGTTTGTTTCAAACTGTACTACCTCTTGACAAGGCTTTGGAAAGCATAAAGTGTTACACCGGTCTAACTGATCGTCGTAAGGTACAATGGAAAACAAAATACAAGGCACCAATTAAGTCACTAATCACCAGCTTTAATTATCACAATTAATAGTTTGTAATCAACAAGATAGTGTCTTACAACAATCAAGTAAAAATTGCTCACACGCAATAAAATATCAACTAATATAAAACACAATTGTAATACAATTGTCCCGCACTATTATAAAACACATAACACTTGGCCACAGTATAACGAACCGCACACGAATGTATCTCGACTCAAACTGAACTGAGCGACGCTGAGTACATACTTGCATTTATACCCCGCCGAAAATCCATAATATTTCATACTGCGCGTCAAGAACGTTACTAGGAAACACCAGATCGTAATTGACTGTGGCCTTGCACACAACGCGCGGCCGCGCGAAGTTTGGCACAGTCTACCTAACGCGTTGAGAATCACGTACGCAAACACATTACAGCCGAATTCCACTGGAACATTCGAGAAACACGTAGATTGTTCTGTAATGTAGTAACAATAGGTACTACATAAACGTAATAAAACTGTTATGTCTTTATGATTTTAGTCACAATTTATCCTTAGTTACTTCAGAATAGTTTCGTGTCTTGTCGAAGTGTATGCGTAATTTACAGCAATATGTAAATATTTTTAGGAATGCACAACCATACCATTGAATTGAATGATTCATTAACGTTTTGGGTGATGCCATGAAGACACTTCTAAAGTAAATCTGGGCTGGTCAAATCCCTATAAACTGACTTGATGGCAGCAGCAACAGATAGAGCAAGTGAATTTTTATACCTTACCTGAGCTAACTAACCTCAAAGTTATTGTTGAAAATATGAAATGGAATCAGCCGATAAACAGGACCAACTGACAAGCAACCAACTGTACCAACTGACATGTCATACTAACTGAAAATTCATAATTCTTTACTAAAAATCATCATACGGACATAAATTTGGCGTTGTTTTAATCAGAAAATATTACAGAATATTCCTATACAATAAACAAACAAACATTTATGTTTTGAAAAACTTGAGGTCCGTGTCCCCTTAAATTATCCTTCGTTACTTCAAATTTGTGTACAGTTTACTTACTATTGAGAAGTACCAATGTATTCTTTATTATTATATCAGAATAAAAAAAATACCTACGAAACAGAAATAGATAATCCAATATAAAGATTTTAATTGAACGAGCGAAGCGAATTCTTGGTTTTAACTAGCCCCTTTAGCACTTTACCTACCTATCTATATGTCTATCTTTTTGCTTGGGTTTATGTCTCACTGTTAGTTTTGAACGCATTAGCCGATTGTGCAGAACCATATTGTTTTTTGAGATTGATCCCGCAAAAGTAAGGGGCGAGAATAAAAAATGTGAGGGGTCAAGATTGTAAAAAAATTTGTGGAATAACAAATTAAAGGAAATTTAATCACAATCTAAATATAGTGTTTATTCTTTAAAATGAAAGTCACGGCAGATAAATTGGGTGAAAAGTTTAATAAAATAGCAAAAGTTCCCGTGGGGTATCAAATGAAAGAAAATTTTAACTGCCATCTAAATATAGTATTAGGTTTTATGAATTTCAAAATTTTGGTGCCCCAAGAGACCAAATTTTGAAAAATGTGAAAATCAAGGATAGTGTCAGAAAGGATATATTAACACAAATCCGATTATTTGGAATTTTTAGTGTTTATTGTATGTTTAATCTATATTTGTTACTTTACTCGACAAAAAATAGCAGGGTAATCGGGACTTTCGAAATTTTTCTGATGGTTGGAAAATTATCTACTATTGATATTCATGCAATTATTAATTTACATTGTTCAAAACAGCTTTTGTTAGTTCTACAGCTCATGGAGGATACTGATTTTATATCCTAATATTGACATATTTAAAAAATGTATAAATTTAATATTATTTAAAATGAGAAAAACTTGTTTGATTTTTGCTTTTTACATTCTTCTTTTAGCTTTAATATATTCCTTTACGATAGACTGTCGTCAGCGCTCCTGGTAAAGTTTGCAGTCTTGCTATGTTATATAACTTTTACTTTGGCAATCCAATACGTGCGTTCAACTGTCATTGCCTGCAGAAGTAACAGGCTATTTTATTGTCTGTAGTAATACTGCAATCTTTAGGAAGTTGCGCTCTGAATGATTGTTGATACATGCAGCAAAATTTTACGGATAAATAGAACATATGATACTGTGTTTCGGATGTGATTATACATTCTGTGGTAATGTCAGTAATGAAGAAATGTTTTAAAATCTTTTGTTTTGTTATCATTTTGTGATACATGTTTACCGATAAAAGGTGAATCAGTAGACATTTTGTCGAAAAAGCCGTTTAGCCTACGGCCTCCACAAGAAAGTCTAGTCAAAGGAATTTGATAAGCTTACTCTTGACATTAATACAAATCATTGTCATTCGATAATAAAACAGAACGTTAACAGAGCTTTTAAGTGAGACGATTATGAAAATCATAATTGATTGTGGCAATCACAGGTTGAGAGACGCGTCATTGTTTTATATATGTTGGTATATTTATAAATAGCGTTTATAAACCATATAGCGTGTACTAACGTCTGAATTTTACGTTCATAATTCTGGACACATTATACAGAGTAACCGTTCTCCAATGTCAATAAAACCTTCGCACCACTAGTCAAATATATCTGTTAGTTATGTCCTTATTTTGATACTGAAGTAAATATTTAGCAAACCAAAAAAACATATAATATGCAGACCATATGCTGACGTATTCTGTTGAGTTCAAGAAACATGTCACATGGTAGATTATAGCATTAGTCGATGATATCTTACGGAGCTAGTTTGTAAATGCATTATATTTTGTAGTTATTTTGAGTCCAAAATTTTTAATATTGTTTCTTAAAGAAGTTGTTTTAGAACTACTAAGTTTTAAGTTTCATTCTACTTTTTTCACATTTCTGTTCGTGTATGACTGGTTAAAAGTGTTGGCTTCACAATTCATGGCATAGTTGGTAACCTAATTGTGCCTGTTCTGTCCCACTGTTTTATGCCGCCAAATACTTAGATCAATACACCTGCAAACCGTTAAAGACATAGTACGCTGTGACGAAATCCCCGCTTCACCTATCTTCATTTTCACATATTGACAAGTCTTCAATATTTCAATACAGAGACACGGCGAGTTTCACATTGTACATCAGACTTAACGCAAGTATTGATTCAAGCCCAAGACTTGACAGTACACACACCCACACACACACCAATATTAAATGTTGAAACTTGTCAATATTCTGAATACTTCCGTGGCATCAAAATATTTCAGTAAGCTAGCTTATGAAAGTCCCTTATACTGGACGAGAGTTCATACCGTGTCTGGCTATAACTTACAGGCACCCAGTAGTCCTGCTTCCACTTTTTCATGCCTACTATGAAATAATGATCTTAGTAAAAAAGATATTAGAAGTAGTAATTAGCAGTTAGGCCTATATGAAATCTTATACTAAAATTTCCACAGTCTGTTATATATTATGAAACTATTAACGTGTAAAGCTTACTACAAAAAACCGTTTTTAATTTCATGCAAAACAATGATTTTCATAAACGACAAAATCACTATAGTAAAATTCATAGGCTTCCACGGCCAGAATCTAATTGAGATTGACCGGGCTCTTATAACGTGATCTAAGTCTGTTAAAATTGGAGTTACTACTACTACTACTGCTGCTGCTCCTACTACTACTACTACTACTACTACTACTACTACTACTACTACTACTACTACTGCTGCTGCTCCTACTACTACTACTACTACTACTACTACTACTACTGGCTTTGTTTTTCTAGTTATTATTATTATTATTGAAGCTGAAATTCATTAATAATAATAATAGTTAATAAACTCACAAAACTGGACAACACACTCATCAAACTAGACGTTTCGGCCGTGTCGACAATGATCATCTTTAGTTGTACGGGAAAAGTCAACAAGCCCCTCGTAAGGTTAGGGCGTACGAGAAGAACCAAGGAGTGAGTATATTAGTCAAACTCCCTAGTTTACGCGGGTTTGTCAACTTTTATCCACTAGTTTTTTCTCGAGTTTGTTATCGACTTTAGAGTTTATCTATTGTTTTACTATGAATTCCACATTTAATAATATTAATAAAATAACAACATGAACAACAGCAACAATAATAATAATACTTTAATATTAACATATTTAGACCACCTCATATAATCTTAATCAGTGTGTATGCTAGTCTTTGTGGTCAGGGTGGTATTTGAAGACGAAACAGTTACAAAGGGACACGGAAAGAGATACATAAATGAGCGAGCCAAGCGAGTTCTCAGTTTTAACTCGACTGCTTAATATCTCTCTGTTTAATTCTCTATCTATCTATCTATCTATCTCTATGCTTGTCTATTTGTGTATGTCTCAAGATAACAACTTTTTAACGCATCGACCGACTTTCGTAAAACTTACAAGGGTATCCATACTTTTACCCTATTGTTTTGAAATCCTCCCAAATATAAGTGAGGTGGTCAAAATCTTGAAAAAATTGCAAAAGCCCATGTGGGATGACACATTGAAGGGATTTTAAACTACAATCTGAATATAGTATTCATTTTTGGAAATTAAAATATTTCTGTAAACCAAGCCGCAAAACAGAGACAAAACATTTGAAAAAATTGTGAAAATTGATCAAAAAATGTGGTCAGACCAAACAAAATTGCGACCCAAATCCGAATATTTAGAATTATTAGTGTTTGTTGTATCATTGTGTGCTCTACAATCGTTATAGAACTAAAGAAATAGAGTTATCGGGATTTCTCTCATAAATTAAAAATTGCATAATATCAAAATAGCGAGCGAGTTGTGCAGCTCAGGCAGCAGTCTAGTCGGCATCAAGTTGTTTCCCTTTCCATTAATTCCCTCCATTTAATTGCTAAATTACCTGTTTTATTTTAACATACCTTAGCAGAAAGGGCCTTATATCCTTGACACTTTTCTGATAAATTCTAGTAACAAAAGTTTTGACTACATTTGGTCGTGAGCTAGACAAATGTGTTTCGATGTTTTAATAAAATTTGTCACTGCCATCAGGGCAGTACAAAAATAAGGACGAACACACAAAATTCATTAGACGTATAGTCATAATCATTATTTCTTTATTATATTATATTATATTGTATCGATGATGGCAATAAATTTAGTCGAAACGTCAATTTAAAATTGTGCCTAGTTAATTACCGAATCTAGTTTATATTATAGTAACTCAAGACTAATTATACCTTACATCGTTGCCGGTCACCCAATCAAAATAAGGTCTTGTTATTTTCATTAGTCAAGCATCCGTAAAAAAGGTCATTGTAATTATTTCCATTCTGTTTCCCTATTTATGTTTGGAGAATAATATTTTTCAAATTACAAGTTTACCAGAAAATTATAAAAATCATGTCTCCAGTATCCAAGCCAAAATCGATTTAATTATTATAATGCCTTATTTCAGTTCCGTCTTGTGACTTCTAGAAGCTACTTGACGTGTTTCGGAACGATCGTTTCATCATCGTACACATGTGTCCCTCATAGAGTTCGTCAAACACTAAAAATTTATTAATTAAAGTCAACCACATATCAACAATACAAACAGATTTACGAACACAAACTTAAACTTGATATGTGGTTGACGTTAGTTAATAAATTTGAATATTGACGATCTCTTATGAGAGATATATACCTATGTGTCTGATGCTGGAACGCGTCCCATTGCTACAAGACGCCTCAAATTATTTTATTAAGTTCTACCCCTTATATTTTCCGTTCTCCATTTTAGTATCATCCGTACTGTCAACTTTAATAATAATTTAATGATTAATAGTTGGTAACTTAATATTCGGTCTTATGTCGAACCCACGGAACCAAACGATTATCCGTTCTGTGGATATCCGAATCCTTACTTATATCTCAGTTAACGGTAATGTGCATTTCCTGTGACTCAATTTCTGATCACTATCGAGATTACAATCCACTGAACTGTGGACTAGATTTCAGGTCCTACGCTTGAGGCGCAACAAACTTTCCTCGCTCAAGTTGTGCTGTGAGGCTAAACATTAAAACATATGGTTACGCGTTTTGAAAATTTATACTGAACTCTGCAGATACAAACACACAAGTGGTTCCACGTAGCCCACTTCACGGTGGATCAAATGGACATGTTTAAAGTACAGTATTTACGCAAATAAGATCTCGTTTACGATGCTTCGCCCTGTATGCAGTGAGAACCTTATATACATCATTATGGCTACGGCCCCATTCCCGTACAGCTCGTGCTTCTACGGCAGTTAACTTATCCAACATGTAACGTAATAGTTGAAATGAAAAATAACTATTGCAAGATTAATCAAGCCTCCTTCCCCACATAGGTCTGATAAATTTCCCCACTGCCACAAATATGTGTTTTTTAACCAAAGCGTAATGATTTTAAAAATGTGAGCATATGCCAAATGTGTAAATAATATTACAAGAATAACGTAACTATTTAATGTAATTTTATTTATGATAAAAGAAAATGTATTCACATGCTGAGTCGAACGAATGCTTTTCAAATTACTTTCTTTTACCTAGTTCAGTATTAGCCTAATATACTTACCCAACTTCCCAATTATTTAATTTATAAAAACAATTTCAAATCATTAACACCTAATTTTATAATATTGTTTACATTATCGCCAATGAAAATGTTTGTTTATATTTTTAAAATGTCGAAAGAGTACAATTTTGTATCTTGGTTTACTTTGTACGTTATTGAGTGGGCCCGAGAATTCGATTCTGGTTTTTATATCGTATTTTGTTGGAAATTCGTTTATGTTTGAAAATTCGATTTAGCAATTGAGCTACTTATAATTTGTAAAAAATTGTATTATAAACCCTATATCAATCCTAGTTTTCACCTAAATGATGAGTAAATAATATTGTTACATTGAAAAGAAATTATTTGCTTCATATTGTTTGTACATTGTTACGACATTAGAGAACAGTCTACGTGTTTGTCGAATGTGCCAGAAGAATCTCGCTCTAATGTGTGTGGCATACGTGACTCTAGACGCATTCACGAGACTTTTTTCGAAGTCGCCAGCCGCGCGGACTGTATCAAGGCCGCAATTAAATTACGTAGTACACACTGCCCCTAAGACGTAGTTTGGAACGTTCTGGTCTGTGATCGGAGGTATAAATACATGGTGGCATCGGCCTTAGTTTTCAGTATTAGTTGCGAAATATTCACAGTGCGGTCCGAGTTTTATTGTCGGGCGATTACAAGTGATTATCGGGCGATATTACTGTGTGCGTTCAAGTGGTTATTAGTGAAGTGTTTAATAATCGGGCGGGATAATTTTAATACAATTGTCTTTAATTTTAGTGGACATTTTATTGCGTGTGAACAATTTGTATTTGATTTGTTGTAAGAGACTGTGTTAATTACGAACTGTTTAACTGTGAAAATTAAAGCTGGCCATTAGTGACTTAATTGGTGTCTTGTATTTTGTTTCCACTGTACCTATGACGTTCGAGAAGACAGTCATAACAGTAGTGTCAGAAGTAGGATAGAACGGTTAACAGTGGAAACAGTGGACACTTTGGACAAGACGAGTGTAATTCGTAATTAATCGGAAAACAATGGATTCAAGTCAGATGATGGAAGCTTTCCAAACGCTGCTGCGGCAGACACAGTAAGAAGCAGAAAGACGGCAAAAAGAAGAACGAAGACAAGAAAGAGAAGAAGCAGAAAAACGACAGGATGAGAAACGCAAGCAAGAAAGAGAAGAGGCTGAGGAACGTCAGAAAGTACTAATGCTAGAAACAGAAGAAAGACAAAAAGAAGAACGTAAGCAGGAGGCAGAGGAATAGAAGCGTGAAACAGAAGACATCAAGGAGCTAATACAGGAGCAAAACCAAACACAAGAACAAACCGCTGCAGAGTTGGGTCTCCTACGAGGTGAGCTTAATATACAAGTTACTAAAATATCGGAGGTACAGGAATCAATGACATTCAAAATAGCTGAATTAGAAATATCTGTTTTGATTTTTGAAGAATCAACGTCTACAAAATTACCTGTCATAGAAGAATCTGTGTCAAATAAAATATCTGCAGTAGAAAACTCAATGGCACACATAAGAGAACAAATTAAAAGTGAAGATGAGCATTTCGTGAAAATACAACCAAAACAAATTTCTGAACAGGCTGTACCAATGAAAAGGACTGAGAAAGACACAGAAAACAAGTCATTAGAGAAGATTACCTCGCCTGCGTTTGGGACAGTTCATGTCAAGGCCCCAACCTTTGATGGAAGCACGCACTGGACGACGTATTTACGCCAATTCGAAGCTGCTGCATGCGCAAATAATTGGACAGAGAAAGACAAGGCAGTCTCACTCGTTCTCGCATTAAAAGGACCCGCGGCAGAATTACAACAGAAAGTGCCACCTGGCAGCCACAACATCTATGCCGAGTTGATAAAAGTCTAGAATTACGCTACGGTGATAAACATTTGCGAGATGTGTACTACGCTCAGTTGAGAACAAGACGACAACGTTCCGGGGGGAGTCTTCAAGAGTTTGAAGCAAGTATCGACAGATTGATTAGACTGGCCTATACTGAAGCACCAGAAGATTTTCGAATAAGGTTTGCGGTGCACACATTTATTGATGGCATCGGAGATTGTGAACTTCAGCAAGTGTTACGAATGGCAAGGCACCGAAATAGCTCAGAAGCTCTTGTTCACGCCCTAGAGTTTGAAGCTGCCAAGTCAGCGTCCCGCTACATTAATGGGTTTGCGCCATCACAGTGCAGTCAGAAGATCCCTCTATCACATTGTCGTTACGATGGGTGCAGAAAAAAATGTCGGACAAACAATTAAAAAGTTAAAGAAAGTCGCAACGATTTAAAAAAGACAGAAGACCGAATTTTTACAACTGTGGAAAACGTGGTCATCTACGGGTAGACTGTTGGGAGAAGAAGATACCGAGAGAAGAGAGTGATCGCACCAATTGGAGAAGTAAAGCCCCAGAACAGCACACATTTTCCACGCTACATAAGACCAGTGGAAACTTGATCGTTAATGGATTTGCGGAAGGTAAACCAACATCATTTAGAGTTGAAACTGGCGCAACAGTGTCCATTGTGCGCCCTGACTTAGCCAACAACCGCCAGCCTCCAATTAGCTCTTGTACAATACAGACTGTGACTGGAAGCCCCGTTAAGGTGCTAGGAAAGGTAGACGTAGGTGTACGCCTGGGTCTTCTCAAGTTTAGCCACTAAATGCTCGTTGCAGACATTGTCGATGAAGTTTTTCTTGGCACGGGCATTCAGAATGCCTACGGATTCGTCGTGGAATTAAGAGAGAATGTCCTGAATGTTGGCCAAGAGAAGATAACGCTTTACATGGCTAAAATGACAGGGTCTACCAACCATTCGATTAAGCGAGTGGCATTCGTCGAAGAAAAAGTCAACAGTTTTGGTCAAGAGGAACTCTCCCTATTGCAAGTGGAAATGGAGGAAAACTAACAGAGGAAATACAAATAAGTGTAACGACAAAAGAAGTGATTGGAAAGCTAACTATGGGTATCTAGACAAAACTCTTGCTTGTTCCCGAGCTGATAGAAGCGTCCGAGGGCAAAGTGGCTAAAGATGAGTTTACGCAAAAGGTTGTTGACGAGAACCAAACAAACGTGGTTCAGCCAGTGGTCTTTAGGTCATCAGTACATGACGCAACGGGAGTGATTCCAGCAAAACTAGTAGTTGAGCGGAAGACTCGCATTCCTGGGAACGTTATATTCCGATCACACAAGACTGTATTCGTAGAACCGGAGAATTATCTTTCGCAAGGACATCCACCTAGATCGCCTAGTCGAGTATTACTTCAGAGACGGTTTGCCAGTTCGGGACGAACAGGCTTTAGGAGGAGGCAGAGTTATGACATTACAGAACAGTCTAGATGTTTGTCGAATGTGCCAGAATAATCTCGCTCTAATGTGTGTGGCATACGTGACTCTAGATGCATTCGCGAGACTTTCTCGAAGTCGCCAGCCGCGCGGACTGTATCAAGGCCGCAATTAAATTACGTAGTACACACTGCCCCTAAGACGTAGTTTGGAACGTTCTGGTCTGTGATCGGAGGTATAAATTCATGGCGGCATCGGCCTTAGTTTTCAGTATTAGTTGCGATATATTTACAGTGCGGTCCGAGTTTTATTGTGGGGCGATTACAAGTGATTATCGAGCGATATTACTGTGTGCGTTCAAGTGCTTATTAGTGAAGTGTTTAATAATCGGGCGGGATAATTTTAATAAAATTGTCTTTTATTTGTAGTGGACATTTTTTGCGTGTGAACATTTTTAATTGATTTTTTGTAAGAGACTGTGTTGTTAATTACTAACTGTTTAACTGTGCAAATTAAAGCTGGTAATTAGTTACTTACTTGGTGTCTTGTATTTTGTTTCCACTGTACCTACGACGATCGAGTAGACCGTCGTAACAATATGTATGTTTACTGAAAATAATTCGACCTGTGATATGATTCTCTTTATGTTCATTGTAAGTATAGATTTCTTATAATAAAATATAAGTAAACACTGCTATACCCTCGTCTCATTTAATTACCCGTTTACTTTATTTGACTAAGAATTATTTCTGTAATTCTTTACAGCAAGACCTCTCTTACTCCAAATAAATATGGGAAAACTTTTACATGTTGAATCGCTTCACTCGGCACTCAACAGAAGTTCTCGAAGGTGTAGTGTGTCACACGACAGTCGACACTGATGTTCTCACTTGTGGAGTGAGACCCACGACAGTCGACCCTGATGTTCTCACTTGTGGAGTGTGTCCCACGACAGTCGACACTGATTTTATCACTAGTAGAGTGTGTCCCACGACAGAAGACACTGATGTTCTCACTTGTAAAGTGTGTCCCACGACAGTCGACACTGAATTTCTCACTTCACCTCACAAGACGCCGCTTTCGTGGCTAAGAAGCACGCAGCATTCGTTGTTCTTTGTTCCCGTACACAACATTTAGCGTTCCCAGACACTCGTAAGACACAGCACTGTGAGGCCGGATATGCAAAACGCCGCTTTCTTGGGTCCCAAGACACTCGTGAGACAGTAGTGTGAAGCCGGGGATGCAAGACGCCCCTTTCGTGGGTCCCAAACATTTGTGAGACACAGTAGTGCGAGGCCAGGAATGCAAGACGAAGCTTTCGTGGCTAAGAAGCACGCAGCCTTCGTCTTTCTTTGTTCACGTACACAACACCTTTAGAATTCCAAAACACTCGTGAGACACAGCAGTGTGAGACCGGTGACGCAAGACGCAGCTTTCATGGCTAAAGCGCAAGCAGCCTTCGTCGTTCTTTGTTCACGTACACAACACATTTAGCATTCTAAAACACGTGAGGCACAGCAGTGTGAGACCGGTGACGCAAGACGCAGATTTCATGGCTAAAAAGCACGCAGCCTTCGTCGTTCTTTGTTCACGGACACAGTACTTTTGCGTCGCGTGAGAAAAATGTATTGTCGCCTTGACTGTAGTTGTTTTACTCAGTACTTGACCTTGTTTTAACAGTATACTTGTATAACCACAATTCGTCACACGTGTCAGAGAACTTTCACCCATTTGAGTATTGTGATTTTTGGCATTCATCTTGCAGAAACGTTTTGCAGCTTGAACTCTTTCTTAACGATTGTCTCCACACTTCCATAACTTACTAAAAGAAATCCAATTATGTGTCAATGATTATGAAGAAGGTCTGAAATCGTCAATGCTCTGCATCGTAATGCTACTTCTGGGACGACGTGCGTGAGTGAGATTAGAGACTTCTTTCATTCTCAGAGAAACTTTTTCCCATTTGTACACTTGAGCCTTCGAAAGCGTATCATTACCGAATTATGTGCACTTCCTGTTTAGTCATCGGGACTTTAGAAACAAGCGCATAGCGTTGGGCACTGATAGACACAGTTCACTGTTGCCAACATTAATGAGTGTCCCAATTTCGATAGTCTCATTTACATTTGATAGACCACCGTGCAAACGCAAAGCAAGACGTAACCGTAAGAAAGTAAACGATTAAAAAATATTTAATATCTAATTAACTTTACGTAACGTGTAAATAAAGCACATTTAAATACATTTTCTTACTCATTTTACAACTGACACGTCATAAGTGTTATTACAGAGGTCTAGTTCTCTTAGTAAATCGTTCTCAATATTAAAAATGATTAAACTATTCACACATAACATTTTGTAACATACACATTTGAAAAAAAAACTTTACGGATAGTTTTAATACAATCATGGATACAAACATTCTCAGACTTTTATTTTCAGGAGAGCTGTGTACAATAGGTCGTTTGCGTTTAACACACAAAGGGATAGGCAGATGAATGTCACAATCTTCTCCACAATTTGCTTTCACGGAACAAGTATTTGTGCCCAAGGTTAGTTAATATTATGGCTGTGTTTACAACGGAGATACGAGTCTCCCGTCTATAGGGAAATACGGCACTAGCTGCGAGAAAGAAATGGCAGAAGCAGAGACAGCTGTCATGTCCAACAAAATTAATTTACAAACATGTGCAGTCATTGTACTAGTATCCGCGTCACAATTATTATAATTAAATTTATTATAATTAAACTGTGCAGTACGTCGTCAACCGGTGTCGAGTGCGCACTCACATCCGCGTACGTCGCTGTGTTTGTAGAACATATACATAAATGTATTTTAGTGTCTTTTTAATGTTTTAACGAAGTCATAACCGACGAATTTTTACTCTCTGATGATGGATTAAATTAATCCGAAACGCGTAAGAAGACAGAAACCAAGCGGTCACATAGACGGATTAAGGTAAAATTTTTAAAAATTTAAGTTTATGTTACTTACGTGCATTTACATTAACCACAAATAATTTATAACTTCACATATATTGCAAGGTAACCGGTTTGAAGCTGACTGGACTTGCAGAAATAAATTTTGGTTGCGTGATTTAATACCTTTATTTGTTATCTCTTTTTTTATATTGTTACGACGGTCTAACAGTTCGTCGTATGGTGCAGTGGAAAACAAAATGCAAGACACCAATGAAGTCATTAAAAACTAGCTTTAATTATCACAGTAAAGTAGTTTGTAATCAACAAGGTCGCCTCTTACAACAAATCACATAAAACTTGTTCACACACCATAAAAATGTCAAGTAATATAAAACACAATTGTATTAACACAATAATTCTTCACTTCGACAAACACTCAATCCGCGTTAACGAAAATCGCTCAAACAGAATTATCACTGTTGCACACCACTATAGATAAATTATTCCGATTAGGGCTAATCGGAATAAATTGTCTACAGTGGTGTGCAACAGTGATAATTCCATTTTTGATTATAACCACTAACACAACTTTCTTAACTAAAAATCGCTCACGTAACTGCACTGAGAACCCGGCTGCTATAGCTTTATATATGCCGTGCTGAGGTCCAATAGAGCTTTCCCTCCTTACTGCACGCCGGCTGCTAAATGCGTATCTCAAGTGTTCCTGGAACACACTAGAACCAACTGCTTGAATGACGCAACACCTGCCACACTTGACGGGGGGGGAGTGGAGAATGTTCTCAGCTGTTCTACGCGGTTCGATGCCATACTCGTGACACAGCCCCCTCCTTAAGCCTGTTCGCCCCGAACTGGCATACCGTCTCTGAAGTATTACTAGGGAATCTAGTTGGACGTCCTTACGAAAGATAATTCTCTGGTTCTTCAAATTCATTCTCGTGTGATCCAAACATCAAGTTCCCAGGAATACGACTCTTCGGCGCAACCGCTAGTTTTACCAGAATCACTCCCGTTGCGTCATCTTCTGATGACCTAAACACCACTGCTGATCCAAGTCTGTTTGGTTCTCGTTAACAACCTCTTGAATAATTTCATCTTCAGCAACTTTTCCTTCAGGCGTTTCTGTAAACTCAGGAACACAAGAGGGGTTTTCCTCAACACCCATAGTTGCCTTTCCAGTCATTTCTATTGCCATTTCACGTATTTGTAACTTTTCTGCTAATTCTTCTTCCATTTCCGCCTGAAATAGGAAAGGTTCCTCTTGACCAGACCTGTTGACTTCTTCTTCGGTCAACGCCACTTGCTTGATTGAATGGTTGGCAGACCCTGACATTTTATCCATGCAAAGATTTATCTTCTCTTGGCTAACTTTCAGGACGTTCTCTCTTAAGTCCACAAGTAATCCGTAGGCATTCGTAATGTTCGTGCCAAAAATCGCTTTATCAACAATGTCTGCAACAAGCATTTGGTGGATAAACTAGAGAAGACACAGGCGTTCACGTACGTCTATCTTTCCTAACACATTACCGTTGCTTCCAGTCACAATCTGTTTTGTACAAGAGCTAATTTGAAGCCGTCGGTTGCTGATTAAGTCAGGACGCACAATAGACACTGTAGCGTCCGTGTCAACTATAAATGATGTTTGTTTACCTTCCGCAAATCCATTAACGATCAGGTTTCCATAGTCTTATGTAATGTGGAAACTGTGTGCTGTTCTGTTGCTTTATTTCTCTAATTTGTGAGATCACTCTCTTCTCTCGGTATTTTTTTCTCCCAACGGTCTACCTGTAGGTGACCACGTTTGCCACAGTTGTAACACTTCGGTCTTCTGTCTTTATCCTTTGGTTCGAAAGATCGTTGTGACGCTGTTGACTTCTTAAACTGTTGCTCTTGAATTATCTCTTTATTCTGTCCGTTATGAAGATACTGTGATATTGAATCCGTTTGGCTACAACGTGATGGCATACTTTGATTAATGTAGGTCGCTGACTTGGCAGCTTCAAAACGGAGAGCATGGACAAGAGCGTCTTATTTATTATCATGCCGTACCATTCTTAACACTTGTTGTAATTGACTATCTCTGATACCGTCAATAAACACTATGTAAGCAATCCAAGTTTGGAAGTTCTCCGATTCTTTAAGATAAGGAAACCTCGTCAGTCGGTGGACATTCGCTTCAAACTCTTGAAGGCTCTCCCCTGAACGCTGTCGCCTCGCTTTAAGTTGAACACGGTACACTTTCCACAAATCCTGGTCACCGTACCGTAATTCCAGAGCTGTTGTTAATTCGGCATAGATGTTCTGGAGCTCAGATTGCACTTTTTGTGTTAGCTCTGCGTCAGGTCCTTTTGAAACAAGAATGAGTGACAGCTCTTCTTCCGTCCATTTATTTAATCGCGCGGCAGCTTCAAATTGGCGAATATAAGTTGCCCAGTGAGTGCTTTCATTAAACGTTGGGGCCTTCGTAAAAACTGGCCCTGCTATAATTTGATTTCTCTAATATTTTGAATCTTCAACATTAATTAATGGTCTTTCATTATAAACTATTTCTTTTTAAATGTTCGACTTCCTTTTTAATTTGTTTTATTGAATTCGTAATAGACAATTCTAAACTTTAAATATTTGTTTTCACAGATTTTCCTATTTCAGATATTCTGTCAACTTGTTTGTTCAGCTCACCTCGTAACAAGACAAAATTGAGTGGTATCCTCTTATACGAACGCCTTAACATTGTCTGCTTGACGCAGACTTCCCGAGGAGGTTCCGCTCGATACCACTCAGCACATCGATGAGACGGTCGCCTTGTTCCATAATGCCGTGGTCTCTTCCGTCGGCGTGTGCTCGGGGATGAAGCCTAATCTAACGCCCTATTACCACCGGATCCCTGAAGGAGTCCGTCATCTCGCTTTAGAGAAGGACTGACTTCGGAGGCGGTAGCAGCGGACGAGAGATCCGGCCGACAAGGCCAGCTTCAATCGGGCGGCCGGCAAGTTATGTCGTGACTTGCAGGCCTTCCGACGAAGCTGCTGGGAATTTGCGATTGCCAAATGGCTGACGATGCACCGAAGGAGAGCTCTGTTTACAGGATTCTTTCCGCGTTGACCGGGAAGAGGCGCCGTCCTCCACACCCGGCCATCAACGGACCTGGGGTACATCCCCTTGCCAAGCCGGACGAGAAATCTGAGTTCCTGGCCGGGCGCCTGGAGCTTCAATTTTCTCCTAACCCGTCCGGGGACCCAGACTCCGATGAGGAGATAGAAGACGAAGTTGAGTATCTCGGCAGCCCGATCACCTCCGAACCCGAACTCACTTCGGTGGAAGAGGTAACGAACAGGCTTTTAGCGCTTCGGCTCCGTAAGAGCCCTGGACCGGACGGTGTTAGTAACACTGCCCTACAGAGACTTCAGGACAGGGGAGTTCGCTTCCTGGTCGATTTGTTCAATGCCTGCTTCCGATTCGCCTACTTTCCTAAGAAATGATGTTCGGCTACGGTCACGATGATCCTGAAGCCGGGGAAAGACCCCAAGTTTGCCGAGAACCTCCGGCCTAACAGCCTGCTGTCGTCCACTTCGAAAGTCTTCGAATGACTAGTCCAGCGGCGGCTAGCGGATCACCTTCAACGGTTCGATATTCTGGTCCCCGAGCAATTCGGTTTTCGTGCTGGGCACTCCTCTCGACACGTCAACTGATGCGCTTCTTCGAGACCGTGGCAAAGGCCGGTTGCTCGCGATAGCAGACCGTCGCCGTTTTCCTTGATGTCGAGAAGGCTTTCGATTGTGTTTGGCATCCAGGCCTTCTATACAAACTCACGGAGATTCTGCTTCCGGATTGCTACATTCATTTGATTGCTAGCTTTCTTCGGAACAGAACCTTTTGCATGAGAGTAGATAACACCCTTTCTTCGGCAAGGGCTATTACTGCTGGTGTACCTCAGGGAAGCGTCTTGGACCCCCTGCTTTTCTCTGTGTACGTCAATGAATGTCTGGAACCACGTTGGCCATGTTCGCTGACGACATGCGGTGTATGCCGTCGATCGTCGAGCTGAGACGGCAGTTATCTGGCTCCAGGAACAATTGGACGAGTACGTTGAGTGGGCAGAGAAATGGAGGGTTGCCATCAACGCGGCCAAGAGCACAGCCATAGTCTTCTCCAGACGCTTGAGGTTCCCAGACACACTCTACGTAGGTGATACTCTGTTTCCCTGGTCTCGAGAGGTCAGGTACCTCGGGGTTCACCTCGACCGACGTCTCACCTGGCGGACACACTCTGCACAAGTAGCCCGGAAGACCGCCAATCGTTTCTATCAACTTCGTCCCGTGTTATGCAGCAACGCCATGACCCGCCGCCTAGGGAAGCTTATCGTCTCCACCTATGTGGTGCCGATGGTTACGTACGCGTTATCCGTTTGGGGCTACTTGGCCAAGACCCATAATCGACAGATTCAGTCTCTCCTTGACCGAAGATTGCGCTCGGCGTGTGAAGCCCAATACCTGACATCAAACAAAACGATCCGTGACTCCCTGCGTCTCCGTTCCCTGGACGCCATTATACGGACACTGTCCCGAAAATTTTACCGCCGCACCGCCCGATTCCAGGGCAACCACCTGATTAGCGCCCTCGGTCGCTACCAATCTGTGCCAGGAGAATCTTGGACCCGGCCTCGGCATACACTCACCCTCAATTAATTAATTAATTGAAAACCCACGGCCGGTAGCAGGCCACGACACCACACCCTAAATCCAGACCCTATCAGTCGACCCTGCGGCAGGAGCTCTATTTTAACCTCGGGATGTAGTATACGAGCGGGCGACGGGCAAGCCCTTCGTTCCGCACAGCCATTGAACTTGTTGTCTGCTTGACGACTAAATTCTTCTTTTTTCCGTCCCTCTGGTGTTTCATTTTCACGCTTACGTTTTTCGTCTTGTCGTTTTTCTGCTTCTTCTCTTTCCTGTCTTCGTTCTCCTTTTTGTGGTTCCTGTGTTTGCTGTAGCAATGCTCGGAATGCTTCTTTCATCTGACTGGTATCCATATTATTTATATCAACTACCAATACACCACTCTTCTACGAAGTGTCCTCTGTTTCCACTGTTAACCGTTCTATCCCAGTTCTGACACCACTGTTACGGGGGTCTAACAGTTCGTCGTATGGTACAGTGGAAAACAAAATACAAGACACCAATGAAGTCACTAAATACCAGCTTTAATTATCACAATAAAACAGTTTGTAATCAACAAGGTCGCCTCTTACAACAAATCACATAAAAATTTTTCACACGCAATAAAAATGTCAAGTAATATAAAACAAATTGTATTAACATAATAATTCTTTACTTCGACAAACACTCAATCCGCATTAACAAAAATCGCTCAAACAGAATTATCACTGTTCCACACCACTATAGAAAAATTATTCCGATCAGCGCTTTCAAGTTTCTCAGCTCATCGTCAGATTGGAAATCTGATAACGAAAATAACTAAAATTGCTCACGTAACTGAACTGACAACCCGGCTGCTATGGCTTTATATAGGCCGTGCTGAGGTCCAATACAGCTTTCCCTTCGTACTGCACGCCGGCGGCTTAATGCGTATCTTACGTTTTCCTGGAACACACTAGAACCACCTACTTCTACTAGAATGACACAACAAATACCACACTGGACGGGGATAGTGGAGAATGTTCTCAGCTGTTCTACGCGTTTGGATGCCATACTCGTGGCAATATAATATTCTGTATATGTGTGGTATGTGGTTTCTTTTTTATGTGGTATATGTTAAAATTATGTATTCGAAAATATATATAACTCTGAAATTTTTGTAGCAGTTTAAAAGAGTTTTCATTTAAATGTAGTATGTAAAAACCCATTCATTTTATGTAGCAGTATAAAACTTTCATGTTTATAGTTTATTAAGGGTTTTTATAATCCCACTTTCCTGAATTTTCTGGGTTAAGTTGGACCACACCGGACGATCTCGCGGTCCTGCTCCTGCTTCCACACCAGGCGTTGTCTTCTTAAGGTGAGATGTTGATCTCAGGGTTTCCCCGTGGGCGTTGTGTCGTCCAAGCTGCTCCTGATTCAGCCCTCGTTGAGAGCCATCGGTCTTTGAACATCTCGAACGACGCGCCTGACTTCGTGGTCTAATTCAGCCGCTCCCTCGACGACACACTCCTACTTCCGAGAGACTCCTTATTATTTATTCCCCAGAGACTGCCCTATGGAAGACTGCGGAAGACTGCCTAACTCACAGCTCACCCGCGCTAGATTTACGCACATGACGTTATTTTTACAAGTTATAACGTTCTAGATTTTACTAGAAATCCACGTTTTGGTAAACATGAACGTCCAGTTTCTAGACCTTTCCAAACCATGTGTTTCCAACTGTATCTGCTTGCATAGCTAATTACTTTGTCAATTGTATAAGTAATATTAAAAATTACTTAATATCAAAATAATAGTTATTAATAGTTATTCCAGTTTGCGCACTAATATAAATGATTTATGCGTGTCTGTTAATTATCTTCACATAATTCTTTACGGGCACAAACATATTCACTTTTACACTGCACTTCACTGCTGTTTTGTATTATTAGGAATAATAATACCTCATAATAATGAAAGCAGGATACCAACTAAAGCTATAATATTTCCTTTACACAGGACACCAACTAAGGCATCTGAACTAACATAGTGTGAAGGTTTGTCTCATTCAAATATACACTGTAATAAGTGAAATTTGCATACAAAGTAGTAATTTAACTCTTAGCATATGATAGCATCTTGCAATGAGAATTTGTTTAAGTAAAGACTGCATGTTGAGATATTGTATAATAGGCAATAAGGTACATGTAAAAATTGTTAGTTTATGTTAAATTTTGACAGGAAACAAAATAATTAGTGTTGTGAAGTTGTGCAAACATAAGGGTAGGCATATAGCGAGTGCGCGTGTGCGGGTATGAATAACTATGTTACGGAATAACAATAAAAAACAGATTAAATTAAATAAGTTTTGTGATACAAAATTATTGCAGAATAGTGCAATAATAAAGACGTCATACAAATTAATGTTAATTAATACCACAATTAACTAGTAATTAACAAGAGTGTTATATGTGAATGACGAATGAAAAATTACGAAGACAATGCAATCCCTCGCCTATAGATTATGTTTTTGGTTATCGCGAAAACAGACTAAAAAATGATCAGTTATAAAAGGACGCTACACACGAATTGACCAAGTTTAACATGTCAAAAACAATATCTGTCATGCCGTTCCCCGTCTGCTATAAATACCTCAGGCAATTTTGGACTAGATTCAGACTCAAGGTATCTTCACACGATGACTATGTCCGATTGCTGATCAACTTGAACTCATCATCATCATGATCACCTTCATATGCAATACAAAAAAACGGCTGATGGAGGAGCACAGGACCACCAACAACAGGCTATAGAATACCGAACAAGTGTCACCATCGTCATCGACTTATCATCATTCCGGAGACGCACACACACACACACACAAACACGTACACACGCAAAGGTAACTTCAACAATACCAGGTGACAGATGAACAATTATGTTTTTGTGTTAAACAAACAACTCAAAAAGAACATGATATGAGATAAAGTAATGTGAACACTTGAAAGTAAATAGTGTAAATATTCAAAGTAAAAGACGTAATTGTAAATTTGTGTTTAAAATAATCATTTTATTTTCTTTAATTTTAAACACTTGGGTGTGTCATTATAAATCAAAAATTTTCTTAAAATTAATATAATTTTTATATATGAGGTGCTATGAGTTCAAAATTTCAATAATGATTCAAAGCCAAACCCAACAATATAAAAGAATTTTATAATTTGTTCATCATATATGTTTATATAATTATGAGTACATGATGTTAATGTGTGCTAAATAGCAAAGATATGTTATGTCTTACAGAATGTAACCTTATAAAAGAGTATATTTTGAATTTTCCAGTTTAAAATTTTAATAATCAATTAATTTTCGTTGCAATATTTAACAAACCGTTGAGTGATTTTTTTCTGTGTTCGAATTAATTATTTCATGTCGTCAGCGTGTTACTCCTCTTTTTAAAATACGTTTTTTGTGCAACTAAATACACTTAACGCAACAAACACACAAAAAATCCTACGACCAAGCCGGTGTTTAACCTTATATATTTGCGTACTTTATATAGTAGTATACGGAGGAAAGATGAGTCGTCATTAAGAGTTCAGTAGTGAATTACAAAGTTAGCGCGTGTTTGATACCACGTTTGTGAATCAGTATTATATTTGTGTACTATATTTCTCTTTGTATAAATTACGGTTCTGTCAATATCACAGTTGTTGATCGAAATTGTATTTTCTCTGTTATATTTGTATTTGTAAAAAATTACTTGTGATACCGGTAAATGAACACGGTGTGGACAGGGATACGAGTGTTTTATTTCAGTCGCTGACCTAGTAGATGGCAATGCCTTCAGAGTGTAGGGACAAATGCGTTGAAGTCCGCGAGAACAAAATTTAACATTTTCTCAAGTAAAATTAGACTGCTCATAGTCGGATGGACGATACGAGAGATGTGACTTGAGGTGTACAAAGCACTGCGCAAGGTAGCCTAATACCGATCACGTAGCTGTTTCCAGCTGTGAACATATACGTACGTGTAAAACAGTGAATCTCAATTTAACTGATGAGCTTTTTAAAATCTTTTCAATATTTGAAACTGAAAGCAACCGCGTTTTCTGAGATTTCAGAAATTCGCCTAATGTGCCCACAAAAGTGACATAGGCCTATTCGCCCCTAAAACATAGAAAGCCCTATCTCCGAAGAACAAAATTTTACAGGAAATAAGGAAAACAAATTTCTTCACCTGCATCAAAGTTTTGATACTTTAAAAGGCTTATGATGTGTAAAAGTTGTTGTTTTAATGTACACAACTTTGTGTTAATGTTAATATAATTGATTTTTAATTTTTTTTTAGAAAAAAAAACCTGTATGGGAGTTGGGGCTTTTTATGATCATAATTATCATGTTTACAAACCCTAAATAATAGCTTTGCATAAAACAACTTTTAAAAACTGTGTAATACCATAAAATAAAAAGAACACATTCAATAATTTTCAGTTTTTTAATTAACATAAAACTAGTTTACATATAAAAGAAGCTTGTTCTTTATCAGTCTTTCATTAGTCAGCGTTTAGTAAGTCTGGCTCTTCTGACTCTTGGATGCTCAACCAAAATCCACGGCGGTTAGATGGCATAAGGGGGCACAGTTTTTCAACTATTTCTTTTTCTTTGCTTTATTGAATCCTCGTACTTTGTCAATTTTTTCAGACATGGGAAAGTAGTTCTTGATGCATTTAGCTTGCAAGAAGTTCAACAATTTTGAACTAGATTCTTCATATTTAGTAGAATACAAAAGACTTGTATTTCCTCGTTTAGCAGTTACTTTAACAACATCTGTGAGATAAGGTATGTTGTCACCTCGACGCTTAAGTTTTTGTTTTGAAGTGCAGTCTTTCCATGCGAAAAGGTCCCCAACACTAAGTTCTTTGGTGTCTACTTTTCCTCAGTTTGCTTGTTGAACACACTTAACAAAATCCTGGAAATGATAAACCTTTGCACTGTGCTTCATAGCCAATTCAACTTGATGGTGAAAGGAGTCAGCAGCCATAAACGTATGACCTGTTTCGAAGTAAAAAATGTCAATGGTGTATACAGAAATCTGTGGGCAATAATTTACAAGATACACGAAAAAGGTAAAAAGAGTCCAGTTTTTGTTTTGTGCTGAGCAATTGTCCAGCCAAATACAGATATGCTTTACATCTCTGAAATGATAAAAAAATGAATAAAATGCATTTAAGACGTCTTCTTTTTTTCTTCCACTTATTGCCTCGTGCCACAAGACAGCGAGAGGTTTAGCCTTCTGTTTGGTACCAATAGGTACAAAACATTCATTAAGTACTACCATTCTTCGAGTAAACACGACTTCTTTGAAGGAATCCATCCTTGGCAACATAATGACCTTCTGTAGATCAACACAAAAGTATAAGGTGTCAGTGGAAAACTGCAGCTTAGCGTGTTCTTTATAGAGGTCTCTTGATTTTTCAGCCTTTTCAATGTGGCACTTCCAATAAATGCAAGTCTCAGAGTCTGGTGATAAATTTTCCTGATCGTGGTCTTTGTCATGTTCCTTAAACTTGAAGCACATGCCACATTCTTCATGACCGAGTTTCGTAAACGATATGTTCAACTCATTAACAACCTTTCTATACAGATCGTAAGAACAGTCACAAGAGTTTTCAGCTCGTATTCATCATACATCCTTTGAATGGTCACATCATTTGGGAGGTATCGTCGATTTGGCGCATGTTCTCTTCTGTAGTGAGCAATACTTGGGTTGTAGCTCTCTATATGATTTATAATAATGCTCCTGTCAATTTCTTAGGATTAGGATGCTTTCCTCTTTTGTCAGTCGAACATGACGTCATACCAGTCATTGTATCTTTGTCAACAGATGTTAAAGTGTCATAAATAACTGAGTTATTTTCTTCTAATTATTAGCATATTTACTGAACAACAGTATTTTTTCGTAGATCATAGTCTTTATGTTTTTTAAATTTATATTGATTTTAACTTTTAATATGAAACGCCCTGAGAAAACACAAACACACGTTTTACTCAAACACCCTGAGAACACACTTTTTAAAACACAAAGACGCCTTAAGGTTAAGAATTCCAACTTTTGATAAAGTAGCCAAGACAATTACGTTTCTTAGAAATAATTCTAATCATTGCCTTTTGTGATATAGTAACTGGCTTTAACTATGTAATTTTCTTTCCTTCCAAATAACTAATTCTATAATTTATTTTAGACCCAACCAATACATAATATATTCTAATCAGCAAGTTTTCTGGACAAAAATCTTGCAAGAAATAAAATGTTTTCAAGAATGTACACTACTTTTCTTCAGACTACTAATATGACCTTTCCATGAGAGACTACTCCCTATTATTAAACCAAGATATTTCATTTTTTCAATCACTGAGCATTTGCAGTCAGGTTCTTTTTGACATGATAATTCACAGCAGGACAAAGAACATGAAAATCCATACTTGTCTCTCAAAATACAAATCATATATTTAGTTTTTCACTTAAAAAACCATAAAAAGTTTACTAAACCAGTATTTTAAATTAAGCTGAATAGAGTAGTGAAGAGTTGCCGGTATAAAACAAACTTGTTCACAGAATCTACCCTCACATTGATCACTGGAATAATTTAAACCCAAAATTTAACTCTGATTTACACTATAAAATTGGTATCCGTCTATAGACATAAATAATAATGCAGAAATTTTGAACTAATTTACTTACTGAGGACCGCAATAAAAGTGCGAACAAATAAATGTGCGTGTGTGCGTGTCTGCGTGCGTGTACGTGTTTGTGAGGCGCGTGCACGCGCGCGTTTAAATAGTTGTAATTTTGGAGTAGACGGTGAGGCTCTTAGGGACAGGGATGTATACCCCCTGATAAGAAATATCAAATAATAATAAGTTGGTTTGCACGGTGGGGAATGAGCACAGCTTAGTTTCATCTCTTTGTAGTTTATTGAACTGCGCACGTGAGCTTTCTCCCCTCTATACACTGTCGTGCTCAGTTTGAACTACATCTAACCGTTACTAATTTGTCTCGTTTACTATAATCTTTTATTCCTTACTAGTTGTGTTTACCTCTAACTTGAGGAAAATAAATTAACTTTGTCGACTGTATATCTACTAATCAATATTTCTTGAGGTTCAAAATTTTATCGACAAGTAATATCATATTGACTCACATAATTCTATCTGATTGTGTGAGTTATAAATCTTTTCCTGAATTTAAAAATACTTGTTAGTAATTCTTTTGGCAGTACGCTTCTTCTAAGGTTAACATTCCGTTATTTGGTTAGTTGTTATTACTCTATAGGATAACTTTGTTAACCTAATCTGTCTGGCAAAGCAAAGAGGAAATTTCATTAGATATTATAATCTTCAACATCAACTTCTTCTTATTCTTTATATTCACTAACTGAAGGCATAAAATTGTAGCATGTCTCGATTGTTTTATCTTGTATCTACTCTTGAGCCGTCTTAGGCCTTCCTCTTTTGAGCTATTATCGATAACCTATTTAACAATTATACTTCCTCCCATTCATTCTGTATACTCTTCCCATTTTGCTCTCACCTGCTCAATTCCGTCGGTTATAGAGTGGTCCACACACACTCATTTTGTATTAAATCATTTTGCAGGAATCAAATGTCCAGCGGTAATGTGATCATGGACGATAACTAAACACGAGAAAACAGGGATGCGTTCTGCGTATATAAAGTGTATGATGACAGCGAAGGGTCGCACAGGACGGTAAATAAGAGTTGTTATTGTCGTTTGTTCGATTAACCCCAAATGGATTTCGTATAATGGAATTTTAATTTTGGGGACACTCTTAGTTTGGTTTGTAGCCCATATAGTGTACGCTACGTTAAGCCAGGCCAAAGCAGAATATTTAGGTGTCGTTACCGTCCTATTGTGTCTAGGCAATTGGACTTGATTATACACCAACAAAATAAACTCTACGCAGTGTAAGGACAAACAACAGCTCTACACAATGTATAATTGAAGAGGTACTTGACTTTTTTGATAAAAGTCTACCTTCTACTTCATTAGCCTTAAATTATAGCCAGACAGTCGAGTTATTTTACAAGGTAACCTGCGGGCCAACAGAAATAACAAATATTAGGATAATTTTAATAAAATACAACGGATATAGTCTGTCAAACTGAACGTTAAGCTAGTAGTTAAATTAGGCCTAATTGAAATTGATTATCAAGTGTTCATAGTGAATATTTTTATGTATAATAAGTATTTTTACGTGTAAAAGAAATACCGGTGACTTTCATATAAACTGAATAAATTAAATATTTCGAGCCTCACAGGTTTATATGTGTGTAACCGATTTTAACTATTTAATTGCAGGTAGAAGTTGAATTAATCATCTTACCCAGAATAGATATATTTGCAATTTTTTACCAGTTAAGGCGTAGACAAAAATTACATTTTAGAAGCAATACCAAACGAACAAAGGCAGCAGCAGTGTAAAAAAAGAAGGTCAAAATTGGTTTCGGGTGTAATTTGAGACGACCTTTCAGTGTTGAAGAGCCGCGTCTACTGTTTACAGTGTTAAGGTGAAGCCGAACAAAACGCATTGCTTTATAACAATGTGATGTGGATCCAGAGATAAATTGTTTGGCTGTAAAACACAATGCTAGCGCACAGTACAGACAGTAACTATGTAAGGTAATTGCCATTAACAAAATAATAAAATTCAATGGCCATTAAGTATATTGTTACGGGAATAGGTTTTCTTGCCTTCGACATCTGCCTCCGTGATACTGACTGCCAACTAGGGATACCCATAGTACGTCATTTCTCACGGTCTTTCCCCTCTTCCCCCCTTTATATGTCTCCAATCAAGCTCTCTGCAACTTATTTAAATCTACTGAATTCTTGTTTCAGCTCGCGAGTAAAGGTATACTCCGGATGTTGTTCTTAATTTAACTGGGGTGACCGTCTTTCCTAGGATCTTCCTTTTGAAAACTTCAAACATTCTTCTCTTTCCCACCTATGGGCAGCGGCAAATCCAGCAAGTAATTTTTGGGGAGGACTTTGGGAGGGGGATATCCAAAGTTGTAGCAATCTTTATTGGTACAAATTATAATTGATAGGAATGATGGAAGATAAATACAGTGTGTTATTATCAACACAATTAATTTATTAACCTACAAGTATAAAATCATATCTGACTTCGTCAGCTCCTTGTTCTTTGAATCATATTCACTCTCTGTTTAAAAGACACACTGTTTATTTAAGTTATATATCAAGCAAAAATAAAACATAATGGTAAGGTACGGTTAAAATTTAAAGACCGTGAATCTACATAACGTGATGTGAATTATATGTACATCATATTCTACTTTATGCACCTATTTAAAATGCGTCTTAGATGCTTATTTTCGTTGATGTCATTGCAAAATATTCTTTGAATTAAATTATTTTGTTTTTTTACTAAATTTATCTGAGAAATTCTTCATGGTCTTAAGACAGTTTCCTCTTTGCGGTGTTTTCTAGACTAAGTTAGCCAGCACCTACAGTAATATATTCCATCGACACTTATAAATGTGATCCTAGTAACGCTAAGCTGTGTAATTTATAATGGGATATATGAATGATAATTTATTTGTTTCTTAAAAAAACCAGTGCTTTCTCCTAAATCATAATTGGTATGACGTATAATATTATAAACAATTTTCCCTACATTTTGTGTATTCATTAATGGAATTTTTTGTGCTTTTTATTTACAAATTTGTGTGCTGGTTAATAATTTTACGTGTGATAGATTGTCTCCGGAGACTTCCTACTGCGGAACTGCGGAGGAAAGAAAAGACTTCTTCAGATCACTCTTCTTTGTCCAAATAAATAAACCACTCAGTTTTTCTTACCTATTGACATGCATCTGTAAAGTGTTCGGTACTAAGTTTTTCAAACCCCCCTTTGTTATTTTATTTTTAATATATTTATTTCTTAACGCACTGTATATGCTTGTTCATTTAATGATTGAATATTTGAAGATGCCTTTCTCTTTAACGGTTTTTCTAAATCGTGTAAACCGTTTGTTGGTTATGCGGTCATACTTCGTTTTCTTGTACCAAAATTCGTTATTTTTATCAAAATCCTTTTCCCTGAGACACGACGTTTCTTGGTAACTTTATTAAGAGGAAGCAGATATTTTTGTAGTTAGGCAACAATGGAATTCCTTTTCTCTTAAGTGACTACCTTAAACTCATTTCAAAACCTTTCTTGTGTTTGTGTTTGAAGGCAGAGATGCGTATTGGATTAATCTTATCAAAGCAAATGCACAACCTCATACTGGGTCAGAAAATGTTTTCATACAATTTTACGAGATAACTTATAAAATTTTTTATTACAACTCAGATTTATAATAGCCTCAAATTAAATAATTTGTTTAGTTATGTGTTTTTCTTCAGATACTATTGTACATTTCACAAAAAATTATATTTTTGGAATCATTTTTATTGTCGTACTTCTAAACTGGAAAGTTTTTATGCAGTTAAAAAAAACTTGTGTCGTCTAACTAGCTGTAAGCCGTAATAGGCTACGAACAGATGACGTCCCTGTTTGATAAAGTACTAAAGTATTAATATTTTTGTAGTAAAATAACTGAAGTTGCTTGATTAGGTTTAAATACTAAATTGTATTTGCTCACACACACTGAATATTTGTACAGATTTATGTTATGAGTGTAACACGAGACTGTGTGCCTACATGGAGTGAGAAGTGTGTGTTTAAAATTACTTCACATTAACAAACAAAGTACTGCAACTAAACCGTCACGCCTCAGGGTAGAAACCGTATATCACAACTAAGGATGAGCTTTATCAGAATGTACTTGTGTCTACAAGTTGGAACAACTCATATTTACACAAAGTGTAATAGGAACTATTGATTTTTTAGTGCAAACCATTTGTGCGCGCGGTCAACCTTTCTCAGTTTACAAGTTGGTTTACCGTATTATCCTCTAGGCACCCGGCACCTTATAGGACTACATTGTTCTCCATGCCGTGTATTCAGTCAACAATTATGCTTATTGTTGTGTGTTGAGATAAATAAACGTAACGAAAAATATTTCTTTTAAAATATATTTAATTTTCAGTTATTATAAATTTACTGAAATTAGTCAAAAGCGACGAATATGAATGTCGACCGTTGCGTTCAGGTTCTCGGTCTATTAATGCGATTAATGACGTTAAATGTTGTTACTACACAATTATAAGTTGAAACTAATTCGCAACGTTACTTCAAACTTTGATATGCGATAATGTAGTCGCCGGGTAACACGTAATGTGGTCAATAGATTGATCCCGTCCGTAACATTACTGATACTTTACATGTCATGACTTTTTTATTGTTATTTTTCGTTACATCTTGCTACAATTAAAAAATAAGTAATAATCGAGTTGTCAAGTTTGTGAGTTAGAAATTACTGTGTGCTGGGTACGTCAATTTGGTCACACACTTTTTCTTTTTTTTTTTTGGTCACAAAATCTACAAACATTTCATCAGCCAACCTTTATATTTTTTCCTCATGACTACAAATACCTGTGGGTTTTCAGATTTTTAGAGGTAATTTTCATTTCCACTCTTTCATATAATCTAGGTTGTTTGTCATTAGCATTCCGGTCTCTCACTCAAAAATATTCGAAGTACTAAGTTTTAAGACAGTAGGATCGTAAATTCTACGCCCCAAACCTGTGAACGGCCAGGGACACTCGTCTGGGAGTTACCTTAATTTAGCTGGACTGTTCTAGTTACTTATAACGCCGGAAAATCTCCTTTCATCTTCTCTTGCCTGCAAAATAACGTAAAATAATTAAACTTTACTTACTTAAAACCAAAATCTGAGGTCTTCTATGACGTGAGGCTAGTTTTTCTGACACAGGTGAATTGACTTCTCAAATCTATAATTTCTTGGCCGGAAATCAACGAATTGCACTCTAAATCCTGTCACGACTGACAACCAGCAATCTGCATAATCCCAGAGAGGCTACGTGAAGCTAAAGGACATTTGTACGTGTTCTCACCTGGTATGTAGCGACTCGCTACCGGCAGACACCAGCAATCGGCATAATCTCAGAGTGGCTAGATGCAGCCAAAGCACATTTGTACGTGTTCTCTCACCCGGTCTGTAGCGACAAAATACCGACAGACACCAGCAATTTGCATAATCTCAGAGAGGCCAGATGCAGCCAAAGGATATTTGTACGTGTTCTCACCCTGTCTGTAGCGGCGCGCTACCGACAGACACCAGCAATGTGCATAATATCAGAGAGGCTAGATGCACCCAAAGTACATTTGTAAGTGTTCTGACCCGGCCTGTAGCACCCGCTGCCGAGAGACAACAGCAATGTGCATAAATTCAGAGAAGCCAGATGCAGCCAAAGGACATTTGTACGTGTTCTCATCCGGTCTGTAGCGACCTGCTACCGACAGACAACAGCAATCTGCATAATATGTGTTTCGCTAGATGCAGCCAAACACATTTTTACGTTTTCTCACCGGGTCAGTAGCGACCCACTACCGATAGACTCCAGCAATCTGTATAAACTCAGAGGGGCTAGATGCAGCCAAAAGTCATTTGTACGTGATCTCTCTCGGTCTGTAACGACCCGCTACCGACAGATACCAACAATGTGCATAAACACAGAGAGGGCAGAAGCAGCACAAGGAAATTTGTACGAGATCTCACCCGCACTCTATCGACCTGCTACCGACAGGCACCAGCAATGTGCATAATCTCAGGGAGGCCAGATGTAGCCAAAGGACATTTGTACGTGTCCTCATCCGGTCTGTAGCGATCCGCTACCGGCAGACACCAGCAATATGCATAATCTAAGAGAGACCAGATGTAGCCAAAATACATTTTTACGTGTTCTACGCGGTCTGTAGCGACCCGCTACCAACAGACACCAGCAATGTGCATAAACTGAGACAGGCCAGATGCAGCCAAAAAACATTTGTACGAGTTCTCACCCGGTCTGCAGCGACCCGCTACCGACTGACACCAGCAAACTGCATAACGTCAGAGAGGCAAGATGCAACACAAAGAAATTTGTACGTGTTCTCACCCGGTCTGTAGCAACCCGCTACCGACAGTCACCAGCAGTGTGCATAATCTCAGAGAGGGTAGATGTAGCCGAAGGATATTTGTACGTGTTCTCACACGGTCTGTAGCAACCCGCTACCGACAGTCACCAGCAGTGTGCATAATCTCAGAGAGGGTAGATGTAGCCGAAGGATATTTGTACGTGTTCACACCCGGTCTGTAGCAACCCGCTACCGACAGTCACCAGCAGTGTGCATAATCTCAGAGAGGGTAGATGTAGCCGAAGGATATTTGTACGTGTTCACACCCGGTCTGTAGCAACCCGCTACCGACAGTCACCAGCAGTGTGCATAATCTCAGAGAGGGTAGATGTAGCCGAAGGATATTTGTACGTGTTCACACCCGGTCTGTAGCAAGCCGCTACCGACAGTCACCAGCAGTGTGCATAATCTCAGAGAGGGTAGATGTAGCCGAAGGATATTTGTACGTGTTGTCACCCGGTCTGTAGCAACCCGCTACCGACAGTCACCAGCAGTGTGCATAATCTCAGAGAGGGTAGATGTAGCCGAAGGATATTTGTACGTGTTGTCACCCGGTCTGTAGCAACCCGCTACCGACAGTCACCAGCAGTGTGCATAATCTCAGAGAGGGTAGATGTAGCCGAAGGATATTTGTACGTGTTGTCACCCGGTCTGTAGCAACCCGCTACCGACAGTCACCAGCAGTGTGCATAATCTCAGAGAGGGTAGATGTAGCCGAAGGATAGTTGTACGTGTTGTCACCCGGTCTGTAGCAACCCGCTACCGACAGTCACCAGCAGTGTGCATAATCTCAGAGAGGGTAGATGTAGCCGAAGGATATTTGTACGTGTTCACACCCGGTCTGTAGCAACCCGCTACCGACAGTCACCAGCAGTGTGCATAATCTCAGAGAGGGTAGATGTAGCCGAAGGATATTTGTACGTGTTCACACCCGGTCTGTAGCAACCCGCTACCGACAGTCACCAGCAGTGTGCATAATCTCAGAGAGGGTAGATGTAGCCGAAGGATATTTGTACGTGTTCACACCCGGTCTGTAGCAACCCGCTACCGACAGTCACCAGCAGTGTGCAAAATCTCAGAGAGGGTAGATGTAGCCGAAGGATATTTGTACGTGTTGTCACCCGGTCTGTAGCAACCCGCTACCGACAGTCACCAGCAGTGTGCATAATCTCAGAGAGGGTAGATGTAGCCGAAGGATATTTGTACGTGTTCACACCCGGTCTGTAGCAAGCCGCTACCGACAGTCACCAGCAGTGTGCATAATCTCAGAGAGGGTAGATGTAGCCGAAGGATATTTGTACGTGTTCACAACCGGTCTGTAGCAACCCGCTACCGACAGTCACCAGCAGTGTGCATAATCTCAGAGAGGGTAGATGTAGCCGAAGGATATTTGTACGTGTTGTCACCCGGTCTGTAGCAACCCGCTACCGACAGTCACCAGCAGTGTGCATAATCTCAGAGAGGGTAGATGTAGCCGAAGGATATTTGTACGTGTTGTCACCCGGTCTGTAGCAACCCGCTACCGACAGTCACCAGCAGTGTGCATAATCTCAGAGAGGGTAGATGTAGCCGAAGGATATTTGTACGTGTTCACACCCGGTCTGTAGCAACCCGCTACCGACAGTCACCAGCAGTGTGCATAATCTCAGAGAGGGTAGATGTAGCCGAAGGATATTTGTACGTGTTGTCACCCGGTCTGTAGCAACCCGCTACCGACAGTCACCAGCAGTGTGCATAATCTCAGAGAGGGTAGATGTAGCCGAAGGATATTTGTGCGTGTTCACACCCGGTCTGTAGCAACCCGCTACCGACAGTCACCAGCAGTGTGCATAATCTCAGAGTGGGTAGATGTAGCCGAAGGATATTTGTACGTGTTGTCACCCGGTCTGTAGCAACCCGCTACCGACAGTCACCAGCAGTGTGCATAATCTCAGAGAGGGTAGATGTAGCCGAAGGATATTTGTACGTGTTGTCACCCGGTCTGTAGCAACCCGCTACCGACAGTCACCAGCAGTGTGCATAATCTCAGAGAGGGTAGATGTAGCCGAAGGATATTTGTACGTGTTGTCACCCGGTCTGTAGCAACCCGCTACCGACAGTCGCCAGCAGTGTGCATAATCTCAGAGAGGGTAGATGTAGCCGAAGGATATTTGTACGTGTTCACACCCGGTCTGTAGCAACCCGCTACCGACAGTCACCAGCAGTGTGCATAATCTCAGAGAGGGTAGATGTAGCCGAAGGATATTTGTACGTGTTCACACCCGGTCTGTAGCAACCCGCTACCGACAGTCACCAGCAGTGTGCATAATCTCAGAGAGGGTAGATGTAGCCGAAGGATATTTGTACGTGTTGTCACCCGGTCTGAAAAGACCCTCTACCGATAGAAACAATTTTTTTAAATGGAATAATTCCTATTGTAGTCCCAAGCCACGTGTTTGTTAACCAAATACACTGTACTCACCGTCTATGGCCTTTCCGTGATGTTTTTTCTTGTTTACATGTTTCGAGGCGCTTGCCTCATCATCAGAACTTATAAAAATTAATTTATGTCATAAATGATGACATTTGTCAAAATATTAAAAACACAATACGGCAATTATACTATGTACATAACCTGCTTTAAAAATGTTAGGTGTGCCTTGCAAGACAACACGCGCCGTACTCTGAGTACTGAGATTTTTATGGAACAGATGAGAAACGCAGACAGGAAGTGGAAGAGACAAAAGAAGAACGCCGACAGGGAAGAGAAGAACGTAAACTGGAAACATAAGACATCAAAGCATTAATACAGGAGCAAAAACAGCTGCAAGAACACAGTACGGCAGAATTGGGACCCCAGAATTGGAGGTAAGTTTAATAAGCAAGTAAATAAAATATCGGGCCTACAAGAATCAATGACATTAAAAATAGCTGAAATAGAAAAATTTGTCTCGATTGTTGAAGAATCCATGTCTACAAAAATATCTGTCTTAGAAGAATCGATGTCTACAAAAATGTCTGTCACAGAAGAATCGGTGTCAAATAAAATATCTGCAGTAGAAAACGCAATGGAAAACATAAGAGAACAAATTGAAAGTGAAGTTGAGCAGTGCCTGAATATACAACCAAACAAATTTGCGAACAGACTGCACCAATGGTAAAGACAGAAAAGATGCAGAAATTAAGTTAATAGAGAAAGTCACTTTGCCTGCAGTAGGGACAGTTAATGTCAAAGCTCCAACCTTTGACAGAAGCAGTCACTGGGCAACGTACCTCCACCAATTTAAAGCTGCTTCATGGGCAAATAATTGCACAGAGAAAGACAAGACAGTTTCACTCGTTCTTGCATTAAAGGGACCCGCGGCAGAACTACTACAGAAAGTGCCACCTGACAGCCAGAACATCTATGCGGAGTTGATAAAACTCTAGAATTATGGTATGGTGATAAACATTTGTGAGATGTGTACTGCACCCAGTGCAAGGCGACACCATTCCGGGGAGAGCCTTCAAGAGTTTGAAGCAAGTATCGACAGACTAATTAGGCAGCCGGACGTTTTCGCTGTCGTCCTCCCTGCATAGTCGGGTCTTGCGGGGAGCGGGGAAAGAGGACGTGTACACATGTCTATGCTTTTAAATCAGCATCAGCCATTACAGGAGGGGCTCTGCCAGCTGTCTGATTTCGCAGCTCTTTTCATAGAGAACCGGAGCGTTGTTCAAAACTTCTCTGTTGCTGTTTAAAGTGCATATATTTTCTCTTGTGTTTTATATAGAGTTGATTGTGTTCTTGTTGTACTTTTTGTGTAAACCTAATGTTATAATAATTTATTCTTTATTAGGCAGTGTATTCTGTGTACGATAGTGTTTTTGTCTTACGTACATAAACGTGTAACTTATTCTGTGTATGCTTGAGCCTGTGTGTTCTGTGCGTATTTGTTAGAAACGATTAAAATGGCTATGAATTCAGTAAGTAATATTAAACGTTTGATTATTTAAAATTCACTTACTTGCAAAAAGAAAATAGAACTAAAAAATTTAGGGCCACCAAAACCGAATTTAGATATTACACAACAAAATTATAAAACGGACAGACCAGCATCAAGTAAACAAAATTACACAAGAAAATTTAATAGAAACTGTTACTTACATGCTGATTGTATATGTAGATGTGAGGTGATGAATTGCTTTTTTTGTTATGTATGTTTGGTGATGAACCTAAACATTGATTCAGTCTGGACTGAAAATGGAATTAAAAACTTGAAGCATTTGGGAGAAAAATTAAAAAACATAAAATTAGTGAAACTCATAGAACAATTTTATTGAATATTCATTGCTAGGAAAAGTCAATATTAGTTTCCAGTTAGATAGTGCATATAGATTAAAAATTAAACAGCATAATAAAGAAGTCTCTAAGAACGATACATCTTAAGTAAGTTAATTGACTGTGTAAAGTTTTGTGGAATATTTGAACTAGCTTAAGGGGACATGATGAAACAAACACATTTGAGAATGCAGGTATTTTTGGGGCTTAGTAAATTTAATGGCAGGCCTACATAGCACCTTAAGAGAGCATATTGAAAAAACAAACAATAGGGTTTTCGTTGGTCTTTCTAAAACAATTCAAAATGAAATTTTTGATTCTATTTATGCAGTGTGCATTGGACTAATAAAAAAAGAAATAAATGAAACTGACTACATTTCAATTGAAGCAAATGAAACCACGGATTTTGCAACTCTGTCACAAATTGTGTTAGTTGTGAGGTATGAGTAATTCAATTATTGAACGGAAAATTACATGAGAGATTTATCAGTTTTATCAGTCCACAAGATCACTCCGCTGAATGTATTAGTAATACTATTTTTGAAGAATTAGCAAAATTAGAACTTGATAAGATGCCTAGTAAAATTATTGCACAAAGTTACGATGGGGCAGCAGAAATGAGTGGAAAACATAATGGTGATCAAGCAAAAGTTAAAGCTGTGTACAAGAATGCCCAGTATATACACTGCTATGCCCATCAACTAAACTTAATTATTGAGCGCGCTGCATCACAAAACAAGCAAGTAAAAATATTTTTCTGTAAATTAGATGGCTTTACAGCATTTTTTTCAAGATCTTCCAAAAGAACTGCCATACTTGATGAAGTAGTAAAGAAACGTCTGCCAAAATGTTCTAATACCAGGTGGAATTTTAAATCCCGTTGTGTGACAGCAGTATGTATTCATAAAATTGACATTTCCGCTTTTCTTGAAAAAATCATAGATGATGGCGAGAGTGACAAGTCCACTGTTCAGAAAGCACTAGGACTGGAAAACACATTAAATAATGATGATTTCCAATATTTGGTTAACATTTTTCAACAAAATTATGCCAGCCTGTGACATTTTGTTTAATCAATTATAGCAAGTAGAAATTGACAGTATTAATACACACCAGTATGTTGCCTCATTCAAGTCACACATTCAAAACGTCAAAGATTATATTGACATTGATGCAAGTCTGTCTGCAACAAATGATTTTGGAGAATCATCACAAAATCCAAAAAGGTCACGTTTTGATGAAAGAAAGAAAACTGCAGCTAAAGAAGTTTGTGACATAATAGTTACCAGCATAGACGACAGATTTTCATTTTCAGATCATTTAGCAATAGCAGTTTTGTTGCAACCAACCCTGTTTTCTAAACATCAGCTTATCTTTCCAGAAACACAGTTACAAATTGCTGCTAAACAATTTAATTTACATGAATCTGCATTAAGACATGAACTGGCAGTTCTATACAGCAGGCCTGACTTTACAAAGGCAAACGGCGCATTGGTTCTACTCAATTTTGTATATGAAAACAATCTAGTTACTGTTTTTCCCGAACTGGTAAAACTATTAAAACTTATTTGTACAATCCCTATGACTACAGCAGAAAGTGAACGATGTTTCTCAACTCTCAAACGCATTAAAACATTTACACGTAATACAATGAAAGAGGACAGACTAAGTGCTCTGGGAATGTGTTCAATAGAAAGAAAATATTAGAAATAACTCCTAACTTCAATGAATTAGTTATTGACCATTTTGCCGAACAAAAGGAGAGGAGAATGGATTTCATGTTCAAGCAAATAAACTAATCCAAGGTAGAGAACAAATATATTTTATTTAGTAATGCATGCATTTAATAATATAATTTATTAAATATTTAAGTTTAGGAACGTGAACTGCTTAGGGTTAGAAATAATTTCACTTTCAAACACTGTTTAAATTTTGGTAGTTTGCAAGGTAGGTTTTTGATATTAAGAATACTTTTAATAGTAAAGCAAAAGGTTCAATTTTACAATTATTTCATGATAATAGCAATCATTTAGTTTCTACTGGTGACTTTTGTTACATATGGGTATAACAAAATTTTGCCCCCCCCCCCATTCAAAAACATTACCAGCCGTCACTGGTTTGGACGTTATGAACAACTGTATATGATCTTGGTGTGCATATGGATTATAAGTCGACTTCAAAAACAGTGTCTTGAGATTCGGAAAAGAAGAGGTAATGCTTTCCACAATGAATACAC
Organism: Magicicada septendecula; assembly: GCA_034769895.1. Lineage (NCBI taxonomy): Eukaryota > Metazoa > Arthropoda > Insecta > Hemiptera > Cicadidae > Magicicada > Magicicada septendecula. The sequence continues at coordinate 358,992,665 of CM068376.1, read as the reverse complement.
CAGAAAAATCGATGGACGTGATAAATCAAGTGGCCGTAACTGTTCCGCCAAACTCCGAAAAATCATCATGGTTAGAACCGAGGTAGATACTAGGGGCCACCAGTGCTCTATATTCAAACCCCAGGTAGTCAGCACACCGGGCATACTAATTGCAAGAAGTTTAGTAAAAACTGACGAAACCGGAAATGTACCTATTAGAGTGGCGAATATTTTGGATCAAGCTGTCACTTTACAAAGCAATACGCTCCTAGGCATTTTGACCCCTGTTGCCTGGGTATCCGGAATGACGCAACGAAGATCCAGTGCTTCGGATAATTTCAAATTACCAGAGGAACTGCAGGAATTATTGACCAGATCTAACGACCTCTCAAGTGGTGAGGTAAAAGAACTCAGACGGTTTTTACATGAATTCGATGATTCACTTGCAGTTCGGGGACAGTCACTGGAAATAACCTCTGTTGTACAACATCGCATCAATACCGGGGACACAACACTGATACGCCATCCCCCGCGAAGACCTCCATTATCTAAGCAAGAGGAAATGTCTCGGTTAGTTGTGAAGTGCTGAAGGGCTACTGGGCACAACCTTGTTAATCTCTTACCTATGGGTTATAACATATGGGTATAACAAAATTTTGCCCCCCCCCCATTCAAAAACATTACCAGCCGTCACTGGTTTGGACGTTATGAACAACTGTATATGATCTTGGTGTGCATATGGATTATAAGTCGACTTCAAAAACAGTGTCTTGAGATTCGGAAAAGAAGAGGTAATGCTTTCCACAATGAATACACCAGAAAAATCGATGGACGTGATAAATCAAGTGGCCGTAACTGTTCCGCCAAACTCCGAAAAATCATCATGGTTAGAACCGAGGTAGATACTAGGGGCCACCAGTGCTCTATATTCAAACCCCAGGTAGTCAGCACACCGGGCATACTAATTGCAAGAAGTTTAGTAAAAACTGACGAAACCGGAAATGTACCTATTAGAGTGGCGAATATTTTGGATCAAGCTGTCACTTTACAAAGCAATACGCTCCTAGGCATTTTGACCCCTGTTGCCTGGGTATCCGGAATGACGCAACGAAGATCCAGTGCTTCGGATAATTTCAAATTACCAGAGGAACTGCAGGAATTATTGACCAGATCTAACGACCTCTCAAGTGGTGAGGTAAAAGAACTCAGACGGTTTTTACATGAATTCGATGATTCACTTGCAGTTCGGGGACAGTCACTGGAAATAACCTCTGTTGTACAACATCGCATCAATACCGGGGACACAACACTGATACGCCATCCCCCGCGAAGACCTCCATTATCTAAGCAAGAGGAAATGTCTCGGTTAGTTGTGAAGTGCTGAAGGGCTACTGGGCACAACCTTGTTAATCTCTTACCTTAGAAAACGGATTGCTGAAAAGGGCTTGGGAAAGTGCAGATGGACGAGACGTGGTCGTGCAGTTGATAGTTCCCCGAAGTAAAGTGCAGTCTGTTTTGAAGGAGATGCATGATGGAATATCTGGAAGCCATCTTGGCGTTAACAAAACCATTAACAAAATACGGAAGCGATATTGGCCCCATCTTTTGCCACGACGTAGAGGAATGGTTTCGGACATGTGAAATATATGGTGCAAGCAAGGGCCCACAAACCAGGAGGTTGAAACATGAGATAATATAACGTTGGACTGCCTTTCGAGAGAATTGCCATAGACATTGCTGGACCATTCCCAGTTACTGACGATGGAAACCGGTACATCATGGCTGTAGGTGACTACTTTACTAAGTGGGTGGAAACCTACGCAATTCCAAATCAGGAGGTTACCACTGTGGCAAAGCAGTTAGTTCACAACTTCTGTTGCCGTTATGGAGCCCCTATAGAAATCCATACGGATCAAGGGAGAAATTTTGAATCAGGAGTGTTTAAAGAATTATGCCGTCTACTCGGAGTTCGAAAGATCAGGACAACGCCTCTGCATCCTCATTCGGACGGGATCGTTGAGAGATTCAATAGGACACTTGAGCAGCATCTTTCGAAGGTTGTTGACGAGAACCAAACAGACTGGGACCAACGTATACCACTATTCGTCATGGCGTATAGATCATCAGTACACGACATGACTCCAGCAAAATTGGTGTTTGGGAGGGATCTTCGTCTTCCTGGGGACTTAATGATCGGATCACCTGAGACTCAGCCCCAAGAGCCAGAGTTTATTGTCGGTCGAGTACAAGTGAATACTCTGTGCGTTCAAGTGGTTATTGTGGCGAAGTGTTGTGTTTTATGATCGGGCGGTATAATTTTAATACAATTGTGTTCTATTTGTTGACATTTAATTGCGTGTGAACAATTTTATTTGATTTGTTGTAAGAGACAGTGTTGTTAGTTACGAACTGTTTAATTGTAATAATTAAAGCTGTTGATTAGTGACGTAACTGGTGTCTTGTATTTTGTTTTCCACTGTACCGTACTACGATCGGTAGACCGTCGTAACAATACATATATTTATTATTGTGTGTATAATACCTTTTAGTTTTATAAAATCGGTATGAATATATTACCTGTATTCATTTGTATAAAGTGTTTTTAGAGCATAAGCTATATTGTAACAGAAGTACATACCTTTTTGATATATTTTAACTTACATTAGTGTAAACAAATAAAATACTTCATTAAAAATTACTAAATATAACGATTTAAATTTAAATCGTACGGTTTTGTGTAGAAAAACCTCAACGCAGAGGGAAATAAAGTCTCTAAAAATAAATAAACTCGAGATATATGTATTTTTATAACATAAGATCGTTTTAAATGGCGGTCCGAATTTAATATACTTACGAATTTTCTCGCTTCGTTCACAACAACGTGGTTACAATTTTCACCTCGGTCGTAACTGACTGGGATTTTACGAGCAGGGCGTAACTGACGTGGTCCCCTCAAAGAACCTTTGCTCCCTTCTGTTGACCCTTCCTCTCTACTGAGCTGAACTAACTGCCCGCCATTTTTCGAACCTTATCAGTTCCCTCCTTTTTCTATCCGTCTTCTTAAACGCTTCAGAATTTTTCACTTCATGCTTCATTATTTTCTAACACAAAGGCTCATTAGATTTTGCCGTTTCTGGTATCCCTTCCAACTGAGTGCTATACAAGTACGGGCTTTCACTAGGGTCCCCAGCCTGTACAGCATGTTGAGATTTGCGTTAATACGAAAGCAGTGTTACCACTTATGACACTGTGTGGAAGATTAGGCCCTACTTCTAAGATGTTTCACAGTTGACATTTCCGATAAATATGAGAAATATTAGGTTTGATGTCAACAATACGTTTACAATTTGTTTATCGAAAACGTCTTCATAATCCCTACTATCACAGCGTCCATATTGGGCACAGTAATATCATTAAAACCACTACTACCACGATCTTAATCTTTTTTTCAGACGACGTAAACAAGAAAAAGTTCAAACGTTCTTTTCAACTTGGAAAGAAAAATAAATATTAGCAGCGTTTAACGTTTAACTGTACTGTGTTTTATGTTTATGGGTACATGAATGAGACGTTAAATTATTGTGCAGACTGTTATTGGACCGCTGATTTTCCTTCGGTGCTTATAAAGTGCTATAGTAGTTTATTGTTTAATCCAGTATAGGTGTAAAATTATCAACACCTACGAACAAAATGCTAAACAGTTAGGTAACGGCAATTTATCAAGTTGTTTATATTAATAAACCACTGTTGCAAATTGATTTTTATTACGTAAATAAAAGCATGAAAATTTTGTTTAGATGTTATGTACAAGAATGAATACTTATTTTAGGTGCTGAATTACACATTTACTGAAAGAGTTTTAACGTTTCCATTAAGCCCGCATGGCCCTTGTTTACCGAGGATAATGATTTTTTAAGGACGTTGCGTATTAGATTAAAAAAAAGAAACAAAACGACGAGTAAAAAGAAAACGCGCTAGTAACGAGAATATTATTAAAACTAATGATTACCATAAATTTAGGGGGAAACGGAGCTTTGTAGGGTAATTACGGAGTTGAAAGGGAAACAGTTACTGGTAATTAGCGTTACGTAGGTTTATACACAGAACATGATCGTTCCCAGTCGTATGCTGTGTATTTAAATAAAAACTTAAAGTAGCATACAAGCATAATGGGAACCGTGCAAGGTTTGCAATTTTACTGGGCAAAAAAGATGTGAAACTGTTTTTATAAAAACAGCTTAGTATTACAAACTCATAAATTTGAAACGGAAATAATATTCATTTAATTATACTGTACACTTAAAGGCTGACAGAATATTTCACTCCAGTCTCTACATTAATGATATGATAGAATATTTAAAATTTGCAAAAGCTTATGTTACATTCCGGCTGAATTGTATTTTAAAATTGATAACACTGTTACAGAAATAGCGATGATTTATTAAGCATACATATTGATACATAGTTCTCGACATGAAAACTTGGTAAGAGATTACAGACAAAAATAGGGATCAGGAACCTTGTGGAAAATTAAATACATGCAAATAAGTGGTATTTCAGTGGTCCCTAGTATTGGGTAAACATTTTTATACGTCGAATCGGAAGATATTTTATATTGGTTCGATTAAACTTTAATAGATGGAAACTTAAAAACTATAAGTCAAAAATTACAATTTAACTGAAAAAAACTTTCAAAAGGGAGGAAACGTTAACATAAGGACGTGACTGGAAAAGAAAATTTCACGGAAAGTGGGGTTCATCCCTCAGACATAAAACTGAGGGGTAAAAAATATTGTTGGATAATTTTTAAAATATACTCCACTTTTGAGTATTACCAGAAGAAAGACTATTGAATACGAAACAATATCATGAGGAATAGTAAATGTAAGAGGTATGAGATGAAAGAGATGATAGAAACCATGAATAAATAAAAAACTAAATAATAAAAGAATAAATAATAAAGGAACCAAGCGTAAACATTTTTAAATTAAATAAAAGGAACAACTTTGTATTCACAGATAAAGGAAATACATCATTTTCAATATAAAAAATTAGTATATAAAGAGGCTAAAAGAATTTATAAAAGAATGCAATGAAGTAATAAAGGAGTAGTTATAAATGTTACAAGATAATATTGAGCAAAACGTCAGTCACAAAATAGAGAGTGGAAGGGAATAATATTTTGAAGTAATAGGATGAATAGGATTACATATGGAAGCACCGATGTCCAGATGTCAGTTAAAATTCAGTTAACTAACATTCTGCTTTGGCCTATAGTTTAGACTATAAATCCTCCGAGTTAGAAAACAGTTAATGAAGTCACACAGTTACTGAGACATTTGTACGGAATAGGTTTAGTAAATAGAATAGGAAATAGTAGAAAAAGGTATTTAAAAAATTGGCGGCAGTAAATTTACACAAAAAGTAAAATGTCACAAGATGAAAATATCAAGGAACTAAACAATATATATAAATGTGAAAAGTTAATTTCTAATACTCCAATGTCCGGCAATAAATCAGGTAAGCAATTCATCAATTTCCCTAATGCTTGTTTGATAAAAAACATAATTATTGATAAATGCAATTACGTACGAGCAAAGTTCGCCACCAGACAGCGGTGTCGTGAATAACTGTAAGGTAAAAACAAACAGTGCATTGTCCATTCCATTTAGCACAATGTTTACCTGCAAGTATACGAGGTTTGTCTATAGAAAGTAATGAAACTGATAGTATACAGTTATTTATTGATGCATTAACTACAAAACAATTTTATCTCCTTCAATGTAGTTCTCTTGGGAAGCCACACACCTACGGAGACGTTGTTCCCATTGATTGAAACAGTGCTGGAAGTCTTCAACTGTCAATGTCTTTAGCTGGTCCGTCACAATCGTTTATATGTTCTCCACACTTCCGAAATGGCGGCCCCGGAGTTGGCCTTTGATTTTTGGAAATAGGAAATAATTACATGGACTAAGATCAGGGGAGTAATGGAGCTGGGGTACCACAGGAATCCCCTTTTTGGCCAATTACTCGTTCACAGAAAATGCGGTGTGACATGGAGTGTTATCGTCATGAAGCACCCAAGAGTCAACCTTCTCTGGCCGGACACGAATGACCCTTTCTCTGAATCTCTCAGGGTAATAGGTTTGATTTAATTTCCATCCTTGAGGCACAAATTCATTATGCACAATACCTCGAATGTCGAAAAAAGTAACGAGCATTGACTTGATCTTGGATTCGCTCTTTCTTGCTTTTTTTGGGCGTGGCGAGTCTTTTGTGTTCCACTCTTCACTTTGCCATTTTGTTTCTGGATCATATTAAAAAGCCATGATCCGTCACCTGTTATGACAATTTTCATAAAATCTGTGTCATTTTCAAAGCGCTCAAGGACAACACACATTTTTTCGTTTGTCCTTCTGTTCCTGAGTGAGATTTTTTAGAACCATTTTTGCGCAGATTTTGCGCATGTTCAAATCATGCATCAAAATCTCATAAACTGTCTGGTGATTTAAATTTAGTTCATACTCTTACCGTCAACACAAATGTGTTTACTCTTGATGAAATGTCTCACTTTCAACACATTTTCGTCAGTTAGTGCTGTGCTTGGTCGTCCAGAACGGTGTTCATCCTCCACGGTTTCACAGCCATCCAAAAATTCTTTGTTCCACTTAACACCCTGAGGCCGGGACATAGATTTCTCTCCGTACGCTTGTTTAAGCATGTTAAATGTTTCCTTTGCGTTGTCTTGGAGTTTGACACAAAATTTGATTGCATAACGCTGCTCAATATCACTAACCTCCATTTTTGTGACATGAGACAAAACAAACACTTACAAACTATGGCACAGACAAATTTGTTAAAGTTAAGAAGCTGACAATTTTTAAAAATGTAAACAAATGTTAACAAATGTTATAGCTATCAGCTGTTGTATTGTTGGTCTCAGTGTTGCCACTTCCTGGAACAAAATTCAGTGTTATTACTTTATAGACAAACCTCGTATGGCGGCACTTATGGAACAGTATAAAAACAAAAAGTTTGAAGCAAAAGAATGAACTTGCAAATAAGAATATTTAAAATGTATAATAATTAAAAAGAATAAATTAACCATTTTTGTTACCTAGCAGCAATAATTACTAAAGACAACAGTAGTTTGGCGGGAGTGAAAACAAGAATGAACCTCGCGAAACATGCATTTATTTGCAAAAATTGTAACAAACAAGAGCACACCAACGTAAGGTAACAACGTTTTTCCAAAACCATTGGTATGCAATACACTATATAATGGATATCAGAGTTCAGTGTGAAGGATTCCCGGGTATTTTCTCGAAACGTAAAAGCAAATGACTTTTTTAACGAATAGTTATTTAGCCGAATTGAATATCATGAATACATTCTGAAGAATCGAATATCTCGAAAATACATCTTCCCGAATCAGTAACCATGAAAACGTTTAAATTTAAGTTTCGAAAGTAAACATTTTTTTTCTGGTCAACAAAATTGAAGTCGTTCAATTAAACTTCTATTGGATTCACTATGAAGCGACACTCGAGGCGCTCATAGAACGAATAATGTGAATGAAGGCTAGCAGAACCGTTTCCGTATCGTTATTGCATCACCCAGATTTGTAGTCGGCCCTGAAGGAGTTTCAGAAGGAGCAAGCTGATTCTATAGTAGTTCTCGCTGAATTAACTCTTGTCAGTAGTGTTAAGACATGACCTAAGAAAACATTGTTGGCTGTGCAAAAAAGAATCCGAGGTATCGTGATAGACTATGAAAACTACAAAACTGAAGGCTGTATTATAGAGTACCTAGGAGCGCTGGCTCACAATATTGTAATTTAGAAAATCAAAAAATAAATTCATGTGTACTTAGTTATATATTTACATATTCGGATCTACTGATATCGGAAAAATAGATTCCGGATATTGGAGTCGGAGTATTCAAATTCGGGAAATTCGGTTTCCGCAAAATATATATTCGGGATATTCGATGCGGGAAAATGTCCGGGAACAAGTGTAAAGGCAGTGTCTTGGCAAAACAGAAAAACTTCGTAAGCATCAGAAATGTGGAGATAGCGAAAAAATTACAAGGAAATGTTGTTGAACAACCATGAAAATTAATTTAGAAGTGACAGAGAAAAAGGAAGTTTCTACAAGAAATAGAATCTAGAAAAATTATCTCCATAGGACACGTTTCATACTTTATCACGAACATTATAGGAGGCATGAGATCTTATGTAGGAAAGGGAGAGGAAAATATATTTGCAACATGACAACATAAGAATGGGACTTAATGGGGAACCGTAGATTATGACAATGATATATTTTTGTAATCTTTATTTAATCACAGTATTACAAATACAATATTACACACTAAAGTGATGAAACTTTACAGCCAAGGGTGGGCGTTGGCTAGTAAATAAGTAAGTACTAAAGTGATGAAACGAAGCTGAGGGCCTCCTAGAAATGACCGTGTTACGTATGTGCTTCCCTCACATACGTAAACATAGGACCGCTTGCTGCTTCATAATAACAAATAATAAACATCCTTGCTGTACAAAAACTTGTAATAAAAACACAAATTCTGCAAGATGCGTTAAATAAATTCAATCTAATTAATACAATTATATAAATAAATACAATATTGTTACGACAATCACAGGACGTTCTCGAATAGTCGAGAGCGTCCTTCCACCCGTTTCTCGTTTAGACGAGCAGGTGCAGCGTCTCGGTCATGACCACGTAGACGAGTACCCTCTAGACCGTTCGAGTGCTTGTTAACTATGCAAATTATGCTGGCATGGAAAATTATTCTGGAACATCTGCAGACTATATATAAGCAACAGCGGCTGACATAGTAAGTTAGTTACACCTGGCGAGATTGTAGAGCGTGGATCAAGTGGTTGTTGTGGAAAGTGATTACTGTGTTATAGTTAGTGCGGAACACTTAGTAGTTGACATTATTATTGCGTGTCGACAAATTTAACTTTAATTACTATATGAAAGGATCGTATTGAGTTCATACTGTTATTTGTGACTCATTAAAGCTGGTAATTAGTGATTTCATTGGAGTCTGTATTTTGTTTCCACTCTACCATACGACGACCAGCGAGACCGTGGTAACAGCATGATATAAAGACATAATAAAATTACACAATATAACAGAATTACAACATTTCTTTAATTAATTATTTAAATAATATTTTTTATTCAAGAGTTTTTTATTTTTTACAGTATTTGAAACTGAACCAACCATGTGTTTAGAGATTTCAGAAATTCGCCTATAGTATCCTCATATGGAATTAACAAATTAAAGAAACGTGGAACACTACTACTATAACCCTACTGATCAACAACGGTGCGTCTTGTTAGTAGATAAACGTTTTTATCTTTATATTTATATCTATGTTTATCCGTCAAAAACTTTTAGCAAGAAATGTTCATCCAGTAGCTTAGTCTAAACAGTAGTGTATGAGAGTATTATAAACTATCAAACTGTCACTGTTTTGTTATAGCACTAAATGTAAAACGTTACACATAGCTTTATATAAGCAGGCACGGAAACTACTTGCTCAATGAAGTAACACACACACACACACACACACGCACACACACACACACACACACACACACACACAGATATAATACTAACCTTTAGGAGTTTTGGATACTGCAATTGAACTGAAGGTGGAAGAATCAGAAGTATGGTAAACAAGATGTAGAGTCTCATGAAAGCAAGCAAACTCTTTCTCGCAATTCTCAAAACTTTCCCCAAATTGTTGGGTTTCTTGTTCGACACTGCAGAATATATACGCTATATCAGTTTAAGCGACAGATTGTAGAATGGCGCCGAGTTGGTAATATTTACACAATTCGTTTTCTATAGAAGTTTGGTCGTACATTCCTCTCAAGTCATTTACACACATTTATTATAAATAATTGTCCAGACAAATTATAGAAACACATTTTAAAGCCGCTTTACAATTTTCCTAACGCTCAATTCGACAAGAAACGAAATTACGGATAACAACGATTACATACGACCAAATTTGGCCGTTGTAAATAACTGTAGTTGTGAATAACTGTAATTGCCGGACCCTGTGTAAAAACAAACACTGCGCCGGGACAGTTACAAATTGCAAACGTTATTTGGGCAACGGTTAACTGAGCTCTAATGAGAAAGGTTACAGGGAAATGTGAAATTTATCAAACCCATAACAACTTAGCTTGAAAAAAATGCTCTGGAGTTTTAATTCTCTGTGATGAAGAAGAAATGAACTGCGTGAATCCAAATTATCGTGACGCTACGCTGATACGTGTTCGTGTACACACGTGACTGCATAAATAATATTAATAATTAAATCCTTAAATTCGTAGTGACCGTCAATCAATGAATTTTTCAGTGGAGAGTTAGTGAGGATCGGTAAAAAATAACACAATTTTTTTTAATTTATTTGTGTCGACGTTTCGACAAAGTTTATTGTCATCATCAGGACAATTGTTGCTGACGCCAAACACACAACTGTATAATATATTAATATTATAATATTAATAATAATACTATTGTGTATTTCGTGGTTGCATCAATTGCAACATTACAAAAGAACGTTTATATCAAGTATATGTTGACATAAAATAGGGGCTCCCTAGAAATTATCCGTGCTGAGGCTTATCTCGCAGATGGGAATAAACCTAATCCGTTGGTTGCTTGACAAATAGTATTAAAATAAATTAAACTTTATAATACAAAACGAAAATTTCTAAAAGTTAAAGAAAACAGAAATTCTAAGTTGTGTCGAATAACAAAAAAAAAATCTCTTTAGGGTTTTGTCAGCTTCGTTTACAATTTCGTCAGTATTTTGAATTCAGCGTAGGTGCGGTTTTAAATTCTGCCTTAGATTGAAACGTAGTTTATCACATTTCTCGTGCTTTGGTCACGTTAGTTATTGTCCCGTAACGTAAATTCCATTATTTTCGATTTGGTGAAATGAATTCAATTCAAATATTGTTATAATTGAATAAATTAGGTATTTCAAATTATATATTCATCAATATTGTAGTCATTGCTTTAAGCATGACATTTCATGACATTCGAATTAAAAAATATTTACTTATGCTCTAAAAAACATCATGAGTATCTTAAATCCGTTCGACATCCTGTTTACTACAAACTCTAAAGAACTTCGTTTCTTTGCAACCAATAATAAATGACGAATCACATGGTCCGTTAGTCGACACACTGTCATCAATCGAATAATTTGCTCTGTCGCTGAGATGCTGTGTTCAACAGAGATAGAGACAGAGAGAGAGACAGAGAGAGAGAGAGAGAGAGAGAGAGAGAGAGAGAGAGAGAGAGAGAGAGAGAGAGAGAGAGAGAGAGAGAGAGAGAGAGAGAGAGAGAGACAGGGCGTGTGTCGTGTGATATTCTGTACAGAGTAAATCGAGGCACGCTGGTTTGAGTACAGTTACAGTTGACTGGTTGACAGCAAATCATTCAGTTTTGATAGGATGTAAACAAGATATCTCAAAAAACCTCTCAAAAAAAAATAAAAGAAAAACTTCTGTTTAAAATAAAATTCGTTCTAGACACATTAGTAGGACCTTGTAGGCGTAAACGCTAACTTCAAAACAATATGCTCTGAGCATGTAACCTTAAAAACAACTTTTACAGTAGCATTACAAAGTTGAATCTAATAAGGCCTATACTGTTGATAAGGAACCCGTTTTATAAAGTGGTCAGTGAATTCAAGCGGAGCGTTATGTTGCTATATTTAATGATTGCTGGACGTAGCGCTAGCCACAGTGACCTACATGTTAAACTATTAAAGAAGTACTACGTAAAAGCAATATGTCATCGTTAAATGGATACCATCAAACCGGTGTCATCAGTTCTTAATTTTATTAGAGTCAAGGAACCACGTGGAAAACGTTGTTTCAACAAGTTAACAGAACGTTTTAAAGCAAAGAATGTCTGTAAAAAGGAGTCTCCTTGACGTTCTAGCGTCCAGTTCTGGTAGGTTTTACTGCCTCAGTTTTCTAGTTTGGTACACTCTCATACCAATTTGTTTGTCCACACTACAGTTACTCACAACCACACAACTTCACTAACTTCTAATTGTCGCCTCCAACTTCTCAACTATCGGACTGCACTGGCGTGCGTCTCCAAAAACCACATTCCAAAAACCGGATGAAGGGGGCTAGTCCCCAAGAGCACCCGAGACTTGCCCACTGGGACAAGCCTCAAGAGACTCGAAAAAAAGACAGAACAGTCTTTGTATTCGTCCGTGGGTGGTTGGAATCTGTGATCCCGCGCTACTGTTTGCATTCGTTTGCGGGTGTTGTAATCTGTGATCCTGCGCTACTGTTTGTTTTTGTTTGCGGGTGATATAATCTGTGATCCCGCGCTACTGTTTGTCAGAAATGTTGTCAGGGATGCAATTAAAGCTGTCAGGAATTCGTACTTACGAAGAAAATTAAATATTGATCAAAGGAAAGCTAATAACACAATACCCAGGAACATTTGGTGGAACGAAGCGAGAAACATATCGACAGAGGTCGTTGAACATTGAGACGCAGGATCCCTACGTCTCAATATATTGAAATTTTTAAACTGATTTTAAATTGTTTTAATAAACTTCTTTTAATGTAAGAACTGAAAGTAGGCGCTCTTGTTAAAGAACTTGTACGAGTAAAACATTATTGTACAATGCAATATCTTTGAGAGCTTGATACGTAGCTTGATACGAGTAGTTTCTGGCCAGGGTGTCGAGAGAGCAAAAGCTAGGGATCCCACGATTCTTGTGGGGATACGTGTCAAAAAGAAAGAATTTCGACGAAACCGAAACATCGAAGCATGATAATGTTTTTAGGCTTTAAAAATAAGATTTCTATAATGTGGGGAATCGAAAGTGTGGAAATCACGCAATGATGACGTCATACAGCGTGACGGTAAATAAAATGTTACAGAAAGTTTCAAACGATGTCCAGCTAAAAGACATTATCATGTCAAAAGCTGCAGAATAATTTTTAGCTGAAATAAACAAATGAACATAGAATGAATAGGGCTAAGTTACGCCTTCCTCTCTAACCGTTTTCCGGTTGGTAGGACTAACAGTAATGTAAACAAATGTCAACGGTCGGACCTTTAATGTACACAAAACAGTAACTTATTGCAAACGTGTAATTTATGCGGTGGAGGGGTGCAGTCAAACGTAACTGCCAATCATTGCTATATAGCCTTCAGATTATTATAATCTTCCATATATTGTTACGACGGTCACACCGAACGTCGTGTTGTTCAGTGGAAGCAGAATAATTGTCGCTTATGAAGTCACCAATTATCAACTTTAATTAGTCACAAACAACAATGAAAAATCAATAAGGCACTCTTATACAGTAATTTACGTTAGTTTTGTCCAGCAATTAATGTCACCAAGTTACAGGCGCTCGAACAGTCTGAAGACCCCGAAGTTGATACACACGCCTTGAATATGCCTACTAGTCTAGAAACGCGTAGAGTGACGTCATGAGCGTTACGTAATTTTGTTTCATCTCAACTATTGAGTGAACAGGGCACAATTTCATAATGGTCCTTGTTGTAATCTATTTACGTGCATCGTGTATTCTCACCATACTCGTTGACTTTTATTCATATATTACACCACTTGGCTATGTCACCATAACACACATTCATTGATTACTAGTGGTCGCCCAGTGGTCGAAATTCGACCGTAATTCATTAAATTTTTAAGTTTGAACGTTATTGAGGTTTTTTGTCAAAGAGTATACCTCTATAATGATTGCATATAATTTTTTTGAATTTTGTTCTATTACGTCAGCTGCGAGCGTGTACAAATACGTCATTAGCGTGTGTTGTTTGCCTTAATTCCCTGCAATACCTATGAAATTTAAAATTTAATGTTAGTAACAGTTGAAAAAAAACACAATTACAGCTTGTATTCGTATTTATTTTTTGATATAATTCGTTGTCAGTTTTAATTTTTTCATGTTATTATTGAATCAAATAAACGCTAATAAAAATGAGACTTGACATTCATAGAAGTATAAGATACATTGTTTTCAATTCCAGTGGATTACACTTCATTTTTGGTAAGGTACAAAATTCGAAAACAGTTTGAAGAGTATCTGCTACAAAGCTTATATAATTTTTAATTTTTTTTTCTATGCATTAATTTTCGAGTTATTTGAAAAATATGAAAGATAGGGAAAATGAGGTTTAGCTTGGCTTAGCCATATTTAAAAAGCAATAACGCGTTTTTTGACATTTCCTTGGGTTTTTTTATTGCCATACTGACCAGGTTTCGCCAAGGCTACACAGTTATTTTGCCTATCTTTTTCGAATTATATAAAATTTAAATAAAAAATTAATACAAAATAAAAAATGAAATAAAAAATACGTGGCTCGTATTTTTTCATATATTTTTCATTAAATAAAAAAACGGGCGCTTAAAAAATTAAATGTTGTCCATTGAACTTAAAATAGTTTGAAAGTGAATTTAATGATTCAGAACTTCTGTGTAAACAATGTTTTTTGTAAAAACTCTTTCATCATTTGCTAAATGCCCTTGGCCATTATATTCGGAAATATAAAATCTCAAACCATCGAATGATCGAACTCTACTTGCTGCGACGTACAATTGATCATGTGTAAAAACTGGCTCCCTCAATAAAATTCCAATTTTTTCGAATGTTTGTCCTTGAGACATATTTATTGTCATCGCAAATGCAGGTATAATTGGAAATTGAGTTCTTTGAAAGTTAAATGGTAAAACAGTACCGGAATATGTTAAATTTATACGTGGAATCAAAATTCTCTTATTGCGTGCGGTTCCAGTTAAAACATCGCAATCAATAGCATTACGATGCATACACTTGATGCGCATTCTTGTTCCATTGACTAATGCTTCCTTTGTATTTAAGTTTCTCATCAGTAAGACGATGCAATTAACTTTCAATACTAACTTATGTGGTGGCAAACCACTAATAGTCAAAGAATTCAAAAATTCTACTGGATAGTTATTGATTTCATTGTCATCATCACAAATTATTTTGTCGTAGCTATGATATGTTTTCTGTTCACCTGGTCTTCGATTAAGTATATCAGTATTAATAAAAGTAAAATCATCATTTTTAGGTGCTAAAATAACTGACTTCAATATGTTATCTGAGAGTATGTTTTCGGAAATATTTCCATACACCTGATTAATAATATTATTTTCATCTCCTATTAATTGCTGAGGTATTTCAATAATATTTTTACCAAACTGAGGGAATTGTGGGGGTTCACCATTACCAAATTTTTTCAAGAATTCGACAAATTCTATTTCACTTGGTAACGCTCTCATATTTTGAGTAAACGTTACTTTATGAAAATAAACAAATTTATGCCAACTCGTGACACAATTTTCAATTAAAGTTGCACGTGATCCATGTGGGACAACTGGTAAGATTTGCCGAAAATCACCGCACAGAAGTATCGTTTTCACTCCAAATGGTTTATGTTTATCAATTTCATCGCATAGATCCTGCAATAATTTATCTATGATTTTCAACACTTGCAGTGGGCACATAGAAATTTCATCAATAATTATCAATGATGATGAATTTATGTAACGTCCATAGCTACTATTTGCGGTAATATTCGCTACAGAATTTTCCAAAATGGGTATAGGCAATTTAAACACATTGTGTAAAGTTCTACCTCCAAGTAATAGAGTTGAAGCTATGCCACTGAACGCTGTTGCAATGCAACTAAGATTAAGCGAATTTAATTTGTGAATGATTGCTGTTTGTGTGAATGTTTTTCTACAACCTGCATGAGCGGTTAAAGAAAAAACATTAGATCCAGTATCATGGTGCAAAACTTCACGAATCACACGATCAAATAGATTACGCTGTTCAATATTTGCAGTTTCATAATGCTCACAAAACAGAAACTCTTGTTCTATTGGATCAATAGCGTTTGCTTCGTCTGTTCTCTGCGAATTCGTGGGAACTGGTAAACCAAGTTCTTGACATGACAAATTATGAACATTCAAAATATCTTCAATTTCTAATAGAGCTGTGTTAAAGGATACTTCTTCGTTGTAATCTCTCAAAAAATCTTTACTAAGATATACTTTAAATTCATTCCATAACGCCAATGCATTGGCTGGCACATTTAATGCACAAATGTAACCAAATAAATTTCGCATTTGTTTTGGTGAATGTAATTCTTTTGTTTCATTTAAACATTCGCGCCATTCATTATCATTTGAAGCAATGCCGCGAGCATGGCACACTTCAACAAAATAAGTGTGTATAATTCCATTGTATGTTCTAACATCCTCAAATGATTTTGGACCACAGACATGTAATAAAAGCAATCGTAAATGGAAAAGTTCGATGTCTTTTGGTGATACTACATATATGCGTGTAATGTTTTTATCACCTCCACGCCTTCTCTTCTTCCATTTTTTTCGGGAATCTTCCCACACATAATGCAAAGGAATTTCAATATACTTATATTCATGCGCTGATGGATCTGATCGATTCAATTCAAAAAATGCTAATAATTTTGTTTGTCTTGCATTTTCAATTGCTTGACGTTCTTGGCCTTCTCGAAAGTAAACATTCTGTCTACGTGGTAAATGAATGTCAAGTCTAACGATGACATGTGATTGAAAATGCATTAGTAATTCATAGATGCGCCATACAGCTTCAGTTGATCCGACATAACGGCCATTTAAAAAATTTTTAACTTCATCAATTTGTACTTCTTGACCTGGTTCATTTCTCTCTGAACCTAATTCAACAGATGCACTGTCATAGCCTTTATACACGTATTTATAAATGTATTTAACACTTTTAACTGTAGTGCATACTTCAACATTTATATGGCAATTAAATTTGGCAAGTAAATACGGATTGTATGGTACAACATAACGATTGTTGAGGCAACTACCGCGAACTTCAGCATTAATACCATTATCACGCCTTCTGTATAATGGATATCCATTTAATGATTCACATGTAAATTCATTAAATCGTTTTGGATAATCTTTTGTGGATTTTCCATCTCTCATATATACAGAATTTGGATTAAGTACACCGCATTGACCATGCATCATGTGTTTTACAACATATTCATGTAATGTAGGATGTGTTTGAATGTTAGGAATCTCCGCAGATACAACTTTATCAATATCGGTAGCGTTAACAATTTTATCTTGCTCATTTAAAGAGAGTAAAATGTGAGCATTAGACAATCCTCTCTTTTGAAACTCAATTGTATAAATGAGTGCTTCAACTTTACCGAAGATTTTTTTTTAGTTTAAGGCCCTCAATTAATGCTTTCAGTTTGGACTTGAATACACGCACAACAATATCAGGTCGAAAATTAGCTGACTCACCTACACCAATATTGCTAACTATTTCAGGCCAACTTGGATTACAAGTCATTGTAATAAACAAAGAAGGCTTTCCGAAATGTTGTACAATTGACATTGCATCTAAATAATTCTGATACATATTTCTTGGAGATCCATTGAATGAAGATGGTAAAATTACTCTACGGCCAACATTATTGGCATTGGGGTTCAATTCTAAATAATCTGTTAAATTGTTGTAAACTTCAGACCTAAGACTTGTTTGATTTTGTCGAATGAAATGTAACCTTGTGCCCTCTATTCTCACATACATATCAACTATCCACTGCAGAAATAATTTTTGTGAATGGTGCAACATGCTAAAATCTTCTCTAATTGCAAGTCGATAGGCTGCATACTGAAGCATGGTTAATTTATTTCTGGGCGCTCTTGAATTAGATGTAGTTGCTACATTATGAGAAATATTGATATGCCACCCAGTATCACCATTTGGAAAAAGTAATGGATACGCTAAAGGGTCCAATGATGAATCCAAAACAGAGATATTTTTAATTTTACCATTAACTTTTGAAAACGAAACCATATTTCGTTCAAAGGGTGGCTCACCATCAACTGTACTAAATATTACTGCTACATCAGTTTGAACTGCATCATTATAACGGCGTAGATCTAAATCACGATTTACTTTAATGAGCATACAAATTTCTTTATTTTGATTTTCAACTCTCTGACAATGATCTTTCATTGCAATGAATGACCGAACGAAAGGATTAATGCGTTCCAATTCAAGAGAGATTTCGCGCATTATATTGTTATTGCATGTTTGATTATAGTGTTCACGTAATCTATAATTGACAGCAGTGTCAACATCATAAAAATATAATTGCGCATAACATGGTTAGAGACCATATCCAGCAGTCATTGGACCTGATCTGTGATAAAAAACGTCATGTATTTTAAAATGATACACTCCACGCGTAACTGTATCAAAAATTTTAGCTTCTGAGCTAACCATAGCAAATGATGAATTGTATTTACGAATGTTTTCAAAATAATTTTTTGACTTTCTTTTTATTCAAGGTTCATTTGAAGTAAGTCCATCATACAATGATTTAAAGTATTCATTTTGACTTAAGGCCGGTAATATTGCTTTACCCTTATGACAACATGAAGTGAATGCAGTCCTTTCACCTAAAGTGACCTCAGATTCGAAATGTTTTGCATTGCAAAACCTGCATTGTAAATGCATTAATCCACAATCAAAAGTATTAAAATGTAAAAAAAAACATGTAATGAAATTACTGAAACTAAGATTAGACAGGGTTTAATTTAAAAATAATAAAATGTACTCACTTTTTTGAAACCACCTATAATAATTAGGCGAGAGTAAGTCAATTCAAATTGCTGCTACAAAATTTTCCTTTTGCAACAGGTGTATATTAAGCAAGCTGTATTTCACTTTCAACTGCACATTAATATATAAAACACAGATATCTAATATACAAAATATAAAATAAACGCTTTTTTGCCTTGACATACACTCCACAGACTATTGAAAAAGGAACATTTGAAATCACACAAAATTCACAGCTCATTCAGTCAATCTGTCAGTAATTATTTGTTGGCAAGATTTTAAAATTCTTTGGCGACAATCTCTACTCTGTGCGACTGTTTGACCACAGACTATTATGTGTTTGACATAGGCAGTATGAACGTACACTAAAATGAAAAAATTATAATTTTATTGCCTGGCAACAAAATTATTTTATTTTTAACAATTACCATTGTTTGAGAAAGTTTAAATGAATTTTCAAGTGCAAATGAATGTTTTATTTTATTTTATTTAATGTATTTGTAACACATAATATATATAAATTTTAGCTTTCTGCACTCCTTCTCCATATAAACTTTAACTATGCCAAATCTCACACTCCTCCGTGCGCGCAATATGCTTAAAAAGGAGTACAAAGTTTTCCTCTTCACGTATTAATATATAGATTTAATGTTTAGAGAAATAAAATGATTCTCTATGAACTATACACGACTATAGAATTCAGGAAACCGTTAGTGAAGAAATTCAATTTAAACAATAGAGGGTTCTGCTTGTAGTGTGCAAAATTATTTTAAAATTATGAGGAAATAAATATTAAAAGAAACCTTAGAATCAAAAATATTTAATATATTTTTATCTAAAGTCTCAGTAGGTTTCTGTGGCATTTGTCTGCTAGCCTAGAGGTCCTGGTTCAATTTATTATTATTAATATTAGTAATAGTAGTAGTAGTAGTAGTAATATTATTACTATTGTTATTATACTATTATTTTATCAAAATCTGAAGTTATTTATTCTAATCAGTACAGTAAGGACCGACAGCAGTACATAAATTAGTTTAAATATAGATCGCACAAATTCAAAGTACAATTGTGTTTGAATATCGGTTAAGACTTTACCTATTTAACTATTGTGTGTTTGTAAATATATTTTAAACTTTTCCATATAAGGTAAACGCTTCACAGGAATTAGCAGACGCTGTTCAGTAGCGGCAAATGCGTGCAAATACCAATGGATTATGCATCGTGGAATCCGGTTTATGCAGTTTGCACACATGAGGTCTGATTTCATTCAAGCTCACGCTGATGACTTGGCAAATTCCGCACTGAATGTTGGCTGCTGCCATTAATGGCGTTTGGAACGAGGTGCCGCATTATGCCAACATCTCTTTACGATGATGTATTTTACTGCTTACATTTATCGTCAGTTATCTGATCTTATTTCTTTATCATTATGGTTTTGAAGCCTTCAGTACCCTTTGCATCATTGTGTTATACACTTCACAGTTGTCTCACGTCTTACCTGTCTGCCTTATAATAACGTTTCCAAGCTATTAATAGTAGTATATAATATAGTATAGTAGTATCATACGATAGTATGTACTAAGACATATGTATTGTGTTACATGCCTAGTCTAGTCTACGGAGTTGCATGCATACATAGTAGTAGTAGTAGTAGTATTGCTAAGTGGTCTCCAACATTAATACTAACCTACCGAGCCTTATTTTTTTTTTAATTTTATTCACCCCTCCTGCAAAAATAGGTGGCAAAGATCAATATGGCTAGGGGTCAAAATTTAGAAACAATTAAAAAATCCGTTTATGGTATCAAATTAAAGAACATTTTAATCGCATTCTCAATATAGTGTTCAGCTCGGGAATTTCAAAATTTCAAGGACAGCAGGGCCCAAAAAATTGCAGAAAAATTTTCAAAAAATCCCAATAACACCAGCTGGTGTTCTAAATTAAAGATAATGTTGGCCACAATCTGAGTATAGTGCTAGGTCTTAAAATGTCTTTATTTTAGAGTACTAGAGCCTAGAAATTATATAAAAGTTTAAATAAAAATTGTAAAGATCCGTGCCGTGTAATTTCAACACAACTCTGAATATAGCAACTACAATTAAAATGTTTAACTGTAACGGTATCATGGTCAAAAATTGAAGTCAAAAATATATATATATTTAATACTCTATGTGGGCCACTGTATTATGAGCAAAAATACAAACTTAGTATTATTAATACTATGACAAAACTTTTTTTATTTGAACAATCCTTGTAAATAATCGACCTCATTAAAAATAATGTAAGGTGTATTTACAAAAACTGTACAATTATTAGCAACTATGTCTATTTGTGAAAAGTATTAGATATAGTCTTATAGATCTCTACATAAACTTAAAACTAGGACTAAATTATTTGTCATTTAGTCATAATCGCTGTAAATTTAACTTAAAAACAATGCGGTGTTTGGAATTTTTATTGGTTAATAAATTTATTATAATACAGTGATTGTCTGCTTTACAATTGTTATCGGCGTTTTTCGTAATTTTAACTTCACTTTTTTTACTTTTCAAAGTACAGCAAAACCATGCTAGCTACATAAGGTTATCTCCTAGAGCTGTTGCTCTTAACGCTAAAAATCATATATACGAAGCTTTAAAATATGAAATTGACTAATTTGACATTATCTAAAAATAAATATATTTCGTTCAAAATAAAAGCGAGTTCAGTAGCTTAGGTACCTTACTAGTGTTGTAGTAATAGTGTTAATAACACTAGTAACAGTAATTGAGCTAGCGAAGCGCGTTGTCTGTCCATATGACTGTCTGTTTGTTCACGATAGCTTTTGAACGATTTCCGAAAAACCTAACATGCCTGTTCATATTTTTATCTTACAGAACCCTAGTATGTTTTGGGTTGATCCCTCCAAAAATAGAGAGTGGGAGACAAAAATGTGACGGTTAAACTTGCGAAGTCTGGGTTGGCTATCAAATTAAAGTGAATTTAAACCACAATCTGCAAATAGTGTTTACGCTTGAAACTTTCATGACTTTTGAACCCTAGAGGTTCAAAAGTATTAAAAATTTGAACAAAATTGTGAGAATGTTAAACTAAAATTGTTACCAAAATCTGAATTATTAGTTTTTATTGTGTGCAGTGCTCTGCAATTGTTATGCTACTTAAGAGACAGTGAAGAAATTGGAATTTTTGTAGTTTTCCCATAATTGAGAAATTATGTCATATCAACATTTAGGTAATTTTAAATGTAGGCCTACTTTGTTCAAAATAATTAACGAGTTCTGCAGCTTAGGGAGCTCAGTAGTAGTACCATAATAGGCTATAGAAATACCGTACAGTATAATTTACTTTCTAAGTTTCTACAATTACACTTCTTTAAAGGACGCAGAAGTTATCAAACAACTAGCATCAAAAAAGATTGTAACTTACGTTACGTTTCTGCAAACTCGACCTTCGACTTCCTGTGTGATCTTTGGTTATGTACATATTGAATGTATTCTCTGTATTCACATAGATCCATTACTGTGCGGAACGTAAGTTAGGCATGTATACGCGAACTTCAATAAGTAATTGAAGTTGGCACGCCCTATTGTGACAAACTCTCCTTTTATTTAAACATTATTTAAACGTTATTGTAGTAGTCGTATTTTATTTAAACGTCATGAGAAACCGGCTCAACTGTTTAAAGAAATTCAGCTCCTGCCTTATTGTGTTTGTACAGTAATTAGTCTACTGTTTCGTGGTTATTGTACACATAAAGGTTTCCAAACACTGCCATTTCTTTCACCTTTCTTTTTTAGAAATCGATAATACTGGTCCCAGACATTTGATCTGCTAGGTGTGACAATCGCAAGTTTAAAAATTACGTAGATTTACTGCAGTAGTTATTATAATATTGTGTGCTAACCGCGGAGTACAAGATAGTATGTTTAGGAATATATAACTGAACTGTAGTTATATATTATATATATATATATGTATATATATATATATTTCAATCACTTTCTGCTACAGTCCGTTTCTTGATGTATATAATACTTTAATATTTATAACTAAATTTACCTCAAGATATACTTTTTTCCTATTAGGAACATGTTTCGAGAGTTCCTGTACTCTCATCTTCAGCCTTCGCCATCTTGTTTCTGGTGAAGTATTTGTGTGTTGGCTTCTGGATGTTATTCTGGATGTTAACATCCAGAAGCCAACACACAAATACTTCACCAGAAACAAGATGGCGAAGGCTGAAGATGAGAGTACAGGAACTCTCGAAACATGTTCCTAATAGGAAAAAAGTATATCTTGAGGTAAATTTAGTTATAAATATTAAAGTAATATATATATATATGTATAAAACTGTAGTTTACTAGTCTGAGCAGTAACAGTACCGTTTCGCGGTGTAAAATTTTATGCAACCGCGAGAACTAATTACAGGCCCGAAAGCGACCCTGAGGCCGGACAGAGTAAATTGACCAAACGGTATCAACCCGTCGTCTGAAGGATCTGCAGTCTACATTACAGGGGAAGCGAATTTGTGTTATTTTATGCACAATTATAAAAGTTATTTAAAAGAAAGGCTCTTGTACAAGTTACGTCAGTAAAGACTTTATAGTTTAGTTAACACAAAAAGGACTTTTAAATATAAATTTATTTCGTTGAAAAAAATTAAATTTTAGGTTGTTTTACGAAGGTCAACTGAGATAAATTTGTTAGTTTTTAAAACTGTATTAAAGACTCACTAGGTGGTCTGCTAAATTAATAGCATCATTAATAAAATGAAATGTCCGTTTCATTCCAATAACCTCTATCACGACTGCTTATTCTATGCGACCCTTATACGTCCCCGTTACATATTTAGTCTATTTTGTATCAGGAAGTGGATGTTTTGTGATGCTACGTTGCTTTTGTTTACTGGTGACTGTATTATGTTGAGTCTTTTCCTGACCGACCAGCGTATACTTGAGGCATTCAATTGTATATCCTATGGCTTCTGTTTATGTGAACTGTTGTTAGTTGATGTACAAGTTTGTTCTCTTTGCTGTTTTTAGTTTGTATTTGTTTAAGACCTTGATATATTATTTAAATTACACTTGTTTCTATTGCATTTTGTTTATATAAATGTTTATATTTTTAAAATTTATTTCCGTGATACTTACCTTATGAATTTTATGACCCGTGAAAATCTTAACAGTCTCCAACCCACCACATAATATTGTTACAAATATTGTACGGATCCTTACCTTCAAACAGTGTAATAAATAACTGAACACCACATAAATCGTTACTCACAACATTTATAGAAGGCTTTACAAAGACACTTGTGCACAGTGATTTTCCAAGTTTTCAATTGTACAACACAGAATATTGCAAGAAATTATACAACTCACCAATTACACAAATTTTCATAGAATAAACACTACAGTAAACCGCTCTCAGACAAGCTCCAAATCCCAAGTCACAACAAGTAGAATAACACATGTTATGCCTTCGACTGGTAATATGCAACTCAACTGGCCTTCCTCTATTTAAACTCAAACTCTGTAGCGTAATACGTTACACGATTTTCCTAAAAACAATCAACCAGCCTATAATAGGCACAGGAAAGTCTAGAACGTTCGCCGAAGTTGTAAACTTCCAGACCTAACTTGCACATATCAAGTAAGTTGCCTATAACAAGATGTAACTCATTTATTGTCCAAAAACCCCTTAATGTTGATTGTCAGGTTATTGATTAAAAAACAAAATAAAAATATTACAACTCTTTAAACAATTACTTAATACTTAAAATAAATTATACAACACTGAATACCACAGCATAAATGCAATACACACACACACACCATTCCTGACAATCTGCGTACAGTCACAGTCTACATAGTACGTAAACGAGAATACAATAAAATATAAAAATTAGTAATTTTCACATACAAATTACAGTTCTTGAGTTTTCCTAAAAATAAACATAAGTTTATTGGTTGGCTACAATGGCTAATACAGACCGAAACACAAAGTTCGCTTAAAGAATCCATGAAAGTTGCATATTTTATCTCCTTGCCTCTTCGGTCATTGTCGTTCTTTTGCTTACTGTTATTTTTATCATTATAATATTCCAGTTTTCTCTTGGTCACACTACATTTCATGCGGAGTAAAATAAACGATATATTTTCGGAATATAGACGTCAATATATAGACGTCGTGCGTAATGTAACTTGACGTTCCTCATGTTAATGTAATCGCCTCTTCAGAGATACTCGACAATGTCGAAATTAGATCAAGTTTAAGCAGAATCCGTTCTATTTATTATACTATTTCACGTTTAGAACTGCTGAATAATATTGTACCGACTTTTCTCTGCTGTAGCAGACAGTGGGTGTTACCCAGTAACAAAAACTAAAGTTCTACTTATGTAACGGATTTAAGCATTGAACGGTAACACATACGCTGGACGAGAACACTCAACGAAGAAAAAGCTTCCACTTGAAAATTATAACAACTGTAAAGTGGTTCACGAGTTGGCTACCACTAGGAAGTTGACTACATTGCATTCAACCTACACCTACACAACCCACTTTGTAATGAGTAGGCTTGTTTTTAGTCACGTGTTCTTTGACTGTGTTCATAGGATTTACTTGTGCTCCCAGAACATTTCTGTGCAGTTCACAGTCATGTCTAAGCACTAGTTTTCTCTCAAATAGTACTAAAATTACAAGAAAAAAGTAATTTACTTTCATAAAATCAAAGAAATTGTGAATCTAATATCATGCTTTAATAATACGTTTTTCATAGCAGGTCCGTAAGTTAACGTTACTTGTAAAAATAGGCTGTTATCGAAACACGTGATAACTAAATGTGCACTGCGATATTGGTATTAAAAGATAAACTTTAAAACATTAACATTTTTCTGTGAAATGTCAGCACAGTGTTATTGGGAAATATCTATTAAGAAATAAATAATTTTATAATCAGCTGTAGTTTATTATTTAAATTAAGCATAAATTAAACATATATATAGAGCTTTACTTATTAATCTTTCCTTATGTTGGTCAATGTCTAACTGATGGCAGTTAAGACCAAATAATATTGGTAACTTTAAATGCCAAGAGAAAGCGGCTTGACGGTTTAAAACAATGCGTTCCTGCCTTTTCTTTGTAGGCCTATAATCTGGCGAACGTATTAAAGAAAACTCGACAAGAACAGACACATCAGCATACAGATTTTACACATTTGTAATGTTACAAGTATTTCTGTAAGTTGGGATGAATTTTTCCCGGAAACTGAACACATTTTTGGTAAGCTCTTTAAACCACATTGTGAATATAATAAGGAAAATAAAGCTGTGTAACCCTTCAAAAAGTGTACCATATTCGTTTTTACTGCCAGATACTGCTAACAGCCGATTTTACTTACATAGATACAATCAGTACACTTTAGTAAATTCATATCGTTCCACTCGCAATCGGAGTGTGCGTCCCGATGAACACCATGTACGGTATGGCGCGTGAGGATCGTGGCCTGGGAGTGCAGCTCTATGGCTCGAGCAGGCAAGTGACTCGGGTGTTTGTCGCGAGCACTAACTAACAAATTGTTTTACTGTTTCCAAGATATAATACTCATTACCGTCTTCAAGCCTTCCGTCAAATATAATATGAAAGGAGTTCACAAAAATACGTTCAGCAGTAATTTGTTTTCACTTACGTACAATTTCAGAGCAACACAGAAACTTAAAATAAATCTACGCAAAGAGTAAAATGCAGGAGACACTCTCAGCCGACTGAGAATTGAGGAATTTACAACAATGTTTCTCAACCGCCGAGCAGGTAAAGGGCGATAGAAAATGCCTTTAATTTTAACAACCTTTTTTCATGAAACAATGTTTTATAGTGGAAATATTCGGGGAAGATAGTACTCTTGAGAGTGTCGGAAATCACAGACTAAATATCTCTGTACCCAATTATTCACTTTGTAACGACAATGTCTTAGATAATTGTTTCCTGCTTGACTAAATTACTTTATATATAATAAAAAATATAATAAAAATGTAGTAGCCATGATAACTAATACTTACCTTAGTTTAAACTATGGTCGTTGAAAGTATGGGGATGTAATTTGAGAAGTTTTATGTGTTAATTTGTTGAGGTCCGTTCTTTGTCTCGTAAAAGCAAATTAAATCTGAACTGCAACACAGTGCTTGTGTTACCAATGCATATAAACATATCTAATATTTCTCATAAGTTGGTGTGTGTGTAACATTTATACATAAAAATGACGTTAGTCCTACATAGAAGTATTAATTCATAACTAAATTCTAGTTAGAGTCAAATAATATTATTATCTCAAGTGGGAAATATAACGTCTGCCCCTCCTTATATTAAGCCTGTTTAAACTGAGAAAAAATACAGAAGAAAACCGCACAATCTGTAATTAAATCAGAATAAATGACTCACTTGACTTTGACAAATGTTTCTCTTTTTAGTATTTTTCTAATTCTGAGCTTCATATGATAGCAGAAAATAATTAAATTTTGTTATTAATTATTTCGCGCTGAAACATTATGTGGTAGCTTGTATTTTCTTTTGCCGCTTCATGATAAACTGTTATTTTTTCTTGCTTTAACGACCGACATGTTTCTTACTGGCTGGATTTGCATAATTTACTTACAATGCTGAAAAAGGTACGTCTCACAATATTCCTGGCTTTATTTTGTATAATACTTGTGGCTGTTTTTATTGTAAGCCAGGTGCTAATACTAGCAATATTTCCATTACGGTTCGTTTACAATTTAGCCTACTTTAAAAATATTTGGAGCAAGATAGATAATGTGACAATTCTTTATTCAAAGTTCACTCAAATCGTTTCATAAATAAAAAAGGACTGTAAATATATCTTTAAAGTGACTTCTACTGAAACCCAATTTCTAGACGGAATGTATAACTTATTGATAATTTAAGATATTGTGGCAGCGACAACATGCAGATATGTACATTGTTAAATTAAATGTAATGTAATACACGCATACAAACCTCCTACGCATTGTTCCCAAGATATTTACAACATCGTTTACTGCTATTACTATATTACACATACAAATTATATTTGCATCAAAGTACAGTATGTAAGCAAGAACGCGTAAATTAAGCCTTTGCACTGTCGCACACTTTTCTCGTCTGAATTTTAAGTCATTAAGTCTTCTGGTGTAAGACGAACTAAACATGCTCTTACACTTCACGCATCACTTTATATGGCAATCTGAAGAAACCGTTAACGTCGGCTCTTATGAATTGTGATTAATTTTTTAACTCCATCTATAAGTTATCAGAAGGGTTACATAGGGCAAACAATCGTAAAATTTATGACAAAACGGTTCGACCACTAAACAATCTGTGGTCGTGTTCAGCTGTATGTAAAACCAGTGCATTAACAAGCGCAAACCATCAGGAAAAAATAATAATAAGCCACCACTTCATACAAAGTTAAACACAACCAAAGGAAAACTACATAAAAAAGAACCGCTACTTACACTTCAACACTTCAAGTTTGCTGGACAGAATTGGCAAGCAGAGCCACACCGACGCAAGTATAACTTTGAAGTTGGTAGTGGTTTACGCTTGTCAGTGAAATAAACTCGAGTAGGCTTAAGTGTGTATTTAATGTTCTAGTTTTACGTACGCCTGAAGACGGCTACAGGTTGTTTAGTGGTCGAAATAATTGTGTGATAAATTTTCCGATGGTTATTGTCCGACCTAACCCTACTGAAAATGTTCAAGTATCCCAGAAAGTTACGTTTGAATGTCCATCTATGTACTAGCGTTTTCGACACGTTGCTGTATCATTTACAACCGACAGTAGAATGACGATGATATGACGTAATAAGCTGGAATTGCGCCAACGTCGATTACACTAACGAGATAGTCTGGCGAACAACACATTATTAGATCAAAGCGCTCCGAATATTTTAACCTTTATTATTATTTCGACCGAGGGTACTATAACAGGGTTTCCTCCCCTTTCACCCTTGACGTCATCAATAAACGTGATCCTCGTCTTCCACTTTTTCCTCCCTTTATCGTCCCTTCTAAAATATAAGTTATACAATAAAGGAATTGCCTCCTAACATATGTCCTAAACAGTTGGTTTTCTTTTTTAATTTATTTAAATAATGTTCTTTGTCCTACTAATATTTAATCTCTTATTATTCCTGCCCCCATAATATAGCCTGCATTCTCCTCCAGTCCATATCTCGAAACTTACAAAACACGTTGCCTACCTAATCCCATACAGTGCCACACTCCAGCAATAGCTTTTCAATAACGAGGTCAAGAGCCCTCTGAATCTTTAAACAACATGCTACTTTCGTGCTACTATTGTTTTTAACAGATTTTAGCAAACAACATGAACCAACAGCAATGTGCTGTTGTTTGCTGACGATTTGCTTGTAATTTAAAATATAAAAACTGTTTTAAGCTTCATGAGATTTGTAACCAACACAATATCAGAATGTCCACAAAAAAAAAAGGTAATGGCGTTTCGAGGCAAGGAACCAGTAACAACAAAAATAATGATTATTGATTAAATTATAGAACAGGTGATCAATTTTAACTACTTGGGAAATGATATCGGCTATGATAAGAATTATGATATTGATGTTAAAGTAAAATACAGGTCTCAGAAATGGGGTTTTTAAGAGGAGTTAAAAGTTGTTGTAAACTTAACCGTATAAATAATGAGGTCATAAGAGAAGAATTACAAGTGTTTAGCTTGAATTAAAGACTAAAAGATTATAAAAAGCCGTAGAAAGAACGATTAGAAAGAATATCAGATTCAAGACTCTCGAAACAGGTCTGGAAATATAAACCTATAGGACACAGGTGTGTGGGTAGACCCAAGGAGAGATGGCTGGAGTCACTTTGAAGCCGGAACAGGTAGCACCTTGCATTGCCTTGCAGTATGCCATGATGTAAAAATGATGATGATGATGGTGATAATGACATGCACCAACAAAAACTGAACAATTTATTTAGGTAACAGTTAATGTATGTGTTATACGGAGTGTATGTGCATTAACGGGGAACAGAAGAATTTAATTTTAGAAGACGAACAAGAAATAATAAATTGCAGTAGCTATAAATATCTAGGAACAACAGTTACAAAGATGGTAGTCTAGATAAAGCGATAAGAGAAAGAAATAACCTGGGAAGAAAATCAATAGCATTGCTGAACAACATATTGTGGGACCAACAATTGTCAAAACAAAATAAACATCATTTATACAATACAATCGTAAAACCAATTACGTCATACGGGTGTGAAATATGGCCAATAATACAAAGAACAGAAAAGTTGTGCGAAAGTACTGAAATTGATTATTGGCGAAGAGCGGCAGGGAGGTCAAAACTGGAAAACGTAAGAAACGTCAGAATCCGGGAGATAATGGGGGTGCAGTACTCTATTGTCGACGACAGAAAAACAAAACAGCTAAGATGGTTTGGGCATGTGAAAAGAATGCCGGATAATCGACTCCCCAAGCAAATTTTGAGATGGACACCATACGGTCGTTGGCGAAGAGGAAGACCTAGGCTGAGTTGGAGAGAAGGCATCACCGGGCAAAGAGAGACCGGGAATTGGAAGAAGAATCTTGGTTGACAAAAATTGTAAGATTTAAATAAATCTGTTATATTCAATGTAATTTCTCTATTAATGACAATACACTGAATACTCCCAAGTAAAACTGACGATGCATATTGTAGAAAAACTTGTTACGGTAGAGAAAAACTTTGTCACATTTCAATTGGTGTTATACAAAATCCTATAAATAAAGAGTAAATTTTAAGACAATGTGTTAATAATCTAAATTTTGCAAGTCTCTGTAATTGTTTCTTTATTTGTTTTATTGCTATCTATTCGGTTCTTCTGAGCAACCTCTTTAAGTGTTGCTTTAATTTTATTTAGAAATTTGTAACAAAAAAGAAAGGGATACTTGGAGTCATTATATTATAGTCTCCAAGTCACGTGTATAAGTATTAAATTGTAGTATTTGTAAACACTTGATTACTCACCGTCCTGTGTCTTCATCAAACTTCCAATAACAACGCGTTTCAAGGATAAATCCTCATCGTCAGGTTATAAAACACCAAACCTTCCGGAGAAGATGTCAAAAAATAAAAAATTATTATCAAGCATCACAAAGCACTTCAAATCACGTGATTGCTAAGGTAAAACTTGAAATCTGGTTGGTTGATTCAGATATACATTGTCATACAACTTCATTGTTTTATTGCATGAACTTGGCCAAAACTTTTAAATTAGTATAACTCTGTTATACTAATTGGGAATTTAAAACTAATAGCATCATTATTTTGGTTTTAACATTTGTGACACATAGACACCAAACATGCCTATTTTTGCTTAAGAAATTCTGATGTTACATTTTTGCTATTTGAATTTTCTTAAATAATTTAAAACTGATTATTTCGATTCCATATTTGCTGTGTATACTATTAATTATAAACCTATCCATATTACAACATTTGTTTTATAAAATTCTAAATGTATTTCCTAAAATTTACAAAATTCCAAAGTTTTTATAGGCCTATGTCTTGACATGTTAAATTCCTATTTTCTGTTATTGTAACACCTATTAACTATGCAACTAACATCAAAACTACTCCCCATAACTCTATTAGTATTATTATTTAAAATTACAACAATAATTATTACTGGAACATTATAAAAAAACATAATTCACATTTTGTGATCAAACAATCTGTATATGCCTGGTTACATAAATCCTGCATAAGACATATCATCCACTCATTACTTAAAAAAACTATAAATAACATAAACACAACTTTATTCTTACTTTTGAATATTTAAATAAAAAGTTTAAGCATTTAATAATGATTTTCTATTTTTTCTATTTTTCTTAGGTAGTTCAGCCATTGCTGTACTAGGTACTTTTACTGTTTTTCCATCTTACATACATTTGATAATTATTATTTGATTGTACAGTATTTATTTTATAACATTAGTCCACCATTATTCACACTATTAATTGTATGTTTCCATGTATCTATAATGATTGTGTTCTTGTATTATTCAATTATATTGGTTAGTTAACATTTCGGTATTATATTATTTTACATTGTATAGTATTTGGGCCTATTATCCCTCAATTTGTATTTTGATTATTATTATATTATATGATACTTTTAACAAAACAATTTGTTTACTGATGGTAATGGTCCATAATGCTGTCTGGCTTTGTAAGTATTATTATTGTAATTATTTGGATTTTATCTCATCATCGGGGTATTTTACATCACCTTACCTAAACATTAATTTGGGTACGGTCAGTTATAGTCTAAGGCAGTTTAAATTTGTCATTTGTTCATCTTCACCATCTTTTTTAAAAGATATGTTTCTTCTTGTTAAGTTTCTTATCCATGATCTTCATTAAATCTGGTACGATATCAAGCTGTGCCAAAATGTAATGTTACAATATATATATATATAGCAACTGTACAAATTAAAACTGCACAGATAGGTAATATTGAAATTATTACAGCAAAGTCTATATCTTTAGGTAGGAAAATTTATTAAATTAAAACATTAAAATTTACTACTGTCTTATTAATTTATAATATAAAATTGTTTATTTAAAAATTTGTCTTTCAAAATTGAGTTTATGGCTTCTTTTACAACTATGTTACTTGTTGCGATGAATTCCGCTGTTTGCGTATCTTCTCGACGCAGTTCGACTGGACCGCTGCAACACTGCACGTCGACCGTTCGAAGATCACTAACGCTGACAATTCACGTCGTTGCACCCACACACACTGCGATACGAACTGTTACTGTTTACAATTTAAATTTACTTAAATCTCAGGGATTTTAACTGGGTAAAATAGATCTTACTTATAGATCGTGTATTGATCTTACACAAACTCCGGTTTCTTGAAGTGTTCTTGCGAAACTATCAAAATATCTCGGCAGATATTTTGTCCCTAGCGGATATTTTCCACTGTACGCGAAAACCACTAGAATGATCTGTTTTCTTTATTTGAGTTCTCTAAGTGGTATTGGTTACGAAGAACTCGATCCGTGAACCAACTTCTAAGTGTAAACGAAAACGAACTGTCTTGTCCCGAAAAACTCATGATAGCGAGTGCGTGTTTCTATGGCGAGTCCTAAGAAGAAACTAAACGAAGTGCTCTCGAAAGAGAACCAACTCAAATAATTTTTAGACCTTCTGATTGGTTGAAACTTTAGCAATGTCACAGATGAGAACACAGATGGACTGAAATCAGGCTTAAACTCTGTCCGATTCTGCAAAGGCCTGTCTATATTTAATCTACAAATTTTATTACTTTTTAGGAAATAACGAGAATAAAAGACGACTGATTTCATTTAAAAAACCATATAAAACGTATAGTTGTGGAGAACTGAGTAGATGGAAAATGTAGCTTATAACCATGAGAATACTCTGTCAAGTTTCAGAATTAAATTTTAATTTTCCTCGAAGTTATTAAATAAGTGTACATCACCCAGTCACCCGCGCACTTACACAAAAATATTTCACATGACATAAAAGAGAATAAAATTGTGAACATTGTGGCATAATATACTTTTTCAAACATAGCTTGCTTCAAAACTTATGACTACTTTACAAAGAAAGAACAAAATCAATTTAAAACATGTCTATGGACATCGGAAAATGTTGCATAGCATTAGTATTCCACTTAAATGAACTTCATGTCCTGTGTACTGTTGCAATATATATACCCATAAGCACTAATCTGACTACTTATTCATAATTATTTAAACCATTTACCACATAATAAAACAGCAACTTTCCATGCAATATTCAACAGAATAGGCGAGGCATCCCTTACTTCAAACGGAATAATAAGAGAAAGATATTATTTCGACGGTCTACTCGGTCGTCGTAGGTACAGTGGAACACAAATTACAAAACACCAATTAAGTCACTAATCACACCTTTAATTTTTACAGTTAAACAGTTCTTAATTAACAACACATTCTCTACAACAAATCAAATGAATATTGTTCACACGCAATAAAATGTCCACTAAAATTAAACACAATTGTATTACAATTATACCGTCCGATTATAAAGCACCACTCTTAACTAATAACCACTTGAACGAGCACAGTAATATCGCTACTATAACTCTCGAACCGCACTGTCAATATCTCGCACTAATACTGACCTGAACGTCGTTGAGTACTGGTATTTATACCGCCCCAAATTACTAGATTATTCCATAATGCGCGATAGCGCCAGTATAGTTACGACGTAATTACTTTCGGCCTTGACACAGTCCGTGCTCCCGAGCGAAGTCTGGCACAGTCTAGAAAATGCGTCAACAAGCACGTACGCCACACGCGTTACATCGAGATTCTTCTGGCACATTCGACAAACACATAGATTATTCTGTGATGTCGTAACAATATATACAGAAAATGTAACAAACCGGTGAAGAAAATGGGCAAATAAGAACCCGATAAACAAAATATAAAGTTCAAAAAATAAAGTATAAAGCGCGAACGTTATTACCTGAATTTGAAGTTTGGTTCAAGGGATAAAAAAAGTTTAACACATAATAAACAATAAAATTAATTGAATATTTTTTATTGAAAAAAACGCTAAATATTTGTTTTAGAAAGTTGAACGACATCGATGCATGTAAAAAATTGTGTGATTTGATTAGATATTTAACCTGTGTAACATATTTTTAGCACTTCACATACTTGATTGACTGAAATAAAGTATTTTCGTTATTTAATCAAATTAGTAAACAATACGGATTTCGCCTACAATTAATTTTCTCTCTACCTTTACTTATGAATTGAACTGAGTGAACCATAACATTTTTTTTGGATCAAAAGAGAAATTGTTTCGGGGTTAGAAATTGAGGTTGACTTTTACGTAATACACGCTTGTACAGTTTTATCAAACTAAGTAAACGTAAAAGATTTACTGTTTCTTTAAAGTAGTAAAATAATTAATACGTCTTTTACTTGCAATTATGTGTTGTAATGTTAATTAGACAGTCCCTATAGTACCGTTAAATGGTTAAAGGAGATAGAGGAAACTGAGGTACGTAAATGAACTTCCCATAGTCTGAGTAGACAAAGTGGGCCTTGATTTTACATGTTGTCAGTTTAAAGTTAGTCCTACGTGAGGAAAGAATCCCCCCAAGTGCTTGTACACTTGCAAGCCTACGTGAGGCAAGAATCCCCCTGACCCTGTACTGTACTCCACGTAAATGTTGACATACTGGAACTTGTGAAATTTACGACTATTTCGTAAATGTTATGAGGTACAAAGCCTTAATTGTAGCTAACTGACCTCAGACACCAGTACGACTGACGAATGTGACAGCTTGTTTATAATCAAAAAGAAAGAATTCAGAGTAATCGAAAAATGGATCATTAAAAATTTGGTTTAATACAGTGTACCCTACTATAATCTGAAGCAGTGATAACGCGTTATAACGATGCTACGTTAAACACTCGAAACATTCTGACAGGAAAGTAAATTCCCTTTAAAACACAGCAGACGAAATCATAAGTGCGCAAGTTTGGAAACGGGGTAAAGTTTTTCGCAAAGTTTAAAAGCTCTGTAACAAGCGCTAAAACACCGCATTAAAGAAACTTGCTCTTTACTCGATCATAATTTACGTTGCTCAGTGAAATCTAGTGTAAAAAAAGTCAGTTTAATTTTTCCCTTTTAAACAATATGCTTGTTTACTACTGCCTTCCACTTGCGCCACGAAATTTGTACGTGTGAATATTCACATAAAGCGTAGCGGTCACAAATTTTGGTATTGCGATTCAAGAATATAAAAATAACACCCCTATATGCCCTTATAACTTACTGAGGCTATCTGAGGAAATAATAATATATGAATTAATTGAAATAAACCAGATATTCACAAGATATCAATTATTCTTTTGGAAATTTATGCTTATACTTAAGTTGTTTGCTATGTGGATTTTTCCACACAATGTTTTACTGAGTCAGAAATGAAGTCTTCACTGCATTGTTAATTTTCTCTTGGCTTCAGAATGTAACCTTGTAGTTAAAAGGAATCAACTCCTTAAAATACAAGCTTACATTCATTGTACAGCTGTGTGTGTTTACTCTCATTAATAAGGCACGTAATCTGTGTATCGAAGAAACAATTTAAACAGAACAGATTTTTTTTTAACATTCATAAACGTGTTTGTGTGTGAAAAATAGTTAAATAGTTACGATAGCAGAGGTGTGATATGCCAAGAAGGCATCCTTATGAATGGGGTGGGTGAAGCAGTAGAAATATTGACTAAACATAGAACATTGTAGACCTAAGTTAACACTATAAAATATAAGTTTAAAAGTACTGTAAGTTACGAGTTACTCGTATTTAGTTTCCAGCTTGATGACTGAGACAGCGCCATACGCCTAGGTTGTAACGGTCGCCCTATCGTACATCATTAAATTGTTTGAATTTATTACTATATTATCGTCACTTATATTGGATTCAAAACCCATCATCATCATCATAATTACCGTCATAATCTACTATATGTGATAGACACTACTGCCTGCTCCGGAACCATAGTAGAGACATCCAACTTTTCCTGGACAGTCTCAAACGACGTCGTCCACATTACTTATTTGAGACCTGGATGGTATATCCAATTCTGTCTGTCTGTACTCCTTTACTTTTTACTGAGATTATGTATATCGTTACGACATTTACACGGGATCGTCGTGGGTACAGTGGAATCAGAATAACTTCCACCAATTAAGTCGCTAATTACAAACGTTAATTAGACACAAATAACAGTTACAAATCAACAAGCACTCTTATACAATAAGTTTAGTTAATTGATTGTCCAACAACTACTGTCGCCCTATTACAGTTTTTGACTAATCAACACAATAATCACTTCCCATTATACTGCAACAATCACTGAAAACCGCACTGATAAATTCGCCAGCTACAACTGAACTGGGCCGCTTCGAGATCCTGTATTTATACTTCCTCAAACTTGCATTGTAAACTTATAGCGAGACTGGATGCTGGTAGAGTAGTTGAGTAAACGTGTGTAAGGGGCATCGGCATCTCGCGTGACCTACAACAGTCTACAGCGTTACATATTTCTGCGGAGTATAATGATCTGTAAACTTCTTAGGAATCACAGTGATACGATGCTATTTATTTCCTCATCGTTGCAATTTTTTTATTCAGCTTAGATTTCCTCTTGTTTCTTATCTATTAACTTATAAACTGTTACGATCCTCAGAAACTTGTTTCAGCGGCCTGTATGAGCTGGTACTCTTTTCTAGGTAACGTGCCTGTTTCACATCCATTAACCGTTCTCGTTTTCAGAAATTTAGGCTGTTCGAGCGCGCATTTTATTTTTAAACGTTTTTATAGATGTGCCGCACTTTTTCTGAAAAATTGGCTGTTCTCCATCATAACTAAAGTTACAACTTCATTGAAATTCCATATATACTTAAAAACACTAACGTGGTCAATGGTTTTGTTGTAAAATATATTCCCTTTATAAGCCGGCGACATAGTTTTCTCGGTGATACATTTAGTAATATCACCAAGTTAAACTAGGAGCGACAAACGTTGATTTTGAGAAGTTGTTGCCTAACTATAAAGTACCAACCTCTCAAATAGGATTTATTACCCCATATCAGTATTGTTTATAGCTAACCAGATTGCGCTAAGTTGTAAGACGATACTTTTATAAGGTTTTAGGTATATTTTGTTATATAATGCGACTATTAATTTCTATTAGTTTTGGTTGGAGACTTTTCCCAAAACAGCGAAAACGAACAAGTTTTGTTCGCTAGTTATGTTGGTTTGTTTGTTACGTTGTAGGCCTACATATTTGGTTTAAAATTTCTTAGTTTATGTTGAGTTTCTAAGTGTTTCG
The DNA here is from genome assembly GCA_034769895.1 of Magicicada septendecula. Taxonomy (NCBI): domain Eukaryota; kingdom Metazoa; phylum Arthropoda; class Insecta; order Hemiptera; family Cicadidae; genus Magicicada; species Magicicada septendecula. The sequence goes on along the minus strand of CM068376.1, from coordinate 358,954,995 downwards.
ATGTGTTTGTTTTTACGTTTTTAAGTAATTACGTTTTCTATGTAATTAAAGAAAGTGTGAAAACTGTGAAAAATAAACATGAAAATGTCAGCTATAAGCGATTAGGCCTACTTTTTGGTTATATTTACTGTGTTGTTTTTTTATTTACGGTGTTTTTTAAGCGTTTTTTTTACTTGTCTGTTTTAATATTTTTAAGTAAATTTGTCCATCAATTGTCAAAAAAGAAACTAACGTGTATTTTATTACTCTGTACGTCACAATTTTCCGGTTATAAACACTTTTAATAAGAATTAGCAAATTGTCATAAATTTGTACACTCTTTTGTTTCTTTGTTTCTTATATACTCTATACAGTTTCTTTGTTTTGTTTTAAAATAATATGTTATTACAGACGTTTTGTATAGAATCAAAGGCATTGGTAATGTAAAATGCTTTTATTCAAATGGGTGTCAATTGTAATATTTATCCTTTTACAATCTTTTTATACTAACTCATAAAATTTCGTAACATCTACTACGTGTGTGTGTTCTTAAATGCATTTCCCTTAATTTTATCTTTATATATAAAGTTTTATCTTAAGTGTTTTATATTCAAACACTTTTTGCTACAGTCTGTTTCTTGATGTATATATATTTCATATTTATTATGACTTTACCTCAAGATATTTTCTCCTTATTTGGAACATGTTTCGGGTACCATCTTGTACCCATCCTCAGCCTTGTAGGGATCCTCAGAAGGCTGAGGATGGGTACAAGATGGTACCCGAAACATGTTCCAAATAAGGAGAAAATATCTTGAGGTAAAGTGGTTATAAATATTATATATATATATATATATATATATATATAATGTGACATACTGCGACTATAAATAGGTGTAGTGAAACGTCCCTAGCCGCCAAAAAAATTATAGTTGCCGTTTATAAAAAAAATATTTCCGCAAACAATTCTCGGTGTTTGATAAGGAATTTATCATCAGCGTATAAAAGATAAATTAAAATTGCCTAATTTCAAACAAATATTACTGCATCAGTGCATATTTCATACTCGAATGTAGGGGCCTATATCAGCATGATATATGTTAAACAAGTCTAATATAGAGAAAACTCTTGGTTTACTCCTTCTTTCTTAATAATTTGTCCTTGCTTAAGTCATTAACTTTAGTTTCTTTACTGTGTATCAAAACTAAATAAACTTAAATAAACCACACAAAGGTGTACATATTAAGGCGAAGAGTACTTCAGTGAGAGAATCGTAGTGTCTATATCCCAATGTTTGTAATGTGGTAAAGCTCAGTATGACATGAAGAGGCTCTTGTAATTGTATACATGCAAATTTGGTAAGTGCCAGTAACAGCCATCTGAATGATTAATGTACATCGCACTGTCTACTCGTGTATACTGTACAAATGGCTGGCATTAATTACATACTAATAAATTAATTTAAATTCAAACGATATCTGTATTTTCAAGACTAATTGAATAGTAAATACCGCTGGTTTAAGCCAATAACTAAGTGAGGATTTTGTAGACACAGTCGGTGTGTACTGGTTTGTTACACCACGTGGTTGCGGTCGTACTACTCGAGAATCGTCCGAAGACGAGCCCCCGGCTAACCACCCATCCGCTGATAAACCCCCTTCAACTAAAGTGTAAAGACAAAGAGAGAAGGTAGAGCAGGTCTAGCGCTGTGAAGGAGAGGTACAACGAAAGAGCGAGAGAGAGGGAGACAGAGAGAGAGACAGACAGACAGAGACGGAGAAATGAGTGAATGTGGTGTGTGACTCTAGCGGAGGGCGAGCAGATTGTGAAGTGGGTGCCGTACCGGACAAGGCGTCCCATGTTAATGACTCGAAGTGTAGCGTCAGGGTGGGCGTCGGGTAGTTTGGTGGTTAGGATAAGTAGGAGGGTACCATGGGGATTTTTGTTTTGACCACCGCGTTAATACGGTCACTGTTTTTTTTAATACGGCGAGTTACCCTCGTCATGTTTCCCATACCAGCGACCGGTATTGCCTACAGTACGTCTTTACTTAACCGTATAGAGAGATATACAGACCACAAGAGACAACAAAAACCATTCCTGGACTGATGACAAAAACAAGAACATGTTGTGTCTTTAAACAGTAGGATTTAATGGATGAGATAGTTGGTGTCGATATGAAAGTTTTTAATTGTAGGGCGATTCTCTCTCAGCGATTCTCGAACATCTTTGTTCGAGTCCTCATAATTTTTTCCACAGCCACACAGCAACTGATTTAAGTTAACCTCCCAGTCTAACGATATTTTCTTTTTACGAGCGCCTTTTCTACAGTCATGTCTCGCGATTTCCTTAGGTCTATACATTATAGCAGTGGCTCGTTTTCTTGATTCAAAGATACGTATTATTAAAACATTATTTTATTAGAATAAAATAATTCAACAGGCAGGGTCAGGTTATTAAACATTATCTAACGCACACAGTTAAGTAAAAACGTGTAATATTTAAAATTAAAAAAATATCATTCAGCAATATTAATAATTTGATAAGTTTGTTTGCATCGTAGTAAACAAGGTTCTGCCATATTTACCCCAGCGTGTTGCCGCGAAAATCCATTTGCACAGGCTGAGCCTAGGACCGTTACGAAAATTAGCAACCAATCATCATACCCACTGTTCTGTTAAAAGCCTCATAATACAAAAACCTCAGGCAAATGTTTAATCAGACCTTTTAAACGAATTTACGTACAGTAAACTACATATTTCTCCGCGGATTATACGAGACAATTCGCCGATTTTTTTATATACGCGGAAATAAAGTTAAGCTGAATAATAAAGCTTCTGACTTATTAATCTTAAAACACTATTTTATTAAATACAGTAATGAATACTGTTTTAAAGTTTTTTAATTGTGATTTTCTGCATTTTTTCATTCATACGTTCGCGTTAATTAATTCTTGAATCTAATCCCTGCTGCGAATGAAAACTTGCAAGACGTTTACTTGTAGTTTGTAGCATACATATATTTTGTACATTTATAGGTAGTAACTTCAGAAATACTCAATGTTTATGATACACCAATGAAATACATAAGACAATTTATCAGCACAACTTGTTCCGACGAAATGTCAGGTCGTCTGAATTAGTATTTAAACTGCATAGAAAAAGCGATTATTAGTTGCAGTTCCAGTGTGTGTGTGTGTGTGTGTGTGTGTGTGTGTGAATACTGGGTAATTTCCCGCTTGAAACACGGTTTTCACGAGGTTCTCTGTGATCGTCATTACTGGGTTTTACTGTATTGGTATAGTTTAAATGTTAATATTGCGTTGCTTTAAACAGGTAATGTTAATAAAGAATTTAATTGTTTTCTACCATTTTTGAAACGTACTGCGGATTTTCCGCAATATTTGCTTATCAACGATGCCGCCCAATAAAATCCACTAAAATTAAACACAATTGTATTAGAACTATACCGTCCGATTATAAAACATCACTCTTAACTAATAACCACTTAAACGCGCACAGTAATATCGTTACTATAACTCTTGGACCGCTCTGTCAATATATCGCATTAAAACTGAAACTTAAGGCTGCTGCCGCCATGTATTTATACCTGCGCTCACAGACCAGAATGTTCCTAATTACGTCTTAGCGCTCGTGTGAACTACGTAATTAACTGCGGCCTTGACACAGTCCGCGCGGCTGGCGCATTCGAGAAACCTCTCAAAAATGCGTCGACAAGCACGTACGCCACACGCGTTACATCGAGATTTTTCTGGCACATTCGACAAAAACGTAGATTGTTCTGTGATGTCGTAACAATGTGCATAACAGAAATCGTACAACTTTAATAGTTTTTCAGCTGCTTATTATTTTTGTGCATACATTTCCACAAGCTGACTCTGACTCTACTTCGCGATTTTGATTTTATGGTGTTGCCGGGAATTGAACACAGGCTCTCTAGTTTAGTGACCAGGTGTCATGCCCACTGGTATAGACAACCTCATCGTAGTGATCTTCTTTTACATTTTATAGTTTATCAATTTCTTACTTTTTCAGATCTTTACCACCCAGTAAACTTTGTCTTTCTTTCTCAAATACCTATGATCCTGAGCCATAATTCACTTCCCTTAGATGGTCATTCTGAATAAAGTGACAATCTTTCGATAATGAGGAGGTTTTCCGTCACTTCTTCTTGCGTTACGGTTGTCCAGTTAACGGTGCATTCCCTTTTAAGAGAGATTTCCCACTTTCTAGACAATTAGCAGTGGCAAGATCAGGGGATGTATAACTGTAGGAGAGAGACTAGGCATTACACATGTTACCTAGGTATTGAAACCGGAAACATTATGTGTGATTACACATAGGGGAGAGTTATTGCATTACTACAATAAGACTATAACTTAAAAATGTTTAATGTTAACACGCTTTAGTTCACCTATGTACTAGACATTTCAACGCGTTTTATTGCCAATTTTCACGGACACATTAAGGAGGAAATAAATTGTCTAGGCCAATTGAAAACAATATCGTTACCTCCAGTTCTCTCTGAATCAGGTTTTTTTCTTATTTCTCTTAATACACTCCAGGCTCAATTTTATTGTTTTAATTTTAACTGTAATATATTCAAAAACATTTATTATTATTTATGATAAATAGGCCTACTTATAATTTCATTCTATCAATAAATGATATTGATAATATTAATAATTAGTTGTTTTTCTGTTTTCAGGTAAGTGACACTAGCCATATTGTCTGCGACAGTAAATCACTTATAAGGTAAACAACGAATTGTTGTATAAACTCACTGCCGATTGTCCGACATTTCCTTGGTAGCACGCCTTGATCCACTGCCAAGAGTACACTTTCTATGCTTCACCTGTAACAATGTAGAGCAGGGTTTACATCTTATTTCAACAATTAGAAAAATACTGCTTATGTGTCCCAGGCCTACCATTTTAGTTCTCTTCTTCTCTCTCTGGTCTCCTTCTTCCCCTCCATCTTTTGTGCCCTTAACATCAGGATACTGCTTATGTGTCCCAGGCCTACCATTTTAGTTCTCTTCTTCTCTCCTCTGGTCTCCTTCTTCCCCTCCATCTTTTGTGCCCTTAACATCAGGATACTGCTTATGTGTCCCAGGCCTACCATTTTAGTTCTCTTCTTCTCTCCTCTGGTCTCCTTCTTCCCCTCCATCTTTTGTGCCCTTAACATCAGGATACTGCTTATGTGTCCCAGGCCTACCATTTTAGTTCTCTTCTTCTCTCCTCTGGTCTCCTTCTTCCCCTCCGTCTTTTGTGCCCTTAACATCAGATGTTCATATTTCTCTTGTTACACCAACTCCTACCTAGTTTCATTTCGTTTTAGGATTGTACCTCAGTTCTCTCTCTCTCTCTCTCTCTCTCTCTCTCTCTCTCTCTCTCTCTCTCTCTCTCTCTCTCTCTCTCTCTCTCTCTCTCTCTCTCTCTCTCTCTCTCTCTCTCTCTCTCTCTCTCTCTCTCTATCTCTCTCTCTCACACAGCGTACGTTCCAAAACCGTATGCACTAAGCAACAGCACAGTAAATGCTTTACAAATCTCCTGTCTTGTTCGAATTTTAACAATATCTCTACTGCAGAATAGGTTCTCCTTCGTATTAAAGACTTCTTTAGCCAAGAAAATGAATGGTTTTTATACTCTTAAATTGGTCCTGTCCTATAAATATTCAGTGGTTCCCTTGTACCCTTCAGGAGTAACATCACCTTCCGTCATTAATATCGCCCTTCATCTGTGTCCTCAAAGGCAGTATGTGTAATCTTCCTTTCCGCCTCACATGTCCTAATTAGTTTGCTTTCCTCTTCAATGTTGCATCTGCCTAGTTACACTAACTATATTTCATAATAAGTCAGTCGAGGAAGTAAAATAAAGGTTATGATTTGTTAAATGTCGATCGAATTCCATTACGTGTATAACGATATTCACTTTATACCAAACATCAGAGCAACAGCACTGTTAAGATGACAGTGGTGGTACACGAATACATTTACATTGTGTGGTCTGTCATTTGCACTATTTTCTGTCTCTAAGACAGTCACAATAAGACTAGACGTCACTCTATAATAAGCCGACTGCCTTAACGCTCTGCAATAGTATACGATAACATTAACTGCCAACAAATCATCTGCACTGTGTAGAATCTACATGAAAGTGATTGCCTGTTTCTGTTATCCACCTCATTTTTGGAACGTTTTGTCTATTTCTAGCCATTTTTGCTTCACATTGTTACAACGGTCTAACTTATCGTCGTATGGTACAGTGGAAAACAAAATACAAGACACCAATTAAGTCACTAATCACCAGCTTTAATTATCTCAAATAACATCTTATAATCAACAAGATCGTCTCTTACGACAAATCAAATAAAAATTGTTCACACGCAATGTCAACGAGTCTCGCACAATTATAAAAGACAATAATTCTTCACTTCGAGAAACACTCGATCCGCGCTAACGAAAATCGCTCACGTAACTGAACTGACAACCCGGCTGCTATGGCTAAAATGTGCCGCGCTGAGGTCCAGTACAGCTTTCCCTCCTTACTACACGCCGGCAGCTTGATGGGTACCTCAAATTTTCCTGGAACACACTAGAATGACACACACAGGAACACACTAGTAGAATAACACAGCATCTGCCACAATCGACGGCGGTAGTGAAGAATATTCTCAGCTGTTCTATGCGAATCGATGCTCGGCACACTTCTATGCTGTTCTATACTCGTCACACTTCCCCTTCCTTAAGCCTCTTCGTCCCGAACTGGCAAACCGTCTCTGAAGTAATACTTGGCCAGGCAATCTAGGCGGACGTCCTTGCGAAAGATAATTCTCCAGTTTAACATTCATGTTTCGTATGGTATCCAAGTCACTTTTATGTAATAATAAGTGATTACCTGTATGCGGTCCGCCGTGTGACTTATCAAACTTATTACGTTACGGGTTTCAAGGCGTATGCCTCATCATCAGACGTTAAAAACCAAAAACACACATATCACACAAAACTGCGTTTGTCAAAAAATAAAATTGCAGAAACAAGCATATTATGTGCACGTGATGTAGGGTGCGCACCCGTTCAAGTGTTGTCTGCTAACATTTGAACGGGTGCGCACACTACATCACGTGCACATAATATGCTTGTTTCTGCAATTTTATTTTTTGACAAACGCAGTTTTGTGTGATATGTGTGTTTTTGGTTTTTAACGTCTGATGATGAGGCATACGCCTTGAAACGCGTAACGTAATAAGTTTGATAAGTCACACGGCGGACCGCATACAGGTAATCACTTATTATTATATAATTCTCCAGTTCTTCGAATTCAGTCTCGTGTGATCCAAACATCAAGTTCCCAGGAATACGAGTCTTCCGCTCAACCGCTAGTTTTGCTAGAATCACTCCCGTTGCGTCATGTACTGATGACCTAAACACCACTGGCTTATTCAAGTCCGTTTGGTTCTCGTCAACAACCTCTTGCGTAACTTCATCTTCAGCAACTTTTCCCCGGGCGCTTCTATAAACTCAGGAACACAAAAGGGTTTTTCCTTGACACACATAGTTGGCTTTCCAGTCACTTCTTTTTGCCATATCACGCATTTGTAACTCCTCTTCTAGTTCTTCTTCCATTTCCACCTGGAATAGGAAAGGTTCCCCTTGACCTGACCTGTTTACTTTGTCTTCGGCCAATGCCACTTGTTTGATTGAATGGTAGGCAGACCCTGTCATTTTATCCATGGAAAGCCATGGCAACTTTCAGGACATTTTCTCTTAAGTCCACAACAAATCCGTAGGCATTCATAATGTCTGTGCAAGAATCACTTCATCAACAATGTCTGCAACAAGCATTTAGTGGCTAAACTCGAGAAGACCCAGGCGTACACGTACGTCTACTTGACCTAACACATTGACGGTGCTTCCAGTCACAGTCTGTATTGTACAAGAGCTAGTTTAAGGCTGGCAGTTGCTGACTAAGTCAGGGCACACAATGGACACTGTAGCGACCGCGTTAACTGTAAACGATGTTGGTTTACCTTCCGCAAATCCATTAACGATCAAGTTTTCACTGATTATGTAACGTGGAAACTGTGTGCTGTTCTGTGGCTTTACTTCTCCAATTGGTGTGATCAATCTCTTCTCTCGGTACTTTATTCTTCCAGCAGTCTACCTGTATATAACCACGTTTTCCACAGTTGTAACACTTCGGTCTTCGGCCTTTATCCTTTGGTTCGATAGATCGTTGTGGCGCTGCTGACTTCTTAAACTGTTGTTCTTGAATTGTCTCTTTATTCTGTTTATTATGACGATACTGTGATATTGGATCCGTTTGGCTACAACGTGATGGCATACTTTGATTAATGTAGGTCCTGACTTGGCAGCTTCAAAACGGAGGTTATGAACAAGAGCGTCTGATACATTATCATGCCGTGCCATTCCTAACACTTGTTGTAAATAACTATCTCTTATACCATCAATAAACTGCAACGTAACAAATAGAAGGCATAGTAAATTAGAACAAAATAATAACAGAGTCTTTTATCTGGAGTTATGTATTTATTTTAAAATAAATTTAATATGGTCTGTGATTTGAACATAAATTATTTATTCTTAATTCAAATAGTGTCTGTAAAATAGTTTTCAATGTTTCTCTTTCTTATAGTCTATTTTACTTGTTCGACTAATTCCATTGACGAACCGTTGACTTGCTCTGCTGCTGCACTCGTCGCCCTGCTGAATCAGCTGCAATGATGGCACGTAGAACTCTCGTGACTCACGCACGCATGCCGTTTATCACTGATATAATTTATCTCATTTATCTCAGGGCTCGATAATGGGTTTAACTATTATTAATTCAATTTCGGTGTGTTTTATGTAAACCTTCTGGTATCTTGACGTGTCCTCGCGTTCACCCAGATGTATTTCGGCAAATACATTGATTCGTATGCGGAAAAATCTTGACTATCGCGAGATAGCACTATTTAATTTATAATTAAATTATTTTGAGTTCTAATACCCAATCGATCTAGCAAACGGGAAAGGAGGGGAGGGGTACTCGTAACCCTTATGTAGAACGTATACTGATACGACAAACTCGCACAGAGACAACGTCTGTTAAGGCCGAGCTGTTAGGTTGAACTAACCGAAACTTCTTCCGCAAGGGACAAGGGACAAAACTGAATGAAAATTACAGCTTATGATTGGTTAAAATCCATAGAACGTGATTGATGGGTTAGATAGATAGACATATGTCCTGTTAAATTTTGCTGAAGGCTGCAAAAGCATATACAGATTTTATCTAAAATTTTATGACTTCCAGAAGCTAAAGATTCCTTAGAAAAGTTAATTCGGTTAAAAAATACATAGTCTATTAAAATAATATGTTATGAGTATTTGACATATGAAAAATGTAACGCTAATTCAGAATTATGAGCTGCCTACGTTTCAACTTGATACGTTAATTTATTCAAGAGTTATTCATGTAAATACAAATAACACGCGCACTCGCGCACTAAATTTGCACTTGACATGACAGAAAATAAATTTATGGGCGTTTTGACAAACAACAGTTAATTACCCATTTCTTATTTCAAAACTTACAGCTATTTTACAAAATTTGAATAAAATCAATTTTCAACATGTCTATAACGTCATAAATTGTATAAAAGCATGTAGTGATAGCTACAAAGAGCCTTTTCTGCGATTTTCCATTGCAAAACATAATGAGGGAAATCCACTTCCGAAAGTCCTCAGGATAAGCCAATCTCGTCAGTCGGTCGACTCTTGAAGGCTCTCCCCTGAACGCTGTCGCTTCGCTTTAAGTTGAACACGGTACACTTCGCACAAATGCTGGTCACTCTTCCGTACTTCCAGGGCTTTTTTTAATTCGGCATAGATGTTCTGACTCTCAGATGACACTTTCTGTATTAGCTCTGCGGCAGGCCTTTTTAAACAAAGAATTAGTGAAATTCCTTTCTCTTCTTCCGTCCATTTATTTAAGTGTGCGGCAGCTTCAAATTGGCGAATAGAAGTTGCCCAATGAGTACTTCCATCAAACGTTGGGGCCTTTTAGATTTTTACTACATTTAGATTTCTCTGATATCTTGAATCTTCTTCAGCATTTACTAATGGTCTTTCGTTATCAAGTATTTCTTTGACTAAATGTTCGACTTCATTTTTAATTTGTTTTATTAAATATGTAATAGAAACTTCTAAACTTGAAGTTTAGAAGTATTTGTTTTTAAAACTTTTTCTATTTCAGATATTCTGTCAACTTGTTTGTTCAGCTCACCTCGCAACAGGACGAATTTTGCAGTTGTATTTTCTCGTACGAACGGCTTAACGTTTTCTGCTTGACGACTGAATTCTTCTTTTTGTCCCTCTGGCGTTTCATTTTCACGCTTACGTTTTTCATCTTGTCGTTTTTCTGCTTCTTCTCTTTACAATCTTCGTTCTTCTTTTTGTTGTTACTGTCTTTGCTGTAGCATTACTCGGAATGCTTCTATCATCTGACTGGTATCCATTTTATTTTTATCAACTACCACTTTTCTACAAATTGTGGTCAGTTTCCACTGTTAATCGTTCTATCCTCGCTCTGATGCCACTGTTACGTCGGTCTAACTGATTGTCGTATGGTACAGTGGAAAACAAAACACAAGACACCAATTAAGTCACTAATCACCAGCTTTTAGAATCTACATGAAAGTGATTGCCTGTTTCTGTTATCCACCTCATTTTTGGAACGTTTTGTCTATTTCTAGCCATTTTTGCTTCATATTGTTACAACGGTCTAACTTATCGTCGTATGGTACAGTGGAAAACAAAATACAAGACACCAATTAAGTCACTAATCACCAGCTTTAATTATCTCAAATAACAGCTTATAATCAACAAGATCGTCTCTTACGACAAATCAAATAAAAATTGTTCACACGCAATGTCAACGAGTCTCGCACAATTATAAAAGACAATAATTCTTCACTTCGAGAAACACTCGATCCGCGCTAACGAAAATCGCTCACGTAACTGAACTGACAACCCGGCTGCTATGGCTAAAATGTGCCGCGCTGAGGTCCAGTACAGCTTTCCCTCTTTACTGCACGCCGGCGGCTTAATGCATATCTCAAGTGTTGCTGTAACACACTAGAACCACCTACTTCAATGACGCATCACCTGCCACACTGGATGAGGGGAGTGGAGAATGTTCTCAGCTGTTCTATGCGGTTCGATGCCATACTAGTTACAATATCGCTTGCATCAGTAGCGCAATATAGAAGACGCTCGACGCTTACAGTTGCTGAGACACCATATTGGTAACGGTGCGTGTAGCCTTGTCTAAGTTAATCCATAGTATTTTTGTGTCACATTATCTACTCCTTTAAATGTTTTCATTAGGTTTGAGTTTGCTGGTCACGGTCATGGTACAAAGGCGGAAAATCTGTTTAATCTACAAATTCAGTTAAAGTCGACGTAAAACTGATTAACAAAAAAAAGTTGTTTTAAATAAAAAAGGACAAATTTACAAAACGCAAAGAGCAACTGACGAGGCGTAACTAGAAGTTATAATACAGATTCTGTTTGCTTATACAGTTTCCAGAGTTCGTTCAGTTGTAAAAACTGCATAATGTTTTACATCACATTACTAAATCGTCAAGAATGTCATCGCGCGTGTTGCGTCTGTACCAGCGGCCTGTACTCTATTCGTTTCTACACTTATTGAATCTTCTGACGGCCTCACAACGTCCTTTCAGACAAACGAATTTAAACATAAAATGTATATTAACACGGACATTAGTATACTTGAAAACAGCGGTCAGTAGGTGATGCAAACAAAAAAGTTGCACATAACGATAAAGAGGTTTGTAATAAAACTGAGATATTATACATGTCTACATATTGCTGCACCTTACGATCCATCAGAATAGCTTTCTCACCAAAAATGTTATACCTTGAAACATAGTTACACAATAATAACTGGAAATCAACAACGATGTGGACGACATAGAAAGCAAAGACGGATCGCACGCTATTATAGCCTACGTATTACATAAGCAGCCCTAAGAATACTCAGAAAGCGAAGAGAAAAAGAAGAAGAAAAAGAAGATGATGACATTTTAATTTTCTCAAATGACTTTACCAGATGAAAGTGAAAATACATTAAGCTGCTATCTTTTTACTATGTTAAGGCTTGGGTGTGTAATTTGGATAAATAAATACGCCTATTTCTTTGAAACGTATAAACATTTTTATACTCAGATGACGATAATCTTACTTTATAGCCACTATTTATCTACGTATGGCAGACAAGTATTATTCCAAGTAATGTGAGTACTTTTCCCGTGAGTCTTAACTTTGATTGACATCGAGGTTCCCTACGCTCGTTTTCTGCTCTGCATAGCCTATATCGTGTTTAATGTTTCGTTTACACTTAGGCTATATTGAACAAGACCCTTGAGAAAGTTAATATTAAAATCTCATTTGGAGGAGAATATTAAATTGCCTCTTAAATTATTGTCATTATAACAAAGCGTACACTGGGATTAAAACGCTGTAGGTTACTACTCCTAGGCCGCTATATAAATTAACAAAGCGCATGGAAAATAACGTAGAGAAAAACGTTGGTATTAAATTAAGGGGAATTTACTGATCTTAGTGCGAACACAGAGTATTTGGATTTGTGCCACATTTTAGGTGGCTATAATTTTGACCAGCAATGCCTCGCGAGGACGCGCGCTATGCAATGGATAGGCCGTTAGGGATAACTCATGAGGAAATTAAAGCTTTCCATGTTCGCTCGGAAATAAACTTTATCTTGATTCAACACCACTACGCACTCAATACAGTAGGACTGGAAAACGGGTTACGTTGATTATTTCATTTTTAATTTCTTTGTTTTCTTATTCTTATTATGTTTGTTTCTTTAGATTAATATACTTTTCTCATTTCGGTTTTCCCCTTTTAAATTAATAAAAATTCAGTTTAACCGTTAGATCCCGATTGTAAACGTTTGTGGTATTCATTAATAGTAACACTGTTTTCCCGATGAAAAAAGATATTTTTAATTCTTTTCAAACTGACAGTGTAGCCAATGAGGATGCCTTATCGTATTATAGGCAAAAATTTGGTTTTAAAAAACGTGTTCATTCGTAAAATAATGACCTTTAGATGTATGTTAATGTATTACATCAAAGCATCATTTGCACGCATACAGTAAGTATAAAACTTTAACAGTAATGCAATATTTGTATTACAATGATAAAAAACCGGACATCGCTTACATAAATTAAAAAAGTGTATTTCGGCTATACAAAAATTCATAGCCGTTGTCAAGTAAACGAGACTTACGTGAAGTGATACAGTTGTGCGAAACGACCTGCCTTACGTAATATAGTTGAAAATAAATGAGCTCAGCGTAATAGCCATGTTGTCACTTTTCTGCATTTCTATGAAACTACTCTGTTCAAGGTAAGATGGTTCGGTTAATCGTGTGCTCTCTCACCTGACTCGTGGTAGGCAAGCGTTTATTATGCTTGTACTTTTATGTTTCAGAGTTTTTCTTCTTGAAGACGTTTGCCGCTTTCCGTTGTGCTGCCAAAACGTTAATTTTTCAAACGACTAAAGTAGCGATCGCTAACTTGCGTGTTTAATGTGTAAACATTGTCCTTGACGAACCGGTCTGTTGCTCTGCATTGTGTTAACTGAAGTGCCACGTTCTGTAATGAAACGGATCCCGGCGGGCTGGTTTATTATTTCAGACGTTCTCGATTCAATTTCAGTGAGAAATGTAAAATCAATACGCGGTTTTCAAGGTTAATGTTGACAGAGTTCAAAGAATATTACTTCGTTTTGCTAATGAATGTCAACACCACCTGTCAGAGACTATCACAAAACCAAATTAAACAATATTTCGTTGAAGACTTGTCAAGAAACTGGTTTATTTATATTATTTTACCTTTAGATTATATATTACGTGAAGTTTTGTTGTTACCGTTTTGTTGACTGGTTGCATATTATTCACTTCTTTACGTATATAATTAGCCAGAACACGATTGCCGATTGTTTGGGTAAAAGTCCGCCAGTTAAATGTGTACCACACATCACATATATGTTTAATAATACCTATTCCTTATATTAACCTAAATAGTGACATAATCAAAAATAAATTAGGTACTGAAACACTCACTGGCCTAGTATATACAAAAGAAGTCTGCTTTGTACTAAGTAAATAAAATAGATCTCGTTTGGTGGATTGACGGACAAACATAGCAACTGTCCGCATATGAACTTAAAACACGTGTGAACAATTATAAATTGTTTTTGTCTATTACAATAACTGGAAGGTTGTGTTAATACACGAGTAGGCTGTAATGATCCTAAGTACAAGAAATAAATTTCAACAGTTTGCAGTTTGATCTCAACATGGGAGTATATTTTCTTTTATCAATTTACGCAATTATTGAAATAGAATTTAAAGAGGTAGAATATACACAGATGTTTTATCAATATTTTTCTTTCCCTTGAACACTAGACTACAAAATGAACAGTACACGTTTGGGTAGTGGGTATTGTTATGACAATGTGGGTAAATTTTGAGAAGCTGTTTGGGGAAAAGAGATTTGATTGACCTGGCAACACTGGTCTCAGTCTAGCTATTGAAAATGACTGATCTTAATATGGGCGAAACGTTTGGTATTAAGAGAAATAAAACAACTTGCGTTAAACAGTGTCGTTATTAATATAACCTATCTAATGGCTAACAAGGCTAACGTATGTTTTGTAAGTGAGGTAGGCATCAGGTGACTTGACTATTGGGATCTGTTGATAAGCTAAATCACTTGAAAGCGGGAATCACAAAACTAGAGGCATTTTGTATGAAGTAACTACGCTCCACTAATAAAACTTGGTTAATTAAAATAGCATTTGGATCTACGACAATAAGTTCATCGGCTTTATGGCCATAAGTACGGAATGATACTCTCACTGTTAGACTCGCGTGTTTAACGCATTTTTAATGGATACACATTTGTCAGCTCGCAATACCGTTTTAATAATATCATTATCAGCACCAAACTTTTTCAGTTATACGGTATGGTATACTTAGTTGAAAACTGTGACATTTGAGGATACCACATCATACAACTGGAGAAAGTTTTAATTTTATGATGCTCGTTAAACGTGGTTGTCAAACAAAATCTTTTTTTAACGCAGTGGTACAATAAATATCTACGTATTTTAACTTTATTACATTTTTGAACTTTTTTTTTAACACACGTGGTTAAACTCAATGATTACTGTCCAACAGGAGATACATTGCCCATTGCAATAGGCTTTTTGTGAATTGTACAGTATAAATCAATACCACATAATATATAAATAAAACGCACATGTGTCAGGGCTTTCTAAGTTACATTGAATAAATTATTGAATACAGAATATTATTATTTGCTCTAAAATTGAGTACACTTTGGTAACAAAAATTTCCTATTTCCTCGATTTATTCAACATATGTAACTAATGTAAAAATCAATATTAAAATACAAATTATAATCTGGTGGAGGAAGATTGTTCATTGATTGTGCGTAAAAAGTGTTTAGTAACTTGTCTGAGGATAAAAGTGTTTGTAGGTACTTTAAGCAAATTATTTATAACTTGCTTACTTACAGAGTAAATTACTTACAAAACTTTATGACTAACAACATACACAAATACTTAAGCCGGCGTATGTGTGTGTTGCAATAGAGTGAACAACTTAACTTAACACTCACAATGCAATTCTTGAAACTGGGTGAAAACCAACCAAAACCCTAACCATTCAAAGGAGAATCTTATCAAAGTATTACTCAAAACGTAACACATAAGAATGGTCTAATTGTCATTTACAATGTCGAAGTACGGTGAAGTGAACCGTTCTTTACCGTAGGGTAAAGTGCTTATTTCTTTACGAAGCAGTATTCATTAAAATCGTCTTTTTATATTTTACAAAAAAAAAAACACTTTTTTCTCTCTTGTTTGAATGTAAGTACCTTGCCTTAATAACCTGTGTTTTAATTAATTTAAATAAACGTTAAGTTGACAAGTGGCAATATGGCGGTACTGCAAAGTATAGCAAACCCGGCGCAACGTAACCTTACTCTTTACCCGGATTCCAGGATTCCATGAAGGTTGCTACATCAAAGGCGAAGAGAATGTGTTAAAAAATAAATACGTTCTGGTAAGTTCTCGTAGGGGCTCTGGCATTTGGCAAAGTCTGGAGTTAACAAATAATCTTACAAAACTCGCCTTATTAGTTAATCTTGAGAAAAAAAATGCTATTTATTAGAAGATGTTGAACTATCGACTGTAGTACCGCAAGGAAAAGTCCTTGGTTAAACATTGCAACTCTGAGGAAATAAACAGTATCGAATAGGTGAGTGCCTACGTGATTCTTGGCACTCGAGACTGTTTCAGACTGTTGTTGTAACCTATCGAGTAGCTGCTAGGCTATAACTGTTTGTTGACGTAGTTCCGGAGGTGAAGTTGAATCATTAAAATGAACCGTTCTTCTTTAAGACAATTTATTGTGATTAGAAAAATAGAAACGAACTTTTACAAGTTACTTTATACAACACTTCTTGACAAACTATAATTCAGTTAATTCAATTACTCTTTTAAACTCTAAGTACCTTCAGTTACTAGTACTTAGTTCACAAATTAATGTAACTACTTTTAGTTACTTCAAAAAGTTACAAAGACAAACTATTGACAAAATCTGGTTTTCAGGCTCTCTCGGACCACCTTCCAACACAGATCAAAGTCAAAATAAAAATGAGAAAAGATGCGTAAGTTCTCTCGGACCTCTTACACAACCAGATCTGCCTTCTACAGCAAGTGTACTTACTTACTTACTTACTTATCCAACGCCCGTCTTTGGTGCTTCCACCATTCGACGTCGAGGCTCCCAGTACCGATTGATTGTGTCATCGTTCGGGTAAGTCAGCGATTGGCACGTCTGCAGGTGGTCGCCGTCCATCCTGCCAAGACCACAGAGAGGGCATGTTTCATCAGCAGCAAGACCGATACGGTAGAGATGCGCTTGGAGGTAGTCATGTCCAGTAGCAAGACGAAATCGTGCTACTGCCTCAGCTCTCTCAAGATGCTTTGGAATCGCTCCCGCTGTGGCAAGGCTTTCCCACTTTTTGCCAATGCTAAGGTCCTTCAGAGTTTTGAGCGTGGCGTTGTTGATGGTGTGGGTTATGAGGTTGTTTGCTCTATTGAGTGTGAAAGGTATCTCAGGCTGGTCAGTCTCTGCGCCGCGTTTTGCCAGGATGTCCGCCCTTTCATTGCCTGGTATTCCAACATGGCTTGGAACCCACTGAAGAGCTACAACCCAGCCATTCTTGATGAGTTCGGCCAGTTTCTCGCGGCACTGGATGGTACGGAGGCAGTCAGTTGAAGCGTTGCTACTCACAGCTGATATTGCGGCCTGTGAGTCAATGAGGAAGACTGCTTTGGAAGGAGTTAGGTTATGTGTGCTTAATTGGTTGGAGGCTTCAAGCACCGCGCAGACCTCCCCGTCGTAGTTGCTAGCATTTTTCCCTACAGCCATTGAGTCTTCAAACATGCTGCAGAACCATCCTGCGCCGGCCCCTTTTATGTCAGAAAGATATGAGCCATCGGTATAGATGTGAATCCACTCGGTCGACGGATATCTTAAGTTAATGGTTTCGAGAGCGCAAGCTTTGAGTTCGAGAGGGGTGGCTTCGGCTTTGTTTGTAGTTAGGCTTATGAGATCAAGCCGCTTGGAAGGCAGTGCAGGCACTATAGAGGTGAAGTGTCTTAGAGGAGCTGGGTTGTCCATTACCAGATTATATTTGGTAATTAGGGACTCAGCATACGTCAAGGGTTAAGTTTGAGTTTTGAGTCGTTGGGAAGCATGGTTGTACCCACTCCAGTAATTTTTATCCACTCGCTTGGCCCTTTCCCAGAATTTCAATGTAGATTTTTCTCTCCGACTGTAGAGGGGCTCGATGCCAGTTTGCAGGAGCATAGCTGGGATTGGAGTCGATTTGGCTTCTCCGGTAATCAGTCTAAGGGCATTGTTTTGCACGACGTCGTATTTAGCTAGGCTTGCTTTGCTTGCTAGGGAGGTTACCTCGCCTCCATACTCCAAGACGGGACGGACATATGTTTTGTATGCTGTGGATAACACGTCCTGCGTAGCTCCCCACTTGGTTGCAGATAGTCTCTTCAAGAGGTTGATGCGCTTTTGACTTTTCTCGGCTACCTCCGTAATGTGGGCACCCCAGGATAGTTTGGTGTCAAGGTTGATTCCGAGGTATTTGGACAAGGATACTTGCTTTAGGGGTAGATTTTTGTACACTAGGTTGACTGGGTGGGTCCTGGTAGACATTGTGAATAGCTGTGCAACTGTCTTATCAGCGCCTACTTCCATTTTGTTCTGATCCGCCCATTCTTCCAATTTAGCAAGTGCCTTGTTCAATGCTTCTTCGAGGGCGAGGATGTTACTTCCGGTGGCCCAGATTAGGACATCGTCAGCAAAGAATAAGCAAGATACTCCTGGGATCTTTCGGATAGCTAACATCAGGTCGTCAATCATGATGTTGAAGAGCAAACAGCTTAGGACGGCTCCTTGAGGGAGACCTTGGCGCAGCATCATGTAAGGGGAAGTAGAGTTTTGAAATTTGCACCGGATATAGCGTTGCGAAAGGAAGCTGCATATCCATTTAAGCATGTTCCCGTTCACGCCAAGTCTCTTTAGCTTGGATATAAGCATACGGCGCCATACTTTGTCGTATGCGGCTTTGAAATCCACCAGAACAGCCAATGTGGATTGCTTTCTGTGGAAACCGTTCTTGACGGCTTGTGTGAACTTCACAACTTGGTCCATTGTGGATCTATGTTTTCGGAATCCCGCTTGACAGTCGCTGATGGCGCCCTTCTTTTCGACGAACTCACGGAGTCTACGTTCAACCATTTTCTCCGCAGCCTTACAACATACGCTCGTCAGTGAAATTGGACGATAGCTACTGAGATTGCTTGCCGGCTTCCCTCGTTTCAGAAGCGATATTACTACTGCTTTTCTCCACTGGTGGGGAACTCTGGTGTTCCATGTCAAATTGATAAGTTTCAGGAAGGCGTTTAAGGTCTGGAAAAACTTCGTCAGGTCCAGCGGATTTACCTTTTTTCAGCGTCGCGATTGCAAGCGTAAGTTCACCAGGTGTAAAATCTTTACTAAACAGAAGATATTCTTCCTCAGTCTGGCAGGAAGGAGCTTCATCTTGTGTAATCGCTTTCCTCTCTTCTGCTTTTACAGAGAGACGACTGATCGCTGCGTAATGTTTACTTAAGGCTGAAGCAACATCACTTGGGCCAGTTAAGAGCCTGCCATTAGCCGTTATAGGCTCCCAGTGTCGTGTAGATGCATCGTTGTTCAGTCGTGATATAAACTTGTGCGCTTTTGGGCCGTCTTTTCTAAAGTCCAATTTGGCCACGAACGATCTATAAGCTTGTCGTTTTGCAGTGGTGACAGCTCGCTTCAGTTTAGTTTGTGATTTTCTCAAAAAAGTACAGTCTGCTATGCTGTGGGAGCGTTCAGCTTGAAGTCTCAGCTTGTTCCTGTCCCTCTTGAGTCCGTCCAGAGAGCAGTTCCAGAAGGGAGAGTACTTTTTACCTGGCCTTTGGAAATGCTTTCATTGGCTGCTCGTAGCAGTCCTTTTACGAATAGTTCAGTTGAGGCATCGGGATTTGCATTTACCAGGTCTGCGGGTAAATAAGCGTCCGACAACAAGGAGTACTTAGCCCAATTTGCTTTCTTGAAGTTCCATCGAGTAAGACAGCAAGTTTTTGAGATTGTATTGTACGCCATCGTGGATGTAACCCTTAGTTTTAGTGGTGGGACTGTTCCCTCCTCTTAACTCTAAAACCTTAACTATGATAGGCTTATTCTAGTAGAAGTGAGGATAAATCTCTTATAATTCTATAACGATTGCCACTATTCGTCAGAGACTGTATCACGTGACTCTGTACATTAATTTTGTGGGGTATCCCTTTTTAGACTAAAAGATTCTCAAATAAATAGGACACATCTTTACACCTTGACCCACTACACGACTTTTCCCTAAAAACATATCAAATTTATGACGACTTTTATGTGTTCTGTCTGGCTCTTGCCTAACTTGTGTCTCTCATTCAACTTCCTTTGTTTTTCATAAATCTGTCATCCTCTTATCTAATTAGAGTGGCTTTTAACCTCCAACAGCTGCGTCGGTCTTAAGTAACCTGGGGTTGCCCATAAACTAAACTTTACAGTTATTGCTTCCTGACAGTTGTTTTTAAGAAACAGGGTGAGATCTAATTAACAAACCCTGGGAAAGTTCCTTAAAACTATTTTTATGTACAACACATCTGCTAGTTTCATTGTTACTAAATGACAATGCTTCTTCCTCTCACTTCAAAGTACATTTATGATACAATTACAGTAAGTACAATTGACAATTACAACACTGTTTCAGATGTTTACAGCTCATTCTACGCGCAGAATCACATAACGCTGTGGACTGTTGTAGGTCACGCGAGATGACGATGCCCCACGAGCACCCAAGCTATAAGCTCGCTATATACAAGGAGGAGGAGGTATTCAGTTACATTAAAATGCGGATCAAATTATTGTGGCGAAGTGACCACTGTGTTAATTACTGCACAACTGTAATAAGGTGACCTGTATTATTGTGTAAGAGTGGTTTGTTGATTTATAACTGCTCTTGGTGTCTAATTAATGTTTCTAATTAGTGACGTTATTCTGTTTGGTCACTTATTCAGTTGGTGTCAGTTATTCTGTTTCCACTATACCCAGGCCGATATGTGTGACCGTCGTAACAATACTCTACTGCACTAAACTAAATGTAATTGACACAACCACTTCAGATTTGCAGACGGTACCTCTTCAATGGTAACTGGAGATACTGCCATAGAGTCGATAATCGGAATCCAAAACACCATCACCCAACTAAGCATCTCGACATGAAAATGGCCGAACAAGTCTAATAATTTTCACAGATAAGAAAATAAACCCAGAAATCGCCTAGCCCAATGCGGGAATTATACCTCACTCGAAAACCAAATATTGAAATGAATATTATATTCTAAATGTTTTACCGTTTGCCAGGAAAATTACTAGATTTATTTGAGTAATAAACTGCCACTTTATAAGTAAATTCTGAAACGTAGTGGAGTAAATATTTCTCTGGGGCTATACGGAGAGGAATGATGTCAAAATCGTCCAGTCATTTCAGGAGGTGCTGCGGTTGTTAGTGCGCCATGATAACACCATTCGTGGTGATATAATACTGCGCTGTATCATAAAAGAGATCGTGAAGCATGCGAAGGTGGATTTCTTCAGCACGAAAACATCGGAATGTATTACGTTCTTGAAAATATTCAAGTTCGGCGCCTTATAAAATA
The DNA here is from genome assembly GCA_034769895.1 of Magicicada septendecula. NCBI lineage: Eukaryota > Metazoa > Arthropoda > Insecta > Hemiptera > Cicadidae > Magicicada > Magicicada septendecula. The sequence goes on along the minus strand of CM068376.1, from coordinate 358,933,542 downwards.
GGAAGCGATTTGACCCACAGGAGCGATCTGTGTAACTACCGAATAGTCCTCTAGTAGCTGAATCCACTCAGCTCATATCAGAAAGCCATGTATTTAAATACAATCGCAAACACTGCTTCCTCTCAGATCACAACCGGCGTCTCCGCTCAGAAAGCATCAGAAGTTTTCGCTTGTCGAGCGATTTCGTTTGAAATTTGAAGCGTTCTGAAGTGACACGCATGCGCACTAAGCTCCTCAGCATTGCCTCGCCACGCATGTGTGATGTTTTTGGGTTTGCTTAGCATTTTGAAATAGTGGCTTACATCATTATAGGTTGTGCAGACGAAAACCTAATCATCATGGTGAAGCAAGAGCCTGTACTCTATGACTTAAGTCACGAAGGTTATTATAATATACAAATGAAGGAATCGATTTGGAAAGAAACATCACGAGATTTGAATTATAGTAGTAAAGAAAATAATATATGTAATTTATTAATCATGAATAATAACCACTGCTGTTATTCATTCTGGAACCTACATAGGCTACTTCAACCGGAGCCCAACTGCCATTCTGTTTAAGAGGAACCCGATCTGACGTTCTGAGCTGCCTTATGCTCCATGAGTTACTTTTGTGATGAGAGTCACGTGAGTGAATTATTTTTATATATAGTGTGTATGTGTGTGTGTGTGTGTGTGTGCGTGCGCGCGTTTAAACAATTATTGTGCACGTGGAGATATATCTTAGGACTTTGTTAAAACTACGTGAAAATATAAACTGTCCTTTTAGAGTTTTGGAATAATGTTATGGTAGTTGTTATATTTTTAATATTATTTTCTTCTTTGCCTCTTTCGTTGCTTTTCAAATCCACCAGAATAGTACAGTCATGTTATGACTAGGCCATGTAGTGACTGGGGTGTATTGGACCTCAAACATTAGGTACACAACTGTTCGTTCTATTCTTTTCTTAAATATAATTAAGGATAAAGTGAAACTCAAGAAATTCCAATAAAATCTTGTTTTGTGAGTTATTGTGTGCTACCTCTGGTCTGATGTATCATTCATAATTCTTACATATCCTCTCGAGCTTAGTCTGAATATTACTAATAAATCAGTTATAAAAGACAGGTCACAAATCAAAATGCTAGTGTTTCGGTTCAGTCAACGTGTTGAAACGTTTCATTTCATTTCAGTATGTATCGGCATTGTTCACTTATTTGCATATTATACCAGGCGTAATAGGAACAATGATTTGAGTTTTGCTATAGCTGATGGACTCTTGTTTTAAAACCGTTTTGGGTAAAATGTGGGAAAAAGTTGTTTACTGAGTTTTTGTTTTGCAGAGTATCTTTATCACATAGAGCCATTCTTTACTGCCGGAAAACATTAACACTAAAATATTATAAAGAAATGAAAAATTCTGTTTTTGAAATTTCCCGAAATCTTTATAACATATTTTAACAAAATAAAGTTATCAAATACTTATATCGTAAAATTAATAAACTGAAAGACATTGCTAAATGCAGGCCGGTCATTGAAGGTTTGGCAATTATGACAATAAATGTGCAACTGTGTATGGATTATTACTTAGGCCGCAATGTTCATTCATACATCTGGATGCCCGCTAGTAATTTTGCTGTGGTCAGTGGTTTAGTAACAATTCAAATGCTCTCCGCCAGGGAGGTGTTGAGTACATTTATCAACATTAATCCTACAGGCCGGGGAAAATTGCCCGATTTCAATCAAATAATCCTTTATAATAACAACAAAATAATATTAAAAATATGAAGAGTAGAAGTAGTAGTAGTAGTAGTAGTAGTAGTAGTAGTTTTATTAAGAAGGGAACATTGCTTTATACACCGTCGGAGACATCGTCTGCCCCCTGATGTGTTGAACACTCGCCCACTAAAAACAGGCACATTTCGCATTCATATTGTAACGAGAATGCTATCGAACAGCCCAGAACATTCTCCACCCCCAGTCCAGTGTAGCAGATGTTGCCTCAGTCAAGGCCGCGTTCAATTTTGTTCTGGACACTTTGTACAAGACAAGTGTAATCTGTTATTAATCGGTAAATATGGATTCCAGCCAGATGATGGATGATTTCGGAGCGCTGCTACGGCAGACACAAGAATAACAAAAATTAGAACAACGACAAGAACCAGAAGAAACAAAAGAAGAACGCTGACGGGAAAGAGAAGCAGCAGAGGAACGACTAAAAGCACTAATGTTGGAATCTGAAGGACGACAAGCAGAGGAAGGTAAGAGTTAAGCAGGTGACATCAAGGAATTGATACAGGAACAAAAGCAGATGCAAGAACATACTACCGCGGAGTTGGGTCTATTACAATGTGAACTTAATAAACAAGTGACTAGAATATCGGATGTACAAGAATCAATAACATTAGAAATAGCTGAAATAGAAACATCTGTCTCTAGTGTAGAAGAATCGATGTCTACAAACATATCTGTAATAGAAGAATCCATTACAAAAAAAACAAAATTGCAGTAGAAGACTCAATGGCAACATTAGAGGACAAATTATATGTGAAATTGAGCAATTCATGAAGATACAATCAGAAAAAATTTCTGAACAGACTGTACCAATGATAAAGACAGAAAAGGCAATACAGAAAAGCACCTTGCCTGCTGTTGTGGCAGTTCATGTCAAGCCTCCAACCTTTGACGACAGCACCCACTGGGAGACGTACCTTAGGCAATTTGAAACCACCTCATGCGCAAATAATTGGACAGATAAAGAGAAGGCAGTCTCACTCGTTCTTCCTTTAAAAGAACCTGCCGCAGAGCTACTACAAAAAGTGCCACCTGACAGCCAGAACGTCTATGGCGAATTGATTAAAGCTCTAGAATTACGGTACGGTGATAAACATTTGGGAGATGTGTGCTACGCTCATTTGAGAACAAGACGACAAATCCTGAAACACCAAAAGATTTTCGAATGAGGTTTCCGCTGCAACCATTTATTGATGGCATCGGAAATTGTAAACTTTAGCATGTGTTACGAATATAAAAACACCGAAATAGCTCTGAAGCTCTTGTTCACGCCCTAGAGTTTTAAGCTGCCAAGTCAGCTTCTCGCTACATTAATGGGTTCATGTCATCGCACTGTAGTCAGAAGATCCCAGTATCACATTGCCGTTACGATGGGTGCAGAAAAACAATTTTGGCAAATGTGACAAACAATTCAGAAGTTCAAGAGCGCCGCAACAATTTTATAGATTATTAAAAAAAAAAACGAAGTTTTACAACTATGGGAAACGTGGTCATCTACAGGTAGACTGCTGGAAGAATAAAGTACCGAGAGAAGAGATTGATCACACCAATTGGAGAAGTAAAGCCGCAGAACAGCACACAGTTTCCAAGTTACATAAGATCAGTGAAAACTTGATCGTTAATGGGTTTGCGGAAGGTAAACCAACATCGTTTACAGTTGACACGGACGCTTCAGTGTCCATTGTGTGCCCTGGCTTAGTCGGCAATCGCCAGCCTTAAACTAGCTCTTGTACAATACAGACTGTGACTGGAAGCACCGTCAAATTATTATGTCAAGTAGACGTACGTGTACGCCTGGGTCTTCTCGAGTTTAGCCTCCAAATGCTCGTTGTAGTGTCGATGAAATTGTTCTTGACACGGACATTATGAATGCCTACGGATTCGTTGTGGACTTACGACAGAATGTCCTAAGCGTTGGCTAAGAAAAGATAAAGCTTTGCATGACTAAAATGATAAAGTCTACCAACCATTCAATTTAGCAAGTGGCATTGGCCGAAGAAGTCAGCAGGTCTGATCAAGAGGAACCCTTCCTATTGAAGGCGGAAAATGAAGAAGAACTAGCAGAGGAAGTACAAATAAGTTTAACGGCGAAAGAAGTGGTTGGGAAACCAACTATGGGTGTCAAGGAAAACCCTTTGTTTGTTCCTGAGTTAATAGAAGCGCCCGGGGGAAAAGCAGCTAAAGATGAAGTTACGCAAGAGATTGTTGACGAAAACCGAACAGACTTGGACCAGCTAATGGCGTATAGATCATCAGTACATGACGCAACGGAAGTGATTCCAGAAAAACTACCGATTGAGCGGAATACTCTATTCCTGGGAACTTGATGTTCAGATCACACGAGACTGAATAACCTGAGAATTATCCTTCGCAAGGTCGTCCATCTAGATCGCCTGGTCAATACATTCCCTCATATTCGTTACTGGCCTTGCGGTCCATCTTCCTCTGTCCGCCCTATTCCAACGATAGGTAGTAAGATAACCCTACTGCAGGGAAACGATACTAGATATACCTTGTTTGGTAAGGGCTGGTGTCGACGTTGGAGGAATGAAGAGTGATCGAAGATTTCACGAGAAGGGACCATTGCTATATAACGTCTCAGGTACAGGCATAACACACCAAAATGGAATGTTAAACAAAAACGATAAGTATAGACAGGCACTAATCATTTCAAGTGGAGAAAAAGTAGGAATGATTGTAAAAAGCAGCTCGATAGTTAAAAAAATAGGCCATCAATAAAATCTTAAATCAACAAGTCTTTAACTTCATCTCGATCTTGACAACTGTACTGTTCTTCTTCCTCATCGTGATTAAGTACCAGGCTTTGGTCTAAATTACTGAGAACATTCTGCAAGTACTGTGTTGTTGGATTTTGAAACCACTGTTCACCAAAATGACTAACGAGTAATTTTTTACGTCATTTATCTTGGCTGGTTTAACAGAAACACCACGTGCAACATTATAAAGAACTAAGTTGCGGAGTGTTTTTACCTTTCTTCACAAGCTATTCAGGTTCGATTGGTATGATTCCTCACCCCTAATAAGTACTATATGTTGCTTTGATTTCGTACTTGAAAGAATGAAACGTTTACATAGAGAAAACTAGAAATGCCAATCCTTTGGGTTTTTCATGACTTCTTCTGCACCTTGTTTCCAATCTAACATTTCAAATCTAACACCTTGTTTCACAGTCCTCGCCTAACTTTGTTACTCTTCCATGGTTTTTAAAGATTTCAATATAATCATCAGGGTCACAGGTAACTGGAATTGTTTGAGTGATTTCTCAATCAAACCAAAGATTCTGTCTGGGGGAAGAAATGAATTCCCTGGAACTGGAAAAATAAGTTCTATTTTCTCCAAATTCTCTGGGGCACTATTTAATAAACAATGTGAACACATAAATACCTCGTACCATAGGTGAATTTCGGTTTTGTCCTCCACAACCGTCGGCACATAGCCTGATGACAGTACAGCCAGATAGGTCATTTCTCATTAAATAATCATACACCGAAGAAGCTATTTCATTAGATGACTTTCTATACTCATTTTCATTCCAAGTATAAATATCTACATTGTCCTTACTCAAATTGTCTTTTGATGAATCTTTTACCACAGTAAAATTATATGTATATAATTGCCTGCTGTAATAGGCGCATTGATCAGGTACTTTTTTTTCTGGTACAACTAAATTTTTCTGGCAGTCAAATGAAAATATTTGAAGACGATCTGTATTATCTTTAAGTTTTAAGAAAAATGTATTGGCACGTAGTTTATGTACACGTAATTCAATCATAATTTTAGCTTTAGAATCAGGATCATTTTCAAGTTCTATCTGTTCGTTGACAGAAATGCAAGAAGAAAAGGCGTCTGTCGTAAGAGTGCCAAAACCTATATAGTATTCTAGACAAAATATTGAACGGAAAAATGTCTTCTTAACTTTTGACTCGTGTGGGGTCTGGTCATTGTACGCCCTCCAAATCTTACTGATGTTCAAATTTCCAGGCAAGTATTGGCATGACTGTGACTTGCCTCGGCAGTGGTGTGTTTCAGTGCAGTTCTTTAAACCTTCAATGTAATTTCGGTCAGCTACTTTTTTTGCATGGTACTTTTGTGATGATCGATCACCACCACGTTTTTCTTTAGGCATTTGACCTGTACGTAAATGATCACGTGGAATTCTTTGCAGTCTGTCTTTTGAAACATGTAAGATGTTAAAAATGTTTTTTGACATACTTGCATTCTAAATTCAGAAGATCCCTTCACTTTTAAGTAGTAATAAATAGAAATACCTTTCTAGTAGACCTTCTCCTAGCAGGCTGACGTATCCCAATGTACTTCAAAATGTGTTTGTTTGTTTGTCAGCTACCTTGTAAAAATTGTCATAAAACTCCTTCACGTCTAACATCCTCAGATGTTTATAACGGAATGTCTTCTGTCCTTGTGACTGCATGTTGGGTATGTTGGCGACACCTTTGGCTGGTGCTAGAAACCAAAAAAAAAAAAATTGTATGGCTATTATAAAAGTAATAGGCTCCATTTCCTTATCTTTACACCATTAATTTAGTAGATCTGGTTTGTCTTGTTTGAAAAGAGTAGGAATACAGTCATGTTGTTAAGTGAGAGGCTTAAAATATTATTATGTAACATATTGATTGTAATGGAAAACATCATAAACAAAGGTAACAATGTAAACCTTTGGTTAGGAATTTAGGCATAGGCCTAGTGTCAACACTGTCTTACCTTTTGCGTTTTGCTATGTTTTTCTTCCAGTTGTCAGGATTCGATTTTCTCTTTCTACCTTTCCCTTTATCTGCAGGAGAAATTACAACATCCATATTAAACTTTGAAACTTGTTAAAACATTAAAAACAGTTCATTAAAATCTTAGAACAAACCACTGAATAACCACGATTGACAGAGGTTAGGAAAAAACACAAACCTGGAGAGTCACGTGACCCACTCAGCTAATCCCTGATTGGCCAATTGGATTAGACCAGTTTTGAAATGACAAGCGTGTTGGAAAAGGCGAGTTTTGTTATGACACTCGATTTTCAACCCTCATTTTAATGGGAAAAGACAAGTTTTGGCACAATATTTTATAAGTTACAGTATGCAGGTTAGCGTAAAGAATCCATTGCCATCGCCATCTCATTTTCGGTAAAAAGTGGAGAAGGCGAGTTTTGGAATGGAACGCCTCAGATATTATGGTGTTAGGAAAGGACAGTCCACTGTAAATGCTATAGCGGATGCGGGTAGAAGACAATCATTACTCGCGAAGTGCTGTTTCTTTAGTAGTATAGACGTAAAGAATGCCAGGCAGAGTAACATTCTCGAAGCATTACTACTAGTGTACACATTCTCTGCGTGATAAGAAGTTACCTCAAAGACAGAGCGTTCCTGTACGATACTTTTTAGGGACCACAAAAAGGAAAGTGCCTGCAAGAGCTCCCCAGGGGTCGATCTTATGACCAGACGTCTGGAACATTTCTTTCATGGTGCTCTCCGCATGGAAATGCCAGAAAACACATTTTTAGTGGGGTAAGCGGACGTCAGGTGAGATCTACAGGAAGCGCGAAGGTCAGGCGTACCACCTGGTGGTTTCAAGACCACGGATTGACTCTCGCGACGATTAAGAATTTGGAAAGGAAAAGGAAGGTCTTGCGGCGAATCGAGAAAGGACGAGGAAAAGCAGTCACTACTAGCGGAAATCAACTTAATAATAGATGCAACGTTGACTTGGCCTAGGCGGCAACAACTTACAATACAATAGAACTGAACTACATTTCCAGTATAGCAGAAATTAAAAATGTTAAAGTAATAGAGAATAATTACCAAATCTCTTCCATTCCACGCGAGCGAGCGCAAGCGCACGCGCGCCCTCACACACACACACACAGAGTACAAATACGAAAGCAAGCATCATATGAGGCCTACCCGCCTTCCCGCTTTACGGGTAAACGTGCCCGTGATGGCATCCGAGGTACAGCTGCATGATGACGTCATCTAGTATTTGTACTCACATGATTTATTAAACTGTCTTAACAGTGTTGTCAGCTATGTTACACACACTCATATTCTCTCTCACTCACTCAATCACTCTCTCTCTTTCTCACTCACTCACTCTCTCTCTTTCTCTCTCTTTCTCTCTCTCTCTCACACTCACTCACTCTATCATTTGTCACGTTTCTTCTGGGTCGCACTTCCTCACCAGACACCACACAGTCCCTATTTCTGCCGCTTTGTAATTCTCTTTCTGTGTTTGTGCGTGTGTGTGTTTATGACTGTTCCACCGAGACAAATGTCAGACATGTTCCCAACCACAATGCATGCGCCTTTTGTAGAAGAATATAAATAGCGTTACTTGTAAGGGTCATGAGTTCATGTATTGGTTCTGACTCGCGTTACAGCATGAGTTGATGTGGCGGCACAGTGGCATTGTACATGACAATGCCTAAACTGTATTAATTTATGTAAATGTGGATCTGTTGGTTACCAAATGTGTACGGTAATAGCTTTTTCACCCCATGATCAGAAGGTTTGTCTTGTGGTTTAAAAGAAAACATATTTGGATCGAACAACTCGCATAAATTTTACGTAGAATCACTTGTTCAATTAATATTAATCAAACGTTTGTGTCAAGTGTAATGTTTTTCCAAAAGCAATAGTTTTTTAGTAATACGCACATATATAAAGTGTTATTTGCTCTTATATTTACTTCAACTAATGATATGGCTGATAAAAATTCACCGCAGTTATGTTTACATATAGCCACATAAAGAATTGTTCGATGGCATCTGAACATAACAAAATTGTGTTTAAATCTCATGATTTAGCCTTGAATCTCGTCCCTAAGTTTCTTGTTTAAACCTTTAATCCAGCGTCGTCAAATTGCACAGTGTTGGTGGCCAATTTACATAAACTTTTCGCGACAAAGCTTTCATTTCGTTGGCATTTCACACGTCCTGTTGATATGATGTAACGTGTGAATCTCAATATAGCCACAAAGGGATCTTCAACGTGAAGTTTTGTGCTCAACGAGATCAACCGGCCGTGTTCTCGACTTCAGGTTTTTGTGTCTGTCACCAAGTTCTTCACATAACACCGACTTTCATGATAAGTTATAATGTAGTAAACACTTTGATCTCTTACTTATAGGTTCACGATTAAAATTCTAAACTAATGGATGACGGTGTGAAACACCATGGATAATGATGCGCTCTGCCATGCATGACCTAAAAACATTCGGTAGCTCTTACTGTGATAGATGTTAGTTTGCTTACCACCGGACTGAACTGGCGGTGTGATTCCTTGTGTAAGAGCATGGTGGTTTAGGTAGATGGAAAAAACTTTGTTTAGCTTTCGACAAGATTCGTTTTTATTATTAATTTGATGTAAACATAGTTGAAAATAATAATAATATTTTATTAATCAGAAAAAGAAATAGTATTTTATGGATGATAATAAAGTAAGTAAACTTTTGAAAATAATATTGCTACGTTCGTTGAGATGAAACACAATTACGTAGGCCTAACGCTGCAGATAATTATAAATTGCCTTTCCACACGTTTCTCTACTAATCTACCGCTAGTAGTCAGCACGTTGAGTTCAAGGTCGGACTTTGACCTAGTCTCAAGATTGGTCTAGCGCCTCTATGTATATAATTAATCTCGGCGACTAACGGAAGATAATTCTGGAACCCCAGCGGGGAATAAACATAAGCGTCCAGTTCAGTTTAGACCTGGCAATGTTAAAGTGGGGAGTGTGGCGGTGTAGTGAGCAGTGATCATTGTGTCAATTAGTGCAAAACTGTAATTAGCTAACATTTATTGTGTGTGTTGGATAACATAAACTTGAATGGTTATAAGAGTGTCGTGTTGATTTTTAATTGTTGTTTTTGACTAATTAAAGTTGGTAATTAGTGACTCCATAGGTATCAGTTATTCTGTTTCCACTGTACCCAGGAAGATCTGTGTGACCGTTTTAATAATACAGACTACTTAAACCTAATTTCTACCATTACGTTCTTATTACTTAACATTTTCTAACATTAATTTTTATTACCTTAACATTTTATTCCTTGTACATAATTTAGTATTTAATTTTTACAAGAGATATTTGTGTTTCTATGATATGTCACGTATAATTTGTGTGCCATTCGTATTCTATCATATTTATTTGTATTTATTTAAAAGAGTAACCCCCTCTTGAAAATTTTAAATGTTTCTAATGCTTAAAACTGTTTTTAGTTTTTACTTTATGGAAGTATGCAATATTTTGGTGGGCAGCAGCTTAAAAAAATATTGTTCGTATTCGTAATGTTTATCGTTAAGCGTAATAAAATGTTGTTGATATAAAATTTACTCGCCCGTAACCATTGACATTTATGTCAGCATCTACACTCCATATATTAGCCTGATGAAGTGTAGAACGTTTCAATATATATTCTAATAATGTAATATGTTAGCTTTATTTCATGGTATTCAACTTACTGCAATACAGTAAACAGTTGGAAGCTTTATGGTTAATCTATCGTCATCGTACGAGTTTGTCTACTCAGCTTTCGTTACGTTGTTACAGTCGTGTACATACCTGAGAATGTATGGCTTACATTACATACTGCTGTGTAACGTAATGTTCACTGAATATTACTTATGTATTCTATATATCGTAATACACAGAAGTTACTTATTGCAGTATAAGGAAATAAATGACGAAAAGTAAGTTGTTATTGTAAATTGTGATGCTTCTTTTATTCCAGCGGCAAGTGAATTGTATTTTATTGTTCTCCCTATCAGTTTTAATAATATTTTTATCCGTTGAACGACCAATGTCAGTGTCCTGGACTGCTCGGAACTGTAACCGGTCTAAAACTCTCACTGCCGGAGTTGTCATGTTCACCAGACTATTAGGCCGTGGTCAAATGTTCAAATTTTCAGAAACGCCAGACGTTTTTGTCGCACCAAAAGCGGCTACCTTGAGTAGTGCGGGAACAACGTAGTAATGCCCTCTAAAGAGAGTCTGGTCTCGTCTACTCAGTCGGACTCCAACCCCTGTCTGACAGTTCCACTTGAAACGGGCAACATTGTACTCGTTGCATTTGACGTTAACTCATATAATCATTGAAAGAGATATAAGAGAGTACTACCTTGGGAAAGGACTACTGGCTACGGATAGCCAGAACATGCTTAGAGTCTCTGCTGGTGAAGTACAGGAAGATCAACGACAATGCTGTTGTTGTTAATATTATTGTTATCCTTATGCATATAAGGATGTTATACTGATGTTATTATGCTTATAACATTGACTATACGGCTGTAGAAAAAATGATTTAGTATCTGATCTGGGTTTTCTTATGGAATCAAAGCTTCTGTTCCCTCAGCACGTTGAAACTATTGTCTCTGAAGCCCGCAGAAATTTAGGCCTTATAAATGGATTGGAAGACACTTTAAGAGTACGGATTCTAATGTGCCTCTTTGAAAAGCTTTGGTCCAAAGTTGTCTAAAATATGCTACAGTCATGTGAAACAGGAACCATGAGTACACAGCCAACTCCACTGAGAGAGTTCAGAGAAGCTTCTTGTATTGGGTGACCAACAGATTCACCTTATTGGGTTGCGAGTGGAGGTCACGAAAGCTAATGGTCTTCCTTCACTCTTGACTAGAAGAACTCATACAGACCTGCTCTTTTTTTACCGAATTCTTTTTAGACTTAATGGACTGCCCATGGCAATTGTTTTGAAGGTCCCCACCTAGACACTTCGTATAAGTTCCAAGTATATTGGTGGACATGTGGGATCATATTGTCCAGTTGTGAGGTGCACTGAAGTTGCAAACTTTTATGTTGACGTCTTGAACCTCTTTGGTGACAAAGAAAATTTTTACGGGCATTGAGGAATGGAATTTTCTGACTTCACTTGTCTGGCGTGACTTGTTACAGTCGGTGTACTACTTAGAATTTACTATTTCTTACATGTTTTTCTTGTCGCATTCGTCTTCTTACTGGATACACTAAATTCCTTAGATGTATGTCTTCAGGTGCAATATACTAAGGTTATACAAACTATTCTATCATACTTGTCCCCTGTTCCTCTACTAGCTGTCCTTCTGTCTCAGTGGGTGGATCTACATGGTGTAGGGGTGTGTGGGAGCCCACCAAAACCAAGTTCTCAGTATTAACTCGACCGTTTGTCATTTTTCTGTCTGTTTGGTGTATGTATCACTATGACTTTTGAACACACCAAGTGGTATTCGTAAAACAGTGTGAATTTCAGTGTTGTGGAGAAGACAGTGAGTGAGATGTAGAAGAGAGAGAGAGTGAGTGGGGTGATAGTGAGTGATAGATAGATTTCAGGTTAGAGTGAGAGGCTGTGAGAAGGACTGGCAGGGGGAGAATGGGTGAGAGAGAAGGGTGATTGTGGACACATACATAAATTACATTATTCTATAGTACTCTTGACTATATTTTATAATATGATTACAATTATTATCCAAGTTTATCTGTTAGTAAAATTTACCAGAAACTTTTGTTTGTAACCTTTGTCAACTATCTGATTTAAGTCGTAATGTTTTAGAGTATTGTGTAAATTGTATGTTTATAAATTATGATTGTTTGTTAACACCAGTAGGGAGTGAAACATGGTAAAAATAACTTTTAATAATTACGTAGTGAACATCCCCTAATCTGTTTTAGTGATAGGTAATATATTACTTTGCTATATGTTGACTGCTGTAGGTATAAACAATTTATGTTCCAATCTAATATCCAATTGTTGATTACTGTTGTTTAATTAATTAAAATAACATTACATTTAGTAATTTAAATTGTAATACTGTATAAATTAAGTTTTCTCATACTAAAATTTGCTCGTTTTCTTAAAGATAATATTGGAAGATGTAAACAAACTATCTCAAGTTTTCACATATACAACGATACATACATACGCACGCACGCACACACACTCACATACACGAACACGTTTACCCACACAAATATTTAATTGTTCTGTTGTGTTTGATAATTCTTTTGTATGTCATACACAGGTCCTGAAGATGACAATAAATATTGTCGAAACGTCGACTGCAAAACAGCTAAAATTTGTATTATTGACCGATCCTCACTAACCATCAACTAAAACATTCATTGATTGACGGTCAATAAAAATTTAAGGGTCTGATATTTAGCATTTATTTGTCCCCCTTCGTTTATATGTTTATACAAAAACATAGAAATCAGAAAAAAGAGTAAATGTGAGAAACGTTGTGTTGCCTCCTGCTCGTAATGTCTCTTGGCAAAAACAATACATGCAAAGGACACCATTCACACTTTTCAAAAGTTAAAATTGATCAACTTTTTACCAAGTAATAAATATGTTTTGTTCAAGATAGTGAGCAAGGTTTGCTGCTCAGGGTGCTTAAGAGTTATTATTTATGATTTTTTATTATTTACATGTTTACGTGGATGCTCTAATTAGCAAAGGCAAATAGGCCTACTACAGTGAAAACTGTTGTAATGACAATGTCAACCTTCTTCAGGGGTGTGTGGCTTCAACGTTTTTGGTAAGTTCACACTGCCCAACAAAACTGTTTTTTGAATGGTTCGTAATTAGTTTCATGTGGTCATAATTTCCTATTAATATCTTGAGACAGAGCCACTTACAGCTACCACTACCGATAGGGTGATCTTACAATGGGAGAGAAATGTCGGAAGGAAACGTGAAAGAGATGATTAGCACTCAACCGAAATAGTAGAAACGCAAAACGATTTGTTATTATACTTCATTATTTTATTAATTCATTTTATATATTATAATAAAATTATAATTAGCTTACTTAAAGCTAACTCGTCGCTTGGCTTGTGTATTTCAGAACATCAATTGAAAGAAACTAATTCACATATACATGTTTCATTAAATACCATAAATCAATAGCGTAAGGACGCGTGGGCCCCTCTCATTCAGCTTCCCAGAAGCCCACAGGTGTTCAAGTCTTCGTGGTCATTGTGCTTGTGTTTTGTTAGTGTTATTTGTGTTTTCTTAGTAAGTATTCATTTGGATTATTTTCTCGTTTGATTATATAATATGTAAAGTTTTGTTATTACTGTTTTGTTGACTCTCTATCGCTGATTGAAAGTATTATTCATTTATTTCCTTTACATGTATTAGCATATAATTAACGTGAAGACGGCTGCTGATTGTTTAGGTAGGCGAAATGTCTCATTTATATATTTTCCTGTAATAGCAAAAGTCCGTCTGTAAAATTAAAATTCAGATGTGTAGCACAAAATCCATTACAGCCATCTTTTAAAGAAGATCTCCTTAATGTAAATTAATTATTTCTTTTCCACACGTTGGCCTATACATACATAAATGGAAATTATAGGTAGCGCATAGCATATAATTTTTCTAAATAGTGTCTTAACTAAAAAGGCGAGTTATTATACTTACAAAACGTATTAAAACCTCAAAATTAGGGTGTCCCCCCGCATGTACGTATGTTATGTAGATCAAACGTTCAAGCAGAGGAACGTCCGCGTTAGCGTGTTCCCGTTTTGGAAAATTCAATTACAGAATGTAATAGTGACTTTCCAATGGTGGTAATGTGCGACCATAATTCTCGTTTACAATTCTGCACAGAAAAACACACATCGTGTGAAAGCAAATAAAATAATTCTGTTTACTCGCATAAAATATAACGCGGTGAAAATTTTTAACATAATTACGGAGATTAAATTTATTGTGTGTGCGCTACAAACGATTTTCCACCGTTTTCCAACTCTGACGTTACTAGCATTCCGTACAAGTGCGTGTGCGCAATGGCACGACTCAGCAACACACCGACATGCCGGACTGGTTTAGGTAAAACTACTCTATTATGATGTGTGCTCGTGGATATTACTTTTACACAATCATAATGTCCTCTTGTACTGGTCAGCTTCACCTGTACTTAAGCTAAACAATTACGCGCGCGCGCGCACACACACACACACACTCACTCTCTCTCTCTCTCTCACCCTCTCTCCGTCTCTCCCCTCGCCACTTACACACGAGAAAGGATACACATTACGCATACGCGTGCGTAAACCTTGCAATATTTTAAAATAATATAATGAATTAATGCATCATGATAGAAACTTAATAAACTTATTTATATGTAAATTAAGTGTAATACAAAGAACCACAAATAGTAGCATGCAAGTGTGTGTGTAAGCCTCTCTCTCTCTCTCTCTCTCTCTCTGTCTCTGTCTCTGTCTCTCTCTCTCTCTCTCTCTCTCTCTCTCTCTCTCTCTCTCTCTCTCTCTCTCTCTCTCTCCCCCTCTCTCTATCGTATCAGTAAAAATGATACAGTTTTGAAACTAATTATGTAAATATAACAAACTAATCAGTGATAAAACATTGTTTCCTCTTCCTCCTCATGTAAACGCATCTCTCTTGTCAAAACCTTAATATTACTAGCACACCACTTTTCCCAAAAGTGAACAACATTTATTTCGATTTTCCATTTATCGTTTGTGTAAACAAATGCACGCGAGAGATAAATATGTAGTAGAAACGCGTGTAACACATGTTAGTTTTTGCAACGTCCTCAGATTAACTGACAACTTACGTAGTTTATGTTAACTTAGCACATTTACTTTTCCATTAATTAATATAAAAAAGAAATGGAACATCCCCATTCTCTCTCACGCACAAACACTCACTACAAAATTGAATGTAGACTTCTGTGCGTAATACGTAGTTTATGAAAGAACTATTTTCTCTGATGAAAAGTCCTTCCGCTCCACATCATCCATGGCTTGCTTAAATTTGCATTCAGTTTCATAACATGCAGTGTTCATTTTAATATTGAACTTCCTTTTCATGCTTTTTACTAATGCAGCTCGACTACTTAGTCGATGTATGACTGTTCCACAAGCTGGATACTTCATCGTAGGTCTCACTGATGTAGCATCTATCCTTGTGTTGCTTAGTTTGTGCTTTTTGTGTATTCCACTTATAATATTCACTAATAAGCAAAAAAAAATAACTTCTTGAAGTCACTAACATAAAATTCTTGAGAAGAATCAGATGGCGTAAATTAATGAATAGAACATCATTATTAATTCATTGAACATCACTAATCATAATCAACGACGCCGTTTGACCAGAACTGAATATTTAGCTGCATTTGTTTGTTTCAATTCTAGCCCCCCGCCGCAAACCTTAACATTGTGTCTTTTGCATGTATAAGCATCTACGTATAGACAAAAAGAATGAGAGTTGAGAATAAAATGAACATTACAAAAAGAGATTTTTGTTTACATTATCAAAGACATACTGTGTCTACTGTCTACAGTGGAGGAGTGAGTTATCAGGTTCAGATTGTACGTGCAGCGTTCCCTGCTAATGTAACGGAGCTGACCTACATTTACCTAAAATCAATTAGCGGTGGAAAGAAAGAGACTACGACTTTAAAACCACTCACAAACGAAAATATCGATGAGAGAACGTCTGGGTCTATTGCTTTATTTCAAACAACATTCCTGGCAATAGGCGTATTCATGAAAACTGGCGTTGACATATAGTGGAGTAGAATTGATTTATCTGACTAACGGAACAAACACTCGCTACCTTCTTGCTACGGTCTTTTTCTTGAAATGTACATCATTTGATATTTGCTACTAATTTTCATTCAATATATATCGTTTTCCTAATTTGGAACATGTTTTGTGCATGAAACAGATTGACCATACTCAGCCATCTTAGTTTTTAGTCTTGTGGAATACTTGTGTACAGGTTATGTCCTATAGGGGTTTACGGTGTTAGTATTGTGCGTGTGTGTGGTACGTACTTTTAGTGTTTCCTATGTTATGTGTTTTCAAAATTGTGTCGTGTTTTGTGTTGATACCAGAAAAAAACAACGTCTGTTCATATTATCTATAACTAGTTAAATTTAAACTTGACACCGCCAAGGTGTTCCTGCTTGTGGTGTGTGTTCGTTTCACAGTAAGTATTCATTTGGATTATTTTACCCTTTGATTATATTATTATTTTATAAGATATTTTGTTATTATTATTTTGTTGCCTTTCTATTACTAGTTGACAAAGTATCACTGGTTGTACATAATTAGCCAGAAGACTGCTGTCAATTGTTAGAGTGCCCAAAACGTCATGTTAATTTTTTTTTGTGATAGCAAGAAATCCGTCAGTTAAATTTAAATTCAAATGTGTACACATATTCTATTTCTCTTTCTAATAAATATAAGTATATTATTATTTTGTACTAAGTTCAGATCAGATTAATAATTGAAAGGAACCCTCTAGAAAACAAAGCGAATTATGTTATTAGACCTCCTCTTACAGTGACTACCGTTGTTTCCATTGATCTTGTCCCGAGCTTCTCACTTACTTATCTTGTACCCTTTCTCTCCCTTAACATAGGCTATCTCCTAATTTCTCCTTTCCTTTTTCACTTTCAAAGTACCCTTAAGTACAGTCGTCAATATTACATGTCCCTTTGTTGCAGAGGTAGACAAAGACCCGGGGCTGCCTCTCCCAGGAAACGTGTTTTATCGTGTAGGTATATACTTTGTATAGTTTATTAATACCTAAACATTTTACATGTTATTTCCAGATTTTAGTGAAACAGAAAAAGATATTTAAGTAATGAAAATTTAAAGATTTTTTACTTGCATTTAAGTAAGTTAAAAATCAAATTATTTTTCCAATCCCTAGTTTTATTAATTATATCACTAATATCCAAATAAGACACATTTTCTTTTATTTGTAAAAGGTTTTCTGTTTTCTCTTAATCATCGTTGATTTAATACAATTTTTGTTTATATAATTTCTGAGACTATTCTATCGTATGTGATCACTTCATGCAAATGGTTCAAAATACTGTAGGATGATACAAAGGTTGGGAATGCCGTTTGGCAATAAACTGAAGAAATCCCTTGCCGTGGTAGCTGTAGAGTGTGCACTATGTCGAAATCTGGGTAGTTTGTTTCTTATAAATTACCTATGCAAATAACCTAACCTAACCATACGCAAGGTTGATCGACGGCCAATTCTAAAAATCATGTGTGTATTTCATTAAAAATCTGAAATCTATTGCATTCTATATCTTTTCAGAAGCAGATGACCTTTGCGACAATTATTGAATAAATTGTTCGAAATATTAAAAAATCAATTTACGAACTTTGTCTGGTAGAGTTAAGCACACATAGTCTGGTAATTCACCTTGTACTTATCCACCTTCATATCCACATGGTACCCAGTGTGATTTTCAGTGCTTGGAAATGATATTGAATGATATTACCTTCTTGTGAAACAGTATTCCACAGATTCAAATCACCTAAAAAGTTGCATTTTATGGTAATTGGTACGCTAGCTTTTGTTTTCTTGATCCAGTAACCGATTCTCAGAATCAAAAGCGAATAAAAAACGTTCAGGTTTAGTATATAAAATGGAGATAGTAGAACTGTTGCAACCTATACAGGGCCTACAGTTGAAGGGACCCCCCTCCAGCCTTCTTTGTCCGTTGTTTGTTACCCTTCTATTGAGATTTGTATCTAATAGTGGTTTATTTTCCTTCATTCTCTGTAGAATCTCTCATTACTCCCTTTGTCTACCTATTTTTTCGTTGCCATTCTTCTGCACATTACGAATGTCTCAAGGCCTTTCCCTCTGTTCTCCATAATGTATATTTGACAGTTTAATTGTCGTATTCTAGGCAGTGACCGAAATATAACATTCGTATCACTGTCGATACCTTGTTTACTTATCTTTATCAAAAATAATTTTTACAATTAAATATATGTTACATGAAATACTAATTTCGATTCACAACTGTGATATCGAATATTGACACAATCGTAATTTACACAAACAACTAGACACATATGATATTGATTCATAAATATGGTCTAAAACTCACTTAATTGAACTCACAATAAATACTGACAGGTTTCTCAGTTTACTACCGTCTCATATAGGCTGTCAATCACCAGCATTTGTCACTTACCAGATAAGCCAAGAAAATTCTAAGTGGTTATTGTGGAAACTCATAGAACATGCTATGTTTACCTATCAATGCAAAGTAAATTGATACCGAACATTCTAGTGTCTATGAATATACATAAGTAACATATAAATTATGGATAAAATACATGTGATTACGTACATAACCCGCGTAAGTAACATTACCTACGTACCATTCTAAATAGTTTTAATAATACCAATCACAATATTACTTAATATATTCATAATATTAGTTTGAAACTGGGTTGGGATTTCCCTAGTATACAATACCACATCTACATTTACAACATCAACAATTCCTTTCTCGTTTTCAGACGTAAGTACAAAATATCATAACGCTGCATAACACGCTAATAGAGGCTTCTTTAGGCAGGCAATTCTTCACTTTGCTCCTCTAGCACATTCCAAAACATCTGAACTTGTTGCTTTTCCCTTCACTTCTATTGCTTCTCATAACGTGTAATTCCCCAACAGTAACTTTTTCGCTTCATCCATTTTTTCTTTAACCTTTGTCAAAGTTGGCTATTATTGTTTAAACTGGTTTAGGTAAATTTTTAGAATTACCATATAATACAGTTTGTTCTTTGTCTACTTAAACTAATCCCTTATCCTACCTTAAAGTTATACACATGAAGACAACATGAGGTAGGCTGTCATATATATATTAATAGGTGAAAATTTGTGTATGTGAGCTTGTAGGTCAATACGAACAATGTATTATTTCAGAAAAACACAGAAGAATATTATCAGATAACCGATAATCACTTTATACGAAGGGCAAATGTTTGAGATACCAAGAGGAAGCTTTACATAGCTCTAATAAGGCCAGTATTGGTGTAGTATTTTGAAACCAGGACAATAACCAAGTTTGATAAATATGATCGAATATTACTTTAAAAAATTGTCTACTAAATGGTATATGGAGTATTGTTTGGAAGACTAGCTTGGAGATAAAAAGATCAGGCACTATACTGTATTTTTTGAGCCAAGTACCATAAAAATTACTAACTTGGACTGCTACGCTGGGCTCGGATGAATGAAAATGTAACCAGGCCAGTCAGCCGACAATAGACGGTGTGAAGGAGTATGCTGAGAACTATGGAGTCTGAAGGTGGTACAGAGGCTCTTCCTTTCTGAGAACAGGACTCGTCGGTGGGTTAGGACATGACTTATCGAAGGGATGTAGGTCTATTTGATGATGACAATGATGATGATGATGAGTGTAATGAATTGGAGAGCCTTACACAGGCTCTTCCTTTATGAGGCTAGTACTCGTCGGTGGGTTAGGACATGACTTATCGAAGGGTTGTAGAACTATTCGATGACGACGTCAGACAAACAGATCTGCAGTTCAATATACATCAGTAAAAATAAATGAAAATGAAAATGGCAAATAGACAAGTAGTATCGAAAATTGTGAAAACAGATACTTATGGATGTCGAAAACAGCTCAAGTCCTATAAACAAAAAGCTTAACATAGAAACAAAGACGCATTATTTACGAATTATTTCGTTGTTAAAGTTGCGATAACAGTATACTACATTCCTCTGTATAATTTCTACGTACTTTTGAGACAGTACTACATTTTCCCGCAGATTTTACTTTCTTCGCAAATAAAATTAAATTTACTTTTATTATTTCTGGTTTATAATGAGTGGAACTAAATCTCATTTCGTCAGACAAACAAGCAAAGCTTTTTGTCTTTTACGTCAAAACCTGTATACATTAATAAGCTTAGAGAAGAAAGAATATAGTTGGCATGAAACGGAGTACAACTTCGTACTCAGCTAAAAGCTTCTTACGTTAAAACAGACGCATCCAATTCATTTCAAGTTATTGTTGAATTAATGATACAAAGATGATATAAGTACTGTCTGTGTAGGCGTTGCACGCTGAATATTAAACACAGCACGGTCACCACCTCACAATTAATCATACGTTGGAACAAAAGCGTGTAAATTACCTATGCATATGCCGCCATAATGTCGTCTCTCATACGCAAATGTAAATACTTTTCTCTTTTCTGCTGCTGTTGCTGCTGGTAGTACTACTACTACTACTACTACTACTACTACTAGCACTACTACTATTATTACTACTACTACTACTGCTAGCACGACTACTACTACTACTGGAGTACTAAACCGTAGACCTTACCAAACGTATGGGACAACGTATTAATTTCTAATGATGAGTAATAGATTCATAATCTAGTATTGGAAAACGGCTAAGGTAAAAGGAAATAAATAGGACTATTTTTAAATTGTGAACAGCGCTATAACTAGAATCAGACAAGGGTGAACAGAGGCTGATGCGTCATGTTAATATTAAATACTTTTTTTTCAGTAACATGTAAAGAAAGAGACACAAAGCATATACAAAAGTATAGCCATCATTGTAATCTTGTGTGGATTAGAAGATTGGGACGTCAGTCAGTTTAATAAAAATGAATTAATATCCATCCAGATGAATGCTCTTAAAAGAAGATTTGGACAATGCAAACTAGGGAGTATACGGAACAGGAAACGAAAACGGGCCGACCTATAAATTAATGTGACAATTGACTTGTTTCGGCCACAAGTCAAGAGAATGCAGGTATGTCTTTGAAGAACCTAGAGCAGATATGTGATGTAGCAGAGACAGTAGACAGAAGAAATATACACACACACATTTATATACTTTTTTTAATTTAAACATTTATTTTCTAATATTAAGTTACCATCAAAACAATTATTTAATTTATTTCTTGATTTACAATTCATTGAACCTTACTGTACAACATCGTCAGACACGAGAAACATATTACATTCAGGAATAAATAATATCAAACAAGTAGAGATGAATGAAAATAAAATACGCTCTAGAAAAGAAAATACGTAAAGCTTGCATAGTAATTTTATATTAAGTAAAATAAAACTAAAAATATTTGTAAACATAAGAAAAACGAAATATTAGACGCGCGCGCGCGCACACACACACACACACACCCTATCATAGTTGTATCTTATAACAGGATTACATAGATGCCATGTACGGGTGTAAAATATACAACAATTATATGACGACTCATATGCTTGCGTTACTTACTAATCAGCAGTGTAATTAGCGGGGTTTCCTGTTGCTGAAGCCGCAGTCATTTGCTATCCACACTACCTTTCCTTCGCACAGATTTTTTGCTATGTCACACTCATTGTTTTTATCAACCCGATTTTCATTACTTACTAATATGTTAAAGCATATGTGCTTAAGGCCGTGTGAACATTTTTTACCACACAACAAAGGAACATCGTGTCATTATTAAGTATAAGCAGTAAGTAATCATATGTTAGAAGGGAATCCTACATTCACATAGTTTTCTGCTATTCTTTTTAAATTTAATAGTTTCAATTTTTACTATTATTTTGACAATTTTATTTATATTTACACAGTTTTAACTTACATATCTATTATACTTTAAATGGAAGCTGTTTTGTAATGGCATTATAAACCTGATTAAATGAGATTTTTAGTAGAAATTGAACATTTTGCAGACGACGTTCATTCTGCCCAATAAACTTATATCAGAAGCTGTACGGACTTCGAGTTCCTTGCACATGTAGAAAATAAATTTTCTAAATGTAAAATAGATATAGAATGTATATTAAACCAAGGAAGAAGAGTCATACAACTGGTGAATGGAGTAGCCTACTCAGTGTGAGACAGTACGAAGAATAATGTTGTGGAAGATGTTCTGTATAAAGCTGAAGTCTAGTATCTCAGCAGCAAATAAAGGTACGTAGTTGCATGGGCAAAACTGTAACACATGACTAACACTGTCATTAGAAGAAAGATGAATTTTCAAGAGAATGTCGTAGACAGAATAGAATAAATATGGTTTATATGGGATGGTCACCTGAGGAGAATAGGGGAATCAAGATAGAAAGGAGAAGGCGATACAGAAACCGAGGTGGACACAGAAACAAACTGCAACACAAGAGAAGGAAGCATGTAGGAAACGGCTCTCTCTCTCTCTCTCTCTCTCTCTCTCTCTCTCTCTCTCTCCCTACAGGCACGCGCACGACATATTACGATGTTACTTTCGTGTCTCTAATGCATTTACTTACACGACCATGTAGTGGGATTTGAGTTTATTCGATATACATGTCACATAAAATAAATGTTACCAGATTAAATAAAATGTAATTCTAAATGTGAATATAGTGTACAGTTTTGGATATTTCATAATTTAAGGACATCAGGGCCTGAAAAGGCATTAGATGTTTGAATAAAATTATAAAAATCTAGCCGTGTGTCAGATTAAAGTCCGATTGAAGCGTTTACTATGAATATTTTGTACTTTTAGTAGCCAAAAATAGAGCTAAAAACTTTAATAAAACTGTAAAAGTCTATTTATTATATAAAGTTAACATATAATTTATTCAAAATACAAACTCGGTATCTTTAATAATTTGACCTAATTAATGTCTGTCAACGCTTCTTACAAGTTTGGCTCAGCTTTAAAAAGTTCGTAAGCTGTGTTTACAATAAATGTTCTATATTGTTATCAGGGATATGAATTTGAAAAGAATTAGACATAGCCCTATAGATTCTACAAAAACATACATACACTTAAAAGGTAAGATAAAATTATTTTGTCACTTGGACACTATGATTATAAAGTTATATATACAACCAATGCAGTAGTATGGAATTTTTGTGTATTTATACCCTGCAACAAGCTTGAATGCGATAACTGTGACAAATTCTATCGATACTGTGACAAGCTTGAATGCGATAACTGTGACAAATTCTATATAGGACAAACGGGCAGGCCGTCAGCCGAACGTTTTAAAGAACACCTGCCCAAAAGTGATATTTCGAAAACTAGATCCAGTTACGCTCAGCATTTAATGCTGTATAATCATAAGTACTCAGACTTCCACACAAACTTTAAATTGCTTCATAATTGTAAAAAGGGTGCATACATGAACGCTGTGGAGGAATATGAGATACACAGGGCTTCTAAGTTACAAACGGACCAGCTACTTAATGACAAAGTTTCGTTCCGATCGAATCTGCTGTACAACACGGCCATCGATATCGATGGGTCAGCGGGCAATGATAACGGTCGTATAAGACAAAATGCAACAGTTGGTCGTCGGCAACGAGACGATGCGCATCGGACTGTGCCGTGACTGTGTCAGTGTTGAATTATGTGTGGTGTTTTTTGTGTTTGTGTATTTTAACTAGTTGACGACCCCTTTTGGGTGAATTTGATGTTTTTATAGAATTTGAACCTGATGATGAGAATTTATTCTCGAAACGCGTCGTTTTAGGGGAAAAACCAAATAAGTCACAAGACGGACGTTAATACAGGTAATTGCCTAATATTAATTCTAAATATAAACAAAAATAGTACAGTAATCGTGGTTTTCGTTATTTTCTAATAATTCAAAAATATTTAATATCAAAATTTACTTAACAATAAACGTATTTCGTTAAAACAGTGAGCGGGTTCTGAATTGAAGAATTTACTGTTATGATAATGACCTTTCTTTGGTACCTACGAAGTAGTTTAAGAGATAGGCAGGGTAACCTACACACGATCATTTCGGTGTGTCACTTCAGTGTGTTCATATTTATGTGTCACATCGGACTGAAGTGATGCGTTGCCTACATCAGTATGCTATCAGTCTACCACCGCATCATCTTCTGTTGGAACGCACTCGCCGTGTGTTGTGCCGAAAGTTGGTTTTCGTAGTTCATCATGTCAACAGAAGAGACTGCTACTGTGGGGTACTGTGCGCTTGGAGAAAGAAAGAAAAATAAGCGAAAACTGTGAGTTAAAGACTGGCTTTAGAAACGAGCAAAATATTCTGAAATAAATGTCTTGACGCAACTGCACTACATCCTAAAACTGGCACAATTATTTTAGGGTAGGTGAAGAAATTTATTTAAAACTGTTCTCGCTAGTTTCTCAAGTTTCTCAGTGTGAAGGGCTGAACCGAGCTGACTTATACACATACACACGCTCACGTCTACCTGATGTCATGCCGAAGTGACACACGCTTGATGCGATTTCATCATTCCGTCAATTCACAGATTGGGTTGAGCTCACATCATTTTGTGATGTGATGTGACATACCGCTTGATGCGATTTCATCATTCCGTCAATCACACATTGGGTTGAGCTCACATCATTTTGTGATGTGATGTGACACACCGCTTGATACGATTTCATCATTCCTCTAGTTCACACATTGGGCTGAGCTCACATCATTTTGTGATGTGATGTGACACACCGCTTGATGCGATTTCATCATTCCGTCAGTTCACACATTTTGTGACGTAAAGTGACACACCTAAATTCCCCGTTTATGTGAACCGTTCAGCAGTAGTAATGAGTTTCAGCCGTACATGATAATACGAACAGAATATCTCAGGTAGTGCGGCGAGACCTTGATTTTATGCTATATCCAGAAATCGAACCCGGGACCTCTATATTAATATCCAGAGGCCAAATCCACCGGTTTAGTAACCCTCTTAACAAATGGTACATACTTAATAATAATAAGCTTATACAAGAATTCTTTACCAAAACGTACTACACGTTCTACAATTAGACAGTTTCACTAGCGTTTCTAAACTAAAGTTGAGCCAAACTGCTCTGCTACTAACTGTTCTGTTTACTTTGACAAGGGGCAGTAATATTTCCTTAATAACGCTGTATAACGATCACGTAGACTTTGGGTGTGTTACAAGTTGAAATAATATGAAGCAAATCCACTGTGTACTGGGTGTGGCTCAGCTTTACGCATACAGTGGAAACATAATTTTTGAACTAAAATACTTTTGGCATACGCCTGGGTTTCTCCGGCATGTTCTCTTGCGACACCCTAAACGTTTTATCCCGGGGGTGGGATTATCAATCCTTAAAAACAGTAGTGACGCAAGAAGCGTGTTACCTTGATTGTGCATCAGTTACAAAGCTTTAATTTTTAATCATTTTACAAGGGATTGTAGCGTTTATTGAGTTAGCATTTTCTGTTCACATTAAAGTAATGTAATTTTGTTTTGTTTTTAAAATGTAAGTTCTTGTTTGCTGATACTTTAGCAAAAGACTTTTCCTCATTCAAAAGGGTAAAACTTCACTGTGAAACTGAAAACTGAGAAATATTTTCTTAGGCGTGGAATTGGACATAAAAAAATGATCGATTATGGTTAAAAATTAAAAAGAGGAGCATTAGTGCAACTTTT